>CM053789.1:3127500-3736250 GCA_028749045.1 Cupressus sempervirens
TTCATCACCTTTTATTTTTATTTTTATACTTTCAAATTCTTTTATGCCCTTTATCTTTCATGTCTCATTTATTTCATTTGGTTGTGCACTTATCACTTTTTGTTCTTTGCATGAATTTGCATGCTCTTCCCTTCTCTTCCTATATCTCTTAAGAAAGGCTCAGTTTGCACATCTCTACTCCTGCACTTTCTCATCTTGATGATGGATCATGTACTATGATCTAAAACATTGATGGTAAAAAAATACATAGTCAAATCCAGAAAACATTTTATTTACAATAGATATCCCTTGTTTGTCAATTGACCAACACTTAGAAAATTATGTTTCAAACCATCAACAAAGTAAACATCATTAGTATTAGTTTTATCATCAAGAGTAATAGATCCAATCCCTGTAATATGACAAGCTTCATTTTTACCAACTCCAACAAAACCTCCATCATGATTTCTGAATTTAACAAATTTGTTCCTATCACCAGTCATGTGATGTGAACATCCACTATCAATTATCCAATCTGATTTCTTCTCAACTTGGGTAACTAGAGCTCTTGCTTCTCTAATTTCTGTACCAACATCATCTTCCTTGATAACCACAAATCCTGATTCATAATCACTTTCACTTTGATCTTTTTCATTAGATTCTTCATCCTCATTAGCATATAAATAATTTCTATCTTTATCTCTTCTAGGCTTAAATTTTCCTCTATATTTTTTCTCTCTTTTAGGACATTTAGATGCATAGTGACCATACTATCCAAAATTTTAAGATTTTATTACCATATTTCTCTCTTATTACTAGAAGGGCTATTCCTTCTTCAATCTTCTTATCTTCTTCAAATCTACTACTACTGAAAAAGTCTCCTCTTGTGCTAACACTTCTTAATAAATTAGGTTGAATTTTTATAGCACTGAAAGTTGTCTCAACTTTTTCTAATTCTCCAAACCATCTCATCTCTACTTCTAGATATTCTAATCTTCCAAGCAATGTTTCCTTTGTGAAATCTTTGGTGTAGCGGATAACTAGCTGAATCATCTGAGTTGTTTGCTTGAATGGTGGTGTTAAACTTTTCAAGATCTTCCATATAATGTCATCATCTTCTTTAGTTCCACTGCGAGACCAAATTCTTGCAACAATTTTTGATATTATTCCTATATAACTTCTTATAGATTCATCTTCCATCATCTTAGCATCTTGAAATGTGAAAATCCAATTTTGTAATCTCATTCTTTTTGCATAAGCATCACCTTCAAAAGTAACTTCTAATGCTTTCCAAATTTCATGAGAAGTTTAAAATGTCTTTACCTAATTATATTCATTCTTTGGAAGATCTCACGATAGGGCTTCTCTAGCTCTAATGTTAGAAATGAATAGATCTCCTTCTCCCTCACTACATTCCTCTAACTTTGATTCTTCAACAATTTCTTTCTTAGCCTTTGTCAAAAGCCAATATCCTGGACCCATGCATAGTAGATGAATCTTCATCTTTTCTTTACAACTATCATAGTTGGCCCCATCAAATCTTGGACTATCCTTCTTGAACATATTCTCCACTAATCTCCCAAAGCTACTAAGCCTTATCTTCAAGGACCTGATGCTCTAATACTAATTGTTAGAATATATAGTTCGCTGATATAACTGGGGGGGTGAATTAGTTATCCAACTATCATCACAAACATTAACTTTAAACACACTTAACCATGTGAGTAATATAAACTAAAACCACACCAAGATACTCAACATGATTAACACTAGCTATGTTAACTAGGGAAATCCTTGATTAGAGGGAAAACCCTAGTGGGGATGTTACCCACGAAATGATGTACTAATATACATATTCCTTGTTAGAGGATAGACCTTGTTCGAAGTCTATTACAATATTCAGTAAATATGAGTTCCTATTAGGAGACTTGGAATCCCTGTTAGGAGATTCCAACTCTATTAGGAGTTGTGCCAACCTTATTAGGAGTTGTGGAAGATAGTTGGACCCAGTGCCCAAATAGGTTCAAGGTTAAGATCAAAGAACCCACCGTCCAAATGATCTTTGTATCATTCCTTGTAGAATAATAGAACTGAAATATACTTCTTCTTCTATCTTTGTCATATCAAAAAAAAAATTTCTCCTTCAGATCTTGTAACTAGATCTCATATTGCACATCCAATGATCCCTTGGATTGCTTACACACATTCAATAAGCATTACACTCCTTCTTACTTTGCATGCTAATCCTTTGCATTCCACTTGATCCTATAAATCAAGACTCATTACAAATAAGGATAACAACTTTCCTTTATACCTTATCTTCATAATAATTCCTTGATTTGGCCTTGAGGCTTTCCCAATTAATTATAATAAGATAATTAAATATTTCACAATTACAACAACACTTTCGGTTCACAGTCTATACAAAACTTCATATGTGTGAAACCACATCTTGCACACATGTTGGAATCACCATATGACTATTCTCTATCACTATGTGACTACACATCTCTTTATTACATTTTAGAAGAAAGATAGCAATAGAGCATCAAAACTCTATTTTCTAACACTTTGTTTTTACATTGCTTCAAGTATAACTTTTGTACAACATCGAATCAAACTTAGTCCTTTAAACCACATCATCGTGACAATCTCAGGAACATGTCATTTACTATGCATCATTTGAAACATCCTCAACTTCTGTGCATCTTAAGACTATTGACTGATATTCTTCTAGTCCTAATAGAATTCCTGCTATGTTGACATCAATGAAAACTACAAACATGAATACAACATATCAATACTCTGTAATGCTTAGGATACTCTCCCAATGTAGTAGCATCATTATTCATGCTAACAATTACTTATTTTTAAATGAAGATACCTTTAGAGTGTTGTTTGACGTACTGATTAAAAAATAACTATAACTTTCAAACCATAAAACAATTTTAAAATATTTCAGATGTGACACACTCTCAATTTCACCTACTACAATAAATATATATATATATATATATATATATATATATATATAGTAATTTTTTTAATTAGTTAAGGTTTTCAAACACAAGCCTTTTTTTTGAAATTGTTGTACTAGAAAATTCATAATTAATTATTTTATTAGAATAAAAAATACTCAAAAATATGTGTCACATCCAAACATGAGTCTACTTCTTATATCTAGAATCTTATAAAAATGTTTTTATTTGATTGTGATTAAGGTGGTCAAACATACACCTACTTCTTATTTTTGTCCTGAAATTTTTTTACTAATACATTAAAATATGGATTTTTTACATATTTAATTACATTATTTCCATATAAGACCTAGCAGCTTAGAAACAACATTTAATTTCCTAGAGATTATATTGCTACAACTTTTTTTAAAAAACTTCATAACTAGTTCAAAATTGCATGTCAAGTTGTTATTGTAGACACCTAAAAACCTTTAGAAAATAAAGTATTTTTATTTTCTAAAAAATTCCTGATGACATCATCATTTATTAATTATTTAATTATTTAATTTATTTTTATGCCATTAAATCCCTTTATCTTAATTAAAAATATTTAATTAAGGAATCCCTCCCAAAAAATGTTTAAATCTTATTTAAACATTATTTCATTATTTATTAATTATTTAATTAATAAATTGACCAAAAATCTCAAAATAAATAATTTATTTATTTTTTTCCCAAAAGTTGGCCAATTTCCTTAAGACCAATAACCTCTTCCAAAATCTTCTAATCCTTCTTTAATTTTGATTAAAGGCTAATCCCATTATTTCCTACCCTTAATCCCAACTCAAAATATTTAATTAAGATTAAATATTAATCCTCATGTTTATTAAAAAAGTTTTAATAAATATCTCCTCAACCCAAACCCTTGAAATAAATAAAACTTTATTTATTTCCTAAAAATCTAATTTATCCTCATCCTAAGAAGTTCTAGACTCTTCTAGAAAGTCTTCATCCTCATCCTAGGAAATTCTAGACTATTCTAGAAAGTCTTTATCCTCATCCAAAGTTTAGACTCTTCTAGAAGATGTCTTTAAACCTAATCCTAATCCCCTCCTAACCTTGTCACATTCCCTAAACATGGGTTAAAACTTACTAACCCAAGCCAAAGTTAAAAAATATCTCCTCCTTCACCCACCCTCATTAATTGCAATCCACTTGCCATCCACTTGCCTAGTCCTAAGCCATCTCTAACCCTTCCTCTAATCATTTTTACAACCCTAAGCAAGCTTAAAACCTCCCTAAACCCTCAAATTTGAATTTCATGGTATCTCTCACAAATATCTTCAACCACAAAACTTTATAAAGCCTACAAAGTCATAAATGTTCTTACAAAGCACTTATGAAGGGTCTTTATGAAGATTTTATCTCTTGAGCCTCCTGTGTTGACTCATCCTTGCCCTTTCCTCCATCCTCTCACCCTGTGATATGTGTCACTCCCTGATTGGTTGTAAGAAAGCACAATCCATGTGCTCTCCTCTCATCCAATCTAAGCCCTCCATGAGCTTTTTTTCGTCCTTGCATCCTAGCCCTTGATCCCTCAAGCCCTTTGCCTATTTAAGGAATCCTCTGCCAAGCCATTTTAACACAATCCATGAAGTAAATTTATAATGCTATTTTGAGAGCCAAATCCATACTAAAGCCATCTATCCACACTAAAAATCCACAATCATCCATTGAAGCCTTTGGAAGCATATTGAGCATACATCCTATCTATTTAGACAAAGCTACTCAACAAGAGAGCTTCTCATTGAGAGAGCCCATTAATGGCTCATATTCTCAATTGAGAGTTCATCTTAGTCTATCTTGAAGTTTATGAATTTTTTTTAGTTTGTAGAAGCTTTATTTAAATTTGGTTTCTATTAGCATACTAACATTGCTCATATACATTTTGGCACGCCCGGTGGGACCCCGCATGGGTCATCTTCATTAGCTTTTTTAGTCAAGTTTTGTATGTCATTTGCTGATTTTGGCTAATTTTTCTTGTTTTTGTGATTGGTAGGATTGTATAAATTGGTTTTGTAGGTCCACATGAGCATGAAGAAGACAAAGGAACTCATAGTATATCTCATAGTGTTTGCAGATTTTTCAAGCTTATAGGTGGACAAAGAACTTGGAATTCTTCTTCCTCTTCTTGTCTATATTCTTCTTATTCCATATACTTCCTCTTCTTCTTCTTGTGGGAGATCTTGGCCATTTTTTTTTAAGGAAGCAAAATCATACACACTTCTTTTTAGTGCTTAAAATGAACCCCCAAATCATACTTAAATCCATTAAAAAATTAAAAATTTGCAAAAAAGAAAAAATCTTTTAACAAGTGAAACTAAACCAATCTAATCATTTGCATCCTTGCAACATCAAGGTTTTAGATGCATTCATGCAAAGTTAGGAACACTTCATTTTTGGGAATTTAAAAAGAACTTCAAGTTTCCATTTCAAAAGGTTCAAAATCAACACTAAGTGCACACTAAAATCTAAATCAAACTCAAAAGCATCAATCAAGGATAAAATGAACCTCATTTGCAAATATGTTAAAAGTTCTTTTAAAGATCTCATGAAAATTAAGAGTCCTAAATGGTTGCCAAAATTTTCTTTAAAAGCTTTGTTATTTGTTCCAAACAAATGTCTTGTTGCAAAATCTTGAATGTTTCTTAGATTTTTTATGCATCAAAACAATCTAGGAATATCATTTTTGGGCTTAAAATATGCAAACTAGAACACAAAATCTTGAATGAAAAGAAAAGTCCAAAGATTCATTTTCACTTTTGAGTCCAAAAACAATCTTGAATGATCTAAGGTTAAAACAAAGCACTTCAAAGTTCTTAAAACAACACACAAAATCTCAATCTTGAATGCTCAAAGGAAAAAAAACTTGAATGTTTAATCACTTGTCTTTGAATGCATGTTGCTAAAATCACTCTTGAGTGCCATGGATTAAAATCAAAGTTTGTTTTTTTATGAATGCATGATTAAAACAAAAAATTCAATCTTGAATGCCATAGATCAAATAATCATCTTTTGGAGCATAAAAAGAATCTACATTTTTGTAATCTTTTAAGTTATAAAAACAAATAAAAATTCTTTGAGTGAGTTTGTCGTTGGACTCACCCTCTTTAATCACCCATAAATTTAACCATTGGTTGCAATCTCAGTGCCATCTATGGGGATGGGTCCACCTAAGAGGGTGTTAAGTGCTCCATGCAAATCAAACTCCACTCACTTGGGTTTTTAGTGGTTTTTCTAAGTTAGAAAATTCCTTGAATGCGCATTAATCTCGCTCACACTTCATTTGGGCATAAAAATTGGACAAATCTTGACGTGGAGGTCCTCCGGGCACCCACTTGAAATCAAATCTCACACACCTTTGTTTTGGGTTTAAAATAAACTCACACTCAATCTTGAATGCCTTAAAGAAAAATCAATCGATACTTGATGTGGAGGGCCTCCGGGCGCACGGATTTACCTTCTTGTTGACCCTAACTCTTCTTCTTGTTTGCATTCTTCGATAAATTTTATTTTTGTCGACACTTCAAAGTTGGAATAAACATTTTATCTTAAACATGAGTTCTTGCAAAGTCTAGATCAGAAAATTTAAGCATCAGTTGGTAAAAGAACAAGCGTGTTTTTTAGCCCAAGATCATCCAAGTCTTCTCTCCCCTTGTCGTCTTTCGAGGCCATCTTGGGTGCATAAGATTAGGATCCAAAATCTTGTCTTAGCTTTTTAGGAGGCCTGCTTGGGGATTTCATCACCCCTTGGGATGACCTCAACTCCAACATTTCGGCGGAGTATAAAGATCGGGAGGTGAATCCAAAGACACCTCTCTCGGGATCAAAATTTTGTCACTCGGGCTAAGCCTCAAGGAACTTTATACCCTTGAGAAGTGAAAGAGGAGAAGTGGGTTATCGCTCCTCTCGACTGTGTGACATCTTTTTGGTTTCATCTATAGATTTGGGCCTCACGTACCTTGTGTATATCGAGGACTCCCTAGCTAAACCAAATTTCATCCTTGTAAAAAGCTTCCTAAGATGTTGGTGTGTTTGACGTGCTTGCTCAAAACTTTTTTCTGCTTGTTTGTTCATAGCTTTTGAATGAATGTTTGCCAATTTTGGTTGAAATCCTAGAAAAGCAGAAATCTCCCAACTCAAGGCATACTTAGCGTAGTCACTGCCTTATCAGAAAATCATCCAAGCTCCCCCGATGCAACCGAATCTATCTATTTCTTTGCCTTACAACAATCCCAAATCCAAAGTCCATCCAAATCAACCCCCCAGACAGCTAGCAACCCAATCCAAAATCACCCAAGCCTTTAAAGAGTTGTTGTCACTTTGCTAGATTTTGCTATCCAATCAATCCTACCAATCAACCAATCTCACCATGGTTATCCCTTTGACAGAGCATTGTCTAGGGTAAATCTAGCTTTGTCACTTGTATCCCTCATCACCTTGAGCCAAAGGTTGGGATCCACAAGTGGTACATCTCGTGTCATGCCATAGGATCACTAGTCTATCCTTAAGTTGACACAATCTCCACCAATCCAGCACATAGGAAAGCAAAACTCTCACTAAATATGAAGCATTTTAATATGAAGCATAGGAAAGCAAAACACTTGGATTATTATGAAGCATTTTATGAATGTTTACTAAATATCCATTGCTTTAAATTTCTTAAAATGTCTCTTTGGTCTTATCACTCTTGGTCTTTTCCACCTTTTTGGTCTATATCAACATACTCGGACCTTCTTCTTGCTAAAAAGTTAGTTTTAGCTACTTGACTGCACTCTTGGTTAGTGAATGGTTTACTTGTCGATCTTGAATCATTATCTCTTTTGGATACTTTTTATCTTTTCTTTCTCTCAAGTGTCTTACATGTGAAATTCTAACTCCTAGCTTGGGTATCTTGTGACAACTTCTCTTTTTTGTCTCCTTTTATGCTTTCTCACTTTGGACAAGTGGATAGTTTTCTTTCCTTGTTAAGAAGTCAAGAATACTCTAGCTTTACTATTAGCTTCTTTTATTCTCCTTAATACTTGACTTTCTATCTATCTCTATGGGATTCAAATTATTTTCTACCAAACCTCAAGAAACACTAGATGATCCTAAGTTTCTTGATCTCACTAAAGAATCGTAATGCCTAACTGTTGCATATGAAAAGATATAAGAAATAGATGATCTTGCTTACCTTATTCTCACTAAGAACATAACAAGAGAACACTCTAAATTTGAAAAAATTATAGAGGAAAGAATGAAATCATCACATGAATTATCCTCAAGTCTTCTATATGCACTTGAGTTGTCTTCTTTGTTAGGATAAAACCATAGACATAAATAACAATTACATGCAAATATAAACAACAATTGAAAATAATATATAGCACAGAAGAGAACACAAGACACTAAGATTAACGTGGTTCACCCAATCCCTAGGATATGTCCACCAAACAAGAAATCCAATTTTATTATGATCCAATGATTACAAACTAATTACAATTTATAATCCCTTATAGCTCAATACTACCACAAGAAGTAATTTTCATATCACACCTTATAAAACAATCCCTAACCCAAAGCCCTTTTATAGAACTATTTTTTTCACGTTAGGGCTAAAAATTAGTTACAATATGTCAACCAAAAAATGTCACCCCCAAAATGCCACTTAGGGCCTGGTCTAGCCCCAAACCCTACTGAAGAATTATGGAGTATGTATAGTACTTCCCTGATCAGTCACCACAGTCTAACATTTGTCAAGGTCACATTCATCTTCTTCTAGGTTTACACACTCTATCTCACCAAAAAATTATTCATCTTTTTGTATGTCTACACACTCTATCTCTCCAAGACATCATTCATCTTCTTCCAAAAACCTTCATTTCAAGATAAAGAAAGTGTCTCAACCTTTGATTAAGAGCCTATGGAAAAAAATTATGATGGACCTATCTATGACCAAGACAATGAAGAATAAACAGATACATCCTATTCATTTGATGAAAAAAAAATAGAGCATAGGCATAATTTTGAGATGGCATTTACTCCTTTGGGAGATCCTTATTATGTCATCTTTCAAACACTTCTTGACAACAATCTCATTATATCTTCAAAACTACCTCATATGGAAAGATATTTTTGGAAACCTATTGCACATATCATCCACACAATGATCATAATAGTTCAGATTGCATGGAGTTAAAATATAAAATCCACGATCTTATTTATGACATGGTAGTTGGCATTGAAATTCCTAATGAATCATGTGATGAGGATACTACCCTTTATCAAGATCATATTTATGAACCTATATCTAGTAATGCTCCCATTACAACCTCTATTCCTTCCAACACTCATGCATTTCCTAAAACACAAAATCTTTACAACATGAATCCACTGAATAGAGATTCTAGTGCTTTTCATACTAACTATGTGTACCCTCAAGGGATACCTCTAAACAAAACTCAAGCTAATCTACATTTGGTTGCAAAAATTTTCAATGCTACTATGACTAAAGATCCCAACAATTCATGCACTATAACACCTATCATACCTACTCTAAGAAATCCTCCATTACCTCTTCAAGAGCCTACCATACAAACCCAAGATACTCAATTGTCCATAAAAATGGCTACATCTCAAGAGGACCATAAAAAATATAAAGAAAATATTATAAAGAAAGATCAAGATAAATATCCATCCATCCTCTTACATTATTCTCAAGATATTATTTGTCCATCTCAAGAACCAAATACACCTACATGTACTATGTCTAGTCCATCTCCAAAGAAAGATCATGATACCACTTCCATTGATCTTACTGATAATCCAAAGAAATGTTCTCTTCCTATGCTATCAAAAGACACATTTCAAGATCAAAGTATCCATCATTTCCTTGTTCTACTTCTTTATATCCACTTCAAATATCAACTATTCTTCCTAATTATTTCTATGAGAACAAATATCCTTAATCCTATCCAAGATATTGCTCCTATTAAATATATTAATGAGCCTATTGATATATATTTTCCTCATTTCTCACTCTAAAGATGTTGATATTCCTATCCATTATCCAATTGCATATTCTAAACCCATGCTTGATCCTTATCCAAAAAATATAATGCCTTCAAACCATCAATCTATATTGGGAAATTATGTTCCTTCATACCCGGTACCCTTCACTCCTAGCTCATCACACACTTTTCCCATCAAACCTCAAGATCAAAAAGGACATTCATCTTTGAAAAAATTTCATCCACCCATCCATATGAACCCTCCATATCATCCTTATTCATCCACAAATCTCAAGTCATTTGGAGGCAATTCATATGTTAAACATAAAAGAAAGAAACACAAGAATCTACTTACAAATGATCACTATGTCCTACCTAATTGACATGTGAATACAAAGAAAGAGAAAATATTCAAGAAAGCACAAAGGTCCACACAAAAGGGAACAAAGAAAAGAAAGAATGAATTCCTAAATCTATCATTTAATAAATGTGTCCTAAAGCATTCAAAGGAAAAGAAAAATCAAAAAATATATATGGATTCCCAAGTCACTTTTGAAAGACTTGAATTTTGAAAATAAATCAAAGTTGAAATTCAAGATTCCAAAGGCTTCCACTCCATATTCTTCCAAACATATTCCTCAAAAACTTCCAAATAATTCCACTCCATCTTCTTCCAATAATCTTCCTCAAAATATTTTGAAGCCTTTCACTCCATATTCTTCCAAAAGTCTCATACCATCTCATACAACGAAACTTCAATTTATTTCATCCATGATTCTTCCATGAATCCATCACCCTTCAAGGTGTGTGCCAATGATGATCTTTCCCACTTTCTCACCTACCCTTATACAATATTTTTAATTCTACATTTACTTACTTTCTATCATCCTTATATGCATCCAAAGAATAAAATCTTATCCTCTTTATACCTCTTCTACCATCTCCCTTTCATCACCCTTTCAAAATCTTTGAGCATTAGTCTTTGACATTGATGGAGGAATACATTGACACCCTACAAACCTTAGACTCTTCCTTAATTGGATCCTCCTCATCTATAGATTTTAAGTCCCCTACCACAAAAAGTATCCTAGGCCAAATTCAAATGGACAGAGTCATGGCTAGGATTTTGAATGATTGGGTGGATAGTGTGACCAACAATGGAGTGACTTATGTTGTCATTCTTATTTAAACCAAGCTATGATTTGATGTTATGACAAATGAATGGAGATAGATATTTTCACCTAGAAAATGGAAAATTTGAAATGGAACAAAGAAATCATGTGTATAGGAGAAGTTCAAGCATACATCATTGAGAAATTATTAACAAAGAAACTTGTGTCTGTCTTAGATGATTGCTTGTTATATGTTTCTAGGGATAACATTGAGCGGGGCAATGTTGTAATTGAATAGGCCATGGATGAAGCTATAGATATTCTTAAAGATCTTTAGTGAGTCAAAGACATAATGGGAAATGATATCCTATACATTGATATTATACTAATGAAAATGAAGAAAGGTTAGATAAAAAATTAGAGCACATAATTGTCTCCTTTAAGGAACACATAAAAATTATGAAGGAAATCAAGGACATCATAGTAAAAGACTTCACAAGAATTTCGAGGGCATACTTGATGTTGATCAACTATAGAGATAGCCTCAAAACACATAAAAGGAAACTCAAGAAGATCCATAAGGATAAAGAAATGTGGAAGCAATATATAGAGAATACAAGAGTGCCACATAAATGATTTCTTGTAGAATTTATAGTTGCATATGAGGAGTGGAAAGAAGGAAGAGGAACCACTATCACTCCAGAAAAAATATCAAGTCCTTTTCTCAAGGTGGAAATTGAAGTATGGTTAAGGAATGCACTAATTGATGAAGTCGACTTTGATTTATTTATGTTTTTTGAGATAATGGGTGTTGCACACATTATATAATATTGCTTAAATTTTATTATTTTATTTTATTATGTAATGTTGTATCTAGGAGCACCTAGATGGACGTGCAACATGTAAAGAGTCCCATGGAATATTCTTGATGAGTTGTATTATAGCATTGTGATAATATTTTATGTAATTATTTAATATTGAGGAAAAGAAATTAAATGCCCAATATTAAATGTGGGGTCAGTGGGTTAGGTAGCACATGGTTTTAGCACATGATTTATGTAATACCACTTGGTGGTTTTGTGGGACTTACTACTATATAAGCAGCCACAAGGGTAGTTGTTGGTGAGTGAGAAAGGCAATATTTGAGCGAGACAAGGCTTGAAAGGTTAGGCAAGGGAGCATATGTGAAGGTTGGAAGCATGGCATGGGATGTGTGGATTCATGCTTGTTCACATGGATTGCTCGGTTGTGGCTATGGCTTTGAAGGCTTTCATGGTTGTTTTATAGTAGTATTTTTGTTCAATAATACATGGCGATGGATGCTTTTAGAGGTTGGGTTTTTTTCGTTAATGAGGTTTCCCAAGGTATATCTTGTGTCACAATTTTGTGGGTATGTTGTCTATTCTCTTGCATATGGATTTTAAGTCCATGTTTATTTCAGATCGATTATGGGTTATGCGGAAATGGTTATATTCTTTATTGCAAGTTTCCTTACAAGTGATATCAAAGCTATGGTTTTACTACTGTAACCCTAGATTGAATCCATGGGAATGCATGAGAGGATAAAATAAAGGGCAAGATATATGAGTTATTTATTGTAGATCTGAGGGTTTTGGGTTTATTGTTATGATGGGATGTTGGTAGATTTTGGGCATGTGAAATTGTTGGACAAAAGGATTTTTTGGATGTTTCATTTAAATGAGGTTTTAGGGGGTAGCTTGCAGAAATGACCTCCTAGGTAAAAATAGACCTCACCATTGGATCCAAGTTGATGTTTCCATAAATTTTGATATATAATGTGCCCTAGTTTGGCCATGTTCAAAGGAAATGAAAGAGTTTTTTGTTCGGCCTGTAATGGCCATCAAATTAAATCCTGTCAAAATTTTCATCACAAAAAAAATATAAATGAAAAATTGCAATGAAAATGGTAAAAAGACTATCTTAGTAAAATGGCCATAACTTTCTCTCAAGATATTAGATTTTAGAGTTCTTAGAGCCGTTGGAAAGCTAATTAAAGCACTACAACTTGATGTAGGTTTGGTTCTATGATTTTGAAATTTTGTCGAGTTTTAAGAGCCCAAAAGTAGATGTTGTTTATTTTGAGCACAGATTAGGGCATAACTTGGGCATACAGAGTTGGATTTTAGACTGTGAGTAGTCAATGGAAAGCTCTTGGAGAGCTCTACACATTGGCTCAGATTTGGTGTAGCTTTGACATGATTTATTTGCTAATATATTGATCTAAATAGTTTATAGATATGTTTTGACTATGGTAACATTGTGAGTTTATGGCATTGTATGTTTGGAGATTTAAGATTTGATGTCATTGTATACTCAATTCATATTTCAGATTGGTCTCATGATAATATGGTTATCAATGTTTTATTTTGGATATGTATGATGATTTTTTCGGTCTACTAGTTGTGCAATGTTCTAAATGGTCTATACTTATAGGTTGTATTTATAGCTTGGTTATGGGTTGTCTTTTCCCATTGTTATTTTGTCATTGATGCATATTCAGACTGGTGGCTTGGATTTTGGTTGTCTATGCCCTAAGTCACATGATTTGCTGATTTTTTCTTCATGTAGAAGGGATGAGATGTTGTTACCAAGCACAGTCATGGTGGATGATTGTGGTTGACTATTTTATGCTGACAGGTTTGACATATTAAGAGTTAGATACTTGGATGTGATCATGAGTCATAGATCTTGCATGACATGATTGGATAAATAAGTACATCCTTGATGTTTATTAGCTTGGATTTTTTATTTAGTTATGGTGGTATATCTTCTTGGTTGAGGATCATGGTTATTTGGTTTTTTGGACGAGCTCATGATGTGCACTTTGAGTTCTTTTATAGTTTGATTCTCATGGTTAGAGGATGGTTTTTCATCATGATTTCATGGATATCTTGGATACATGATTTAGTGGGAGCTTGTGATAGTGATGGGGTGATAGTGTAGGATTATTTCCTAGTTTGGTTTGTATCTTCTTGGTTTGGAGATCTTGGTTTCACTTGGTACTAACACTTTGGTTGTGTGTGGGCCTAAAGGATCTTCATGTAGGATATGGATTTTATGATGCTATATGTTACTTGGTACCACAATTGAGTGGGAGTTGTTGGCATTGATATATTTATTGAGTGTTTGTAGATGTTGGAGGTTTTTCTTAGATCCTGTTATTACAGAGCTATCTTTGAAATTTACATGGTACACTTGTTATCTTCATGGTCTGTGAAGATGGTTAGATCTTGAGAAATCATAGAGTTCTTGGTTATCTTAATGTTATGTGGAGATGGTTTTCTTCATGGTGTATGGATATGGTTGCATCTTGAGGACTAGTGGTGTTCTTGGTAAAGGTGTGGTTTATGTTATCCTTGGTGTGAGGATGGTTTTATTATTATGTCATGGTATACTCTTAATATGTGTTTAGAGTTTTGACATGTTATAGTATGTTCATATGGAGCATGTTATCTCTTTGGTTAAGATGGGTTAGATCATGTTGTTATGTTTATGTTCCTAAGGCCATGGTTGGAACTTTGACATTGATCTTGGCTTAGTTTCTTTATATTGAGTACACTGATCATAAGTTGGATACTTCATGATATTTTTATGTTGCATTTGGATTTGGCATGGATTGATTGGTTACAAGTGCTCATGGATACTTAGAGACACTGGTGATGCTGATTTCTCTTGTATTAGAGAAGTATTTGTTGGGACAGTTGATGGTTTCAGTAGGAAGTTCAAGGGGTAGTCACCTGATACGGACTTGAGAGGAGATTGTTCTTAGATGAGTCTTGGTTGGAGACTTGGATATCTTGATGAGCATTCTTATTCCCCACTCTTGGTCTACTCAATGGTTTTTCTACTTGAGAGGTATAGCCCATTATTTTTCTCAAGTGCATAATGTTTATGCTTATCTTTCATGGATATGGATCTTGAGCTATAGTACATGAGTTAGTTCCAGAGGGTTCATTTGAGAGATGGTTTAGCAGTGGTTATCTCTATTTTCATGTGTTGTTATGCTAGTTAGGTTTGGGAGATGGTCGAGCTTTTATTTTTATTGTTGATAAGCACTCCAATACAGGTTGATTGGAGAAAATAATTTGGCCCTACGAGGCTATATAAACTTATTTTCAAGATTTTGAGAAGGTTGGCTCTTTGATTTTACAAAAGACATATTTAAAACTAGTTTAAGTAATGTTGGCTTTTTATTTAAAACTTAATATTAAATATATAAAATTAGTTAGTTTCTTATATCTAATTATCATGGTGCTTGAATCGTATGGTTCTAGTTGCATGTGATTTGTTTTAGTTGGAATGAAATTACACATAATGGTAATTTTTGTGTTACTATAAGTGGTATTAATATTTTTCAAATAAAAAGAAACTTATATGGTTGATCAAGTTGATGTATTTTTCCTACCATCTAGTCTATTGGCTTGTTATTAGTTAAGTTAATAGTAACCTGAGACATTCTTTTCATGTTTATGGAAGAGTGATAAATCTTTTAATACTTTCTAGTTAAAAGTTTAGATTCATGAATCACTATATTAAAATAAGATTTGATTGAAAAAACTTTTTATAAGGGAGCTACACCTTAAAATGCAAAGATGTCAATGGACATAAAAGAACTCAATTGTTTGTAACATGTTTCCTTTTGCAATTTTTTTAGACTCAATTAGTTAATATATATCATTTGAGTAAAGGGAAAAATGATAACTAAAAGAACTGAATATTTCACTAGTGTTAAAAATTTCAAATTTGATAGAGTATCATGAAGGAGGAGTTGAAGATGACATCATTGAAGTGCAATGGAGTATTCTACCAACTACTTCAACTAAAATGGAGATTGATGATATATTGTACAATTGTATTTGTAGAAACACAAGGAACATGGTATATGAACAATATTTGGTCAAATGGATACGATGACCCATAGAAGATTCATCATGGCTAACAAGGGAGGAGATTAATCATCTTGGTTTACCTCTAATTGCCTTAGACATGAGAATGTCACTTCTAAAATTACCTAGAGTGTTTGATGGAGCATCCTAGGTGTAAGAGAAATCTTACATCACCAAAAAATATTTACGTTTATATCTTTTCAATAAGGGTTATTTTAGTGTAGAGTTATTATTTGTAGAAGCTTAATATTTTTAGTAAGTTGGTCCTATGAGCTCACAATGTTACAATTTCATAGGTGGAGGTTCATCTTAGATATATTAACCCTCCAATTGAGTTTTATTTCAATATCATATGTAGTGGTGAATTTATTGAGGACTTTTTTTATAATATCTTTGAGCTCAATTTTGAAAACTTTAGAGGCTCTTAAAAGGGATCCAACCTTGCTTGAATCAAGCTTATGTGAGTTAGGCATTGTAGGTTAGGAGTTATTTTTTTTCTAAAAAGGGGTTATAATAGCCAATCAAGTCTAAGGTTAAATAGTTATGGCCTCCAGATGTTAGGATACCTAAAAATATAATTTGTATTTGTCCTGAGCCATTTCTATGTAATAAAATGTGAAAAATAATAAAACATTAGGATTGGTTGGCCTCAAGGGTTAGGGTTAAATATCTAGAACCTTCTCAGGAAATGGAAAATTTTTTATATAAGGAAGTCCCATGGGGTTGTTAGGGGAGGTTCTAGGTAGTGTTTTTGTTAGAAATGCTTTAGAATAACTTGGGTGGGGTGGGGGGTGTGAATAAGTTATTCAAGGTCCATATGTCCAATTCAAACTTTTTACTCAGTGTAGTGAACCCATTCAACCATTCATTCATCCAAGCTTAAACATTCCTATTCAACAATTTACTATAAATCAACATGCAAGCATAACACATGAAAATATCAACACATAACATAGTGATTTACATGGAAACCTAATTTGGGAAAAAGCACTAGTAACATGATACTCAATTCTCACTCTTATGAAGTGATGCCCTGTGAAAGGCCTACCCTATTAAACATTGCAACACACTATTAAATGTGACCTATTTAAAGGATTTAACCACCTTATTAGAAGTGGGCTTGGTTAGAGGAATTTAGAACATTCACTTGGAATACCACCCTATTAAAGGATTTACAAATGGCTATAAAACCAACCTAAGTCCATAGGATTTTCCTTTACCCTAACTGGTACAATTGCTAGAGAGTAACAATAAGGGGTTTTGACCTAATTAAAAAATACAACTTAACTTGTAGATTTTAGATCATTTCTCAGCTCATAACATTGCTTGGCTTTTAGTCTCTACAGCTTTGATAGCTTGACCTCCTTTCAAGCTTTGTCTCCTTGAGTCTCCACGCTTAATATACCAATGCAATCCTCTCTCTCTAGCCACTTGTTGAAGTAGAGTCTCTGTGCTCTGGCCTTCCTTCTCCTTGACACCCTTCAACCACTTCGCAATTTGGCACTCCAATAGCTCTTGCTTCTTGGTCTATGACTCCTTAAATAGAAGTTTGTAATTTATTTTCCCACTTGATTCTTCCCTCTTTTAATTTCAATTCATATGGATTAGGTAGGATTCATTGAATCTAACCCATATTTTATTTCTTCTCAAAACTTCATGAAGAATCCTCTGGAATTCACTCAAAAAGAGTTTACGTAGAATTATGTGCCACCAACTCATCATCCTTATCCTCCAACTGGTTCACAAAATTCAAGGTAAGAACTTTGTCGGCTCAAATTTGGTGAATCTTTGTCATTTCCAATAATGCGGTAGCTTGGCACTATTGAAATTTGGGTGCTCAGCCAATACTTTGTTACTCGGCATCAACTATATTTTACTGATGCTCGACACCTAAAGTTTACTCAGCATCTACTAAGATTTTATGACACTCGGCTCCTTCTATATCACTTAGCACTTGAACTTCACTCAACACCTACTGATGGACTTAGTTTAATCTTTGCAGTCAACCTTATTACAACTTATTTCTCCAATGTTTCTAAGTGTGGCCAACCTCTATATCTTCAAGTATGTTATCAATACATCAGTTTTTCATTGTCTTAACTGATCCTTGCACTTCATTACAAAACCATAACTCAACCTTTCCCTTAGGTGCTCTTGTTACATCATGTTGATTAAATCCTCTTCATCAATCAACTAAGTGACTGTACTTGGATCTTATAAGAAAATGTCATCCTACAAATAGAAGGTTTGACATCAATGAAAAAATAATGATTGAAAACATTATTTTAACAACAATATCCCTCTTTTAATCAATCTTCTTCATCAATGATCTTTTCAATTAGATTTCCAACATGTTTATAGCTCTATCGTACAGAATATTATAGCTCTGTCTTATAGAATATTGTAATGAAAAATGCCCATGTGGGTTTTCATTTTGTATTTCTAAAATCTATAATTCCATACTTTTGGAGATAATAAGAAGCCAATTTTTTATTCCTAAAATTTTTGGTAGGTCTCTATCTTTGTTATGTGATTGTGGTATTATAGGGAGTACCCTTCATCAAGAATATTTCCTACACCACCATACTTACAAGGAATGAGCATTGTAAATAATCATAGTCAAGTAATTGATGAATTTGAATATCACTTTACTACTTAGACTAAGACAATGAGGTTAAAATGCAAGAGTTTGAGTTAACACAATTTCAAATAGTAAGAAATCACTCTTCGTAAAATACCATTTCAAGCTATAGAAGGATTTGAAGAATAGGCAAGTGAACCACATGGTTGCACTTCAAGCTCCAAAAATCTATAAGTTGAATTTTCTTCTTGAATTTGAGATTTCTTTCAAATGACACCCAAGAAAGATGTTAGTGCTAATAAAGAGGTAGTTGTTAAAAGGATGGAGGAGAAACAATAGAAAAAAAAATTCAAAGAACACTCTTAGAGTTATTTCTAGACTCTTCCCCTGCTAGAACCATGTCTATATATTCAAATAATTATGTTGGATGTAACTCATCAACATTTTAGCTGAACATTATGAGTAAACCACTAGAATAGTTAGGAAACTAGATAAAATGCCTCTATTAGTCATAACTAGGTCTTGCATTGAACAATGTTTTGGTTTAAGCACTCAAGCCACAACCAAAATTGAAAGGATCAGTTTAGAATTGACTATGAGACAAAAATGAAATTTATGCTCATTGAAATTCTACATTTCATTAATAGAGGCTAGAATAATAGGTTTATGACCATCAAGCACACAGGTCTCCATTATATGGATAGGTTTATGGGTTTCTTCAAGAACACTTATAAGGTTGGTCTCAGTTGTTTGGAGATGATTTGAAAGATTTTATTCTCCTTGATTACATGCACACATCCATGAGGATTTAAAACCCTCATTATTACCTAGAGTTTGATTTTGCTAGTGAAATTGAAAGGACATATCATTAATAGTTAGCTAGGTGGAAGACCATCAATACTTTCAAAATCTATTCCCTACCATGTTATATGCTAGTATTTAAAAATGCTGACTAGTTTAGGAATTATTTGAAATTAACTTCCACTAATGACTAAGGAAACTCATTACCCATTAATATGTGGTGTAGTGTATATGATAAGTATGGTAGAAATGGGGATTTTAAGGTTTTTAGAGATGTGTTTGTAGTCTGGATCACTAGGTTTCTCAGAGGGTCAATGACTAGGATACCCGAATAAATAATGATCATGTTGAGGACCAAAGAATAAATTCCTAATAAGAAATATGAGCTCAAATTTTGGGATTGGTTATGAAAACCTAATTTTACACTGATCTATTTATATGGATGTAGGAAGCAGCCTTACTGTAAGAATTTGGCTCAGGCCAGAATTTACCCAAGAAAAAAAGAACTCAACAATAGCACACGGTAGACCAAAATAGGAAGAGTATGATAAAAATGATGATATTCATTCAATAATGGATATAGCCAACATGAGAGTACACTAGGAGTGCCTGAATATAAAGTCCTCAAGAGAGCTTCTAGAATGCATAGAAGTCAGCACTGTGATATGTCATACAACTAGGTACATGTCCACCAAATATGGATTATCCTCCATTAAGCATGGGATTAAGTGCGATGATGTGAGGATAAGACTACAATGGTGTAGCACACAAATCAGTGGAGTAGACAACATGTGCTAAATGAGGAGTGCAAAAAACTATGGTATCATCATGACAACTCAGTGAATGATGCATACTCCTATGTTGTAGACACCATATGCCTAATTAGAGTTGCGTAACTCAATGAGAGTTCACAAACTCCTAAGTGTCTCACTTAAAATAATAATAAAATAATGCAAAATAATTAAATAATGCATTAACCTAAGTAAAACTTAAGTAAGTGTAATAAGTAAATACTTATTTAAACCAACACCCCCCCCTTAAGTGCAAGTTAGGGGAATGCCCTTAAGCTTACGTAATCTAGGATGAAATGCAATATGGGTCCCGGCTACTAGGCCATGTTAGGTACCCATGTACATAATGATATGCAAATCTCTCATAAAGCAGGGAAAGAGGGAAAACCTCATGGGAAAAACCCTCCCCCAAAAAGAGAGATAGATAGGATGCATTGATGGATGGAGTAATCAAGACCCCCCCATTATGACATACATCCAATATATACATAAGAGAATAATGAGAAGAGGTAGAGAGATAGGATGGGCTCCCCCCCGCCCCCCCCCCCCCCCCCAAAGAAGAATGCTGAACAGTGAAGGCTCCAATGAAGAAGCTGATCCAAGACTGCAGAATGGTGTTCCTCCCCTTAGGAAGAAACAATGTTAAGGGTACAAATGAGATGCTTTCATTGTGTGTGGAAAGAATCCCATGAATAAGCGATGTCTCTAAAACCTGCTCAACTAGCTGAAGAACCTATCCCAAAGAACTATCTGTCCCTGCAACTGATGAAGAACCCTACTACAATTGCTAATCATAAATATCCACAATCACTTCAATCCGTTAGGATTGATCAAGTAGAGAATGAACAAGAGAGTTTGAAACCCTCATGACAACTGAAGAAGGTAATTCTGCATCAAGAAGAAGAGGTAGATCGTCAATACTGTCCCCCAAATCTGTCACTGAACCTGTATCTGCAAGACTAAAAGTACCCTGTTGTTTTGGACCTATCACTATGGTGATGTATGCATGTGGACTAAACTGATGAAGTGACCTCTCACTATATTTGTCGATAGAACTCCATGTATCTGAAGCTATTGAAGCACTATCGCTGGTGTCACTATCGGTATCCACACTGTATGATCTATGAAGAGGAGTAGAGGACAAGGTCAAAGAACTTTCCTCAAAATGTACATCCTTCTCCACAAATATCTGATGTGTCTCAGGATCTAGGAGTCTATATACCTTCACATCGTCTTTATAACCAATGAAGGTACAAGGCCAAGATGACTATGCCTTGTGACCCCTAGAAAATTTGTTTGTCCATGCGAGACAACCAAAGACTCTGAAGTGTGTCACAATAGGTTTTCTACCACACCATGCTTCAAAAGGAGTTTTTCCATCTAAGGCTGGATGAGGAGAATGATTAAGAATGTGAGTGGCACTTGAGATTGCTTTGACTTCTAATGATTGATCTAGAGACTTGGCATGAATCATGCAACTTTCCATAGACTTAAGAGTTCTAATACTCAAAGTTGCAACATCTATCTTATGCGGACTGAATGCTGAAGGAGTCTGAAGATCAATGCCCTCATGTCTACAAAAATCCTTAAGTCTTCTGTTCACATCCATGTTTCCATTGTCCATGTGGAGTACTTTGATGGCCTTTCTGGATTTCCATTCTACATGAGCCTTGGAGTCTAGAAATGCGTCCAAAACTTCATTCTTATTATGCAGAAAGTAGACCCAAGTGAACCTTGAAAATTCATCAACTAAGGTAAGTATGTGGTGGCCCTGGCTGAATGCAAAATGACCTGCTAATACCATGTGAACCATTTGAAGAACACTTGTTGCTTTTGAAGACTTCCCTCTTTGTAACTTCCCCTCTGGATGCATATCCACTGAATCTGATGAACATTTACCTTTAGAAAAGTTGATTTGAGGTAGACCTGTGACCATTTGGTATGTGCAAAGTTGCTAAAGATAGTGATAGTCAAGATGACCATACCACTCATGCCATAATTGCATGTTTGAATTTGATTGAGATAACAAGGCCTTTGAAGGAGTCTTGGGCACAAAATGCGAGAAAGAGTATAACCTCTTGTGATCATTCACTTTCCCCACTGCAACCAAGGAATTATCTTTAAGACTGTGCACTTTTACTGAGTCTGGAAGGAACTCAACTCTATGTCCATCTCCAAGGTGAGTGATCTGGTAGATTGAGAGGAGATTTGAACTTAGGTTTGGAACATAGAGAACCTCTTGAAACTCTCCATTTTCCATCTCCATGTTTCCTTTTCTTTCAACTTCCATTTTGCTATCATTCCCCATTAAGATGTGCAGTACCCTTGAGTGATTCAATGAAGAAAAATCCCCCTTTGAAGAACCCATATGCCATTCTTTTGAAGAGTTTGAATTATCCATGAGTGCTTGCCCTTTGCCCTTTGAATCTGAAGAAGATCTCTTCTCCTTGTAAGCATTAGACAATGGAACATTATGTTTCTTCATGATGTTGGTCAATTCATCAATCTTTTTGAGATAACACTCATGCTCTTCATGACCCAATTTATTGCAATAAGCACACTTCTTCTTCTCCTTATTGTTGTCCCCTTTTTTGTTGGAATTTGAGGACTTGCCTTGTTGATTAGATTGTGGTGTTGTCTTTTCTACATCCTCATATTTTCTCTTCCATTTCTTTTTACCCTTTCCTTTATTTGAAGATTGTCCAGCTGAATTTTGAGAACCCTCATTGGCCACCAATGCTTTTGACTGAGGTGATTTGAGAATCCCCATTGATTTCAACTTCTTTTCTTCATCATCCAACAATTTTGCATATTCATCAAAAGTGACTTTCTTGTAGGCAGACCCTAAGGTAGTCTTTGAGGTGTTAAAAGAAGATACAAATGTGGAATATTCAGATGGCAGCTTGTTATGGATGAGATAGATCAGTCTATCATCTTTGATAGAATTTCCACAATTAGTAAGATTTTTCCTTAATTCATTCACCTTAATGATGAAGTCCTGTATTGAGTCATATGACTTAGGATCTAAGGAAACTAGCTCATCTTCTATCTTGAACACATCCTCTTTGGACACTTTACCATAAAGGCTTTCAAGGGTATCCCAAGCTTCCTTGGATGTAGTACATTTCTTAATTTGATACATGCTCTTATCATCTACCTCCAAACATATATCACTTAGGGCTTTCCTATACATGGCTACCCATTTAGAAATTTCACTTGTTGATACATTATCACCTGCTAGTTTAGGAAGAGTACCATCTACATATTGTGAAACTCCATTATGCATTAAGTGATACAACATTTTTATAGACCACATAGCATAGTTATGAGGAGTTAATTTAGGAAACTTAAAGTTTCCCATAATGCAAAAAATGAAAGAAATATGCAAAAAAGAGAGAACACAACACCAAGAACACTCCCCCTTTTCACTAAATCAAGAAACCCCCCCAAAATAGATGCTTTGGGAACTTTATCAGTAGTGCGATTACAATGGGCCACTTGCCAATTTTGGCCTTCATGGACTTTGATTTTTCTTGTTACAACTTCTCAATGGAGTACAAATCTGAAACTTTACAAAGTGCTACAATTCTGAAGCATTACAAAGCAAAGAAAGGCCCTATTGCTGAAAGTGACAATTTTGTCCACACAACACTATAATCTGATGCCAGATCTAGAAAGTAGACAAAAAACTACGCACTTTCAAAAAAAATAGAACATATTTTCAACTCCAGATGTGCCCGTATGGAGCATTTGAAGTTGCACCAACAAAAGACGGGGTTAAATTTGACAGTCATATGACCATCACAACAATTATAATATGGCCTGTGATGATGTCCAGATGAGCATCAATTTTAAACTCGTAAAATGATGATGTCAGAAAAAATTTGGACCCACTAGTTGACATGGTAGCTGACTCAGAGTTCTGTACCGTATAGAATCGTACGGATTGTATGAAAAATACGTGTTCGATGACTCGGCGTTGGATATTGACATGTGCAGGGGCTGACTGTATCAATGCAGTCACTATTTGCATGGGCAAATAGTAGATCACCACGTGTGCCTGCGGATTGGGTCACGTGGACTGGGCACAGATTTCACCGCGTGGTTGTCAGGAAATACAATCTGCTTGCCGAAGTTTACTTCAGATTGTCTGACAGCACTGGAGGTCATTTTGGAAGCTGCTAGATACAGTGCAAACTGCCAGATTTTTGCTTAATGATCCCACATTCATGGGTGTGTGGAAATCTATGGCATTTATAAAGCACTACCCATAGAGTGCTTAGCAAAAGACAACTCGCGTCGGTGGATTTGCAAGGCTAGCCGGTTGACTGTGATCGTTGGTCTAGGGGAATTAAGTGTAGATTTGGATCCGCCGAATTTGTACTGCGGGGGCCACTTTGTGATCTCTGTTGGAGTCAAGCCAAATTAACTACCATATGTAGCAGGTACGACCTACATATATTAAAACCCTACAATAATTAAACATCCACCAAATACAGAGCCGAGCCGGGGTGTGATTGCCCGGTGGTTTGGCCAAAATTTTTCTCTGCTAATTTTGAAATTCAAAAATTCAAAAAATACCCGATATGGGAAAATAAATTGTAGAGAGGAAATAATATTTAGATCCAAAAAATAACAATTAAACAAATCCAAAAAAAATCATACCCAATTTGCAAATCGGTGCCTTTGGGTGCTAGTGTGTAAAATTTTTTTTTGCCTCACAATCAACTTTCACCCAATATAGGTGATTTTATAGTCAATCTTCATCGAATCAGTGCTCTGGACATAATGGAGAGGTCAGATCTAGCTCTAGATGCTCCCAATTTTTGTGGATCCTTCGGAATCAAAATGCTAAAGCATGAATTGTCTCGAATGGCTACGTGATGAGAATCCTCCTCAGCTCTGATACCATGTAAGAATTTGGCTTAGGTCAGAATTCACCCAAGAACAAAAGAACTCAACAATAGCACACAGTAGACCAACATAGGTAGAGTATGATCAGAATGATGATATTCATTCAATAATGGATACAGCCAACATGAGAGTACACTAGGAGTGCCTGAATATAAAGGCCTCAAGAGAGCTTCTAGAATGCATAGAAGTCAGCACTATGATATGTCATACAACTAGGCACATGTCCAATAGATATGGATTATCCTCCATTAAGGACGAGATTAAGTGTGATGATGTGAGGATAAGACTACAATGGTGTAGCATGCAAATCAATGGAGTAGACAACATGTGCTAAATGAGCAGTGCAAAAAACTCTGTTGTCATCATGACAACTCAATGAATGATGCATACTCCTATGTTGTAGACACCATGTTCCTAATTAGAGTTGCGTAACTCAATGAGAGTTCACAAAATTCGAAGTGTCTCACCTAAAATAATAATAAAATAATGAAAAATAATAAAATAATGCATTAACTTAAGTAAAACTTAAGTAAGTGTAATAAGTAAATACTTATTTACACCAACACTCACAGACTACCCCAATTTGTGTTTGAGAGGGTAGATTTTATTGGATTTATCTAGTAGATAATGTGGATAGAAAGGGACATTGTGCAACCTAGGACAAATGGGAATCATATGCCCCATTTTATAAAATTTGATGGCTTCATTATAGGGTATTCAAACATAGAGAAGACGCAAGAATACAATATGATTAGCTTTATGTTCCAAAGTGATAAGGAAAGACATTATAATCATAAGGGACACATTAAGGTTTTTATCACAAGATACAATCACCAATTTAACTTTGAAGAGGACATTATTAGAAACCATGATCATATTCCTAAAATAATATAGAGGGTAAAGAAGTGGAGAATTTTGTTAAATATAAAAAAATCAAAGGCTGAGTAAGGAGCTCCCACATTTCTATGATGGAATAGAATTGAGGGAAATTAGGGTGGACAAATAGATTAAATATTTTGATAAGTTATGCTAGAAATATGGGAAATAGGAGAAAGGAGAAGAAATTGAGCATCCACATCCTACACTGTCTGAAAAGAAAAGAAATAGAAATTATTGATAGGTGATTTGGATTCCTCTTCTTTTGAACAAAATGCCAATGTGTCTAAATAGGGTAGTACTCCCTTGGTCATATATGATGATTTAGATGAGGGAGAGGGCTCAGAGGAAGTTTCTCACATCCAAAGAAGCCTAAAAGAAGATGTTACAAAGTTAAAGAGCCTCAACTTGCACCAGTTTCCAAAGAACAAGTGCATAGTGTCAAGTTACTCAAGTGTTGAGTAGATAGTATATGCTAAGATATTTAGATGCCAAGTGATTAGTGGATGTTGAGTTATTTAGAGATCAAGTTATAGCATTGAAGTTACAATTAATGTTGAGCATCAAGGACTTCAAGTGTCGAGTTACATAGTTTTGACATAGTTGTTTATAATGGCAAAAACTTCTATGTAAACCATTTTGGGCTGACTTAAGGATTGTTTTACAATCTTTTGATGATAAGGATGTATTTTAATTGTGAATCCTTATGCATTAGATGCATCCAATCATAAAATGGGAAGGAATAAATAGCTAGATGGGCTAATCACAATCGTTGATTCATACCTAACCCTAAGTCACCTAGGTCTTCTTAAGGAGGACAAACCCTAAACTTTATAAGAATGCTTAAGGTGAACTAAAGAGATTTTCCATGTGTAAACATAGCATTCATGGTGATTAATGTGTTATGATTTGAGTTACATTATAGAATTAGTTAAAGGAGAACATAGGAAAGGAATCAGAAGAGAGGAGAGTTACATCTGATTAGAAAGGATCAAGTACACATTAGTATGGAGGTGATCTAACATCAAGAAACCAAGTGCTAACCAAAGAATCGTTGCTGAGACATTCCAACAATTGAATCAGTTAAATATCTTAGCCAAATAATCCTAATAGGTTGTTGTAAATCCTTTAATAGGGTGCTTACTTCAATGTAAGTTTAAGTCCTCTCACTGAGCACACTTCTAACAAGGTTTTGAAATCTTTTAACAAGGTAAGATCTAACAATCTTGTAAGCCTTTAACAGGGCAAGCCTTTCATAGGGTAGACCATGTTTCATGATCAAGACATTGTAACCTTCATTGGATAAACTTTATTACTATAGTAGTGAAGATTTTTGGGTGTCATCCCCACCCCAATTTTACTTTATCCTTGGAGGCTTTTAGGTAACTAAATATCTTGTTTCATACATGTATTGAATAGTTTACTTTCATTCTATGGATGTATATGCTTAATTTGGTTTTTCAATTTATATTCATAGATTGTGAGATGGATGTGTGGTGAATTTTTTAAGGTTTAAAAGTTTTAAGTTTTGATTCACCACCCCCCTCCCCCCTCTCAGAGTTCACTTCCCTATTGTATTTCCACCAATTGGTATCAAAGCTTAGTTCTCTAGATAATAAAGCTTTGTAGCTTTGAGGAAATATCTTGAAGATGGAATTCTACAAGTTTGGAAAGACTATTGATAACAAAACGATTAAAATACAACTTGCCCTACATCAGTTGAATGAAGCAAGAGATGAGTTAAAGCTATCACTAAAAAGAATGAAGGAAATAGCTATTGAAGAGAATGAAACAATACCAAGAAATTGACACTAATAAATTGTGTGTAGATATAAATACCAATGAATTTGATGCAGTAGTTGCATATCTAATGGAAAAGAATGGAGCCCTAACTGTAGAGGTTAGAAATCTCAAAAGAGTACAAGAAGTTCAAGTAGTGTTGCTATGTGAAATGACCAAGTAGAGAAAGAAAGCTAAAGAAGACAAAGTCATGATTAAAGATGACTAAAGAATTTTGACCAATAGACTAGAAGAGAAAACATCAGAGGTAAGTAGGAATGCTAACATGAAATTGGAAACTTTGAGTCAAATGATGATTACAAATCATGAACTAAATGCAAAGGATATTTAGATTACTACACTAAAGTTATAGAATGAACAATCGAGAAATTATCTGAAAAGAGAAAAAGAGTTTGTTAAAAGTTTCAATAAACCTAGTGAAGCCATCAAGTACTTTAAGAAATTTATTAGATCCCCTAGATCCACAATGACACGTTTGGATTGGGTTACACTAGTACTAAAGAAGGAGAATCATTCAAACGTTGTGAAGAAAGAAGTAGAAAAGTTAAGAACTCCAATCCTACTTGTCATAATTGTGGTAAGATAGGTCACATTGCTAATTTTTGCAAGAACAAGACTACAAATAAGAATCCTAAGGAGAAGTTCATGGGTCATTGCCACAAATGAATCAAATAAGGTCATCAAGCACATGAATGTAGAACCAAGATCATAAGCACACAAAGATTTGAAGGACACTGTTATAATTGTCACAAGTATGGACATAAAGCATATGAGTGCAAATCCAAGCCTAAATGGGCATCAAACAAGAAGACAAAGGTAAATCACAATGACAACTCTTATAATTGGGATTATAATACTAGGTATAGTTTTCACTATTGTCAAGAGTATGGAGATGTTGCTGAAAATTGTATAAGAACACATTTTAGAAGTGACTACAAGAGATGATTGAGTCAAACTACATGTTTAAGCTTTTTAAAGACTATTCACATAAGTAGGAATTGTCCAACAAGGTTAAAGGCACCAAGCAGTGAGTTCAACAAAGGCAAAGGAAAGGTAGAAGTTGAGAATCTCAGAAATGAAATGAATAAGGTATGGAAGAGAAAGGAAGATTGTAGCACATCAATTTTAGAGGGGATCACTTCACCGAATGGGTCAGGTGATCACACCACCTCCAATTAAAAAATAAAGAGGTATGTGTGGGACTAATATTGAAAAGATATATTGTACATCAGTTCCAAGGAATTAGTTCTAAATAGATTATATTTGCATAAAGAAAGATGAAAAGTGTTATTAAGAATATAGAAGAAATCTTTAAGTTCTATCAGTTTTCATGTTACTATCGAGCATGAAAAGTTTCATTATGGTTTCCAAGTGAAATGTTAGTTGATGGCGAACTATCATAAGTGATAGTGTTGACCAAGTTCATAGTAGTTTCCAAGCGGTAAAGGAAACTGTATGGAAGCTGAGTGAGTCAAAATCTCAATTGAAGTCAACCTTACAATTGTGTAAGCACTTAGCATTAAATTCAAGGTTTTAAGGTATATATGATTGATTTCTACTCATTTGACATTATTCAAATTTGAAGGAGAGCACAAAGAGAAAAAGGTGAACTGAAGAAATAATTCCTAGCATTTGAAAATAGGATTCAACAGTCACTTGACACCATAACAATAGTTCTTCAAAGGTAGTCATCGTGTGCCGAGCTATGCAATTTAATTTTCACAAACCCTAGTTTATATAATGGTGTCTAGTTCTTCAGCTTCTAAGGTTAGAGAGGGTAAAAAAAAATTTAATGTACAATTGGTAAGCAATGAGATCAGACAACCTAATTTTAGAGCCATTCCTGATATTGCTTACAAGCAAGATCCATCTAGTGCATTGTCAATGATACCACTTCAAGTTTTGATGATTCAAGATGTGAGATGTTGCTACACATTCAAGGTGGGTACCATAGGAGATATGGAGATTAGGGAAACCTATGGTAAATTATGTGAAAATAGAGCATTGAAAGAAGAATTCAAAATTGTGCCATAGATTTCCTTAATGTCTTCAAAACTAAATGGATAAAGATAGTTATGAGTAGAATTCACAATAATTCTATATGGTTGGATGATGGACCAATGAAAATCACAAAGAAAATTGTACATAGAGTAACAGGGTATGCAATACTTGACTGACCTAAAACCATGTGGAGTGAATCTAAAGAGGTCATTAGGAAGAATACAAGGGCAGTGTGGAACAAATGATGCATGACAATTGATATAATCTTAGATCCCCTAATTCATTTTGTAGTGAGGATTATAACATATAAATTCTTTCAATCTAGCAGGCTCAATGGTGTACCATGTATTGTTTTTGACATGAGCTATAAGATAGTTAAGAAGGATCATACATATGACCTTGCCAAGTTGCAAATGCAATAGTTGTTAGAAAATTTGGGAGCTATAAGGAAGACCAAGAGTGCACAATGTAAATATGGTTCAATTCTTGCACATATATTCTTTTATGTACAGAATACATTCCCTACTTTTGGTAAAGTTCCATGGAAAATAAACACATCTATTGCAGTGCAACTAGGTGAATTTATTGAGCAACTTGGAAACAACTTTGAGTCAGTTATGACTACCTACTTTGAATATTTCAAGTAGTAAATGAAGGAAAGACTGAGGATACTAGTTTCTCTAGTTGAGAAACATTTCAATAATGTTTAATTTCTAGTTAACATTGATTTTACATATGTTCAAGGTACAGTTCCAAGGGTAAGGTGGCTAAGACCACTAGGCTATGAAATCAATGTGGATGAGACCTCTACAGCAATAGCATCACTACTTGCAAAAGATGTAGATGCTAAGGCTACTACTTTTGGAAACCATGATGTGGAGAAATCTAAGATAAAAATGGATTTGAAGACTACCACAATCATAAGGAAGAAGAACAAGATTGTGAAGAAACTTAAAGAGAAATTTGGTAGAGTAGATGATGAAGAAGAAGAAGATATTTCTGCTCAAGAACCACTACCCTTAACTCAAGATCAAGGAGAAGATCAAGTAGAAGAACTAGAAATTGAAGAGGTTTCCAAGGAAGAAGAAGCCAATGAAGCACCTAAGCTGAAGAAGAGGAAAGCTAAGACCCTAGCAACTAGCAAGCCAAAGAAGGCTACAAAACCTAAGCCTACAGTTCCCTCTACTAGAGAAAGCATAATGGCTACTAGCAAAAAGGCTCAAGAAGTAGATAAACCAAAAGAGAAGAGGGCTGCATTGGCTAGAAAGGAAGAGGAGCTTGAGAAGAGACCAAGGAGAGAAGATTGAATATAATGAAAATAGCCAATTCAAAGTGGTAAGTCACCATCCTTCTTCAAATTTAGATAATATATGTAAAGGTGATAGGCCAACACTAGGGCAAATAATAACAAAAGAATTAACAATTTTATGACAAAGTTTGGCTGGTCTATACGTGTCAATCCGAGAGCATAAGCTTGCAAAAGGTGTTCGAACAATATGCTATCAAGGGGTGCAACTTGTGATATGAGCAATTATGAATGCATCTACAACATGCAAAATTGAATCTATGAAAAAGCCAAATAAATCCCAACGACAGGAACTGTCACTTCCTGGCGATAGGAACATTAGAAACATAAATGAACAAAAAAATAATACCAACACTATAAATAATCTAATACAATAATTTACTAATATAAATCTGATATAGCTATAATATTTTGACTCTTTATGAAAATATGATATCAACTTCAAAACATGAAACAAGTTACTAATAATCTATTTAATATTAAATAAGTTGTTTTACTCAGCTATGTTATTAATCAGATTGTGGACATATTAATATAAACTAACTATTAAAAATAAACCTTATTCTATGAAAGAAATAGACATGCTAAACATGAATTATAGAAATCACCAGCATTATGTAGAGTGGGCCCTTCCTCCCCAGTTTGCTGAGTGATAGAATATTAAAATCTCCCTTCCTTAAGCAATTTTGATCATGCAAGGTTTTATATTTATTGATCAGAATTTTTTTTCATACATATTCTTTGCTCGAGCTAGTATATATAGCTTCAAGACCATAACAAATGTTATTTAATGTTGCCTGAAAATAGCACAACGTAGTATTGGACCAGAACAATATGTAGCAACTTCTACAATGTGAAACAAATGCTGTTATAATAGCGTACAAAAGGAGTATATTATCACAAGTTTCCAACTTCCCTGCTGCTTATGCTTCCACATGATTTTCTGCAGAAATGGTACAGGTAGAATATATCTTGTGCCAGGAATAGGAAATTAGTTTGATCATTCCAGCAAAATAATATGTAGTTGTTGATTAATGGTTCAGCCAAAATAGATTTTGTTTCATGTAAAATGAGCAGCATTGGACTCCACATGAGCAGGATAACATATGTTTTCCTTGTATCCATGTATTTTTTTGTAGATACAAGTTGAATATATATATATGGAATAGAACATAAATATATTATGTGCCAAGAATAGGCAATTAGAATGATATTGTCCTCATTCTGTGCTGATTCATGGTAGAGCAAAATCTGGTCAAAATCCAATCCCATAATAAATAAATCACATTTTGAAAATTGTCTCTAACTTTTCCATCTTGCACGTTCTTAAGATTTTGACACGTGGGATTGTAATTGGGTATATTCTGGACAATACCCATGTTTCAGATTTTTGAGATTCATCCACATCTGTTCACCAAATAAAATGCAAAACTGACTGTCCTCATTTTTAGTTGGTAATTATTTTGGCTAAGTTCTTTCTCAAAATACTCCTTGGTCAATAATCTTGGAAGGAATAATTCTTTAAATAATGAATGCCAATAAGATATAGCAAGCAATATTTTCAAAATGGATGGAACTTTGTATTTCTGAAATAGCTACAAGAAGATCTATAGCGGGTGACAGGAAGAACCATACAGAGGATAAAATATGGTATAATTTAGGACAAATATTGCTCTCATCAAAAGGTATAAGGAATAACACTGATTTATCTAGTGTTGCACATATTGAGTTTGAAAAACTTAGAAAAGTTGAGATGAACCAAGTGGAGGAGTCAATATATGCCATGATGGCAACGTTCAAACAAACTCCAATTGAGATTTCCAACTCTCTACCAAAGGAATTATCTCTTTGAGTTGAGTAGAAGTGGCAATATAGCCTCAATATAGAAAGGCAAATCAAAGAGACTACACTTGCACAAGTGATTCTAGAATTGGATAGGGTGACAATGTCTAATGCACTAAAGAAGCATGTAGGGAAATTTGCACCAAATTGGGCATTTTGCATATTGCAAAATGATATTGAGGATATTGTACAAAAGACCACTCAAATTTTGAAATCACTATATGGTCTAATAGAACCTTAGGCAATTGATCAAGCAACTATTGGGATAGGTGAGGAAAAATATGAACATCAACAAGTAACTGAGGTTACTATAGTTGACACTGAGATAGTTGCACAAGAGGAAGGCACTAAGACACATGAAGAATCATAGGCACCAATTGAGGATGAGCAACAGATAGAACAAAGTGTACCAAATACACTAGTCTTGAGTGTTATTCCTCAACATGAGGAGAATATAGAAAGTGATACTGTAAAGATCAAGGATGTTTCTGATACTGTCATTCAGAACATCAATCCCATTACAAAAGAAGACTTGAAGAAGATACTAGTAGAATCCACCACCCAAGCTAAACTTTGTGAAAATCCTTTACTGGTGAGTGTTGATGAAATTGAGAAGGAAGACAAGGCATCTTTAGGAGAGGAAGTACATAAACAAGTGACATCTATAGCCCCTCCTCAATTCACATTTGTACAACCTACATTATCTATTGTGGTATATCAAAGGAAGGAGACAATAACTTCCATTGTTAGTACATTGGTATAAGGTAGTCCAATCTCAGTCAATCTAAAGGAACATGAAAATGACAAGGATGAGATAGTTGGAGAGAAATGGGATGAAATGGAAAAGAATGAAGGAACACAAGTTCACTCTTGCACCTATAGTACAAGACCAAGGTGCATCTCTAATTAAGAGAAAGAAAAGGAAGAGATTAAAGAGTTGGGTGTGACTAAAAAACCCAAGGAGCAACTAGCAATACAAACACTGGTGAATTTGCCAGAATCTTCTACTCCTCCAAGTCAAGCTCTTCATAAGTTGAGTATAGAAGCTATATCTCTAGAATCATTAAGGTTGAATCCAAGCACATCTAAGGTAGAGGAAGTTACATCATTTGTTGATGTGAACTTGGATGAAGTGATTGATTTGACCAATTTTGATTTTGCAACCATCACTATTGAATAGATGAGCATACTCCAAGATGCTCTTGCAAGGAAGAAATAATAAGAACTTCTCAGACAGGAGTGTAGGAAGAAGAAAGCTTTGATAGATATCAAGGACATTCTTCTTGATGCATTTAGCCTACCAACACCAAAAGCAACAAAGCCTATCATAGAGAAACTAACCAGCATAGTGGAGAAGGTTAATGATGCAGACCTAGACTCAAATGTAAAATTACTTGAATGGTCTGAAAGAAAGTTTCAACATAAGGCTGATGAAAAGATATCAAGTGCTATTTCACTATCATAGGTCAAGCTAGCAATCAAAATTGACAGTGTGAAGAAGGTACTAGAGACATCAACACAAGAGAAGGAAAACATTGTGATAGGAGCAAAGGTAAAAGATAGAGAAGTAGCACCAACAATAGTAGCAAAAGATTCAGAGATGACAGAGGCAATAGAATCATTAGAGATGTCATAGATAACAATTGGCACAAACTTAATGTAGATAGATAGCACCAATATAATAGTAGATACTACAAAATATCCCTTCAAGTATTTTGGCCCTTCCATTGTTGACATTTTGGTTGGCTATACAAGCTCTGAAGATCAAGAAAAGGAAAAGAGGAAGAGAGAAGAAGGAAAGAAGAAGAAAGAAAGAAAAACAAAATAGAGAATAGAAGAAAGAAAGAAAAGGGAAGAAGAAAAAGAGGAAGAGAAAAAGAAGAAAGAAGAAAAATAAAAAGAAGAAAGAAGAAAGAGAAAAGAAAAAGGAAGAGAAGAAGGATAAAGAAGAGAAAGAGAAGAAGAATGGAGAAGAGTAAGAGAAAACAAAGGAAGAAAAGAAAGGGTAGAAAATTAGGAATAATTGAAGAATAATCATATAAGAATCAATATTTTTTTTATATAGTTAAAGCATGCAAAGAATATGATTGATAAAGTCATCTTTCAACATGAGGCAGACATCCTATTAGAAACACTAGTCAAATCAAAGTCTCCATTGAAATCAACATTGGAAAGTTTATCTGGTGATGATGGTGATCAACTTGGATTGATATCATCATTAAGTAAAATATTTGAAAAGAACAAGAAAGTAAAGAGTCTTCGGGAGATTTTAGAATAAGTTTCTAGAAAATTGCATAATATTATACCAGTTAGAATAATAGATGTAGATCCTCAAATGAGAGCTAAGGAATTGATAAGGATTTTGATAATGAGTTTACTTAGTTATTAGAAGTAGCAACTACACAAGCACATGTTAAACATTATGCAAAACTATTTGACAAAGTGTGCAAAAACATTAGAAATGACTTAGCAAGATTTGACTCTTGTAAAAAAAGCTAAGGAGGTGTGCAATAGAAGGAAGGACATTGTATGGGTAGTGAACTTTTTCATACAAATTTATCAGAAATGTGAATGAGGAGCTAAATGAGAAGGAGAAATATCTACATAACTTTGCAAATGAGCTTTAGTAGCCTGATAAGAAGAGTGAAAACTTAGAGACAAGAATTGTGAAGATATATGATGATATAAGTCTAACTAAGTTGAAAAGGGAAATAATCATCAATAGATTCTCATTATTGAGAGAATATTTGATGTTGAAAATCAACAATGTATAAAGGCAACTAGAGGAATACCTTAAGCCTAAGGCATCATTTGAGAAATTTTTATATTCATATTTAAATGCAATAAAGATCTAGCATCTTATGGATTGTGTGCCCTAATAAGTATACTTGATGTAGTCAAAGACATGTGTGAGAAAGAATTTGAAAATGTGAAATCAAGCTTTGCTAATTGGATTACAAGAATATTAGCATGAAGGAAAAGGCAACATAATTTTGACATGTATATAAGTTTTGTCACTACCTTTTTCATTGATGTCAAAGGGGGACTGAATGAGGGAAAATGTATGTAAAGTTATGTAGAAGATAGAGTATAGTCAAAGGGGGTGTATCCCTATGTATGTAAAAATGGTACATATGATGATCCATAGTTTTTGTAAATTTTTGTAATGGCCATGTAACAAAAGTTACAAGTTTTTGAAATTTTGGTTATGGGACTTAGCCAATTTTCCCATATGTTGTCATCAATGAGGGGATATTATTTTCAATTTGGCTAGGTTGTTCAATATGATTTTTGCATTTATGGAAACATATAGTCAAGATTAAGTCAAAAAAATTTGGAGATAAAATTTGGGACAAAGTCTTAGAAAATTGTCTAAGTACAATAAAGTTTATCTATTACCACAAGAACTACTTTGGTCAACACAATTTCTAGAAGCATTTATGGCACATTAAAATTTACCTAAAGGAAGTACAATATATCAGGATGACATATGCATTGGCATAGAATAGTATGGTTAGTATGGATTTAGATATTTCAATTTTACAGTGATTGTTTTGTAAATGTAGAACAAAGCATACTTAAGGAAATGTGTACTTTGTATTAAGGAATTATTATTTTTATCAATATAATTACTTAAATAATTAGGGATGATATCGTATATATATATATATATATATATATATTTGATAAAAATGGATGAAGCCATTATATTTTATTATAAACTACTTCAAGAGGCTCTAAGAGGAAAGAAGCAGTGAACAAAACCTCCCTTCACAACTGACAATGTCCTAGATGTTAATCTTGACTAAAAGAGATTTAATTTTTTAATTTGTCAAGCATGTGAAGTAATGAAAGATGAGAGAACAAAGAAATAAGGTATAAAGGAAAATATTTTAATGTGATGTTAAGTGTGGGATTTTCATGATAAGCCTATGATAAGTTGACATGTGAATTCTGATGCAAGATTAGAGTAGTGTGAATTTGTGATCAAGTTTTTGTGAAGAGCACTGGAAAAAAAAAATAGATATTGAAGATATCAACAATAGTAAAGAGGTTTTTTGTATCTATCTCTTGTATTGAATAATATCAATGTATATTGCATGTTTGAGAAGTGGGCTCATTTTGTATACTTTGTATAATTGTAATAACAACTTCTAATAGGGTAGAGGCTTCTAAAGAGGTCTAATCCTCTAACAAGGACTGCGACACTATATGCATATAACAAAATCCTAACAAGGTCATTAACATTCACAAGATACTTTTGATTAGTGGAACATCTTTTGGGTACCATCCCATCGAGGTTTTCCCTTGGTTGGGGTTTCCCTAGTTAATAAAATATGATGTTATGTGTTGCTTTACTTGATAGTTGTTTTTACTATTCAACATAATCAATTTACTTTCATATGCAAGTTATAATTTTGTTAATAATATCCATAATTGGGCAAACATTTTTGAAATATTGATTCACCTACTCCCCCCCCCACCACAACCACCTCCTCAATATTTTATATTTCTAACAATAACCCCCTAGTTTCTACAAATGAGATGATGCATAGAGTCATGTTTAATAGTGCTCAAAAAAAGAATATAAAAGAAAGGATTGAGGAATTGCAGATAAGGAAAATGGATATAAATTTGATAATAAATAAAGTGCAAAAAAAGAAAAGGAGGTTAGAAAGTCATCTTAATATCCTAAAAACCCTTCCAGTATATGGATCCATTATTTTTCATTAGGTAGCCCTTGTTATTGAAGTTAAGGAAAAACAGTCTAAAGAAGTCAAAGAAAAAGATATACACAAAGAGTGCACTTATAGAAACCTTGAGAATATCCTAGTAGTTAGGATAAAAATAATAGTAGGAAAGTGCAATGAAGTATATGAATGGTTCCAATGTTTGAGTAACATGATTGATTTCTTCAAAAGTAACAAAACTATATTGTTGGAGTTAGAAAGAAAATGGAACCCCTCTCAATATGAATTGGGTTGGCTCTGTGAGATAACCAAAAGAGATCTTGATGGTCCAGACAAAAGCTTAAGGATATAGTTGACATTTTGGAATCCATAGAAAATAATATTGCATACAGTGAGCAAGAACAACAAAAGATTGAGAAAAATATATTGCTCATTACTTCCATTGAACATTGTGTCATACCTTCTTTAAAGGACAGTGATGGAAAAACCAAGAACTTGGATGAATGGAAAAGTGAGATGATGAAATTGTTACAAAGATCTATGACTTGCTTCAAGGAAAATAAAATATTTTGGATGAATGATTCTCATATCTTACTGGATAAGATCATTATTTTGGAAAGGAAGATTGTCAAATTTTAGATTGATGTATGAGTTGCTACAAGAAAGAAGTGGCAAGATATACAGAGCCATCTCTAAATTCACATGGCCAACACATGCCCAAATTTCCAATTAGATAAGTGATTACATGGTAGTCCCTAAACTGGTACAGGTGGAAGTAGTAATTTATGAATAGGATGAGGTTGTGATTGGAGAATGAAAAGCATGGAGCTTTGTTAAAGAATTTTTTTAGTTATCATGCATAATTAGTTAGTTAGTTAGTTATGAATAGTCATCTGCCAAAGAGATCTGAAGCTCTATCGCACCCCTTCATTTTATTTAAGAAGGGGTACTAGGATCACATTTTAGAAGATAAGTTTTTATAGAGAAGATACAAGTTATCCATGATATAGATATATTCCAATATTCTAGATCTATTTTCTTTTTTATGCAATATTATAAGACATTTTTGAACTTAAATGGTTGATGCAATTTTAAGCTTTATGCAATCTACACTATTTTTTTGTTTTTCCTTATTTATAGCAATATAAAGATACTTTCCTTTGATACTCAATTTGGATCTCTAGATGTTCAATAACTCATTTGTTTTTATTGTCCTTTGTCATTATTTTCCTTTTGAATTGATGTTATTATTAATGGATTAAAAATTAAATGTATCTTTGATTATCAAAATTGTATGATATGTATTGTTTGTCTAACTGGTCTCCATTACCAGGGTTAAATTCATTTAGACTAGGGTCCATATTCCTCAAATTCTCTATCCAATTTATGGTGTCCACATTATCTTCAAAGGTTTGATGATACTTTGAGTATGGGATAGACTCTATTTATCTAAAGGCAAAGGACTGGTCTAGCTATGATTAAGTTTATTAACAATTATAATTGGGGTCAGTGCAAGAAGTTGGGTCTCACTTTTGGCCAAAAGGTGGAAGTGTTTTTCCTATTTTTGAAATTTTTTGTTAATTGATGTCAAAATTTGAGGTATTTGGAGATTGAATATAAAAAAACTCTAGAAATAAAATTTTTAGTGTTAAGAATCTAGTTTTTGAATATGTAATTTATTTGTATACCCATATGATAGATTATTTTTTTGGTATGGATCTTTAAAAACCACTTTTTCAAAATGACTGTTTCAAGACCATACCACGCTCGTGTACGAACACCATAATTTGACACAAATAAATAAATTTTTGCAAATCCTTTTAAAGGGAGTTACCTAATACACCTAAGATTGATGACAATATTTTTTCTTAATTTTGTATTGAATAATTTTTTTATTATTAATTATTAATTGGCTATAAAGGTAAATTTTAAAATCTCTCGTGTACGGACCACATAATTTGATCAAAATCTCACTTTTTCAAAAAAAAAATTGACATCAAAATAATTGTATGTAGATTGATGACATATAAATTAATTTAAGAAAAATTATAAAATAAAAAAATTATTAAAGTTTTAGTGAATGTCACTTTTCAACATTTAGGAGATAGTTTTGATTAATAAATAATGGAAAAATAGAAAATAAACTAATAACACTATAAAATTTACATTTTTGAAATTAGAATAGTAAGACCTATAATGGATTTTTGTCTCATCAAAAAATTCAATGGGAATGACTATAAAAAAATTACAACAATACCAGAAATTGTCGATTAAATGCCTTAGAAAAAAAAAAGATCATAAAGGCATGGCTTGGTGGCACCAAGCCTATGCCATGCCTTTCCCCAAGGCAAAACCCCATGCAAAAGTCGGGAGCCATACCAAATTCCCGTTCATGTCTCAAGAATTGGGCGCCCGATTGCTTTGAACCGTTGTACCCGACTATTTAAAAATCGGGTACCTGATTCTTTTTAAAATGGGGTACCCGATTTATAAACAGGTACTTGATTTTTAAAGAATCGGGTGCCTAATTTTTAAGCAATCGGGTACCCATTTCTAATGTACCCATTGGGCCCCAAAAGCTGTCCCACCAACCAAATTTCAATGATTGAAATGATTAAATAACAGTTTCGATCTGCAACAGCAAATTCTGTCATGCTTATTTTGTTTTCTTATCCTCTTGTACAATTTGCAAGCTACTAATTCAAATTCAAAATTGGTGCAAACATGGGATCAAAACAAAAAATAAAGAAGAAAGCAAAAGTTCTAACAGATGAGGAGATTGCAACAAATAAAGAGAATGAAGCACAACGTCAATGAGAGAGAAGACAAAGAATTAGAGACTTGAACAATGTTTCAAAGGAGAAAGACATTGAGGATACCACGATGGATGAAGAGGTCAAAGAAGAGAACCCAGTACAAGAAAATTCAGGTGCACATTCTAATCATGCATTCAATATAGGTGTGTCTCCAAACCCTCAAATTTTCTCTCGTGATGAAATTGGTGATTTTTTAGAAGCAGGTTACGATTTAAACGATTTAGATTTTCTTCATGAGAAGCAATTGTCAAACGATCATGCACAAAACACTCTAATTGAAATGCCTGCCCCAAAAGAAATACCAAGAAAATTTGAAAATGATATTCAAATCCCAAATAATAGTGAAAATAGTAAAGTGTCTGAAAATAAAAATTGCATGAATGTAGACATAGAAACACCAATTACTGAACAAACATGTCAAGATGATAGTAAAGTGTCAGAACATAATTTTCATATTCTTAATGATGTGTTAGATAATCTTGAGAGATTGGTTTCATGGAGACAAATTAGGACACATGCTAATAGATTGTATAGGCATTTTTTTACAAAAACAAATTTGGGTTTCAATGTTAGCTAATGTTGCAACTAATTAAAATGTCTAAAATGTGAAAACTAATGAGAAGGTTGGGAATGTTTGCAAAACCCAAGAATAAAAATCAATCTTTAAAACAAGTTGTATCCACTATTGCTAGTACCTTTGATGTTATCAAAAAGAGAATTTAGTCTAAAGATAAGAATGCAGGACGACGAGCAATAACAATAGCTTTAGTTAACAAATCAACATCTGACAAAAGATTGATTAGCAACATAAGTGGATATCTTAATGTGAATCGTAAGACTTTAGAAAGAGTTGTAAAGAGAAGGGTTAACTTTGAATGTGATTTAGCAAATATTTTATGGACTTCTAGTGGTAGACTCCCGAGATGTAATATAAAACTTACTAGTGAAGTCAAAAGTTTGATTGAAAATTTTTGGCATGATAATACAAGAGTATCATTTAATTCAAGAGATGTTCTTAAATTGAGAATTGGGTCAAAAATACATGATCCACATCCTAAACACCTTTTGAACATGACTCAAACTGAATTGTTTAAAAAATTTGTAGATGGTAAGGTATTAAATATTACCATTAGTCAAAGATTTTTTGAAAAGTGTAAACCATGGTATTTAAGGATTAACAAGGAAAGAATCACATGTTGTAAAAGTCATATTCAATTTCGTTACCATTATGATGTATTTCGATCTATACATGGTACCATGCATAGTAAAGAAATGTTGAAAGAATGTGGTATAAAAATACCACCTCAAACTATTAAAGATTTCATATCAGGTTTGTTTTGTAAGCCACCTAATGATCAATACTTTCTTTTCAATGCATGTCTTTCTAGTACATGTGATATGTGTGGCAATCTTTCTTTGTTAGATGAATGTTTGCATGAAAATGCTTTGACTACTTTTGGACAACAATTAGTTGAGGTAAAAAGATTCAAAACTATTGAATATCCATTGAAGGATGGGAAGATTGGAAGAAGGTGTGATCTAGTTACAGATAAAGTTAGTTGTCATGCATTTATGGATGAGTTTAAGAGTGTGATCATACCAAAATATGTTAAACACTCTCAAATTTCACATATGTAAGAATACATTTCCAATTGGTACTATACTTTTAGTTGTTGACTTTGCAGAGAACTACACACTTGCACCACAAGAAGAGGTACAACCACAACATGTTACAATTTAGTGCAAGTAACAATTTATGTTCATATAGTTTATAGGATTGCACCTGATAGTACAGAGGAGGATCGAAAAATATTGAGAGAGTACCATTTTTATTTAAGTGATAATAAAATCCATTCATCTAAGTTTGTCCAATATTGTTTCAAGGTCTTTTATGATAATTTAAAAGAGAGACAAATTCAAATGACACAACATTGGATATGGTCAGATAATTGTATAGGACAATTCAGGAATGCTAGAATGCTCTATTGGTTGAGTAGGACACATAGGCAAACTAACATCCAACATCTGTGGAGTTTTTTTGAGGCTGGACATGGTAGAGGAGAACATGATGGTTTTGGTTCATGCATGAAGAGAGCCCTTAGTAGAGAGCAATTAAAATTTGAGGAAAAAGCTAAATTCAAAAATGCACATGAGATTATCGAATGGCGTAACAAATATTTATACACAGGATCAAGTCAGAACTCTACAATCAAATATTTCTTCTACCTAGTTGAAGAAAATAATATCCCTTCAAGATATGATTGTGATACAATTAGTGGGTCAGCTAAATGGCGTTCATTTAGGAGTTCAGATTCTAATACTTGGACTATATGGAATAGAGAGCTTGCTTGTTTTTGTCAATTTTGTCTTGCAAGTGAATGGGAAGAATGTGAGAATACAACATGGGTTGAAGATTGGCAACAAAGATCATTAGCACCTACTAACATGCATTTTGAAGATGATATAGTAAATGAAGGCTAGAATGTTACTTTTGCATCAGAAGACTATGATCATATTTCAGACCTCATAGAACCTAGTATGCACAATTTAATTAGATTTTTTTGTGATCTAATGCTTCAATTTATATAATTTTCATATGTACACTCATGTGATTAAAGTGTTTCTATAATTTATCTTATCTTGTAGGACATGTTTATGTTGTTATTGCACCTAGTGATAATGATTAATAGACTGAGTATTGGCTAGCTAGATGTGTGGAACCTAAGAAAAAATTGACATTTCATCAAGTAGACGATGATGGTTTTGAGTATCCAATCAGGTCTATCATTGTAGCTAGCACCTGGCTACATAGATACCTAACAAGAAGAAATGGTTTGCCAACATTTGAAGACTACCAAACTGAAAAGAAGATTTTACACTATTCTCATTTGGTTGTGGAAACAAATATCAAATTAGAAAGATATAAAGGAACACCAGCCAATAAGGTATTATGGACAATTTCAATGGACGAGCACGAGACAATCATAGATGCATTGCAAAAGAGAGAGGATGTAGATGGTACAGTGGGATGACTACATTTAAATCAAACACATGTAAGTTTTTTCATTATTGTATTATTTTTATATATATGTACTTATAAGTTTTTTCATTATTATATTATTTTTATATAAATGTACTTATATAATTTAATTACATGTATTTTTGTGTTGTCAATACCAATTTAGAGAACTTATGTACCTCTTATTCAGGTCTCAATTACAATTTATGCAAATTTAAATGTTAAAGTGGATCGAACATCAACATCTTGTGCAATTTCACATAGTAAGTACATACAAATTACACATATATTTACATAGTTCATATACCTTGAATATTAATTTATGTGTTTATTAACATGTGTATTTTTGTTTTACATTTTTATTTTACAGGACCTCATTTGAAGAGATGTGTTGAACCAATTTTATGTTTCAAATGAGTTCATTGAACTATAAATATATCATTGACATTGTCTTACATATATTGTGAAAATATGTAACTGTACAAACTAATTCAAAAATGAGATTTTACTTCTATTTGAAAGTTAAAGGTATGCACTTGATAAATTATAAATTAATTTTCAATTTAAGTAATGACCTCCTATTTTGTTCCATTACTTTTACATTCAAGCATGTTTAAATTAATGTTTGTTTGGAGTTTCAAATTACTATTGACTGTAATATTAAAAACAAGTTACTTGCACATGATAATTTAAAGATCATTACTTATTGTATTGATTATATGTTAGATCATTACTCATTGTATTCATTGTATTGATTATATCTTACATTACCAAACAACACATTAAGATCACTTATGATACATTGTTAGGTACGTTATCCATACATGTGTGTCTTAAGGGGGACATGGGAGTCCTAATAGTTCATTATGTCTGTTATAGGTTATGATAGGTATTCATATGTTTAATACCACATAATAGGTCTTATTAGGTGATAATGAGTCTTACATTACCAAAAAACACATTAAGATCACTTATGATACATTGTTAGGTACGTTATCCATACATGTGTGTCTTAAGGGGACATAGGAGTCCTAATAGGTAATGTTATGTCTGTTATAGGTTATGATATGTATTCATATGTTTACTACCACATAATAGGTCTTATTAGGTGACAATGAGTCTTACATTACCAAACAACACGTTAAGATCACTTATGATACATTGTTAGGTACGTTATCAATACATTTTTTAATCTAGTAGGTCAATTTTATTTTTATGAATCTCAATGCATAAATTTGATGTGATATTTATCCAATAATGCTCTATAGATAGTTAAAATTATTGTTCATCTTGCATATATACTTACAAAATGTGTCATATGTTCATGAATAAAATATGTCAAAATAAAGAAAATGGTTTGAATATACTTAAAACATGGTGAAACATAATAATATATACTACATACACAAGAATGATAAGAATTCATAAAAAAATAGTACATGGTCTAACATACATCATAACATGGTCTATGAAGTGAAAAAATACATGGTATAACATACAATTTTAACTATCTTAACACAAAGTGTATACATCATAAATAATATACATCATAAAAACACAATCTATAGGTGCCAACAAGACCTAATCTATCTGATCGAATGTCCTCTTTACTCCATGTGAAAAGGACTTAGATGGATCGTCATGTGTAATATGAGTCGTCTTGTCATGCCGGACACCCTGTGAGCTAGATGTATCACCTTGTGTAACATGTGGTACGTCTCATCATGTACATGCTTAATTGAAATGGGTCTCAAAATATAGCTTGAAAATAAATTAAATATTCACTACATAATAAAATAAATTATACCACACGAGATGGGTGTGCCTCAGTAACGAGAGGAGGTGCACTGTCAAAACTACCAAATGCAGCAGTGGTGAGGTCTTGTAATTTACAATACATACATTTTTTAAATTTGATTTTAGAGCATAATGAACTATACATTATGTACATAAATCACAATACTAACCTCAAATGATGATGTAGGTACCTCCATCTGGCTAAGTCCTATGCTCTCAGCAACACTCGTGGTGACGTAGTCCTAAAATTATGGATACATAAATGTTTAGTCAAAATTAAATATACATGAATAATTACAAAGTACATAATTTGTACACTACATTTTTTATACACTATAAATTTAACATGTATATATAATATATATATATATATCATACCTGAGTGGTAGCCAATGTCACAGATGTGTCTACAAGTATGCTAGCACGATATTCATAAGATGGAGTCGAAAATAGACTATACCGAGGCATGTATGGATGAGTATGATATGGCTCCTGTTTGTAAAATCAAAACACATAAAATATAAATACATGTTAGTCAAAATTGTTCAGATTATAAGTTAATTATAATGTACATACATAAAAATAATATAAATTATTTGTCTTCAGTCAAAAGTTCATACTGAATGTATTTGAGGTTGTGCCTCAGTAGTAACTAGAGTAGGACTTGTACTAACATCAACCTGTGTAGATGAAGACAATCCCTACAAAATCAGATAAAAAGAACATATGAGCACATGTTATTAAATTTGAATTTGAATGTACATTTTTATAGTGTAATTCAAAGTGCATATCATATAAGGGATGCCAACATCTGTAGGTCTCGAAAAAAGACTATACTGCCTCCTAGGAGGAACAATATAATCCATCCTCTGTTATTTCAAGTGTACAATTTTAATATAGTTAATATAATTACACATGTATGTAGAAAGTAAATAAGTATGTGTACTTTATATTTATATATTGAAATTAAAATTTTACCTGCTGCTCTTGACTCTCTCCAGGCTCTCCCTGCTGCATGATGTCAACAAATGATGACACGTCTATCTCATCACTACCATCACCAGGGGTAGCGTATACATCATCATCAAAATTTGCACCCTTAGCATAATGGCCATCGTGTGTTGCACCAGGATCGCTCTGGAGGCCTGTGCATATGCCTCCATAGCTAGTACAAACATGTCCAAGTGGAGGAGCATGTACCGCCTATGTCCACTGTTGTATTAAATTTCTTGAAAGGGCACTCAAATGGGTAAAATCAGATGAAACTACTTCATGATGGTGAGGAGTAGGCACAACAGGCACAAGAAGAGTTACAAAGGGCTCAACTCACCTACAATTTCTTGTTCTATCACTCAGCTTTGCCCCAGGCCTATCCTGAGGCATCCCTCTACCAACCCCTTGAAATTCTTTCATATCAAAATAGTTGGGTTTCAAACCCAACTCAAACTTAGCCCATAAATTCCTAAGGAAGTATATGGGCACCTCATGGTTAGCGTGTGGTGGATGGCCAAATACCATCCACAACCACTCCCAAAAATGTGTTGCTATACGTGGATGTGTACACCACCTAATAGAAATGTGAGGCTTCTTATCACTAATTGCTTCACCCATCTTAGGGTTTACAAAATAATGTTGAAAATTCCCTTTACCTATATGCAAGTTATAAACCTCTTTGTATGATAAGCTGTTAGAGTAGAAGGCACATAGGCTTTCCCTCCACGATCTAAATGAATCAATGTTTGAATCAAAATGATGGATGGAGTCAACCATGCCTTGCATGCTATCTGCAAGACGTAGTAGGTGAGGGGGGGAGTACCTCTCATGTTGGATAGCTTCTATATCATGCATGAGGTCATTGAGGTTACGCCTCATGGTCTCGCAGAGCTCATCTGCGGTGGGTAGTGGAGCTGGAGGTGGAGCTAGAGGTGGAGGTGGAGGTGGAGGTGGAGGTGGAGGTGGAGATGGAGGGGGTGGAGGCAGGGGTATGGGAGGGGGAGGGGGTGGCGATGGGTCCATCAAATATAATCTACATATATGTTTAAACAACATAAAACATTTAAAACATGACAAAAATACATCACAACATAAAACATGAAAAAATTACTATTTAATAAAATTTAAATCTAAAATTTATCAACTAGATCTATATAAATGTGCATATTTTTTATTAAAATCATATCAATTAAATAAATAAAGTTAAACACTTAAGTCAAATTAAACATTAAACACCAAATGTTAAAGTCTAATCATAAAATAATAGCCAAAAAAAATATATCTAGGTTAGTTCAAGGTTTATTTTCTTAAAATAAGAGCCACCAAGCTAATTTTTCTTTCATGTACACTTATTTTGTGACACTAGGGGATTGTATGAACTCATTATGGATTATACATATTCATCTCAGGACGAAACAAAGTTAAGATTATGACAAGGTTATGGTTTACAATTTTGTTATGTTAACAGTTTTCATGATGGCTAAGCTTAAGATTATTATAATGATTATGGTCCTTTAATGTTTGGGAACTTACCTAGGATTATGGTTTTAGTTAGAATTATATTTAGGTTTTGGATATTTATTATGGTCCTATTTTTTATAGGATATATAATAGATGGCATTAGGATGAGAGTAAAGGTTACAAAATTATCTAATAAAAGCTTAGAGATAGAATTACATGATTTGATTAAAAAATATTTATGATTGTAGTTTGAATCCTAACTATTATCTGCTTTTTAATGTAAACTATAAGTGTAGACCATGTCAGGTAATGAACTAATACATGTGAACCCTATCCCTAACCATATAATAATCCTAATTCTAATTATAATACATAATTCATTACCTTATGAAGATTTGGCTATCCATTTTATTGCCAGAGTGATTCCTTGGATATCCACAAAATGTTCCTAATAGATTTATATAGAAGACCAAACTAATTTAAATAAAATGAGCAGGAAGAAGAGAAACTTACACCCAATATGAAGAGAGAATCTTTTAACGTACTTGAATTCTACCAACCAAGGTGAGATAATTAGAGTTTCAGTTGTTGAGTTTTCCAAAGATTTTCTTGTTGATATAAAGACACATTTCATTTATATGTTAGGGTTTACTACAAATGGAATCCCTAGGTACCTAACCACTTAATTATGAAATCTCCATCCAATACCATATTTACTACACAATGTAGGGGACTCAATATTTAGCCCCAATAAGATAGATGTAGAGACATAATCTTACTACCTGATACAAAGAAAAGAGGTCCAATTTGATCATTAAATGACTCATGTTGAACTCTTGTAGCTTAAAAAGAATACAAATATTATCAACAAATTATGTACATTAGATACTTATTAATTATTTGGAGAGTAGATCCTCTAAATTTTAGAGACAACTGGTTATCTCTAAGGAGATAATGTAATGAGTCAATGTTAAACAATAAAAAATAAAGAGGATGCAAGAGGATACCCTTTCATAATTGATCTAGAGAGTCCTAAAAATTATGATCTAACCCCATTAATTTCTTTACTAAAACACTGACACCAATAATAAGAGAGGACACCATTTGACATAATATTGGATGGAGAGCTTGCAACATCATCATAGTGAAACTCCATTCCACCCTTTTGTAGACATTTTCATAATCAATTACTTGAGCATGCCTACACTCTATCCTAGAAATGTTTCTCAATCCAAAGTCTTCCAATAGGTTATAAAGTTCTCCAATATGCATAAATATCCTTAACAATACACTTTTTGTAGGGTTAATGATCTTGGGTAGGATATCTTCTAGTCTAGAGGCTAAGACCTTGGCAATAATTTTGTATGATATGTATTTAGGAGTGTCATGTCTCTAATTTTTAATGAGATTCTTATCTCCCCTTGGGGATCAATTTTATGAGCCCTCCATTGATTACTTGACCTAGGGATTTTATGAGCCCTCCATTGATCACTTGATCAATTTTATGAGCCCTCCATTGATTAATTGACGTGGGGATTTCTCATTACTAATTTTTCGGATGGAGGAGCTGATTTATGATAGAAATGGGTTTATCACTTGGAATAATGCATCTTCATTCTAGGAATGATGGTTCTCATTTTATCCCTATCTTCTAAATCATTTTGAACTATCATCATCTTCTAACCAAAAAAATTGATAGTAAAATTAGGAAAAAGATCTTACTATATATATCACTAGGGGGTGGGTATTTCTTTTTATAGAATAAGGCAATATTTTTTTATGTGGCCTTCTATTCTGCAAAGGCAATAAACATTTAGGCTACCCATATAGAAAAATAGGAAACAAATAGGGGAATCTCCAATCTCCAAAAAAAACTTTTAGGCACTTCCAACCCAAGATAAATAGAAATTAGTCCACCCTAACATAATTATCTAGTTAGGGATTGGGGTGTTAGAGTTCTTCAATACCCTCCTAATTAGATATTACATGATTCTTAAAATCAAGCCTTAATAGGGATTTTAATTTGTTTAACTTAAATAGTCACATGTCTAGATAATTTTCATACATGTGTTAGTACATCATGGTTCTAGGATTATATAGTTAAGTAAATAATGAGCTTAGGAGTTAGGATTTAAATGGAATTAGGATTAAGATTTAAATGGGGTTAAGAGCTTTTAATATTAGAGTTTACCAGTTTGGATTGGAGTTTAGCAATTAGGATAATAGGATTAGGACCTATAGTATGGTATGGGATAACATGTTTAAATAATTTAAGGATTTACTTAGAAATTCAAGATTATGTCCTTGACTTAGACCTTATGATTTTGGATTTTGTATATTACATGAATTTTTAGGATCTTGGGGTTCACTAAGTTTAACTTTACTAGGTCTAATTAGGGTTTATCATTTAGGATTAGGCTTATAATTTAATTTAGACATTTGATTATTCACCTTAGTAGGGTTAGGGCACACAAATTTACATCAAGTTCTAGATATCTACCTAAAATTAGAGTTAAAAGTATTACATCTTAGAAGAACTCTAGAATTATATATAGGATTAGGTTTTGGATTTAAGATCATAGGATTTAAATTTAGGGTTGATAGATTTTAATATTAAAGAGCTTGCAAGTTTGGATTAGGATTAGCCTATATCTAGTATTTAGGAATGTGGTTTAACATTAAGGACTAGGGCTTAATATCAAGAAATTAAAGTTATGGTTATGGTTATGATTAGGGAACTAGTTTTGATTATGGAACTAACTTAATATAGTTAGGAGTAGGGTTCAAGTATTGGGAAGTTAGTATTTAGGTTGATCTAGTTAGGATTCTAGTTTGAAATTTAGGGTTAGAGCTTATCAATGCTTAGGGTTTAGAATATTAGCAATTTAAGGTTATGTTTGTAGGATTAAAGTCTAGTTTAAATATCATGGATAGTTATCAAATTTATTAAAAACAAATACATATGTTTCAATTTTAACATACATGTGTGTGTGTGTGTGTGTGTACATGTGTGGTTATTTAAAATTAATATATTTACTACAAACACATGTTTACATAAAATCAATTATGGATAGTAATACACATTTACATACATTAACAATATTTAAATTTAAACATGTACATGTAGTATGTGAATACATTTAAAAAGAAACACACACACACACACACACACACACACACACATGTCATACACATAAATATAAAATTAGTACTCAAGGTAAGATAGGAAAGTTATTTAATTATTTATATATTACCTAGTGTAGGTTTTAGCTAATTAAGATTAAGGTTAAGATGATAGTAAGGGTTATGATTAGAGTTAAATTCAATACAAATTGACATTATAGTTAATCCTAAATGACGCCCAGCCAAGGGATCCAAAGAACTAATCAAAAGTTTTACTAAGCAAGCAATAACATACATACAATAATTTACATTTATAAAAAACATAAGAGATTGCATTCCTTAATGAGCACATTTACATTTCATTTTTAAACAATTGTAAGTACACTAAAAGTAAAATAAATAACACATCCACATGAAAGAATATTAACTACTTCAGTTCAATCCATTTAAATAATTTATATATACATTTGTTCTGAATGCCACTTGGCAAATTAATTCAGAATGCACAATCATCCACTATACATGTGATAGGGTATGAAAGGCTGAAAGAATATACATTTATAAAATAGTTTACATCATCCATTTTCGATCCATGAAACAAAATACAATACAATTTAAGTAAAATCATTTTAAATACTAGAAGTTTTTTGTTTGGATCCCTTGGCGGGCTATTATGTGATTAAGTACTTAGTTATATATGTTTAGAGTTTTATTTATATGGTTAGGTCGAGAGTATAGTTTAAACAATGAATTTAGGTCGAGGTTATAGTTAAAACAAGGTTGAGGTTATATGGTTCTAGGTTGAGGTTATATTTATTTGTAAAATTACATGTTTAAACAATGAATTTACATCTAATCCAATCATTCAACATTGTAATAAATACATAAATTAAATACATTTCAAAACATCTAAAATAATAATTTTTTAAATAAACATTTACGAAACTATATTTTAATTAACAAATACAAAAATTTAAACATCTATTCATTAACAATGTAAATTTGTACAATTTTGCGTATATTAAAAATGAAAAAAACAAATTCATTAACATACATATTAAATTGAAAATTGAAAAAAAAAGAAGTAAAATAGTATAAAACATATTAAAATACCTGGTGTATCGAAAACTAGTAGCAAGGGGGTGGTCGGTAGGGCTGAAAATCGGGCTCCCGTATGTGTCTCTAATCAGGCTCCCATTTTTGAGTTCATAAAAATGACATAAAAAATGCCAAAAAAGAGTTTAAATAAAGTCTTACAAATCGGGTACCCAATTTATAAGTAATTAGGTACCCGATTTACAAAAAATTGGGTACCCGATTTTTAAAAAGTCGGGCGCCTAATATTTGAGCACCTCGGGCACACGATCCACTTTTAAATATTGGGTACCTAATTTTTGAATTCAGCTCGAGTGCTCAAAGCTTAATTTTAGAAACGGGTACTCGAATTTTTTTAAAATCGGGTACCTATTTTTGAGAAGTACAATTCTGCAGATCTGACTTTCATGAAATTGTGACCCAACTTCTTGTGGTCACCCATTGGTGAAGTTCTTTATTTGACTACCAACATCATAATAAGTCACTATTATTATTTCTATCCTACAATTATATTTAAAACACTCACTAAAGCATTCAGAACACTAAAAAGGTATTCATCTTTACACCTTTGAGTTCTCCATGAGAATAAAATTTTATCTCAAGAGAATAAATTTATAAATTATGCCTAAGTAAACACCAAAAAAATTTCCATAAGGTATAGCCACCTAGATTAGCACAACCTAAAGTGAAGAGAATTTGATCATTGAGCATCAATCCTAGTTGTTGGCCAAATTGTATTGGATTACCTAGAATTGAGAAAGTAAGGCCCATTGGTCTTCCAACCAAAAATTTGAGGAACCAATATGTACCATCCATTCTGGGGATTTCCCTTGGCATGGGTTTCCCTAGTTAACAAAATATAGTGTTATGAGTTTATTTGTGATATGATTTTTATTATTCTTTAGTACATTGACATATGCAAGTTTAAGGTTTAATTTTTATATCATTTGTAAATTTGGCTTGGGACTATTGCCTCCTACATAAAATAACTTTGTTTCATAATTTAAGTGAACTATCAATCTCTAAATGGAAATGAATAAATATGACGCTATAATTCTTGTATTTACTCTAGTGTACTTAATGATCATAAAGGAATAAGAAATTTTCAATTTGTGTCCATTAACTATATAGAATATTGAGAAGTCAATAAGTCATAGTTTCTTTGGAATGGGAGTACTTTTTGCAATAGCATAATTTATTAATAAGGACTTCACTTGTGGTCTCCTAGAACCACTTGTCAATATAGACCTTTATTATACCCTAAATTTATTTTACAATGACATCAAAAATCTCCTAGAAATCTTTTCAAAAGTTAATATAAAGTTGTTAGCATCACCAAAAGCTAGAATCAAATTTCAACCATCCTAATCAATACTTTAGAACTTTAGAAACCTTTTACTTGGTTTTCAAAAAATTATTGTTGAAGTTTATGAAAGATCAATCCCACATCTCCCAAGAATCACCTACATACAAACACCTGTCACAAAAAGAGAGAAGCAAAAGCTATGGAGATTGGAATTCCTAGATCCATAGATGAGACATTCATGATGAGCAAAAAAGAGATTTTTATTATTAAAAGTGAATTAATAAATTACAAAGAGATCAATCCTTATAAAAGGAGATCAAAACCCTAATAGATAACTAACCTAGGTTGCATGATAATAATTATTAATAAGAAAGTACTTAATTAATCTAACACATGCCCCCCCCCCCCCCCCCCCCCCACCAATCTAAACTTAGGGAGTAGCTAAAAACCTAGAGACTACTACTCAAAGTAAATTTGGGTCCCAACAACAAAGGCCTGATGAGCCATCCAAGCACAACCAAATATTTGAAGAGGAGAAATGTAGAAAACCACATGGGAAAAACCCTACTCCAAAAAGAGATGGAAAAAATGCTGAAAAGAACTAGTGAAGGACTAGAGAAGCCTCCAAACTAGAGAATGTCCTAGAAGATAGGAAAAAAAGATGATCATGAAGAACACCACTAAAGCATAAAACTACAAACACTACCAAAATGTTGATCAGAATAACCTCCACTATATAGAATTTGACTAGGTAGAGAAGATTAACTCTGAAGAGCTGATCAATCAAAGATGACAGGTATCTTCATGGCCTCCAAAAATAGGAATGAAAGAATGTCTATACGGTAAATGATCCATCTCCCCAAAATGCATAGGTATCTAGCCACTACAATCACCTAGTACATAGGATCAAATACTAAATACATAGCTCACTCCATCGAACCAACATAACCCCACTATAATATTGAGAGATAAGACATGAACATTGAAACTAAATGCAATATCTCCTGTAGAAAGAAGGACAAGAAACATCAAGAGTGTAAAAGAAGTACAAAAACCTATAATGGCACATGTCATCCACACATCATGAGGTTAATATCGTGGAAGGAATACTCACTTGAAAAAGGAAGATAGTGAATATAACCAACATGAAACCCCCCAAGGCACTTTATAATTTAGTGCAAGTACAATAAGACACAAAGATGTCCAAGATCCTAAAATGCAAGAGTGGTACTTTATCTTAGTGTGTTTGCAAAAATAGTACAAAAAGATGTCAACAAATATCAAAAGAGACATAAGGTTGATACAATAGAAAATACAACCCATGAAAAATCATCTTATTATGGTTTCAAATATGCATGGTCAAATCCAAGTCTCAGTTAAAAAACCCAAATTCTAAAAATCATCATCAAAGAGAGCTTTTTTTTTCAAAGAAAAAATGGTGCACCAGTGCACCTACCTAGGTGCTCTAATGCACCAAAAATCATGAAAGGGGCATTTCTCCTTGGTGATGTGTTGTTTCACAGCACCAAGGGATGCATCGAGACCTAGGTCTATAAAACCCCAACACCCCCCACTCTCTCCCCACTTCATTCTTTCTCTTTTGCTCCTATATTCTACACCACAGCACCTTAGTGGTGCACTTCTCTGCATCACCCCTCCTTCACTCCATTCACCTAAGCATTCAAAAAAACAAACATTAAACACAAAAGAAGGTGTGCATCAATGCACCTATCTAGGTGCACTAATGCACACCTCCCTCTCTCTGAAATCCTAAATAACTTAAAACAAAAATCTTAAAAAACTAAAGCACAAATAAAGGTGGATAGCAACACACTTTATTAGGTGCGCTAATGGGCACCTTTATTTATGACTTGATATTGTTACTTATGCATTTTTAAGTGATAAGGGTGCACACCAAGCACACCCCATGAGGTGCACTGGTGTGCACCCTCCTATGTAAAAAGGTTTGCTAAAAATAAAAGTGCACCTAGCGCACCTCCGAGGTGCACCAGGTGCACTTTTTTTTTTTTTTTTTTTTCTAAGGTTAATGTCATTTTTTTTAGGTGTCTCCATCATTTACGTTTTTTGGGTTCTATTTGTGTTAGTACTAGGGTTTGATTAATTGATTTTTCTTCAACTCTAGACTAATCGACATTATTTTTATGCAGATTCAATGGCTTCTTCATCATCCTCCCTAGCTACAAAGATGGTCCCAAAACCCATGGTGTTCAAGTTTCAAGGTGTTTTGACCAAGTCACGATTTCAATATGATTACTTAGAGACCCAGGGCACCAAATTGGGACATACAAATGTGAGCACATTCTTGGTGTTGTACAACAAACCAACAAAAAGGTCTCCAATGATATCCAATATGATTCGATTAGGACTTGTTAGTGCAACTTCACATCTAGTATCAATACAGTCCTCAGAGTTGATCATGACACTTGCTAGAAACTATGTTTCTGAAGAAAGGGTTGTAAAGAGCATAACTGGAGAGATCATCCTAGATCTCTAACCCAAGAATATAAAAAATATCTTCCATCTTCTGAGAGTAGATTAGTTTATCAAATTAACCTATCACCAAGTAGAGAGATGGTATAGGGAACATATAGAGGAAGCCTTTGAGATCATCCAATCCTCATATCGCATTGAGAAGACTTTGCTAGGATGTAAAGTAGGTAAAGTGGACATGACAAGAGGTTACATGAAGGAAGATTTTGGATATTCTTGAGTAGATTTGTGGGGCTGCCAACTTTGGGACACCTTAACATTTGGATGGTGCACTTCATTGAGACTATCAAAATAGTAGAGATGCCAATTGATTGGGCTTCCATTCTTAGTGAGAATTTAGATGAGCAGTTGGTGTTGGTTAAAAATAACTGAAAGTTCTATATTACTTCATATTTGATATACTTGTTAGCTACAAGGGCGATAGATTATCCAAGACTATACAAGAAGGGAAATATGCAAGATGCAAATGCATAGCCCTATATAGTATATCCTTAACTAGTAAAGAAAAGGCTTCCTAAGCACAACAAGGAATACAAGATAGTCAATGATGCTTTTGTATTCTCAATAATCCAATTTATTGAAGGGGATTATACCAAAAGGATGTCACAAAAGGCAGTTGCAAAGATATCAAAAGTTGGAGCCTACTACATCTAGTATCAAATATTCACCTACTTGAAGGTAGCGGGTACAAATATCAATCCAAAGAAGCTCCCAAGATATCCAAGTGATAGGTTTATACTTTTGGAGACTGCTCAACAACTCTTGTCCATGTAGAGTAAGGAGACATCATAAAATAACATGGGTGTGGCCCATTACTATAGGACCATTTACTGTGGTTCAGAGACAAGATATTCCATCTTTTGAGTTAGAGTGGGATCAATATCCTTTGGATGAGTATAATTCTCCTTAGCCCTATTTTGATAACATCAAAAGAGTGTAGTACTTGGTTGGTAAGACATTTCAGCATGAAGATACATTTGAGGATCATTAGATGAATGCAGTAGAGGACTATGATATCTAAATAAGGGATTATTGTAGGATGGCTCTCTATCTGGAAAAAAATACTTTGGAGATAAAAGTTCCCTTAAAGATCGTGTAACAAGATACTAAGGATGTTTTGGATCCATTATTCAATAGGGACAATATTGGTGATTGACCAATTATAAATGTTGATATTGACAAGGAGGAGAACTCGAACATTAATCACTAGGCTAGACATGTCATCAAATTGATAAAGGATTGGATCAAATGACCTTTCAAGTTGGACCCAATTCTTGAAGTAGTAGTCTTTCATGCCCAAGCCTGCCTAACAAGAGGTCAAGGAGCTAAGGTTAGAGTGCTTACATTTATAGCTTAGTCCCTAGTGAGACTAGAAATAGTACACAACCTTGATAGAGAAGTTGGGTATTGTAGGGCACAAAAGGGTAAAGGTAAGAGGAAGAGGACTTCTCCCAAAAAATTTAAGCTAGAAGAGGGAGCCTCTCAAGCACCACCACAACCTGAGGCAAGAAATGTAAAAGGATCATAAAATGTAGAAGCTACACAAGCCCAAGATAATCCTCAAGTATCACTAACTAAACAAGGGCAAGAAGAATCTGTAATAGAAGTACAAGAGGTAGCTCTGCCTCAATAGTAGGTACAAGTCTCCCCATCTACTCCTAAGAAAAGAAAGATCAAGACTATGGTCAAGAAGAGATAAAAGGTGATTAGGAGAGTGGTTCCTTTCCCATCAGTCCTAGGAGTTATCCTAAAAGGAGAGGAAGAAGAGGGCGATGAGCATGAAGAGGATAACATTCCTTTGAACTAGAGAACTTAGCTTACTAGAGCCATAGAGGAGGAATGGAGAAGAGTTCCACAATTACATTGCTATCTATTTTGAAGTTCCATATTCAGTCTACTACATTAGAGGATGAAATGCAACAATGGATAGATGAGCAAGAGGGTGAAGGTATTAATGTCTTTTAGATGTCAGATTTTGATTTTATGCCCATTAGTGCTGAATTGGTGGGATACAAAATAAGAGACACTCCAAAAAATCAACCTCAACAAGAAGATTGGAGTTAGTTGCCACCTCGAATATAAGGACCTAAACAACTCCACCATCACCAAATTAGGTTACATTCTGCATGGATAAAGGTTTAGTTACTCCCCTTCCTTCAAGCAATGAAGAAGAATAGGTTCAAGAAGAACAAGAGGAAGAGCCACAAAAAATACACACCGATGAAGTTTCAGAAGAAGGACAAATAAGTGAGCAACCTCAACAAACTTCCCAAGACATAGAGGTCAGAACTATGGACTCCACAGATATAGAGACTCTTGATGCAGATCTCTCACAGAATGAGAAGAAACTAGAGAGGAGTGATAAGGGGAAAATCATAGCAAAGAAAAATCCTTCATCTTCAAAAGGAAAATCTCTTATGGAGCATATCCCAATATGGCTAAGGAAAGAGGTGATAAGAAACAAAAGGCAACGATTCACTATAGAGGAAGATGATAGAATGGAATTAATTGAAGTTCTAAGGAAACCTAAGTCACCACCAAAGGATTCACGGGCATTAGGCTTCATTATGAGTGATTAGAACTAGGACTTATTTTCTCATGTGGCTATCCCTCCTTCGTATACACATGTTGAAGAATTGACTCCAAGGGATTATCAAGTTAGAGAGATTATGCTTGGAAAGTCCACGTTGGACATTTCCAAGGCAATGATGACAATGGGAATGAAAGAAGTGTTTAAACACTTAGAATAGGATGAGGTAGAATTAATAATGCTTTGAAAGAAAAATGAGATCCTAAAAAAATATCTAAATGAAGTTGTTGGTTCTCTAGATCCTACAAATCCTGAGGAAACTTTGGAGAGAAGGGATAAGGAAACACTGCAATTAGACCCATTTTTGAAAGCTTGTTAGCAATGGAGAGAAATTTTTGAAGAGAAAGTTGTAAAAATTAATTAGGGAAATCTTAAGCTATTACACCATATGTAGAATAATGTAGATAAGCTTGTAGCCATTTTGAATCAGGATTTTGGTTTGATGGATGAAGTACAGACCTGGGGTAAGGACCTGCAAGCACTACAATCAATTAAAAGTCAAAGATATCAGATGTTTATGGAGGTATATATAGTAGAGGAGTTAGATAAAATTTATGATTGGATAGAGAAGATTGCGGATGGCAATAAAGTAATGAAAAATTACACACAGAGATTCATAAGCTCAAGGACCAAGCCCAAGAGAAAATTTTGGAAGTAGAGAAACATTATAGCAATGCATGTTTAGATATTTTTGAAGATGATGCAAGAGAGAAATTGATAGTTCTAGAGGTAGTAGTTGAGCAATTTTGAAAGACTTTTGAAGAAGCTTCTAGAATGATGATGATATTAGGCAGGCATTCAGAACAGAAGAAGCATTATTAGATTTGGACGTGAAACTTGGAGATTTTGCAAAGACTCACATCAAAGTGGGTAATTATAAACAAAAGGTGAAAGATAAGTATGAAGCCCTAGATTTTCTAGATGCAACTCAAGTCACCAAGATTATTGAGAAATTCAAGAGCAAATAGCTAGACATAGCTTTGGTATAAAGGGGAACAAAAACTAGAAGCTAGAATTTCAGTTTTGACACTTGGTGAAATTTTGTATTTTTTGAACCTACTTCCAAGGTGCATGGGTGTGCCAGGTGCATAGGTGTACTTTTTCAGTAGTGTTCGAGAAGTTTTTGAGGAATTTAGAGGTGCACCAATAGTTAACTACTAGTTCTAAATTTAGAACTTTTTGGATGCATCAGAAACACATTCTAACAGCAATTTAACTTCTGTAGACACCTAGTGAACATGGAGCTTCTATTTTTTGCCACTCCAAACACTCCTACATCATCTGAAGGCTTTCTTCTTATTATTTTCTCATGCTTTCTTCACTTTAAGACATGTAAAGGCTCGTGCATCCTTTTAATGATATAAATATGGATAGAGTCCTACTTAGCATCGGTTATATAGTTAGTTTGTACATAAGTAGATTTGTTTTACTAGTTTAGAAGTATATGTTTGCATAAAGAGATCTCTCACTCTCAACACAAATTGAGGAGAAAATTTCTTATAAATTCAGGAATGTGACATGTATTATAAGGTGTTGTCATTATTTTGATCCAATAATATATGCTTTTGGTGCTCACATTTGGAGTGTAGTGATTCTTGCTTAAGTGTGTTATATTTTGTGGATGTATGTTCATGGAATGTAATTGAGCCAAAAGTTTTAATGCTTTATTTTTGGTTGTGCAATCTTTTAATTCTAGTGTTTGTTGCAGTTTTACAAATTCCATTGACGTACTTAGTTCAAGAAGACATCATCATATTGTTCCTACATAGCTTTTTGTCTCGCATAAGTGCACCTTTCATGGCCTTGTGATCTGATGAAAAGTGAAACATCTTACGGTTATTGAATTCCCATCAATGATTGCATCAGTGGAATTAAGGAATCATTGCTCCTATTTTCATTGGTTACCCACCAATCTTTTCAAAAGCTTAACTCACAAACATGTTGTTTCTGTAATTTATGTCCATTAGGAATTTACTTTTTATGTTATTTTCTTAAACTTCTTGTTACCCTATCTTCGTTATTTTCTTTATAAAATCTTGGTTAATTTAGGAATTTATATAGTTTCATTGTTAGATGTCATTCATTAAAAAATACAAAAATATATTTCTTTTGTGTGTTTTATTCTTTTTGAGAAAGCAAGCACACTGTACATCTTATCCAATTTTTTTGAACTAGCAAAGGCCTCCTTGTGAACATTCACATTTATCTTCAACTGAGCAGATTATAGAAGGTCGTAAGATCAACCAAAACCTTAGAGTTGATCCTCATATTAGCTTTTCAAGAGAGGAGTTTGAAAGGATTCTTGTCGTTAAGCATCATGCAAAATGATAGCTCGACACATCTGAAACAACAAAATTGATCTTCAGACCTAAAACAACCAAGATATCCACCATAATGCAAAAGGAAAAAAACTAAATGGGATGTACCTAGAGAAGAATTTGGAAAGTAGAATGTCTCAAGATATGTCTTCCAGAGTGCAAAATAGAACCTTTGACTTTGAATGCATGAATGTTAGGATAAAACCATGGATAGAAATAATAACAAAAAATAATAGAAGATTTAACTTGGTTCACCCAATCCCTAGGCTATGTCCACCAAATAGCAAGTCCAATATTATTATGATCCAGTGATTACAACCTTTAACAATTCATAATCCCTTATAGCTCAATATTGTCGCAAGAAGCAATTTTTGCATCAACACAATGAAACAATCCCTAACCCTAAGCCCTTTTATACAAGTATTTTTGTTGATTTAGGGTTAAAATTAGTTACAACATGTTGGCCACAAAATGTGAGTAAAATAGCCCCAAAAAAATTTCTCTCTTGGGACCTAGCCTGGCCTCGAACCCCACTGAGGAATTATGGAGTATGTACAATACTTCCCTAATCATTCACCACAATTTAACAATCTCCCCACTTGGTGACTAATTAGGCTCCACACTAAACAACAATGAACCAATTACCAAACAACATCAGAAGTCCAAATAAACTACACCATCATGACAAGCTCGGAACCAACTTTTTGATGATATTTTGTTTTAAAAAAATGGAGTCTGAATGAGCAACTTACGACCAAAAAACCATAAGTAGGTCAAAAAAGTGTTGGAAAAGAAAAAAAATTGTGCCTTGAGATCTATGCCAAAATACACTAGGAAGCATGCCCACCAGTACCAAAAATTACCTTAGGAAGCATGCTAGTTTCGCATCCAAATTTCCTTTATTTTTGTACCACAAATTTTAATTTGTGCACCAAAAATCTCAATTTGTGTGCCAAAAAGTCTTGATTTGTGTGCCAAAAAATCTTGATTTTCACACTGAAAAATCTTGATTTGTGTATCAAAAAATCTTGATCTGCATGCCAAAAATCAGAAAAATCGTCGTCTTTGGAAACATGCACAATCTGGAAGCAATATTATTTTGCCTTAAATTCCAACTGTGTCCAAATTGGACAAATTTTATATGAATATAGGAGTTTTTGGGCTCTTTGAGATTAACAGTGATGTTAGTTTGGAATCAAAGTGACCCAAAAATTAGTGACCCCCAGATTCAATACAAAATAACTTTGAAAAATGAAACCTTTTGAAAGCCAAGATAGACCTCTCATAAATAGAATAGGGGCATGAAGATCTAGAGCTTTAATACCATGTTGAAGTTGATGAAAGATCAACTCCACAACTCCCAAGAATCACTTGCATGAAAACACCTGTCACAGAAAGAGAGAAAAAAAATTGTGGAGGCTGGAATTCTCATATCCATAGATGAAACATTCTTGATGAGCAAAAAAAATATTTCTATTATTAAAAGTGAATTAATAAATTACAAAGAGATCAATCCTTATAAAAGGAGATCAAAACCCTAATAGGTAACTAACCTAGGTTGCATGATAATAATTAATAAAAGAACTAATTATTATACGCCCAAATTTTAGCTTAAGTAAACTAGAGATAATAAGTGACTTAATAATTAAATCAATATGATTTTATTAATAAGAAAATACTTAATTACTCTAACAATTCCTTGATGATGTTGTTGAAAAAATTGGCATTGATTCTAGAGTGTGTTTTGTTGAAGAAAGGAAACAGTTGGAAATATAGACATTTATGCTAGAATGAGATGGTTGAAAATATTATCATTAATCTTTGATTTAAAAATATGGGAGATTATTCTAAATAAAGTTGTAGAATATTGAAAATTAGACATGATTTTTTTTAAATATTTTAGATATATGCCCATGTTTCTTGTTGGATTTTCCAATATTTTTGTGTATAGAATGGAGATTCTCTTTAGTATTTCGAATGATAGAAACTTAACTCTATTATAAGTAGCTCACTTTAACACTCATTTCTTAATTTATGGTAATCTACAATTTTCTCTAATATTCTAATCCAAATACAAGTGTAAGCTAATAGTTGTTCTTGAATATTAGTATAACTGATGCAGGAGCATCTAGTAGTGTAAGTGAGATCTTGCATCACCCAAAAATATTATATTTTCCTTTTGTTTTGGAAATTTCTTTGATTTATTTGAGGTCCATAATGGCACTTATGAAGTGTACGTAGGACAATCAAAATCTTGTAACAACAAAAATATTCACATGTCATTTTTGGTAAATTAAAATATTTGAGTTCATACATGGACAATAAAATTGACCTCAAAGAGTGAAATTGAAAAGAAAATGGTTGGTGAAAAGATTATCTCAATATATTACACTATTTAGAATATATTAAAATTTTCATTCTAAAAAACTTCACCAAAGAAATTTTAAACTCAAATTTGTGTCTACCTAATATACACCAAATCAATTTAAGCATTATATAAAATAATTTGAAATAAAAACAACATTATGATGGTTTGTATTGTAGTTTTTTTGCAAGATTCCATTAAAAGGTTGGAATAGAAAATCAAGTACCCAACTTAAAGGTGACAGTTATCAATACTTTGAAACACTAGAAACCTTTTATTTGGTTCTCAAAAAATTCCTTCATGACATTGTTGAAAAATTTGTCATTGATTCTAGAATGTGTTTTGTTGAAGAAAGGAAAAGGTTGGAAATATGGACACTTATGTTAGAGTGAGATGATTGGAAATATTGTCATTAATCTTTGATTTACAAATATGGGAGATTGTTCTAAATAAAGTTGTAGAATATTGAAAATTAGACATGATTTTTTTTATTTTTGAAATATATGCCCATGTTTCTTGTTGGATTCACCAATATTTTTGTGTTTAGAGTGGAGATTTTCTTTAGTATTTTGAATGATAGAAACTTAACTCTATTTTATGGAGCTCACTTTAATACTCATTTCTTAATTTATGGTAATCTACAATTTTTTCTAATGTTCTAATCCAAATACCAGTCAAAGCTAATAGTTGTTCTTAAAGACTAGTATAATTGATGCAGGAGCATCTAGTAGTGTAAGTGAAATCTTGCATCACCCAAAAATATTATATTTTCCTTTTGTTTTGGAGTTTTCTTTAATTTATTTGAGGTCCATAATGGCACTTATGAGGTGTATGTAGGACAATCAAAATCTTGTAACAACAAAAATATTCACATGTCGTTTTTGATAAATTAAAATATTTGAGTTAATACATGGACAATAAAATTGACCTCAAAGAGTGAAATTGAAAAGAAAATGGTTGGTGAAAAGATTATCTCAATATGCTACACTATTTAGAACATATTAAAATTTACATTCTCAAAAACTTCACCAATGAAATTTCAAACTCAAATTTGTGTTCGCCTAATATGCACCAAATCAATTTACACATTATTTAAAATAATTTGAAACAAAAACAACTTTATGATGGTTTGCATTGTAGAGCTTTTTTCAAGATTCCATTAAAAGGTTGGAATAGAAAATCAAGTGCCCAAGTTAAAAGTGATAGTTATCAAAAATTGTGCCACCAAAACTCAAGTTCTAATGAAAATTTGAGTTTGGCATAAAAATGGGTCGATGAGCGATCTAGAGCATTTTAAAGGTGGTTGTTGATGCTAAATAAAGAGGGGAACTAAGATTTGTAGGGACAACTTCATCAACATGAATTGCAGCTCCAAATTATAAGATTTTCTTAGAGAGTTGGTTATTTTTGTAATGATTTGAGCTTATGTAATTATAGCATGTAAACTATTTGAATATTATGGTTTTTATTTCATTGTGATTCAAAAAAGCAAGTATTTATTTCTTAAATTCTCTTTTTCTTTATCTATCCTTATTGTCTATATTGGTTTTTAAAAGGAGTACCCCTCATTAGTTGTGCACCTTGTGTAGAAAGGTGAACCAATACTTTGCTCACATAGGATTTAGTCCCCTCACTCAAGTTGTTAGTGTTCTCATAATAATTGTAGGCACGATTCCCATGGTTCTCCACCACCTAAGCAAATAGCTTGAGATCATAAGAATCATGGTTGGTCTCCTATATTTTACTATTACATAACTATGTGATAGGAATGCTTCTAATTGGAAAGACAATGTCAAGTTGTCTCTTGAATTTAAATTGAGGATGAAATTTTACCACTAGATTGAATGCATGCTAATAATGAAGATATCATTAAGAGATGGTAGCCTATTTTTCCTTACTATATCTACCCTATAATAGGAGAAGTCTAATGCCCTCCCATAAACAATTACCATGGTATTGAACTACCAAATTGGCCATTTAAGTAGAATAAATACATTGTTGATATCAACCAACCTAACAAACATGGTGTCCACCTCTTAGTGAATTCATAACTCGAATTGTCTAACAACTTCTTTCTATTATTATTTCATTCAAGGTGTGATGTCATTTCACCATTTCTAAAATGAATATGGTATAGTATACTCTTTAATCAAGTAATGCTTACTTAAAACACATTAATCTTGCATTTTGTTCAATAAGAAACTCTTCAAATCTGAATACAACAAAACAAAGAACATGAATTTTATTCCCCAAAAAAAAAAAGCTTATTGTTCGCCTCTCTTTTTCAATGAGAATCCATACCCATCACGTTTCCAAGATCTCCATTAAAGTATTCTTAGGCAGATCATATCCTGAAACGGAATGAGTAGCACCATATGCCATGAAACTCCCACGTTGCGTGACACTGCAATTTTTCTTCTGTCCATTCATGTCTGCTTTTCAACACTGCTCAGAATATCATCTGGTGACCTAATTACCCCCAACAGCCAGTCCTCCCGTACGCTCAAAATCATTACGCTGCGTGCTCAAGGAATGGGCATTTGAAAAAGCGTAGCGTCAAGGAACCGACAGCTGGCAGCCTTTGTCAGGTAATCTTCGTTGCAGGGGAATAGTTTACGAGAAAGTGGAGGAAACGCGGTTTATAAATGATGTGGTCGTGTTGCAACAAAGGAAAGAAAGTATGAAATGTGACTCGTAATTACTGTGTTCAATAGTTTGCACGCGTACATCTTTTCCAGACTCGCCAGCTTTAAAACTCATGCTGTTCAATGCACTTTACACATTTATTTTAATCAATACCGAAAGAAATGAGAAAAATGAGAAAAATCAATATCGTTTAGGAACAATTTTATTGAATTCAAGAGTCTATAAGAGTTCTCGAGGACCACATAATTACTAATTACGTACATCACTATGAAGGACAACCAATGAAGTATTTATAGTGGGAGTTACCTTTTAGTTGGTTACCTAGTTAATATCTATATCAATTAGCAGTCACACATTTGTGTGCAATAGGTATGATGAATATTCCTTTGCATCTCTCTTTGTAAGTCGATTTACCTCTCTCAAGTTCTCTCCAATGTTTTCTAATCATATTTCTAGTTCTATCTATTTATGTCATTCCTTCTCTTTTCTCTCATTCACTCCATTACTCCTACTCTAATTCTCTCTCCCTCTCTTCTTATCTCCTCTCTCCATATACCTCATCACTTTCTTCCTCTCTTATTCACTCCATTTCTATTACTTTGTCTATGTATCTCTATTTCTCTCTTTATCTCTATTAATCCATGCAGCTTCAGTCTAACATTACTTTGGTAAACACATACGTATGTATATATGTACAACAATGTGATGCATGCACCTAAAACCGATGAGATATATATATGTGTGTGTGTGTGTGTTCTGAGATCATTAAGGCATGATCAAGATTATATTTGGTTCCTTTGATGTTTAGATCATGATCGATCTATCCTTTATATTGAGCCGCAGATGTAATGATTGGTTATACATTTAATCACTGTGTTTATGATAGTAACTAATCATGAGTATTAGTTAACAATGAACAAGTGTGAGAATGAATGTCCATGTCTCCAATTAGAGACATGGTCATTCATCCTCACACCCCTTCCGTTGATATTTATCCAATCTTCTCGATGTAATCTTGGCATTGAAATCTATTAATACAAGCACTCTAAAAGGATCGAAGATAATTATGAGTTTTGATAATATTTCATTTATGTTATTACTACACTAATGTTTGCAGATTCTAGAAGCAATTCAAAACATTGGGGTTATTGTTTGTACCCACAACAAAATTTGTAATCAATTTAAATCTAGTAATAAACTTTACATGGTATCAGAGCTTGGCTAAGGAAAGATCACATTAAGTTTATAAGGATCAAATTTCACTTCAAATAAACAGTCCTCCCTCTCTCTACAAAGATGACAAACACAATGAGATTTGAACATCACCTTGGAAGTGTTGATAACTTTGAATCCTGGAAACTTTGATTAATGATGCTGTTAAAAGAAAACAAATTGGAATCATTTATAAGGGAGGACAAAGAGGAACCTAAAGATGATCTTGAGAAATCGAAATGGATTGAGAAAAATGAAAAGGCTATGAAGATAATTGTAGATGTTGTTCGAGACCACATAGTACCTATTGTGGCAAAACATACCATAGCATATCGTATGTTTCAAGCTCTTGAAAACACATTTATAATCAATAATATCTAGGTAGAAAACTTGCTCTTAAAAGGAAGATGAATAATGTAAGCATGAATAAAGGAGAAACTATAAATGCTTTCTTTATGAGAATCATAGATTTGAGAGATCAATTATCTACGCTTCATTATGAGATTGAAAATCAAGAATTATCCTTAATAGCATTAGGAGGACTTCCAAACTCCTGGGAATCCTTTGTACAAGGTATAAGTGCTAGGTCTAAAATCCCTAAACTAATTTTTTTAAGATCAGATTGTCTTCAACAAGAATCAAGATTAATGATTAAGGAAAAACACAAAACCCTAGATGAAGATGTTCAAGTTCTTAACACAATTGCTCATAAGAAGGGAAAGAAGAAAAATAACAAAAGGAAAATAAATTTTCACGAAAAAAGACCATCCAAACAGAAGAAAGACTTTTCCAAAATCCAATGCTTCAGATGTGATCTATATGGACATTATGCAATAAATTGTCCCAATAGATCTAAACCTCAAGCATCTTTTGCAAAATCTGAGAAGTCAAATGAAGGCAATGAATATGAGAAATATGTCTTATGTTCAACATTATCTAACCAAATATCAACCAAAAGGAATACATGGATAGTTGATAGTGAGTCTTCTAAACACATCACTAGATATCAAGATAACCTACAAAGCATGCAAATAGAAACAAATGAAGAAGTTACAATTAGTGATGATTTTGCACACTCTGTGAAAGGAATTGCGACACACACCATAAAATTGAAATTTGGAAACTCTATTCAACTTTTTGGAGTTCTTTATGTACCAGGTATCAAGACAAATTTAATATCTTTATCCACACTTGAAGATGATGGTTTTAGAATTGCATTCATGGGAGGTAAAGTACTAGCATGGCCTAAAAAATCAACCATTAAAAGGGCTCTAACAATAGGAGTAAGACAAGGACTTTTATATGAGCTATGTGCTAAGAAAAACCTTGCAATTGTACATGAAACCTCAAATTCAAATGAAATATGGCATAGAAGACTAGGTAATATCAAATTTTGTACCCTAACATCAATGGAGAAGGTAGTAACCAGAATGCCCAAGTTAAACCATATTCACAATGAATCATGTAAAAGTTGTCCCTTACGGAAAAACACTAAAATGTCATTTTGTCATAGTTTGAGCAAAACTAAAGAAGTGTTGGAACTAATACATTCTCATCCATGTTGGCCCATGTCTATACTTTCTATAGGAGGATTCTTGTACTATGTGATATTTTTTGATGGTTTTTCAAGGAAGACATAGAGATACTTCCTTAAATGTAAAGAATCTAAAGAGATTCTCTCTAAGTTTAAATAATTCAAAACTATCATAGAGAACTCCTCTAGTAAGAAAATTAAAGTCTTGAGAATAGATAATGGGAAGGAGTATACTTCTGAAATATTTAAATAGTTCTACAAACTCACTAGGATTAAGAGGGAGTTCACAGTTCCTTACAATCCTCAACAAAATGGAGTTGCTAAAAGGAAGAATAGAACTATTGTAGAAGCTACTCGAGCTATTAATTTTTATCAAACTCTGAGTATGTCCTTCTAGGCTAAAGCATCCAACATAGCAAACTATATTCAGAATAGATATCCCCACTCACATTTGGACAATAAGATGTCTAAAGAAGCATTTTCTAGAAAGAAACCTGACATCAGTCACCTAAGGATATCTGGATGTCCTATGTATGTTCATGTACCTAAGGAGAAGCAAACTAAGTTAGAACCTTCTGGAAGAAAGGGTATTGTCATTGGTTTTAGTGAAATAGTAAAAGGATACAGAGCCTACATACCTAGATAGAAACAAATAAAACTAAGCAGAGATGTCATCTTTGAGGAGGACAGTGCTTTCAGAAGAGCCAAAACCTCTAATGAACTAGATACATTTGATGTATCTCTAGAATAAACTCCTACTCCTGAGATTCAGAGGGAGTTCCCTGAAGAGACTTCAATTGAAATTGAAATCCTTCCTAAGACTCAAGAAGAGAGTCTTGATCACTCTAAAAGACCACTTTGGGCAAGAAAAATAATATAGGAAGGAGATGGATTCGCAACCCCTTCAGGAACCTTCTGAGAAAGAAAGAGACCTAGAAAGTTGACATATAATGCCTTCTTGTGTGAGAGCTTGAATCCTAAACCTTCTAGTACTTCTAAAGCACTTAAACATCAAGCTTGGAAATACGCCATGGTGGAAGAATACCAGTCTATACTAAAAAATGATGTTTGGGACATAGTTCTAAGACCTAAGGAAAAATTTGTTGTGTCTTCAAAATGGCTCTTCAAAGTTAAGTATGCTATAGATGGCAGCATTGAAAAACACAAAGCTTATTTTGTGGCTAGAGGTTTTTCTCAAAATTAAGAAATTGACTTTGAAGAAACCTTTGTACTAGTTGCTAGGTTGATGCAGGAGCATCTTGCATGGGAAATTATTTTTCAAAAAGAAAAAAAAAAACAAAAAAAAAACAAAAATTGTGGAGGAGAGAGAAAGTGACCAAAATTAGAGGAGAAATAATTTTAAAAATAAAAAAGGGGGAAAAAGGAGAAAAGAAAGGAAAAGAGAAATTTCTATTTTCGAGGTGCATAGGTGGCATAATAGAAGAATAAAATAAAAATGGTTGTCACAGGGGAAGAAAATGTTCTTATTATAGGGGAAGAAAATCTCATTAATCAGTGCAAGAAAGATTTGGATTCTAAATTTGAAATGAAGGATTTATGAATTCTTCATTATTTTCTTGGTTTGGAAGTACATCAGAAGTCTAGTAATATCTTTCTACATCAAAAGAAGTATACTATTGATATTTTGAAAATATTTGAAATGTGGAACTGTCAACCTATGTCTACACCTATGAAAACCAACCTTCATGAACTAAAGGAAGCAACTATTGAGTCCAGACTAGTTGATCCCATCTTATATGGATAGGTAATTAGATCTTTGATGTATCTTGTAAATACTTGACTTGATATCTACTATGCAGTGAATGCATTAAGTCAATTCATATGTAAATCTTTTGAGATTTTTCTTGTTGCTTTGAATCATATATTGAGGTATCTCCAAAGTACTATTGGATATGAACTTAAATATGAGAATACCAGCTTGGAGTTAGATGGATATATTGATTTTGATTGGGTTGGAAGTGTAAAAGACCAAAAAATCACATGAAGATGTTGTTTTAGTTTAGGATCATCCATGATTTCTTGGATTTGTAGAAAGCAAGCTTATGTTGCTCAAAGTTCTACTAAGGCAGACCATATTGCAGTAGCTATTGGAGCTAGAGAAGCAATGTGGCTTTAGAAGGTTCTTTCTAACTTGTTTGGTGAACCCATGAAACCTACCACTATTCACTACAATAACCAAAGTTGCATCAAGTTATCTTTGAATCCAATATTCTATGATAGATCAAAGCATATAGAAATTATTTACCATTACATAAGAGACATGTTGGAAAGAACAGATATTCAATTAGAATATATTAATATAGGTGATCAACAACTGACATTCTCACCAAGGCTCTCCCTAAAGTGAAGGTTGATCATTTCAGAAAGAGACTCAACTTTATTGAAATGTAAGTATATGAGATTGAGTCTCAACTTTGTCAATTTGTATTATTTAAATAAAGATGTTTAAAGTACAAACTCTTTTGTCATATGTGTGACTCTATGACTCATGGGCCTACCTTATGTTGATTATTTAAGGTGATAATCATTTATAATGAAATATTGATTCTGATAATATAAGGTGGTGACTTTATAATTATTTGATTATTATCATGATGAATATCATGTGGCTTGATATTCAAGGAAAAATCATGATAGTTAAAAGAGCATGTTCATGGATATCATGTGACTTAATATCTGTTAAGATCAATATGTTATTTAATTTATGGTGGATATTATGTGACTTAATATCTATGGATGTACTGATGGGGACACAACCCAAGAACATAATGGACACAACAGAAAGGGAAAATTATATTAACTGAGAAAATAAGCTAGTACAAACAGTATAGGAAAATAAACTTCGCAACATGCCCTAAGGGCTTACAATAGCATAAATCAGGAGATAATTTCTCCTTTCAGCACCTTCTCTCATACTCCACTCCGAACTGCCTTTTTACAATGCTAGAAATCTCTTTAAATAGACCCTGGAGGGTTAAGGAGTAGGAGTAAATTCTAGAAAGTGCTAGTAGGCATCCACCAACCAAATAGAAGGTTCTAGAAGTTGCGTTAGAAGTTGGTGCAAATCTAGAAGAATCCAGAAATAGTAACCGAACTTTCGGGAGGCATAACTTTTGAACTGTAGCTCCGATTGACGAACCATTTACATTTTCAAAAAGCTCTCGAAGCGCTCTATAGCCTTATGGACCAGCTTCACTTGTCCCCCATTTTTTGGCCCTTTTTGAGGTCATTTAATGCTCCTAACCTAACTTTGAAGCATTCTTAGGAGGTCTCCAAAAACTCGAAAAACTGCAATAACTTTCAAACCGTGGGGCTTTTTTACCTGATTCTTTTTTTGGAATGCTCTAAATCACAATTACATTCATCTGGCCAATTCAAACCTTCTAGGTCACCAAAATGATGGCCAAATTGCATGCTCCTATTTTTTCAAGATTTTCTAGCACACTGATAGTTGAACTGTGAGAGTTGGAACCTTTATTTGACCCAAATGGGTATCCAAAAATGAAAAGACATGAAACAGAAACTAAGTCTAAGTACATTTTTTTTTGGGTGACACAATATTGCCCTTATACCTCTGGATGCTCCTACATCAGACACCCAGGGTAGATTGAAAAGTGACCTTGTCACTTTATGAATGGTAGAAGAAATCCCAAATGGGAAACCTCAGCTGCTGAAATCCAAGTTGAGTCCTTGATCAGTCGTCCTTTCCATTTGACCAAATACTCTTCATACTGCCTGTTTCTAGTACTCTTACCCACACGTTGATCTAGAATGTCTTCTATCTCCTCCTTCTTAGAAGCAAGAATTGGACATGGCTCTAACACCAGCTCCTCATCTGCACCATCATCATGATACTCTGTTAAATTTGCAATGTTGAAAATGGGAGAAATGTGAATACCATCTGGCAGCTCCACTTCATATGCATTTCCTGAGTCATGTTTCTTCAAAAATTTGCAGGGGCCAAATTTCTACATTTTCAGCTTGTTGTAAGTACCGACTGAAAATCTCTCTTTTCGTAAGTGCACCATGACTAGATCCCCTACTTGGAATTCCTTATGTCTTCTCCTTTGATCAACCCTAGCTTTATACTCTTGATTCATCTTGGTAATGTGTTCTTGAACCTCCTCATGTAGATGCTTGATATGTTCAGCAAATTCCTCAGCTTCAGCACTTGTCCTCTCCCCTTGTTCTATCTTCTTCAGCTCTAGTGCAGTCCTTGGGCTACTCCCATATACAATTTGGAATGGTGATTTTCCAGTACTCCTATTTATAGAGTTATTGTAAGAAAACTTTTCTTGTGGTAGAATCAAATCCCATTCCTTGGGCTTATCCCCAACTAAACATCTCAGCAAATTGCCCAGACTTCTGTTTACCACTTCTGTTTGGCCGTCATTTTGTGGGTGATGCGTGGAACTGAATTTCAAGTCAGTTCTTAACTTTTTCCACAATGTCCTCCAGAAATACCCCACAAATTTAGTATCTCTGTCAGAAACTATCCTCCTTGGGAGACCATGTAGTCTCACCACCTCTCTGAAGAACAAATCTGCAATATGGACAACATCATGAGTTTTGTGGCATGGAATGAAATGTGTCATTTTGGAGAACCTATCAACCACCACAAATACTGAGTCATTACCCCTTTGTGTCCTTGGCAATCCAAGAACAAAATCCATACTTATGTCCTCCCACGGCCTTGATGGAACAGGCAATGGCTGATATAGGCTAGTATTTTGACTAAACCCCTTGGCAACTTGACAAACCTGGCAACTCTGTACAAACTTCTTCACATCCTGTGAAATTTGAGGCCAAAAATAATTTTCTCTAAGAATGGAAATGGTCTTATCTCGACCAAAATGTCCTGCCATCCCTCCACTATGTTTCTCCTTAATTAGATTTTCCCTCATGGAACTTCTTGGAATGCACAATTGACTACCCTTGAACAACATGCCATCCTGAATCAAATAGTCTAACCACTTGGTTCTATCTACAACAATAGGTTCTTTACAAGCTTTCCATGCTTCAGCAAAATCAGGATCCTCGGGGTACAAATTCTTGAGTTCGTCAAACCCAACTATTTCAACCTGCATTACTGTAAGCAACAACTGATTCCTACTTAGTGCATCTGCAACCCTGTTAGATTTTCCACTTCTATGCTTCAACACAAATGTATAACTCTGCAAGAATTCTACCCACTTCATATGCCTCTGATTCAATTTACCTTGGATATTTAGGTACTGTAATGCTTGATGATCAGTATACAAAACAAATTCCTTTGGCAATAAATAATGCCTCCATTTCTTTAAGGCCTAAACTATTGCATAGAACTCTTGATCATAAACAGAATACTTCTTCTTTGCATCATTCAATTTTTCACTAAAATATGCAATAGGCTTACCTTCTTGGCTTAATACAGCCCCAATAGCGTTGCCACTAGCATCACAATCTACTTGGAAAACCTTTCTAAAATCTGGAAGTGTCAAAATAGGCTGTTCTATTACCTTCTTCTTTAGCAATTCAAAACTTTTCGCAGCTGCTACAGTCCATTTGAACTCTTTTCTATCCCCTCTTATTGTATCAGTTAGGGGTGCACATATGCCACTGAAATTCTTAATAAACTTCCTGTAAAAACTAACCAGACCATGAAATGATCTTACCTCAGTAGCATACCTTGGAGTAGGCCATTCCAAGATGGCTTTTACCTTCTCTAGATCCATTTTGAGACGTTCAGGTGATATAACAAACCCCAAATAGACTAACTCCCTTTTTTCAAAGATACATTTCTTTAGATTAATTAATAGTTTCTCTTCCCTTAGCCTTTCAAGGACACTACAAATATGCAGTAAATGTTCTTCCAAAATCTTGCTGAAAATTAAAATATCATCCAAATAGACAATAACAAATTTTCCCAAGAACTTCTTAAGTACCTCATTCATGAGCCGCATGAAGGTGCTTGGGGCATTCGTCAATCCAAAGGGCATGACTAACCACTCATAAAGACCCTCCTTGGTCTTGAAGGTTGTTTTCCACTCATCTCCTTCTCAAATTTGTATCTGGTGATAACCACTCTTCAGATCTATCTTTGTGAAGTACTGAGCTCCACTCAAGCATTCCATAAGATCATCCATCCTTGGCAAAGGAAACCGGTACTTGATGGTTATCCTATTTATAGCTCGAGAATTTGTACACATCCTCCACTCTCCATCCTTCTTTCGTGCAAGTATTGCAGGTACTACACATGGACTCAGGCTCTCTCGAATCAAGCCCTTCCTCAACAGCTCCTGAACCTGTCTATTTAGCTCCTCTGTTTCAGTAGGAGTCATCCTGTGAGCAGCCTTGTTAGGCAAACTAGCTCCTGGAATTAGATCTATCTGATGACTTATTTGCCTTATTGGTGGCAATCCATCTGGAACATTATCAGAGATAATATCTCCAAATTCCCCTAGTAAATCTGAAACTTCAAGTGGTATTTCACTACTACCTTCTTTATCTTTCCTAGGAATCAAAGCATAGCACATATGCTGATGTTTCATGCCATCTAAAAACTTCCTTCCATCAACAAGACAAATCCTAGCACTGCTACATACCTTTTCACCTTCCTTTTTCATGGGCTTCAATTTGTGGCAAACTCCATCCTTTGTGAGAGAGTATGTGTTTTCATGTCCATCATGCACTGCATGTCTATCAAACTGCCATGGTCTACCCAACAATAGATGGCAAACATCCATCAAAATAACATCACAGAGAACTTCATCATGGTAACTCCCTATTTTGAATTTTACTAAACATTGTTCACTTACTAGGACCTTATGATCATCTTTTACCCAAGCAATCCAATAGGGCTGGGGATGTTTCTCCCTCTTGAGCTTCAACTTAGAGACCATCTCTTCTGATACCAAGTTATCAGTGCTACCACCATCAATGATCACGTCACAACATTTATCCTCACACTTGCATCTGGTACAGAACAAACTCCTCCGTTGTCCTAGTTCAATCTCACCACTTAGTAGGACTCTTTCATTTACCAAGGTCTCTCCTCTTTCTGCATCCTCTGAATGTGATGATTATGCATCCTCATCCACATGAGCAACCCTAGCTTGGCCCTTAGCTCTCTCATTTGTCCTTCCTTTTCGTTGAGGGCATTCAAAGGCACAATGACCTTCTTCATTGTAATGGAAATAGGTACCATGGAAGCGTCCTCTTCCTTTTCCACATCCTCTACCTCTTCCTCTCTGATTTCCAAAGTCTTGGTCACAGGAGCGGTTGAAACCCTCATTCCTCTAGTTCCTGCTAGTACCCTCATCTTCATTTTTCTTTTGGGTTTCATTGCAGCCTCCAGATGACCTACCCCTTCCCCTTCTGCCTTGACCGCCCCCTCTTTATCTTCCTTCAAACCTTTTATTTAGCTTCTCTTCAATGCGTAGGGCAAACTGGTATGTCTCTTCAATGCTGGTCATTCTTACCAGGCTTAATTCCTCTTGGATGCTTGGTCGCAACCCACTGATATAACAAGCAACCTTCTCCTTATTTGTTTCTGCATGCCCTGCTCTAATCAAGAGTTGGTAAAATCCCTCTGTATATTCTTGGACTGGTCTTCTTGCTTTCTTTAACCCATGCATCTTCTTAAACAAATCAAGCTCATAATCCATAGGAATGAACTGCTTCTTCAATTTGTCCACCATGTGATCCCATCTTGTGATCTTCTCCTTTCCTCTTCTGTTTCTTTCCAATTGAACCTCTTGCCACCAGATTTTGGCATGGCCATTCAGTTTGGCCTTTGCAAACTTAACCCTATCTGGGTCCCTAATATCCTCATACTCAAAGTATTCTTCCAGTTCATTGATCCAATCGATCAACTCATCTGGTTTTAGATTTCCTGAAAATACACCCACTTCAATTGTAGGTCTTTTCCCAAACTTAGTAATGGCCCTAAAAAGCCTTTCCTCTGCATGATTCAGAACTTCCCTGTCAAATTCCCCTTTTGGTTCCATTACTTCTTCTTCATTTTCATCCTCACTATTGTCACTTGCGGCAACATTTGCTCCTCTATGAAGCTCCGCTTGCAATGCCTGCACCTTCCTTTGGAGGGCTCTAACCTCCTCAGGATTAATAGCTCTGGCCCTTCCACCACGATCTCTTCGTAGAGGCATCTTCTTAACTCAAACCCAAAACCACACAGTCCTGGTGCAAACTGCCTCACAGTCGACGTTCTATCTACACACTCAGGAAAACTAGCTCTGATACCACTTGATGGGGACACAACCCAAGAACAGAATGGACACAACGGAAAGGGAAAATTATATTAACTGAGAAAATAAGCTAGTACAAATAGTACAGGAAAATAAACTTCGCAACATGCCCTAAGGGCTTACAATAGCATAAATCAGGAGATAATTTCTCCTTTCAGCACCTTCTCTCATACTCCACTTCGAATTGCCTTTTTACAATGCCAGAAATCTCTTTAAATAGACCCTGGAGGGTTAAGGACTAGGAGTACATTCTAGAAAGTGCTAGTAGGCATCCACTGACCAAATAGAAGGTTCCAAAAGCTACGTTAGAAGTCAGTGCAAATCTAGAAGAATTCAGAAATGGTAACCAAACTTTCGGGAGGCATAATTTTTGAATCGTAGCTCCGATTGATGAACTGTTTACATTTTTGAAAAGCTCTCGAAGCACTCTATAGCCCTATGGACTAGCTTCACTTGTCCCCCATTTTTTGGCCCTTTTCAAGGTTATTTAATGCCCCTAACCTAACTTTGAAGCATTCTTAGGAGGTCTCCAAAAACTCGAAAAACTTCAATAACTTTCAAACCATGGGGCCTTTTGACCTGATTCTTTTTCTAGAATGCTCTAAATTACAATTACATTCATCTGGCCAATTCACACCTTCTAGGTCACCAAAATGATGGCCAAATTGCATGCTCCTATTTTTTCGAGATTTTCTAGCACACTGATAGTTGAACTGTGAGAGTTGGAACCTTTATTTGACCCAAATGAGTATCCAAAAATGAAAAGACATGAAATAAAAACTAAGTCTAAGTACTTTTTTTGGGTGACACAGGATTGCCCTTATACCTCTGGATGCTCCTACATCATGTACCATGATATTTTATGGTGGATATCATGTGACTTGATATCTATATCCACACCATAACTAGAAAGAATATCATGAGACTTGATTTTCTTAAATATATCTTGAAGATATTAATTTTCATATAAAGAAGTTATATATATGCACTTTGTCTTCCCTAGCTAAGAGGGAGTTTTAATGCATGTAGCTTCGGTCTAACATTACTGTGGTAAGCACATACATATGTATATATGTACAATAGTGTGATGCACACACTATTATACATATATGCATACGTACATGTTGTTATATCTTCCATAGTTTGAAACTGATGAGATGTGTGTGTGTGTGTGTGTGTGTGTGTGTGTGTGTGTGTGTGTGTGTGTGTGTGTGTGTGTGTGTGTGTTCCAAGATCATGAAGGTATAATTGAGATTATTTTTAGTTCCTTTGATGTTTAGATCATGATCGATCTATCCTTTATATTGGGCCATAGATGTAACGATTATTAATACATTTAATCATTTTCTTTATGATAGTAACTAATCATGAGTATCATTTAACAATGAATGGGTGTGAGAATGAATATCCATGTCTCCAATTGGATACATGGGCATTCATCCTCACACCCCTTCCATTGATATTTATTCAATCTTCCCAATTTAGTCTTGGCATCGAAATATATTAATGCAAGCACTCCAAAAGGATCAGAGATAATTTTGAGTTTGATAATATTTCATTTCTGTTATTGCTGCACTAACATTTGTAGATTTTGGAAGTGATTCAAAGCACTAGTGTTATTATTTCTACTTGCAACAAAATTTGCAATCAATTTAAATCTGGTAATAAAATTTACAATCTTCCTTTTACTATTAGGATTCAAAGAGATAGAAATAATAATTTCATGTAAATATAATCAATATCAAAAAATAATAATGCACACATAAGAGAACCAAGACACATAGATTTAACATAGTTCACCAATCCTTGGGCTACATCCACCAATAGCGAGTCCAATATATTATTATCTAGTGATTACAATCTGTAATCCATTACATCTTAATACCACTACAAGAAGCTAGTATCACATCACACCTAATAAAAAAAACCCTAACCCTAAGCCATTTTATATAAGTATTTTTTCTACTTTAGGGTTAAAATTAGATACAACATGTCGATCCAAAAATACTGATAAATAGTCCCCAAAAGAAATTCTTGGGGGCTACAACCCCAAGCCCTCATTCAAGTCCCGCCCTAACCCTGAACTTTGTCAAAGAATTATCAAGTATGTATATTGCTTCCCTCATTAGTCACCACAAACTAACAATCTCCCACTTGGAAACTTCTCAAGCTCCACACTAGATAACAATCTCCCACTTAAAGAATGGTCTTGTTGCAATTCTGCTACTTCATGAGGCTCCAAATGGATCAAACCACCCTAGACTCAGTTGTTCCTTTAGCCTACTCAATCTAGAAAACCAACCAAAATTCAAGAGGAGTTCAACTTCTCCCTTGTCACTACCTTTGTAAACATATCTAATGGATTATCATCTATATATATCTTGTCCATTTATAATTTTCCATCATCCAAAATTGACCAAATGAAATGGTATCACAACTTAACGTGTTTTGTCTTTGAACACAAAGTAGAATTCTTGGTAAGATGAATGGCACTTTGACTATTTGTAAACAAATAATTATCCCTCTATGGGTGCCCCAATTCTTCTTGGAATAATTGAAGCCATATCATCTCCTTAGCTTCCTCTATAGCAGTAACATACTCTACCTCTATAGTGGATAAATTATTCACCCTCTGTAACTAAGAAACTCAACTCACTACTGCCCCACCAACAGTAAATACATAACTTGTAGTACTCTTCCTGGTATCAAGATCCCCTACCAAATCTGAGTCAACATAGCCCTATAAATCCGTAGTAGAGCCCCAAAAATATAAACACTTACTAGATATTTTTCTCAAATATATAAGAATCCATTTGACAACATTCCAATGTTCAATCCTTGGATGACTCATATACCTGCTAATAATTCTCACTATATGTGCAATATCTAACCTAGTACAAACCATGACACACATCAAACTTTCTATAGATGAAGCATAGGGTATCTTGGATATTTTTTCCTCCTCTTCCTGCGTCTTTGGACACATCTCCTTAGTCAATTTTAAATGACCAGGTAAAGGTGTGTTGACAACTTTAGAATTCTCCATAGAGAAACATTGCAAAACCTCAATATAATCAGCCTCAGATAAAGTTAATTTTCTCTTTTTCCTATTTTTGGAAATCTTCACACCAAAGAATTGTTTCTTTGCCCCAAATCCTTCATAGAAAATGAATGTTCTAAATATCATTTCAACCCCTTAATGTGATCAATGTTAGACCCAACTACAAATATATCATCAACATATAAACATAAAATAATATAGTTATCATCATCCAACCTATTGAAATAAACACAATAGTCTAAATGACACCAATTCTAACCATGCTCATGCATAAAACTGTTAATTTTAAGATAACATTGTCGAGGTGCTTTCTTCAAGCCATATAAAAAAAAAAATTAATCTGCATACTAAATTCTCCTTACCTTTGAGCTCAAATCTCTATGATTGTGCCACACACACACACACACACACACACACACACACACACACATGTACACATATATATGTACATATATAATATGTGTACATATAAAATATGTGGACATATATATGTGTAGATATATGTGTACACATAAATGTGGACATATATGTTATATGTGTACACATATATATGTACATATATGTGTACATATGTGTGTGTACACATATATGTAGACATATATGTGTACATACACACACACATATATACACACACATATATGTGCACATATATCTATACATATATGTGCACACAGACAGACACACGCACGCACACACACACATCACTATGAAGAAAGGTTTTTTTAATATCAAGCTATTCCGAATGAAAATATTCAATAACCACAATACTTAAAATAGTGTGAATAGAAGTCATTTTAACATGAAAAAATGTCTTATCAAAATCAATGCCCTTTTTCTATGCAAATCATTTTACAACTAACCTTGTTTAAAATATTTTCTTACATCCATCCTCTTCTTTCAAATTGTAAACTCGTTTATTCTTTAAAGCCCTTTTACTTGCAAGAAAATTACGTAAATCCTAAGTCCTATTTTCCAACAAGGACTCCATTTCTTTTGTCGTTGCTGACTCCCACTAAATCTTTGTATCCACCTGCATAGCTTCATCACAATAGTCAAGTACACTATCATTTGTTAATAAAATAGAATACAAAGAGGGAGAAAATATGTCTGGAGGTCTACTTAGCCTTGTTGATTGTCTAACATTCACTGAGGTTTGTGGCATTTATTGTTGCAGTTGTTGCAGAGCAAAAGGGACTACTGGAACATCATCCTTTTGATTATCATCCATCACTACATAATCATTTCATTTCTTCTCATGTTGTTGCAAAAAATCTTTGTACAATACTTTCTCCTTGAATATGACATTCGTGCTTCTTACAAATTTACTATTTTCAAAAATTGAAAACCTATAACCAAATTCATCAATTTCATATCCAACAAATATACATTTCTTTGATTTAGCTTTGAGCTTAGTTCTCTTTTCATAATCTATATGTACAAAAGCTTCACAACCAAAGGTTTTGAGAAACGAATAACTTGCCTTCTTACTAGACCATGCTTACTCTTTGGAATACCACAATCTAAAGGAGTAGAGGAACCTCTATTAATTAAATATACATTAGTATCAATAGCCTATGCCCACATGTTTAAGGGAAACCCAAATGCAACCTCATTCTCCTTGCACACTCCATTATTGTCCTATTTGTGCGTTCAGCCACCCCATTTTCTCATGGAGCCCTTGGAACAATTTTATGTCTATGAATACCATTAGTGGAGCAATAATCTTAAAATTCATAATTGTAATACTCACCACCATTATCAGATCTGAGACATTTATATTTTACAAACTCATTTTCAACTATTTCTTAAAAGTTTGAAATACACTAGATTTGTGTCTAAGGAAATAAGCTCATACTTTTCTAGTTCCATCATCAATGAATGTAACATAATAATGAGAACCACCAAGGGAAGATACTTGAGTTGGTCCTCATTCATATGTATGCATAAGCTCTAATTTCTCATTATTCTTATATCTTTCCCACTCTTTACAAAGCTCACTCTTTTTTGTTCTTCACACACACAACTTTCATAGAAATCCATATTTACACATTTTAGACTTGGTAAAACTTTCTTTGAATGAAGTAATTTCATACCTTTCTCACTCATATGCCCAAGTATATTGTTTCATAGCATTGTATCAAAATCTACATAAATTGTTTGTTCTCCCTACTCAACAACAGTAATTATTCCTAAACATTCATTTTTCTATGAAACAATTTAAGCACAAGAAATAATATGACCTGTATAAAGGTATAAGGTGCCTACTTTCACACTTTTTTTTACTACAAGGGTGTTAGCGTCATTTTGAAATTTTTTGCCTCGAAGGAAATTTTAAAATTCCTGAGTTATAGATGATATTGTGCTTGTTCTCTACTATAGGAAATTTTAAAATAAAACCCTAAGTTGATTTTAATTAATTTTTTGAGGTGTTTTTTTCTCTAGTTAGGGATTTGTCTAAAGGTTTAGTCCCATGTTTCTTGTCATGGTTATGTCCTACCCATTTCATGTTTATTTTTCATGCTAACGTTAACTTAGAGATGAATTGTTTCTCCACCATCAAATGCATCTTGAATTGATGCTTCTCATGTTGTCAATATGAAAAGTAGTTGTCTCTTTAACTATTGTGACAAAGCAAGCCTTTGATATGTGTCTAGTGGCACCAAGCTGATGTAGTGGTGCTCGCAATTAACCTTAGTCATAGATATTACCAAAATTTATGATGGTCACTTTTTTGTTGAGGAAAGATGCACACATTTTAAACAAAGAGAGAAAGTGATGGCTTGATATGTGTCCTAGTGGGACCAGTTTAAACATCAACTAACCAAGAACAATAATGTTAACATGAAATGTCATCTGTAAGATGCAATTTGAATCTATGATAGTCGCACGTTTGCCAAGGAAAGATGTGAATCCTTTAAACATAGCAACATAATGATGTGAGGACATGTGTCCAAGGTGGGACCAAGTAATTTGCAAGTTTCAAAGGGAGTTCTTGTGACTATTAGATGATAGGTGTCAAATTGTGGTTCATACTTTCTTCAAATTACCCAATTTTTAAGCATTGTCTTAGTCGTTGATCATTTTTGGAGATCAATTATTGTCTCTATCTCGTAGTGGAAAGATGTAAGGTACTTAACGATGGTGACTTACAACATGGTGACACATGTCCCCATGGGCCATAATAGTTCAGGAAGGTGTATTATCCTTTGAAGCGTAAGATTAAATATGAATCCATGATTGTTGCTATGCCATGATAAAAACATGCTCAATAGATTAAAAAAGCAACATAATGATAGGGAGACATGTGTCCAAGTGGGGCCATTCATAATTGGTTTAAGTCTTTTTAATTTTTTCATCAGATCAAAGATCAATCAATGGTGGTCATTATGTCAATATCTAAAGATTCACAATGTTTAAGCAAAGTGACATAATGAAATAACACCACCTTTTTGAGGGGGGCCACTAGTGGAGGAAATAACTAAGGGACATTATATGATTTTATTTGTTCGATGCAAATTAAATTGACATCTTTCGTTATTATAAGTTGCATGAATTTTAACTATAATGACATAGTGACAGGTTTATGCCTGTGTAAAGATTTAGTGGCCAATACAAAAATGATGTGAATTAGATAGAAAGTTTCCAAATGGTGTAGTGTGATTGGTTTGACTACCATGTTAGGATGAAAAAATGTGAATCAACAATAAAATTAAAACAAGGTTGTCAAATTTATCACAGATCAAATGGTCTCTTTCCAAAATTGATACGAAACATGCACACCTACTCCCTGCATATCATTTATGAGAATTGAAGTCTTTCTCATGTGACATGATGCAAAAAATATAATGGATAAGTGATATCTTATTTTAAAGAATAATCATTGAACAGCCAGAACAAAATGTAAGCAGAAGCCAAGTTCGATACTAAGCAAGATCATGAATTGTTGCAACTAGGAAGTGAAGAGATTGGTCCTAGTAAGTGATACTTTCCATTTATTTGAAGGATTTTGATAATTATTTTTTGTATTTTAAAAATGCCTCCAAAAAAGGGTTTTTTAGACAAACAGACTACCAGCACATAAATGTCCATGACAATTTCTTATAGAAATTAAATGAACTAACCAATTATGGAGTACAAATGAGGAAATTGATTCATGTTTCTCCAAGATTGAAATTAGTTGAGGGTTTATATGATAGAGGTAATTGAACATGTGATCCATTAACATCTAAGAGTGGGTTACAACTATTCAAGAAGTGGCTTTCAGAGAGGAAGATGTTTGCCCTACATAGTAACATATGGAATTTTTACCTTGGGAGATTGGTTGTTCTGAGAGTATTTATGATTTCAAATTTTGTGACATCAGCAGCAAGGATGTATGATCCAATTACCAAGTTAGTATGAGTAATAAATTGGGAATGCCTATTAAAGATAACACTCAAGGAGATTGGAGAAATATTCGGGATGAACCCCTATTTTGCAGCATCATGAGACTATTGATTTTTAAGAATTAGAGAAGGGATATCAAGCCCAAAAGATACAAGTTGGACAATGAGTCTTAAGAGGGCATCTAGAAACCATTGGGAATACAACATTGTGATGTATTACAAAGCAAGAGTATCCCTAAAGGAGATGTCCTAGCCCCAGTAAATAACCACACAATAGAAATAAACAATAATGCAAGATTTGATACCAAATCAAAACTCTTTATTCATAGATATAACTAATTACATGCAATATGCCTAGTTGTAAGGTCATTCAGGTTAGGAACAACTACAAACATCAATTAAAAAATTAGTTCTACAAGATCCAAGAAGATCCAACTTACAAACCCAATCCCATCTAGTCTAGATACACAACTAGATAAGAACACTAAGAAAATTCACACTTGTACCCTTAGGTCCACCAAGCAGTCCTCTAGTTTTTAAGTCGCAACCCTAGCTCTTCAAAATTTGCATATGTACTTCATCCCCTTCTCCAATCTAGAATTATCACCTCCAAAGACTCCACAAAACCCCCTAATTATACCCAACTAAGCCACAAGTCATCCTAGCTCATTACAAACTAAATTAAGTCCTTTACAATAAAAATAGGTCAAACTACAAGTCAGCTACAACGCTAAATTAAATACCCATAAAAAATTAAATACCAAAATTTGGCTCACAAATAACTCGGGATGAATAGAAACAAAATACTAGCACTTGACACCATAGGTTCACTCGACACCCACTAAGTGCTACAGTAACTCAACACTAACTAGACATCTCAGCAACAACATAAGATTGAAAACCACTGGCACTTGGCTCCAACATGCAGGATTGCAAGAAAGCCTAGGATACTCCTACATTAGAAACCCCAAGTTCAAAAAGGTGTTCTAATAACTGGAAGAACATCTTCTAGGATTAAACACATAAATCCCAAACTGATCCTTCACATACATATCCTCCAAATCTTTAACTTGTACACTCTTTCCCTTATTCTTCTTTTGCTTCTTCGCATCCGTCTGAGGCCATCTGATGCAGTGTAAGGAAAGAATAAATCCAAAGGAGATGTCTTAGCCCCTAACAAATAATCACATAGTAGAAACACAATAGCAAGAAACAACAATATAAGATCTGATACCAAATCACAACTCTTTATTCATAGATAGTAACTGATTACATGCAATATTTCTAGCTATAAGGCCTTTCGAGATAGGGCCAACTACCAATAGAAATTACAAAATTAGTTCTGCAAGATCCAACAAGATCCAACTTACAAACCCAATCCCAACTATTCTAAATACACAATTGGATAAGAACACCAAGAAAATTCACACTTGTACCCTCAGGTAAACCAAGTAGTCCTCTGGTTTCTAAGCCACAACCCTAGCTCTTCAAAATTCACATATGTACTTCATCCCCTTCTCCAAGCTAGAATGATCACCTCCAAAGACTTCACAAAACCCCCTACTTATACCCAACTAAGCCACAAGTCAGCCCAACTCATTACAAACTAAATTAAATCCTTAACATTAAATATAGATCAAGCCATAAGTTAGATACAACACTAAATTAAATACCCATACAAAATTAAATTCCAAAAGTCATCTCACAAATAACTTGGCATGAATAGAAACAAAATATTGGCACTCGGCACCAACAGGTTCACTCAACACCCACTAAGTGCTACAGTAGCTCAACACCAACTAGAGCTACAGTAACTCAACATCTACTAGAACTACAGTAACATGGCACCTACTAAGTGCTACAATAACTCGACATCCACTAGAGCTACAATAATTTGACACCTACTAAGTGCTATAGTAAGTCAGCACCAACTAGAGCTATAGTAACTCGACACCCACTAAGTGCTTCACTAACTCAGCACCAACTAGTGCTACAGTAAATTGGCACCAACTAGAGATACAATAACTTGGTACCCACTAAGTGCTATAGTAACTCAGCACCCACTAACTGCTACAATAACTAGGTGCCCACTAAGTGCTATAGTAACTCAAAACTCATCAAGTGCTATAGTAACTTAGCACCAACTAGAGCTACAATAACTTGGCACCTGGTAGATAGCTCGGCAACAACATAAGACTAAAAACCACTGGCACTCAACTCCAACATACAGGATTGCAAGAAAGCCTAGGATGCTCCTGCATCACATTGGTCATAGCCTTAATCCTAGAACCCTTCAAGAAAGATATTTTCAATTCATGTGCCCTAGATATTTATATTTCTTTATGTGGTGTTTTTGGTGAAGATGAACATGATTTTATGCCTGTCAAGTTTATGTATATGATGGTTCAAATTTCTTATTTTGGAGTTAGTATCATTTTTTATTTTTGCCTCTTTTTAAGGTGAGAAAATATATATTGGATTAATTTGAATTGCAAAAGGGAAGATAGAAATAACCTTTGGTTGGCATTCAATGTTAATGCATATGTTTCTTTTTAAAGGAGCCACTTATTTTGAAAAAGAAATGCAATTAACAAGGGGGTATGGAGGAGAACCCCTACCTGTCCAGCTCTGGAGTCCAAACATATCTTGGGATGTGAATGAGGCTAGTTTTGTAAGATTTGATAGATATTTCACATCAATATTGAGGATACTTTTTCTAGGGAGAACCCAAGAATTCCTAAATTGCTCTTAAATTTTGTAAGACCCATGGAGTTTCCTACTGAATTAAAAGTTTCCCATAATTGAGAAGATATTATCCCATATCTAGTCTCAATTGTTTTTAGAGTATATGGATTTCAAGGAACCCCTCATGTGTTTCCATACCAAGTACCTTTGAAGGTTGTCTTGGCTGAGATATTATGGTAGATAGGAGGTTTAAAGGAAGTAGAATTGATAGGCAGATCAAGGGGATCTATCTTTCCTACTTGTACCATCTCCCATCAATTTGGATGGATTTTCTTATATAACTTTGTAAACCATTATAAAATAGAAACATCCAATGCAATATTTTCTAATAATAAGGGATTTTTCAAGATGTTCAAGAAGAGAACAAAAGAAAATGCTCGTGAACATAGATTTTATTACCCTAAAGATATTATAAGGAATTAGTTCTCCTTACAAGAACAAGAAGTGGAAAATGAGAAATGGAGGGTTTACTCTAAGGTCTTGGAGTTTGTAAATTCTTTTGAGAAGGATTACAACACATTGGCAAATTCTAAAACCATGGAAAATAAGGTAAAAAACTTAATGGTTTTCTTTTCAGAAATAATGGATACTTTGAATGAGAAGAAATCTATCTTGATTAAGACATATCCTAATAAATCATGAGAGATTATGAAAAGGATGGATTTCATTCCAGTTGTGGTCTCAAGACAATATGTTGTTTAGAAGAGGCATGGATATAGTATAATCAAAATGGAAAAGCACAATAATAAAAGGGGATAGAGAAAACTTATGTAGATGTACTTGTTTCCCCAACCCACAAGAGATCTCAAGCTGAGGTGAATCCATTAGATCAAGCATCCAAGAGGAAGAATATTGGAGAAGATTCCATGACTAAGGGTATAATCTACATACCATCTCACTCACCCCTTCACCTTGGAGATGAATAGCTCACAATTGAGAAAATGGATCAACTTGGAAATTAGGCTGAGATCTTTTCTACTTTAGTTGAATTAGATGAAGCAACATTCAAAGAGCCTCTTGTACCTAGCATGGAGTTAATTGTAGCTAATTCTAAGGGTAAGGAGTTGGATCGTATGATCGAGCAAGCAAGCCACAAGTTTTTATTAGATGGAAATTTTGTTAAATCTATGACTTTCTTTCAATTTTTATGGAGAATAAATATTGCTAATTTAGAGGAAAGATGTCATAAGAGGAAAATAGAGAAACCAAATAAAGAGGACTCTATTATAAAAGATGAGATAAAAGATGAAATGATGCAGGAATTCAATAAAATAACTCCAGAAAAAAAGGAAGAGGAATGATCAAGAGAGTTGGAGTGCAACTCCTTCCAAATTGGGATATTGTTGATGCCATGGTTTTCAATGTAGTAAGAAGAGGAATGAATATTGAAGAACAAGCCAGAGGAGAATTAAGGGGTGTCAAGTACAGTGAAGATCGTGCTACCCTAGTGATTTGGTCATTGAAAAAAGGGAGTAGGTCACATTCCTTCAAGCTTAGTGATCCAAATTTAATGTGAAATTTGATTATAAAGAGAATAGAGGATACTCCAAATGATGAATTTGTTGAAATGAATGTTGGAACTACAAATCTTGTATTGGCTACTACAAGGAAAGAGAATAAATTCATGTAGGAACTCCATCTGAAATATGAACAAGTTTTCGTATCTTATAATGAGGAAGTGAAGAAAAGGCTAAGAGTTGAAAATGAACTTTCTTAGTATAAAGTGCGACAAGTTAGAATCTTTGAAGTGGGGGAGTCATCCTGGGGAATGAATGCATCTTTAGCTTTGTTGTTCTTGCTTTGACCTTAATTTTATTTGAATATATCTCTAAGTGAATGTTCTAGGTTCCTTTTGTGAGAATTAGGGTTTGGTGTTTTTAATTTTTGTTAACCCTAGAATAACCCCTTTTTTTTTTCATTAAGTATTTCCCTAAGAAGCCTATTGATTATTTTTACATAGCATACCCTTTCAAATTAAAAATATGTGTAAAAAAGCCTTTTTAAATGCCCTTTTTGATTTATTTATTCTCAAGTACCTTTTAAAAATCTGTTTACATAGTCTAATTTTACCCTAAGTCCTTGAAATAATTTTAACCTAAGCTTTCACTTTAATATTTTGCACGATTACTTGAAAAATCAATTGAGGGACGATAACCCTTGATCTTCCTTAAGATCAAGGGTTGTCACTTTGTTGCCATAATAAATCACATGCTATTTACTACTAGCGACATAGTGACCAAGCTCAAAGGACCTAGTCAATGAAGAAAAAAGGTTTTAAATTGAATGGCCCACATCATCAAATCCTCTTGTGATCGATGGTGGTTGCTTTGTCACCATGGGAAACTACAAGGTTTTTATCCTTGGCGACATAGTGACTACCTACCATGTGGATATGTGGCTGGACCAACACTTGAAGATGGCATAGTAACTTTCAAGTCATGAATAGTTTGTCAGAATGTCAGTTTGTCAAAATGTCAATTTATTAGAATGTTAGATGTCACATAGGATTTGCACTAAAAGAAATGTAATGTTGATCTGCAGTGTCAGATCTTACCAAGATCGATGGTGGTCACTTTGTCACCATGGGAAGTTGCATGAAATTTATCCTTGGTGACATAGCGACCAAAAGGAAATACTATGGGCCCACATCATGTACAATGAAATAATCACAAAGTTCTATCATTCGATGTAAGGATCATTAACAATGGTTGATATGTCGCCAATGGGATTTGCTTGAATTTTACCCTTGGCGACACTGTGAGAGCATGACATGTGTCTAGAGGTAGAAGTGGGTCCAACGTAAGTCACCAAAAGTGAAAGGAAAGGCTTATGTGGAAATATCTAATTTCAATTACCACCAACTTGGAGGGTTGAAGCCGAGTCATTAAAGGTTATATTCCTAAATTGTTGGATTTCTCAAAACTTGATTTGTTTGTTTTCAAATTTGAAAGATGATGCCACTCTATTTCTTTGTGATCCATTTATGAGATTTAAAGCTCCTCGTGTGAAATAAAACCAAGAATATAATGCAAATAGTCAAGATTTTCTTCATTGCAAACACATTTCTAATTTTTTGAGAGCTAGAATTTGTCGAAGAGCTATTTTCATGCCTGGTTGAACTATGAAGAACTTTCTATATCATTGATTCATTGCAAAATTTGGAGAAAGAAACAAGAGAGCCAAGTAAGTACCTCAGTCCAAATATAATATAAGAATTCTATTTTTTTTGCATTATTATCAAACATGCCTCCAAAGAAGGGTTTTTTGGGGAAAAGAGAGTATGCAAGTAGGAATATCCATGATGATTTTCTTGAACAATAAAGTAAATCCACAAATGAATTAGTCCAAATTAAAAGATAGTTCCTATAAACCCTAGACCCCAGATCATAGATGGTATGTATGATAAGGAAAATTGGACTAGGGATGCCATAACATCTAAAATAGGGCTCCAATTTTTTAAGAAATGGTTCTCAAAGAGGAAATTGTTTTCCCCCATGGGAATATCTAGAATTTTGATTCAGGTAAGTTAGTAGTCTCTTTTTTTATTTTCATGGATTCAGACCTTCTCATAGCTATAGCCCTAAATTATGAACAAGTTTCTAGGATGGTGAGGAGAATATATGGGGAGTGTTTAATGAAAATCACTATAGACGAGATTCAAGAGGTTTTTGGGTTGGAGCCAACCAAAGACTATCATGAGATCATTGACTTTCAGGGATTGGAAAAAGAATACTTGTCTCGAAAGGATCAAGTCAGACAAGGTGCATTGAGAGGACACTTGGCTACAATTGGAAACTTGATCTTTGTTACTGCATCAACAAAAGAGCCTTTCAAGAAGCAATTTTTCACTATTAGGGCCATAGACATTTGCATGACTTTATGTAGGGCTTTTGGTGAATATGAACAAGAGTTTATGCCAATAAAGTTCATGTGCATGATGACACAAATCTCTTCTTTTGGTGTGGATATAATTTTTAATTTTTGCATCCTATTTAGTAGAGGAAATGCACATAGGCCTAACTAGAATTGCAAAGAGAAAAGTTGAGGAAAACTTTGTCCATTATTCATTATTGATGCATATGTTCTTGTTTAAAGGGTTTACTTACTTTGAAAAAGAAATAGTATTAAATAGAGAGTACGAGGGAGAAGCTCTACCAGTCTAATTATGGAGTGTAGATAGGACCTAGGATTCAGTAGAGGCCAACTTTGTGAGATTTGATAGATACTTCACATCTAGGTTAAGGAGCCTTATATTAAGGGACAATCCTATAATACCTAAGGCACTACTACATTTTATTAGGCCTATGGATAATCCTACTAGTTTGAGGTTGTCCCACAATTGGGCAAATATCATACCCTACCTTGTGTCTATAGTTTTTAGAGTGTATGGATTCCAGGGGACTCCCCATGTACTTCCTTACCAGGTACCTCTGAAGGTGGGAATAGTTGAAATGCTATAGCAAATAGGTGGATTAGAGGAAGAACAATTGACCAATTAGACTAGGGGCTCAATTTTTCCATCTTGCATAGTTGTTCACCAGTTCATTATCACCAAGGGTGGTTGGTTTTTTTGTATAAATTTTTAGATCAATTTAAGATGGTTTTTTCTCATGACTATTTCAATAATAGCAAAGGATTCTTTGATATTTTTAGATAGATGGCTAAGACTGGTGCCAAAAACATCAGCCCTGCTTCCCTAAAGATATAATTAGAAGTTAATTCTCTCTCCAAGAGAAAGAGATCAAGAAGGAGAAGTGGAGAGTTTACTCCAGTGTTCTAGAATTTATTAATTGTTTTGATAAAGACTATAAGCCTCTAAAAGATGCCAAGACAGAGGTTGATAAGATAAATAAATTGATGATCACTTTTCCTAAAAGTATGGAAGCAATGAATGAGAAGAAGACATTTTTTATTAATTCTTATCCTGATAAGGCTCGAGAGGTCATGAAAAGGTATCTTTACCCATGCAGTAGGATCAAGGTAATTGATTATTTAGAGGAGGACCAGCTATAATATCATTAAAAATAAAAAGCTTGCAATTGACAAGAGAAAACAAATAATTGGATCTACCAGTGCTATTTTTGAAGAGATTCCTAAAGAGCCAAAGGCTAAGAGGTAGAAGATAGAAGAAAAATAGTTACCCTAAGTAGAAGAGTACTCACCCACTCAGTCCCCATTACATATAGGAGATGAAGAACTCACCAAGGAGCAGATGGAACAATTAGGATCCCAAGTAGGAGTTTTTATCACTATTTTAAAACTAGAAGAAGGGAATCCTCAAGAATATCCCATGCCAAGCCTTGAGTTAACTATTTTTGAATATAAAGGAAGGGAGTTGGACCCTATGGTAGAACAAGCTAGTCAAGAGTTTCTTTCTAATGACAGTTTTTTCAAATCTAGAGCTTTCTACTAGTTTGCATGGAGGACAAATATTCAACTATTTGAGGAAAGGTGTAATAAGCTGAAAGAAGAGCATCTTGAGATGGAATAATTAGCTCTATAGAATAAAATAAAAGAGGAAATGATGCAAGGTTTTAAAATCCTGACCCCTGAAGAGGGAAGAAAAATGATAAAATCATCTGGGGTCTTGCTTCTGCCAAATTGGAACATTGTTGATGTAATGGTTTTTAATTCTATTACCAAGAAATTAAATGTAGATGAAAAAGTGAAAAAAAAAAACTAAAAGGTGCCAAATTCAGTAAAGATCATGCTACATTAGTGATCTAGTCTATGAGGAAAGATCTAGAGCTAGCTTGTCTCAACCTAATGATACCAATTTGATTCAAAATTTAATTATAAAAGGGGTGGAGCATACTCCAAATGAAGAGGCCACAGAGCTAAATGTTGGAATAACCAACCTCACCCTAGCCATAGCCTTAAGGGAAAAAATGGATAGATTAGAACTGTAAGAAAAATATTAAAAAAATTGGCAGCTTATAATAAAGAAGTCCAGAAGAGGATAGAACTTGAGAATAAGGTGATGGGTTACCAAGGATAGTCTAATAGGCCAAGAATCAATTATCCTCATCTACTAGTGGAGCCTTTTAAATACACTCCTCTTATAGAAATTCCAAACACATCATAAAGACCTTGGTATTATACTGCAAAAGATTTTGAAGAAGAAAAGAGAAAACTGTGGGCATTGCATGTGGAACTGGATATCCAATGTGAGGATAAATTGAGGAAATCAATTATGTATTTGGTTGATAAAATTGGTTGACCAAGATTCTATGATAAATTAGAAAAAATAATAAACATATATGATGAGATGAAAGGAAGTGATGATTCCCTAAAGCCAATTGTTAATAAATGGAACAAAAGGGACAAAGATGTTACTCTATTATGATTTTTAGTCATCAATTTATCCTGTGAGTATATAGAAAAGACTTATGACTTGACTAATGATCTCTCTAATTTTGATGATAAGAGAATTTTATTGCAAAGGAGAATTATAAATTATATTGACAAATATAAAAGTAGAAATGTTGAACTCTTCCCACATGCCCTATATAAAAACGACAGGTTGAAGAATAAAGAGGAATGGGCCTAGGGATTGGATGACCTATTATGTATTAGGATGAATAGAGTCGTAAATGAGAAGGGAATTGCATGATGGGAAAATACAATAGAAGAAGTTGTAAAGGTGCAAATATTTTATGATTCTTTAAGAGAAGATTTTATTGAGATTGATAAATTAGGAGAATATGTGATGAAGAAGCAATATGAGATTCTAAATTTTAACTAGCCAGATGACACACTTTGTAACAAGTGGATGGTAGATTTTTTCCATGCAAAATAGCTAGAATTTGGTGAAACTGATGATGATGAAATAGAACAGGATGATTTACAAATAATTGACACATTGGTAAAAGTAGAAGAGGATAGAGGTAAGCAACCAATTGCAATTACAAGAATAGAGGCCCAAATAGATGACTTGGTAGTAGGACAATCAAATGTGACTATCAATCTATCGATACAAGATGACATGAATGGAGAACATCAAGTTTAGCTCAGCTTTCAAGTCTTGAAACAAAGCCCATCACATGCAAGTCCAATGGCCACATGCTCCGAGGAATGATTATTATGGTAAATCCAATCAAAAACTCCTCAATGAAGAATGTAATAGAAGTGGACCCACAAAAAAAAATTCATGATATAAACCATTCTGTTGCACCAGTTTTTGTCATTTATGACAGTAACTTTTGTAAATATCTTTCTATCTTAAGGACATATATCAGTACTCTCTACACCTAAATCTTGTTGCATCTCACACTATATAAGTGAGATTCCAAGGCTAGAGAGGGGGTCCAAACTATTGTATAAATTTTAGTTTTGTTAGTTTCATTTGATCTAATTTTCTTAATGCAATTTTGTGATGTATTTTTCTACAAATATAAGAATGTATTAATTTTCCAGGATCATGGTGTCTTGTCTGTTAAATAATTTTCAAAGAGAATTAATCAAAGATGAACTGTCACCATATCTTTTCTCTCTGAATCTTGTCTCCATTTTTATTGATTGGTTATTTTGAGGTTGTATGGGCAAAGCCTTTCTCAATTGAATGCAAATAGGTTGTTTATTAGTTCACTATTGCTTTTAATTCAATGGATTAAGTAAGTGCTTCAGTGAATGTGATAGGATTTCCACATAGTAGGAAGGATATGCATAAGAATGGGTTTTAGGGAGAATTGTTGATGATATTGATTGTAATGTAGTCAATTAGGTCAAAAGGTTGGGTAGAGTTTGAATCCCAATGGATGAGGAATTGATCAATTATTTTAGTTAGCATATGAAGATATCATGGATAAGCATAAAGAAAAATCCTAAAATCAAAATCAATTTTACTTTAAATGTATGAAGAGTATCATAGATGGTCAATACTTGTTTGCATTTAACCTACATGTTTGAGTTAGTTGTTACTACCCAGGATTACTTGTAAATTTGAGAAGAATTGTGACCAATATACTATAGGGGGTGAATATTGTAACAAAATTCCATGGAATGAATCAAATATGAAGGTAGTATCAAGCTTTTAATCTTTTAATCCCTCGAGTGCACCTACCTTGGTTTTATAGAGCCAAAAGAGTAGAAAATCTTTATGATTTTGTTGAAGTCAGGTCTAGATATGAAGACCATCTAACTAATTATGGGAAGTAGCTAATCCTTAGGTTATTTTGATCTTCACCATCCTAGTATTAGGTATCTTATTACTTTGTAGTGTAAAAACACCAACAAAATGGTGACTCTACTAAGGAGTTATTTAACGCGTGCTTATGTGTGTAAAGTATTGCAATTTCTTTGGTCTTGTTTGTATACATGTTTGTCAGTTTCTTTTAGTAATTGCTCATGGTTATATTGGAATATTCTACTAACAAACATTGAGAATTAAAAGAAGAAGAAATTCCCCAGTACCCTAGGTATAGACTGACATATACTATCCTTATTGAAGTGTCTTATCTAGTAAGCAAGAGTTGTAGTCTCAATTCTTTCTGATTGGCTTCTTTGCATGTTAGATCTATCTTATATTGTCTCATGTTTTTTCCTTAAGTTGAATGTTGTTTTATGTTATATTTTCCCTAGGATAGAGTTCCAACTTGGTCAAGCTTTTGAAACTAGTGCTTACTGACAAGTAATTTCCACAAATTGTAAACAAGAGAAAAAGTACATGAGCTTATACAAGATCAATTCCAGAAATACCATTATATATTGATTTACCTTAGGGTAGTAGGAAGAACCAAAATAAGAAGAAAATAGATGTTAATCCTACTTGGAAACCAAGGGGTAGTATACCAGTAAACTCTCAATACTAGCTTGTGGTAGGGAGAGAATCTTCTTCATTAAGCTCTAAATTAGAAACCACGAGACTCTTAGGAGGGATGTTTAGTACCCCATTGCAAGAAGAGAGAGCCTATTAGGATAAGAATATGTCTTCAATGGGAGATACATTGCATAGACCAGATGTGATAGTTGAAATGAATCATAGGCTAGAATATAAGAATATTATGGAAGATCCTTTCAATCCCAGAATAGCTCCATATGTAGAAATGAATTTTATAGATCTTGATGACCCTGTTGATTTAGAAGAAACTTTTACAAATCAAAAGGAAGTATACTCAAATATTGGAGTTCTAAAGAAATGGGTTGTAGAAGAAGAATCCAAACATGCTCATTTGGAGAGAGAGAGAGAGAGAGAGAGAGAGAGAGAGAGAGAGAGAGAGAGAGAGAGAGAGAGAGAGAGAGAGAGAGACCTTAAATTCTCTTATTAAGAGAGATAATTTGCTTAGAAGGATGCCTTCCCTAAAAGAGAAAAACAAAAAGATTGAAGAAAGGACTTTGGTCCTTCATGCTGATGTTTTTGGAGATGTAGATAGTTTAAGATCCAAGGTGCTAAAACAAGAGAAACTCATAAGCTAGAGGCAAGAGCCTATTATATCTCAAGTTTAACTTTATAAGCCTATTCAAATAGATCTTGTAGAGCCTACTATCAAACCAATAGATAAAGGAAAAGGTAAGATTGTAGGGATCCAAATTAATGAACCTCAAAAAATACCAAATAAGACTACAAACCTTCCCAAGCCCAAATTAGATATGGATCTAGAAAAGGCCAAAAAGGAGGAGGATCTGGCAAAAGACCTTGAGAAAGTTGAAAATGAAGCTCACGCAATAGAAACTAGAAGGAAGATCCAATTTATTAAGTCCAATTATGCCTTAGCTTCATGGCCTAATCTGTCCACCCAAGCCACAAGCTTTGTCCCCAACTGTGGACCAGTGGTCTCTAATCAAAAGATGTCTCAATCCGCCCTTGCTTCATCATCTACTACTAGTACTCAAATCCCTATTGTTTAAACACAACAATCTCAAAGTGTTGTCCATAACTAGACCAATGCAGTAAGAACCTCAAATATCGTTGGTTTTCTAAAGAAACTTATATACATGGAAAAGTATAGAGAAATTTCATTCTTAGCTATTCCTAGTTTTCCACATCCAATATCATTTAACCTAAGAGATAAAGTGGTGAAGTTTTATAGAAATAATGTTGTTCCTAGTGAGGAACATTTGAGAATTTTTATAGATATGTTAAATGATTTTAAAGTTATACATGAGGATGTAGTGATGAATTTGTTTGTGCACTCATTAATTGAAGATGCAAGGGATTAGTTTAGAAGACTACCAGATGATAGCATTAGTTCATGGAGTGATTTACAAAAGTTATTCAAAGAACCATATGGAGATAACACTAATGTTGGTTTTATGTTGAATGATTTCAACAACATCAAAAAGAACCCTAATGAATCAACTTTTGATTTCAATGTAAGGTTTTAGAAAGGAATGTATAAGCTATTTTAGGTAATAAGATTAAATGAAGATGTGTGTCTCACAACATAATTTAATGCCTTTGATAGTAAAATGGATTATTATTTGAGAGGTAAAGATCCCAAAACTTTGAGGGATGCTTACAAGGTAGCTATAAATGTTGAAATCAATAGGAAAGCATATGGTAAGCTAGGAAGGAGACACGACCCAAAATTTTTCAACCCTAAGAACAATAAGAAGGAAAATGATAAAACTCCTACAAGTAAGAAGCCTAAGGAAGCCACAATGGGTCAAGTGTTAAATTTTTTTAAAAAGATGAACCCACCAGCTTTCAATACACACAAATCCAATGCTAGTGAAAAAGCCCAAGTAAATAACAATTATTTCAATAGGAAACCAAGAATGCAAAACTACGCATGCACTACTCAATGGAAAGATGGTAAACATATTCCTAATTAGACTCAAAATGTGAAAGATAAGGGTACCCTAGACCCTCTGCAAATGAATTATGTTAACATGAATGATGATGTGCCATGGTGCATCATCTGCTAATCACCTCACTCTTCAAACTATTGTCTAGTCGCTCAACCATATGTTGTAGATCAGAATGTGCAGAATGAGGAGGAAGAAGAAAAAAAGAATCATGATGATGTAAGCTACAATATGGTTAATATGTGTGATGATTATGAAGATTATGATCTACAAGAAAATGAAAATGACATTGCTGATCAGAGAGTTGTTTACCAAATACACCATCAACAAATATTTTCAAATAATAAAGACTATGATGAAGATAAAGTATGTACTACATCCTCTAATGTTGTTCATATAAATCTTAGAAATCCTTCTAAAGAGGAGATTGGTAGAATTACATCAGAAATGGTTTCTTAAGTTCATATTAATTACAATTTGAGAAGTAGGACGGTTAACGATGAAACTAGCAACCCTTCCAGTATCTTTATAAAGAATATTACTCATAAGATGAAGGATGATAATAAGAAAAATAATGCAAAAAAGGAAAAGGTTAAAGACAATAAAACCAAGAAGTGGGAACCCAAAAAGGTCCAATTTTAGATGAATGAGATAGTTAAGGCAAGTGTGCAAGAGAAGAAGTTAGGATCTGATATTGTTAAGCAAATGGTGGTGCTTGTTTTTCAAAAGACCTCAACCCTAGGTATTCTTGTAAAACCCACTATATGTAAACCAATTGACACGATATCTCTATTGTCTCAAATAACTCTCAAGGTGCCTTTATCTAAATTGCTTAGAATTGATGAACATAAGAGCAAAGCTCTATCATGGTTGGGAGAGATAGGTAACAATAGTAATACTACTAAACAAAGTATCATACAACAAACCCCAATGGTAGTTTAAGATAATGGGATTATGTCACAAATTCCTAAAATGTTCTTAGATTATTCATTTGTGGCTTACTTGTATGATAATGATCCATTCTTTCTTAGTTTGATTATAAAAGGAAGAACTCTAAAGAATTGCATGATAGACTCAGGAGCTTCTAATATCATTATGCCTTTCAAATTTATGGAAGTCCTAAGTTTGCAAGTAGATACCAAACAACATAGATGTAGAGGTATGGATACTAGGGAAGTTCCTATTATAGGTACTATCAATGAATTACCCTTCAAACTTGCTACATACCCTGATGTAGAATTGACAATTTCAACCATTGTAGTTGATATTCCTCCATATTATGGAATGTTGCTATCTAGAAAATGGAGCACTACTATAAGAGGTATCCTATAGTGTGACTTATCCTATGCTACTTTTCATATAGGAGACAAGGTTGTTAGGGTAGATAAGGAGCCAAGGGTCAATCATATTTTTGGAGATGAAATTGATTAGGATTCCACTTGTTTTCTAGATACTAGTGTGAATGCATTCAAGATAGAACTAATTATCCAATAAATTGAGAAACTTCCAGCTATCATTGCACATGAGGTGGAATGTTGCATACATTCACAGATTTTGTGGACCATGTATTTTGAAGGGGAAAGTTCTAAAGAAGGTTTAGGGGCAAGAGTAGTTTTTATGTATCCTAAAAAGTACAATTTTAGATATTCATTCACCTTGAAACTTTTCTTGTACTATAACATAGAAGAATATGAAGCACTCTTACTGGGATTAAGAGTTGCAACTCATCATGGAATTAAAAGGTTATATGTTATTGGTGACTTTGAATTAGTGGTTTCCCAAGTAAGGGAGACTTATGCATCCAAGAACAAGAGATTGAAGCAATATAAAAATGTTGTATGGGAAAAATTGAGTTATTTGATGCATTTGGTATTTCTTGGATGGAAAGGAGTTATAACAAAATGGTTGATCTATTGGCAAATGTAGCTATTAAGCCCAAGGATGTATTATTTCCTTGAATTTCACAGATTGAGGTACAAAATTGACCTTCAATGCCTGATAATATAAAACATTGGCAAGTTTTTGAGGATGATAAGGATATTTTAAATTTATTTTCAAGTGAAGATAAATATCATGGCCAAGAACTAGATTGCATTGCCCTAATTGAAACAATAGATAGTAAGGAGACAATTTTCAGCCAAGAAATTTTACAGCTAAAAACTAACCAAGTACCCAAAGGGTTAGTAGTTTTGGAAAGCATGTTTGATAACCAAGATAGGGTGAAGTTAGGGGTTAGAGATCAAAAACCATAAGAACTTGAAGAGATAAACCTTGGTACTTTTGAAGCCCCCAAGAAGAAGGTTTATATTGGTCAAAACCTATCTACTAAAATTAGAAAGCCCCTAATTGATTTACTAAGAAAATATAGACATGTTTTTGCATGGTATTATGGTGATCTTAAAGCCTATAGAGAAGACCATTCCAACATGTTATACTCCTTAAGAAAAATGTTAAACCTTTCAAGAAAAAGTAGAAACCAGTAAACCCCACCTTAGATCTTATTGCTTGGTACTATAAAAACACCAACAAGCTCCACCACTACCAACTAGACCCATAGTTAATCTTCTCGATACTCTTTTGCATCATGAAGATTCCACTAGGGAGGATATGGAATAGGAAAAATATAAGCTCAAGGCTGTAAAATAGAAACATGATAGAGATACAAGAAAAAAATAAGGGAGGCAATGTTGTATTTTGTTTATGATATTAATACTAGAAGATTATATCACATGGTAACCAAATTACTTTCTATTTTTAAACTCCTAGCTAGTGATGATGATAATAAGAAAAATCCTTAAAAAATGGATAGTAAGAGAGGAAATAATGATCAAGATATGTTTTGATATAGTTGATAAGGAGAGTAATGATTATTATGCTAAGAAGACATGTGATCAAGTAACCAGTATATTAGAGTTTGATGTGAATAGGGAGTTGTTGCAAAGATAGATTAGGTCATGCATTTCCAAATGTCAAAATAAAGAAGTATACTTTCTTTCCTTCAATGTTTACAAAGGATAACGAGATAAAGACACTAACAGACTAGGATAATGATATTATGGCTATGTTGAATGATAAAGTAAGAAAAGTAGTAAGCAATGATGATAATGCTTTATTAATTTATAGACATTGTATTAGTGCTAATAGAGGCTACAAGATTCTATAAACTTTTCATATCTAAGGAAAAACATTTTAAAAATGGAGCGATACTTCTAACAAAGAGAAATAAATCCTTAGTTATGACTAGCCTGATGATTTAGTGTATGAGGAATGGGTGGCCAAATATGTTTCAACAACAAAATCACCACAAATGGTAGTAGATGATAAATTACAAGACAAGTCAACAACCACTGAAGAGTTAGAATTGGTTGACAAGAGTGTTCAAGTAATAGATGAGAAAATAGAAGGAATGAGCCCACAACCATCATAGGAAGCTAAAGACAAGATATCAGAGGTGGTTGAGAAAAGAGACAACTAGTTACCTATTGCAAATACTAGAGAATTAGATCATAGAAGAATAGAAGAAGAAAAGATGGCCCCATCATCTAAAGGGGATCAAAAGGATGAAGACAAATCATTGGAGGATGTGGAGAAACAAGAAATAGACAAAACAGAAGAAGCCCATATCCCACCATAGAGAATTTGATAGAAAAAACTACTTCATTATCAAGAAAAAATGCCATGAATACTTTTAGTTTTCTCGTGCTATGAAGACAATGACATTTTTGTCTTTGTGTAATCTTTGATTTTTTTTTAAGGATATATTTCCTTTTCCCTCTAGGCCTTAATCTCATTACAACTCATGCTATATAAATGATTTTCCAAGGCTTGAGAAGGGTTTGAGAATCATTCTCTAAATGAGTCTAATTCATTTTCTGAGTTAGTCCATATTTACTGTATATGTTTTTTTTCCAAAAGATAGAATGAAAAAGTAAGAGTTAATAGTGATTGATCAAAGTGAGTTTTCTCTAAGGGTTGACATCTAATTGTATATTTTTCAAAGAACATAATACAAAGATATAGAAAGTTGGCTATACATTTTAGATCTTGTCTCTTCTTTTTTTACCAATTAATTCTCTGAGATTTGATAGCAATGTTTAATAAATCTCAGTTGTAATTCATTTTGAATTATATTTTTGTCTACATTTTTCTTATGATCTAAATGGGTTATGTAAATTCTTGATGTAAATTGGAAGAATTCCCTAGTTTTCAATGGAGATTTTGATAAGAATGAGATCTAGCATTGAATATTGATCTTCTTCTCACAAAGTGTTAAGATGAGATATGATATTAAATGTCAAATTCCTATGAGATAATATCCCAATAGATAAGGCACTGGTCATCCATTAAAGTTTATGTAATTTGGAATGTCTATATGGTATAATCCTTTTATAAATCATCATTTTAATGTTTTATTATTGATGATTTGAAAAGTGAGCTTGTACTTAATTCATGGAGTTTTAAGTTTTGATGGATTAGCTATTTATCATCTCTCTTGTAGTCCTAGAATTAGAATAATTAAGGCAAATTTATCTTCTATAGGGGAATTAATAATGAGATTTGAAAATTGGATAGGGAAGATTAATATCTAGGTAAACCCACCTAAATTTTGCAGAGTTCAAAGTGGAGAAAACATTGTAGAGTCTTACCAGTTGGTCCTTTTAAAAAAAAATCTTAGAAAATACTTGTCATGGTTTTTAGCTAACTCCTAGGTATTTCTCTTATTTTAAAAGGTTGTTCAAATTCTATCAGCTTAGAAGCCAACAAAATGGTGACTCTGTTGGGGATTGTATTGGTCTATTGTAGTAGACAAACCTTGAGAATCTTTATTTAAAAAAGGTTTCAATACACCAGATAGGAAGTACATGATGTGGGTGTATCCCAAAGTATGGTGATTCATGTGTCTAAGTAGTGCCTTTTCTATGTGACAATGTTTTTATTTCTTAAAGTGCACTGTGACAAAATTTTATTGTGTACCAGACCCCTGTGTCAGATCAATTTTCAAATATTCCATTCTTGTGATAGTTTTCTATTTTTTAGGCCATATTAATGTGTTTCCCTTCAGTGGGTAGTGACTCAGTCAACAGTTTAGTAGCTAGTGTTATATTTCAAAAGTGTTGTTTGAAATGGTTTACAGAAGGAAAAACATGAGAGAATATACAAAGGCAAACCCAAAGGTTCCTCTATATATAGAATTACCTCAGGTTGGTAGGAAGAACTAGCCTAAGAAAAAAGGAGATCCTAGTTATACCTAGAAGCCTCAAGATAACACCTCAACCCATTCACAGTATTAGCATGTGGTAGAAAGAGAATCCTTATCCCTAAATTATGAGTCTAAAAATACTAGGCTTCTAGGTGAGATATTCACTACCCCATTACCTAAAGGAAGAGTATACCAGGATAAAATTGTTTCTTCCATAGGATATACTATTTTCAAACCAAATATGTCTAAGGAGGTAAATCAATGATGGCAATACAAGAACACCCTAAATATTAGGCTAGAATTCGATCAAGTTTCATACATTAGAAGAAACCTCATAGATCTAAATGATCTTGTAGATTTAGAAACAAGGTCTCTACAGATCTTGATGACTTATTGTATGAGATTGAAACACTTAAAAAAGGTTGTAGAGGAAGATGCCAAACATATACATTTGAAGAAAGAAAAAGGAGTAATCACCATAAATGCCTGTTGGTGTAAATAAGTATCTACTATTTACACTTACTTAAGTTTACTTAGGTTAATTCATAATTTATTATTTATTTATTAGTCACCTAGGATTATACGTACTCTTGTGAGTTGTCATGTTGACAACATAGCAGTTAGCACTCTAATTATGCACATGGTGTCTACCACATAGGAGTAAGCACTTTATATGAGCACATGGTGTCTAAAACATCTACACACATGAGATACGTCATCATAATTATCCTCTTATTGTGGAGGATATGTGCTTAGTTGTCTTGCTTATCTTCTATTTCTTTCTAGACACATTCTAGATGCATCTTAGAGGCCTTTATATATAGACTCTCTAGAGTGAATGTACATGCTTAGATGCTTGAGATAATATATTATCATATTGATCATACTCTCTTGGTCTACAATTGTTCTTGTGCTTGAGTTCTTTGATCTTGGGTGATTCTTCCCTAACACAAATTCTTACATGGTATCAAAGTTATACCAAATTCTTACATGGTATCAGAGCTCAGGGAGATTCTCTTCACATAGCCATTTGAGACTATTGTTGCTTTAGCACCTCGACCTAAATTTGGAGAATTTTTAGAAATTGGGAGTGTCTATAGCCAAATCAAACCTTTCCATTGTATTTGGAATGTTGATTCAGTGAAAATTGACTATAAATTCACCTATGCTAGGCTAAAGTCAATCGTGAGGCACAAAAAAATTGTAAACCAGCATCCAAAGGCCTCGATTTGCAACTTGGGTATGATCTATTCAATCTGCACATATCAATTGTGATAGATCTACATTTAATTAATTCTATGCATTATTTTTTGAATTGGGTTTTTTTTGAAAAAAAATTCACCCAGTTAGACTAGCAAAGAAAAAAAAATTGCAGAACTAGGCAATGACATCCTAGCCCTATAAGGAGGAATATTCACATTTGTTTCAAGGAATATTCCAATTCATTATTCGATGGGCATTATATCATTTTCTAGCATCGACACCATAATTTGGCCAACCACATCTAGCACATTGCCCTCAATTAGTAGCCAACTTCTATTTACTAGCAAAGCGACCAAGTCCATCCATGGCGAGAAAGAACTGGCAGTTGCATTTGTGTTACCTCCCGCCTGGATTCCTTTTTAAATAGTGTTGGAAGCACTTTACCCAGGCATATGGGATTAATCCAAGCATCCTGGCAGCTCACAAACATAATTTTTAGTGTTTAAATTTCCATCAGTAGTGTACATAATCTAGCAATCCTCGCCACCATGTGTCAGCTCAGAGTCTCGTCCATGTAGTTGTGCTGCAAACACCATAAGTGAAGGTTAAGTGTGCCATGATAGTAATCATTTGCAAGCACCCATTCAGTGATCTACACAACCTTTCATGCCAGAATAGTCAGATCCACATGGATGCCACATCAGTGATGCAGACTGCAACCCATCCAATTAGTAGCCACCAGCTTAGCTAGTGAGTTGTGCTTCGTCCACATCACCCTGAGCAGTCAGAGATACATGGTGACACATGAACTTAAATTTGATGGTCATCCAACCATCATTTAGGGGAAAATTAAAACTACTACAATGGTCATATGACTATCAAATTTAACCCCGTCTTTTGCTAATTCAACCCCTCTTTAGATTGGATTTTGATTTTGCAGTCTAACTTTGGGAGGCTATATCTTAGTCCTCCAGACTCCAAATCAAGTGTTTTTTTTTTGGCTAAAATTTCCTAAACTTTGTAGTGGTGTAGCTTTTTTTGGTCTTGGTGCATGAATTTGTTAGAAATTGTATCTTTTGGTGACTATACTTGTCTAATCCTACATTTTGCAACTTCAATTGCTTCATACAGGCACATCTAGACTTGAAATTAGGTTCTATTTTTTTTTGAAAGTGCATTATTTTTTGTCTATTTTCTAGATCTATAATTAGATTGTAGGGTTGTGTGGACAAAAGTGTCACTTTCAGAAATTGGACCTTTCTTTGCTTTCTATTACTTCAAATTTGTTGTACATTGTAAAGTTCCAAATTTTTAATCTATTAAAAGATTGTAACCAGCAAAATCAAAAGTCCATGAAGGCCAAAATTAGCAAGTGGCCATTGTAAATGCACTACTTATAAAGTTCCAAAAGCATCTCTTTTTTTTTTTTTTTGGGGGGGGGGGGGGGGGGGTTTCTTGATTTAGTGAAAAGGGGGGGTGTTCTTGATATTGTGTTCTTCTTTTTTTTGTAGCTTTCTTTTATTTTCTACATCATGGAAAATTTTAAGTCTCTAAAATTAACTCCACATAACTATGCTACATGGTCCATTAAAATGTGATGTCACTTAATGTATAATGGAGTTTCTCAATATGTAGATGGTACCCTTCCTAAACCAACAAGTGATAATGTATTGGCAAGTGATATCTCAACTTGGGAAGAAATAGATAGGAAAGCCCTAGGTGATATATGTTTGGTGGTTGATGACAAGATCATGTATCAAATTAGGAAGCCTTCTACATCTAAAGAAGCTTGGGATACCCTCAAAAACCTATATGGTAAAGTACCTGAGGAAGATGTTTTCAAAATTGAAGATGAGCTTGTCTCATTAGATCCAAAAGCATTTGATTTCATAAAGGATTTTATCATAAAGGTGAATGAATTAAGAATGAAGCTTAATGATTGTGGAAGTCCTATTAAAGATGATAGGTTGGTCTATCTCATTCATAATAAACTGCCATTAGAGTACTCCACATTTATTTCTTCTTATAACACCTTAAAGACTACCTTAGGGTCTTCCTATTATAAAGTGTCTTTTGATGATTATGTTGATCTATTGGATAAAGAAGAAAAGAATTTGATACCAATGAGGATTCTCAATTCACCTAAGTCTAAAGCATTGGTGGCCAATAATGAGGGTTCTCAAAATTTAGCTAGTCAATCTTCAAATAAAAGAAAGGACAAGAGTAAGAAATGGAAGAAGAACAAATTAGAGGATGCAAAGAAAACAACACCATCATCAAACCAACAAGGCAAGTCTTCCTCAAATTCAAACAAGAAGGGGGACAATAATAAGGAGAAGAAGAAGTGTACCTATTGCAAGAAATTGGGTCATGTAGAACATGAGTGTTATCATAAAAAGATTGATGAGTTAACCAACATCATGAAGAAACATAATGTTCCACTACCTATTGCTTATAAGGAGAAAGAGTCTTCTTTAGATTCAAAAGTAAAAGGGCAAGCACTCATGGAAAATTCAAATTCTTCAACAGAATGGATTCTTGACTCTGATGCCTCATATCGCATGGATTCTTAAAAAGAGAATTTTCTTCATTAAAGTAGTCAAAGGTACCACACATCTTTGTGGGAGATGATACTAAAATGGAAGTTGAAGGGAAAGGAAATGTGGAAATCAAAAATGGAGAATTTAAGGATGTTCTCTATGTTCCAAACCTAAGTTATAATCTCCTCTTGATTTACCAAATCACTCACCTTGGAGATGGTCATAGAGTTGAGTTCCTTCTTGACTCAGTAAAGGTGCATAATCTAAAAGATGATTTAGTAGTTGCAGTGGGGAAAGTTAATCATGATAGAAGGTTGTATTCTTTATCTCACTTTGTACCCAAGCCTCCTTCACAAGCCTTGTTGACTCAATCCAATTTAAACACCAAATTATGGCATGAGTAGTATGGACATATTTCCATATACTACCTTCAGCAAATTTGCACAGACAAAATGGTCAAAGGTCTACCTCCAATCAACTTTTCTACAAGTGAATGTTCAATAGGTATAGTGGATATGCATCCAGAGGAGAAGTTACATAAAGGGAAGTCTTCAAGGGCACCAGTTGTTCTTTAGATGGTTCACATGGTATTAGCAAGACCTTTTGCAATGATATTAGTCAGCCAAGGTTGCGACATCCTTACTTTCATTGATGATTTTTCAAGATACACTTGGGTCTACTTTCTTAATCATAAGAATGAAGTGTTGGATAAGTTTCTAGCCTTCAAGACTCGTGTTGAACAAAAATCAAGGAAAGCCATCAAATTTCTTTGAATGGATAATGAAAGTAGATACGTGAACAAAAGACTTAAAGACTTTTGTAGACTTGAGGGAAATTATCTTCAGAATGCACTAGCATTCAGTCTTCACAAGATAGATGTTGCAGCACTAAGGATCTGCACTCTTAAGTCCATGGTAAGTTGCATGATACAAGCCAAGTCTCTAGATCCATCACTTGAAGTTGAAGAAATCAGTAGTGCCAATCACATTCTTAATTAGTCTCCTCATCTAGCCTTAGATGGAAAGACTCATTTTGAGTCATGGTGTAGTAGAAAACTAATCGATACACACTTCAGAGTCTTTGGTTATCCAATATGGGAAAACATATCTTCTAAGGGATGCAAGGCACCACCACCTCAACCTTGTACTTTTATAAGGTATGAAGATGATATGAAGGCATATAGACTCATGGATCCTAAGACACATCAAATCTTCATGGAGAAGCATGTACACTTTGGGGAAAGTTCACCAAGCTTGTCCTTTATTCCTCTCTATACATTATACCATGTGGAAACTAATAGTGACACCAGAGATAGTGCCTCAACAAATTCAGACACATGGGGTTCTATCAATAGTTGTAGCGAGATGTCACAACATCAACATTCTCCACATGCATATCTTGCCATAGTGATAGGTCTAGCATAGAAAGGTACATACATTCTTCCAACTCTAGCATCAATGGACAACTTATTGGTAAACATTGAAATTTTTTTCATGGAGTCACATATTGCTGATTTGGGGGACAATATTGATGATTTGCACCTTCTCTTTAATGAAGCAGACTCGTCTTTAGTTGTCACAAGGGTTCAATCTAACCCTCCTATCTATTCTCTACATGATCAATCCTTATAGGTTGAAGTGTTTTTGGATACTTATGAACAATAGTTGCAGATGGTTCTTTATCAGTTGAGGACATAGACAGCTCTTTGAGATAGGCTCTACATTCACCCTTCATAGGGATAGTTGAGTAGGTTTTAGAGACTACATCTATCTATGGGTTTCTTTCCACACATAGAAAAAGCATCTCATTTGTACCTATGGCATTGTTTCTTCCTAAGGGGAGGAACACCATTCAATACTCATGGATTAGCTTCTACATTAGAACATCTATCACTGATTGACATTATTCTTTGGGGGGGAGACTATCTTGTCTCTCTTCTTCTTCTTATATTTCTCCTTTGTATATACTTGATATGTGTCATAATGGGAGGGTCTTGATTACTCCATCCATCCATACATCATGTCTTTTTTATCTCTCTTTTTGGGGGAGGGCTTTTCCCTCAAGGTTTTCCCTCTTCCTTTTCTTTATGAGAGATTGCATTGCATTATGTACATAGGTACCTAACATGGTTTAGTAGCTAGGATTCATCATGCATTTCATCCTAGATTTTGTGAACTTAAGTGCATTCCCCTAAGTTTCACTTAAGGGGGGGTGTTGGTGTAAATAAGTATTTACTATTTACACTTACTTAAGTTTACTTAAGTTAATGCATATTTTATTATTTATTTATTAGTTACCTAGGAGTATCCGTACTCTTGTGAGTTGTCATGTTGACAATGCTATAATTTTTTTAGAATAACTGAGAGGGGGGGTGAATCAGTTATTCAAGGTCCAAATGTCCTAATAATACTTTTTCTACAAATCCTTAATGGTGCATAACTAAACTTATCATGCATGCAATTTTAATATTGAAATAACTATGGAAAGTAAACATGCATCACACCATAACACTAAGAATTTTATAACCCAAAAACCCTCCAAGAATAAGAAGGTAAAACTGGAGTGGGGATGATACCCACAAAATAACTACGCAATTGATTTCAACCACTTCTGATGGTGTGCCCTATTAAAAGCCTGCCTTGTTAAAGGCTACAACACATTGTTAAATGTGACCTTGTTAGAGGATTTCACCAGACTGTTAGGAATGGGCCTAGTTAAAGGACTTTGAAACATCCACTTGGAATGTAACCCTGTTAAAGGATTTACAACATGGCTATTAAACCAACCTAAGTCCATAGGATTTATCTTAACTGTTACAATTTCTAGAGAGTAACAAAAATGGCTTTTGATTTGATACAACTTACAACATATCTTGTAAATTACATATCACACTTCAGTTCAATCCATTGCTTGGCTTTTAATCACTTTAGTTCTGACAGCTTGTCTTCCTCTCAAGCTTCGTCTCCTTGAGTCTTCTTACTCATCATACCAATGCAATCATATCTATGGTCATCTAGTGAAATAGAGTATTTGTGCTCTCTTTCTCCTTAGCACCTTCTTCAGCACTTCAAGCTTTCATTCTTTTTCACCCACTTCGCTTCATGACCTTATGACTTCTTAAATAGAAATCTGAAATATCTTTCTCTCTCAATTCACCCTCTCCAACTTTAGGGTTTTAATGGATTAGGTAAGATATAATGTATCTATCCCATATCTCTTCTTCATCTAGAAACTTCATCTAGAGTCCAATTGTATTTGCCAAAAAAAATTTACATGGTGTTCTATGCCACTAGCTCATCACTCTTATCTTCTATCTAGTTTAGAAAATTCTAGGTAACAAACTTGTTAGCTCAGATCTGGTGAATCTTCAATTTTCAAAATAATGCAGCAACTTGGCATTATTGGTTTACTGATGCTCAGTTTCTTCTATGTTACTCGACACTTGTATCCTGCTTGGCATATGTATCTTCACTCTGCACCTATTTCTTGCTTGGCACCTATTTCTTCACTCAGCACCTGTTTCTTGCTTGGCACCTATTTCTTCACTCGGCACCTATTTCTTGCTCGACACCTATTTCTTTACTCGGAACTTGAAGATCACTTGGCACACTCTAGAGGTGAACTTTCTCGGCTTCAACTAAGAATCTGTTCAGCACTAACTAGCTTGCTCAGCTCTCTCTCTTTAATGAACTTAGTTAGGCTTTACAAATAATCTTAGCTAAACCCTTACATCTTTGATATATTTTAGTGTTTCCATTCTTTGTGTCTTAGAATATGTCATCAATACACTGTTTCATCAATGGCTTAGCTTATCCTTGTACTTCATTATAACATCATAACTTCAACCTTTCTCTAGGTACTCTAGTTACATCTTATTGATTGCCACCTCCTTGTCAATCAACAAACTTATAGTATTTGGACCACTAAAGAAATTTTCATTCCTGCTAGTAGCAAGTTTGACATCAATGACAAAACAATGATTGAAAACATTCTTTACTAGTTCCATTACTCTTCCTGGCTTTTCAATCATTTCCAATAGACAACACAAGAGTTAGCACTCTAATTATGCATATGGTGTCTACCACATAGGAGTAAGAACTTTATTTTAGCACGTGGTATCTATAACATCTACACATGTGAGACACCTCATCATGTTTATCCTCTTCTTGTAGAGGATATGTGCTTAGTTGTCATGCTTATCTCCTAGTTCTTTCTAGACACATTCTAGATGCATCTTAAAGGCCTTTATATATAGAATCTCCTAGTGTGTATGTACATAGTTAGATGCTTTAGATAATATATTCTCATATTGATCATACTCTCTTGGTCTATAGTTGTACTTGTGCTTGAGTTCCTTGATCTTGGGCTATTCTTCCCTAAGGAAAATTGTTGCAATGCCCTCATAGAGTGGAAAGGCTTTCTTAGAAGAATGAAAGCACTCAAAGACCAAAATAGGAAGTTGGAAGAGAAATATTGTACTCTACATTCAAACATATTTGGGGATATGGGAGAAATAAGGTCTAAAATCCAATATCAAGAACATGCTCTATGAGAGAAAGAAGGACCCTTCATTTCTCAAGTCCAACCCTACAAACCCATTAAGAATATAATAGATCTTACCACTAAGAATGTTGATAAATAAAAGAAGAAGGTTTTAGGTATACAAATCAATGAGCCTTACATTTCCCCTAAAAACATTATTATTTCTAAGATTGACTTGGATTTGGAAAGAGAAAAAAAGGAGAGGGAAGATCTTGCAAAAGAATTGGAGAAATTTGAAAATGAGGCTAAGGTAGTAGAGACGAGGAGGAAAATTTAATTCCTTAAATCCACCTCTGGCTTAACAAATTGGAAAAATTAGACTTCATAGACTATACCTTCTATCCCAACTTGTGGTCATATGATAAATAGAAAATGTTTTTACCAATCAATACCATCTTCTTACTCCACTACTACTACTCAGTTATCTATAACCCAACAAGGAAAAACTCCCATACAAACTAATGCAAGAGCATCCTAGGCTTGTTGTAAATCTTACATGTTGGTGTGTTTTTTCCTTGAAGTTAGGGAACTTGATCAAAGGAAGAGATTTGACTAGGTCCTTACTAAGTAATTTCTTGTTGCAATGTTAACTGAGGTGCTCAATTGGAGTAGCTTTGCTTGGTCTTTTCTTGGTGGCACTCAGTTGGTGAAGGTACTTGGCATACACTGGGAACTTAGTTTATATTACATGGCTTGGTTATGCTTGGATGTAGTGTTGACCAAATAGCTTATCTAATGAAGGCATTTGGTTACTCAGTAATTGTTGGAGCTCGGCAATGCTTGTCATTTTGTTGATGCTTGAAGGTTGTTTGTGACACTCAATTTTTGTGTTGCCCAAGTTTTCTAGGAGTCAATTACTATTGGGAGCTAACCTTCACATTTAATTTTTCTATATGTATTTAATATTTGTTGGAGGTCATTTTGTGGCTCAACATGTATTTAATGTAAGGGTTAATTTAATTTGTAACTTACTAGGCTGACTTGTGGCTTAGTTGGGTATAAGTAAGGGGTTCCATAGAGTCCTTAGCCATAATCTTCAATCTTAGAGAAGAGGATGTGGCATAGGAGTGAACTTTGAAGAGCTAATAGATGAGACTTGGGAAACAAGGAGATTTCTTAGTGGGCTTGCAAGCACAAGTTTAGATCTTCCTTAGTGGTTTCTATCAAAGTGTGGATTTGGACCAGCTAGGGTTTAGGTTGAATCTTGAGGAATCTTGCATAACTATTTTTGTAATTGCTATTATATTTGGCTGAAACCCAGAATGCCTTATAGTCATGCATATTACATGCAAACAATTATTTTATGAATAAAGAGTTGCATTTGGTATCAGATTGTGTTTTTTTTGTTGTTTTTTTTTTGTGTGGTTATTTTTTGGGCACTACAAAATATTATTTTGGGATTCTCTTGCCTCGTACTACATTAGATGGTATTAGAGTGAAGGTTTTACTAAATGTGTAGGTAGATTGTCATAGCTGAGGCAGTTTGCACCAAGACTTGGGGTGAAGATTATCTTATCGAAGGTCGGATCTGGTTGACTTGTTACAGAGGGTTTGCAAAAATCTCTGAAGATACCTCTAAGACAATTGGACCCTAGGACAATTGAAGATCTCTATGATGTTATGGAAGTGAGGATATTAGAGAAGATTAAATAAGAATTCAAATCATAGATGGGATTGATGAAGATTGACATGATTTCTTAGATCATAAGTGTTATAGGTGGTGTACCTCAGCATGCAAGTACTAAAGATGGTTATGAGAAAGTTGTTCAAGACTTTGAAGTTGTTGGATCAAGTAGTGAGGATAAATTTATTGTGTGGAGAGACCTATGAGAAATAGGGCTGGTCAATTTACTAGACCTAGATCTCAGTTGAAGCTGAAGCATATTTCTAATTTCTCAGGGACTTTGAATCCTAAAGACATGATTGATTGGATTAGTGAATTACAAGAATACTTTGAGTTAGAGGATATTTCAAATCCACTCAAAGTGAGGTTTGTAGAACAAGATTTAGTATGCAAAGAACATTAACAAATAAAGTAAACATTCACAAACCAAAAACTAAATTCACATATATGCTTAGACAAAGAAAGCAAACAAGAAGTGCAAACCTCACAAGAGAAAACACTCCATGCTTTCTAGATTCTGTAGATGTGTCCTTTTGCTGTGGATGTATGCTCAAGATGCTCAAAAGATGCTTCAATGGGGATGGGTAATGGCAAATTGGTAGCTTTGTGAGCTCTCAATTTGGCATTATAAGGGTAAGATTGATGGCTTTGGTTCTCAAAATAGCATGGTAAATTTAGCTCAAAGATTGTTGATGAAATGGCTTGGGATGGGATTCAATTTATAGGCTAAGGGGTAGAGAGATGGAGGGCTTAGATGCAAGGATGGATGAAGGCTTAAGGAGGGCTAAGATGCACTCAAAGGGGAGCACATGGATTGTGCTTGTTTAGCACCAATGGGAAGGTGACACTTGTCACAAGGAGGATGAGTGTGAGAGGGTAGGGTAAAGGGTTGGTTAAAGGCATGATGAGTGGGGTTGAATAGGTAAGAGGGATGTAAGAGGAATGAGTGTGGAAGAGGGAAGAGTGTGGAAGATGGGTGTAAGAGTCATGAGTGGGCTTGTAAGAGTCTTTTATGTTTTGTAAGAGCACTCATGACTTAGTGGTTTGGTTTTTTTTTGAGGGGAGACTTTGGTTTGGATTAGGAAAGTCTTAAACTTGTTTAAGGAATGTGACAACATTAGGGGGTGGATTAGGCTTGGGTTTAGGATTAGATTAGGGATGTTAGAGATGTGCAAGTGGATGGCATTAATGAAGGTGGGTGAGTTAGTGGCTAAGCTTGGTTAGTATGGGTGGATGGGGTGGATTAGGCTAAATGGAGGTTTAGAGATAGGTTAGGGGTTTTTGAATTTGAGGATTTCATTTATCAAATAGATTTATTTAATAAATTGGGAATTTTTGGAATTAGATAGGAGAAAAGGATTTAATTGATAAATAATAGATTATTTGATTTATCAATTAAGACTATAGATGATTAATTAAATTAATCAACTAGGGATGGCAAAGGATTAATTAAATAAGAATTTAATTAATGATGCCTTTAGAGATGGCTAAATTAGATTACCAAAGCAGTGTAATCAAATTTAGGTGTCTACAAGGTTGGCACAGACTAAGATGAAGGGACATATTACTCTTTGGTGGAAGGAATTGCAGTGAGATAGTGAAGAGGAAGGTCAAATGAAGATCACTAGATGGAGATTGAGGGTGAATAAATTGAAGGCTAAGTTCATTCCTAAAAATTATGAACTTGATTTTTTTAAGAGATTTCCAAATCTGAAGTAGGAAAATATGGCTTTGAAAGATTATAAAGAGGATTTTTACAAGTTGACTATTTAGTCTGGGCACAAAGAGTTGTATAAAGAAAAGTGGCTAGATATATTAATGGATTGAGATTAAATATTTAGGATGAGGTTGGTATGTTGAATATTTCTTCAGTTGAGGATTCTTATTAGTATTCTTTTAGAGAAGAAGACAAGTTGAGGAGGAAGAATCAAGGTAGTTATGAAGGGAAGGAGAAGCATGACTACTCAACAAAGGCTAAACCTATTAGAAATATTCAAAAAGGTGAAGTTAATGAGAGGGGAGGGGTGAATAATTAACTCTTAAATCTTATATCATCAATTAATTCTTTATGTGAATTCTGATCTAACTACATGCATAAGAAACTAAAAACATGAAAGCATACATAACAATTTGACACAATATTTGGTGACCCAAAAACTTTCCAAATAGAAAGTAAAACTACCATGGGGATGATACCCACAAGCTTTAGTACTATAGTATAAAGTTGTCATGTTAAGGCTTACATTGATCACTTCTGATGATTTTTCCTATTAGGAGCAATAAAGACTATTAGGTCCACCTTTTTAAAAGATTTACAAACATATAATAAAGTATGCACTCAGTAAAGAGATTTGCATAAGATTGTTAGGTCTACCTTGTTAAAGGATTTGATTGATCCACCCGTTAGGATGAAGTAGTTGTTGATCTTTGATCTACAACTTGGTTTTTTAAATGAGATTCCTTTATGTACAAATCACCTTGCTATGATAGATATATCTTTGTTGCTCCTTATATTTCTATAGCCTTTGTAATTTTCTCTTTGTGCTCTTCTCTAATTACATTCAATTACATTGCATGTCCAATTATACTTACAAAGTCAGCCACAATACAAGTTTACACAAATATACAAAGTTGGCTCAAATGTAGACACTCAAGTTCTGAAGACTAACTCGGTAATGTTCTAATACTCAACATCCACTATCAATGCTCAACATCATTATGCACTTGGTATACATAGAAGCTCAATCCATACTTATCACTTTCAAGTAATCTTGAACTTGGTCTACACTAGTGACTTGGTAGATATTTTGCAACTTGGCATATAAACTAAATCACTTGATTCACACTGCTAGGCTCGGTCAATGCTTCCACTACAAGCTTAGTATAAACTGAATTACTTGGCTAACATAGAGAAGGTCAGTTAACACTGGATTTGCATCACATCAGCTGTGAACTTGATAAGTGCCACATAGCTTGGTTTGCACTGGTAAACTCAACATATACTGAGATGTACGATTTACACTACTAAACTTCACACTAGCTGTAATTGCTTAGGATGGACTAAAAAATTTCCAAAGGACTCAATAGCAAATATAGAACTCGGTAGCAACTAAAATGCTTGATTAACACTACTAACTATACAATAAGCTCGATAGATACTTACAATCTGAATAAGTGTATGTCACTAATAAAAAACTTGATCGATATGTCAAAAATCTCCACCTTTGGAATTAGTGACGAAAACACTTATCAGTCAAAAATAAATCCTTAAGATTTCCTAAATACTTTTATCCATCACCTTATGGTACTAGCTCGGTAGAGTATACTATTTTTGAGATTTTTCAAATTTTGTTTTGTAAGACATACACCTGTACATGGTAAGGCTCCTCCATATAGTTTATTATATATCTAAATACATCTCCTTGCTATATACAATATGTGCTTACTGTACATGTTGTACAGTCATCTTTTAATTTCACATCTATCTCCCCCATAGTCTTTACAACTTTTTCATCTATCTCCATTTATCTCCCTTTATACAACTATACATCTTTCTCCCCCTTTTTGATATTAATGCCAAAGATTTATTCTATTATATTTACATAGTAATGCCAAAATGAGATTTAAAAAATTGAATGTACCTTAAGAATGATAGCTAAAGTTTTATCCCAATTGTTTCCTTTACTTCTAATTTGATCAGCAGTGAACTAGGAATTTCCATTTTTGAACTGAAGAGAAGAATTAGAAAGAATATTTATTTAATAAAATGAGATATGCTCTCATAAATACCTTTTCTATTTAATTAAATAATTTTATTTAATTAATTAGAGACATTTTTCTCATTTAATTAAATAACTTCATTTAATTAATTAGGAATGGCTTCCTATTTAATTAAATAGCTTTTCTTAATTAATTAGAAATAGCTTTTCTATTTAATTAAATAATTTTGTTTAATTAATTAAAATAGGCATATTTATTAAATTAAATAAATTTAATTCCATAGTACATTAGCCTTAAGGTATAATTTAATTTAATTAAAGTATAAATACTTAATAATAAAATTAAATATTAATCAATAGGTTTCAATGTGAATAATATGAGTGTGTACTATAGGGATTAGATTATGAGTATGATGAATGCAGATTAGAGTTTTTTGCATCTGACAATTAAGTCAAGTAGCAAGTAGCAGAATAAGAATTGCCTATTAGAATAGGTCTTTAGCCATTATCAAGATAGACCAGAATGGTTATAATGGCAATGAGCCAATTTTGGGGTATTACATTTTGCCCCTCTTTGAATGAATGTGTGAGCAGCATGTTTGATTCAAAAAAAATCAAAAAGCATGATATGAAGATGAGATTGGTTTCAAAGTTGATGATACGGAGACCAATTGATAAGCTTTTAAGGACTACCTCTAGAACATAGCTTAATCCCAAGGAATCCAAGCAAAATGCCTTGATACCCAAAATTGACAAGCATTTTAAAGGTTTCCTTCAAAACAAAGTTTAACCTTTAAGGATCCAAATAGAATGTCTAGATACCCAAGAGAAATGGCATTTAAAAGATCATCTCTAGAATGGAGCTTGACCTTTATTGAGCTAGACAGAACGTCTAGATACCTAAAATTGATAGCATTTAAAAGATTATCTCCAGAACGGAGCTTAACCTTTAAGGATCCAAATAGAATGTCCAGATACTTGAGAGCAATAGCATTTAAAAGATCATCTCCAGAATGGAGCTTAACCTTTAAGGATCTAGACAGAATGTCTAGATACCTGAGATTGAAAGCATTTAAAATATTATCTCCAGAACAGAGCTTAATCTTTAAGGGTCTAGATAGAACAGCTAGATACCTGAGATTGAAAGCATTTAAAAGATTATCTCTAGAATAGAGCTTAATCTTTAAGGATCTAGATAGAACACCTAGATACCTGAGAACAATAACAGATAACAAAATCAAATTATGAGACATAGAATCATCCTCAGAACGAGGCTTGATCCTCAGGAGTTGAGGTTTAGATTGTGTCGATACCTTAATCAAATGATGACAAGATGAAAAAGATGCTAGAAAGAGGGAAACAAGATGCCCCTAGTGGTGAGATGCCACGAATGATGAGGACATAAGATAGGAACAAGATGTCCCAAGCGATGAAGATTCAAATCTATTTGAAATGCAAGTTTGATGATGTAATCATCCTACCCCCTCGAGAGTGAAATCGAAAGATGACACCCCAGAAGTATGATATAAGGAGAATGATGAAAGATACAGAAGAAATCCAAGGTTTAGCAAAATATAGAAGAGATTAGAACAATCAAGAGAAAAATTGAAGAGATCATAACGATCTTTAGAAAATTGGAAGTCGATCCAAAGTGATTTCAAGGTCCAAAAGACCAAATTTGACCAAGGAGTTGACCAAAATTGAGCATAGTTGACTTGAGTTGACTATATCAAAAATGAGTTTTGAAAACATGAAGAATATAGAGTTGAAAGGATTCCAAGAATTGCAAAGTATCAAAAAGATTTGGGCTACACAAGCATTCGATCACGTCGATCCCCAAAATTTTAAAATGCATTTTTGAGGCACCTAGGTGTGTCAAATTCTGAATTTGATCCTGAAAATGGATTCAAAATGATCAAATTAGCCAAGGGGGTGATTTTTGCACAAATCAGAGCACTTTGAAAAATTAGGTCAACAGCTATATAAGGGCCCAAGGGGTCATTTTCAATTCATTTGTGCTTTTATTCCTTTAGTGAATTGAGCTCTAAGAGAGACGTGGCAGTAAATGTGAGATATCATCATTTTGAGCACTCCAGATGACACAGTTGGTCAACAGACTATGGACCATCGATGAGTCATTGATTTCCCATCTTCATACTTTCATTTTTACATAGTTTGAGGTCATTTATTGCATTTTTTAGGATGTTTTAAACTTGTCCAAACAGTCTTCGTGTGAGATTGTCCTTTCTTGCACGAAGATTTTCTCTTCTCGCATGAAGAAACAAGGTGCGTTGTTTCTTTGCGCATGTCAGTGAGGTTTCTCGTGCGAGAGACACCCACCTCACACATGAAGAACAAGATTCTTCACACACGAGAACTTCATTTCTTGAGCAACAAATAGATTCTTTCCACAAAAGAGGGAAACTTTTCTCAAGATCTTGAGATCTTCATGTGAGATATGAAGATCTTTGCGCAAGAATCCGTGACAATAGAAGTTAAAATGTTCAATTTTGTACGTGAAATTTGCATTTTTATTAGCTTTGACCTACCATTTTGTTCTAGTACTAATCGTTTTCTTGTCATTATTGTTTGTGTGTGTGCAGGAGGTCTTCAATGACATTTCATTCAAATCGCATTATCCACCCTATGGAGAGTTGTTACAGAGTCTCAATGATGCTAATCAGGCACACATTGCTCAATTGGGTTTGTCCTTGATATGTCGGATCCCAGCTGTGATGGTGAATCACGAGTTACTCATAGCTTTGGTGGAGCATTTCCATTCAGAGATGAACACCTTTCATTTTCTAGTGGGGGAGATGATGATCACCCTGGAGGACATTTGGAGGATCTTGCAGATTCCTTTCTATGGAGCTCAAGTGGTTTATGATATAGTGCCCCAAGCAAGTATAGAGGCACTATCTATAGTATTTGGTAGAGAGCTACAATGAAGTAGAGCCATCAGCTAGGATGAGTTGATGCATACATACAGGACAACACACAGGTTGGCATCTATTCTAGCTATATTCTTGAGTTGTTTCTTGTGTCTTGATAGAGGACAGTACAATTTGGAGTATGGATGGGGAGTCATGCTCTGCAAGATGATGGAGGCACTGGAGATTTTTGGGTGGGGTCAGTGCATGTTGGCCCATCTGTACCATGAGATGCATGAGATAGTCTTCCATTAGAAGAAGACTATGGCTACCGGAGTATATGTGCTTTAGATCTACACCTAGGAGCATCTTCCTATATGTAGGCCAATTTTTGAGGATGCCAGAGAATCAATGGAGCCTTACATCTGCCGATATCAAGGGCACATTACCTAGGTCTTCTTGGGTAAGACAGAGCATTGGAGGATGCATCTCGATGACTTGGTCTCCGTCATATGGTGGCCCTAGCGAGAGACTAAGGACTGGGATGATGCCCCTAGAGAGATGCCCTAGGTGTTTAGCTCGTGGCCATTGTTGGGGAAGATGATGTAGAACATAGAGCAATTTTTTATTTCACTAGTGTGGCAGTAGTACAGCGATCCATAGGATATTTCTTAGGAATATTGTGTATATGCTAGACTAGCGAGAGATGTAGGGTGGGGATGGCCTCCATGTATGGATCTAGGCTTATCCATGATAGATGTGCATAGCCTAGCTATGGTTTAGTGGGACTACCTTCCATAGATAGCAGATGCATGGATGATGCTTTCCTATTAGGCTCATTTGATCAGCCATCCATTCCCATGTTTTACTGATCCACTGGGGATGGCAGGTCAAGCACAAAGATAAGTACCTCAGTAGCAATAGGAGACTTAGCCATAGCCATAGGTGTAGCCATAGGTTTGGCACTGGGTACAATAGTTGCAAATTCCCCCATGGTAGATGGGATTAGACCCAAGTTCCAAGGGTAGTGGGACAGGACATGGTCAATGGTGGAGGCAGAGGATAGAGGAGCAAGCCCCATAGCAGGAGGCTCCACAGCAGCAGGTGCCACCATAGCGATAGGCACCTGATATGCTTGATGAGGATATGCCAGATCAACCTGTGGCTAGGGTGTAGGATACAGTATGACACTACTGAGAGTGGATTCGCCAGGCCTCTCGGCAGTTGGGGGATCTGTAGATACAAGTAGCTATCTGGGACTCATAGCTAGTGGAGTGGTAGCGAGAGATTGATCAGTGGAGAGATCACACCAAGACTATAGAGAAGAGATTGGAGATTGCACAGGAGGAGGTCTGCCTTCAGTTGGCTTGAGCAACTTACTACTTTGCTACATATTTGATAGTGGTTCCTGATGAGGCTCTGCAGGTGCAGCGATTTTCATAGTATGCTCAAGATTCGAGAGGTGCACGACCACCTGCTAGACTTGACATGCCACCACCTCCTCCTCCACCTATGGCTCTTGCTCCTACTCCTCCTAGAGATGAGAGCATAGGGCAGAGTTAGATGTTGTGCATATGGCTCTTGATTTTGATCTCTGGCTATGTTTTGATTGGTGTGCCAACACCATTTTGTATCATTTTGATCGATAGCACTTGAGTGGTACCCATTTTTGTACTAACCTATTCTTTTGATATATAAATATGAGATTTTGGAGCCGAGTATCAGTGTGTACATGTCATTGTTTGTGTCTATTTCACTTTGATGTACATGAGATGTCAATATGATGATTATGAGATACATGTTGTGCTTTGATATGAATGCATATGTATTTTGATGTGGTGTGATGTGATGTGATGTGATTATGAGCATGTAGAGTAGATATTATGAGTATATGGATGCAATACATATGAAAATGGACTGACATCTCATGTAGTGTTGTGTGTTTTTTCCTGATAGTGATAGGTAGTCCATTTAGGTGTGAATCAATGAATCAAATTCTTGTATAGTCATGAAGAGACCTGATATATTTGAAGATGCCCCCAATCTTTCCTCACACAAGGGAGAAATAGAATCACAACCAAATTGTGTGCTTATGCATGTGAATTATGCAATGCAAGACTATATTAAATGCAACCCTAAGTCTAGTTACCAAGCCTCGAGAATTTATCATCACTAGATATAGAACAAAGCTTGTATGTTATATAATTCCCACTGACATTGCAATCATGGGAATATGAATAGAACATACATTATAGGTTTTTTGGGATTAAATGTAAGCATTCAAGGCACAAGAAGCCAGAATGACCAAAACATTTGTCCCTTTTAATGTAGCAAGTTAACATAAGCATCAAAGCATAAATGCTAGGATGACCAGAATGTTCCTTGCATGATAGGCACTCCAAACACATGGGAGATCCATCTTATGCTCGGTATTAAGTAAGTATTCTATCTGCAATGACCCTTGCATTCGTAACCTGAGACAAAAGTGGGCTAGAGATACTCACAGTGACCCGTACGTTCACTTAGCAGGATGAGTATTAGTATTTACTATAGCATGAAGAATTCACTCCAACAAACAAGGAAAAGAACCAAAGTTATTGATGTATCCTAATAAAAGGAGTTGAGGTACACATGGCCATCCAATATGAGATGGAGGCTCTTATAGTGGACACCCCTTTTATAGAAATATATCAACTTATTGGAACTAAACCATAGATAGAAAGCAAAGAAAAGATCATGCCCCCTAGTCATTACTTCTCTAGTCGAAGACAACATCATTGAGTTGCTCGAGGAGATATGATAAAGAAAAACAAAGCAAACAAAGAAAAATTCTTAGCATATCCAAACAAGTGTATCATTTTTAAGTTCAATGTTTTTGGGATTGATGTCAAGTGTCAGTGTCCAGAACATGTTTGAAAGAAATCTCTTCAGTAGGGTGATGACAGTAGGCAGACGCAGTCAGAACGATTAGTGACTGAGGTCAAAGAGGAAACTTCACAATGAAGAACCTAAAGAGGACTAAGTGATAGTAGATGAACACAACTAGAATGACTGGTGACTAACACAAGAGAGATCTTCCATAAAGGAATCTGGAGATGAGACCCAAGCAACAGTAGGCAGACACAGCTGAAACAACTGGTGACTATTGTGAAAGAGATTCTATGAGGAGAATCTTGAAAATGAGGTATAGTGGTGATAGTAGGCAGACACAGTGAGGACCACTAGTGACTATCATGAAGTAGATTCTATGAGGAGAATCTCAAAAATAGTGACACTAGTGATAGTAGGCAGACACAGTGAGGACCACTGGTGACTGTCGCGAAGGAGATTCTATGAGGAGAATCTCAAAAGTGTAAGGAAACTCAAGTGCAAAGACAGCTTCCTACACTAATCTCATAAGGAAAGTATGATGCAAATCCTATTAAAATCTTCTACACTTATAGATTCAATATCATGTAAACAACAATATTGCAGCCAAACATGCACTCTGACTATGACACCAAATAGTAATCTGTTCTGCATCAACACCAACATCAGAACACAATCTCTTAAGCCAAATGGCTTCCTTACAAGCATGAGTAGCAGCCATGTACTTAGCCTCTATAGTGGACAAAGAAACCATAGGTTGTCGCTTGCTCATCCAACTGATGGCACCACCAAACATAGTGAACACATAAGCACTAGTGGATCTCCTGCAGTCAATATCACCTGCCCAATCTAAATCCACAAATCCATGAATACAAACTTAATGCCAAGATCCAAAAGAGTTACCATGATAACATATGGAGTAATCTGATGTACCCCTCAAATATTTGAATACTTGCTTAACTGCATCCCAATGTATCCACCCAGGATTAGCCATAAATTGACTCGGGACTCCCACTGCTTGGGCAATGTCTGGTCTAGTACAGAACATAGCATACATAAGACTGCCAACTAAACTAGCATAAGGTACTCTACTCATGTCCTCCACCTCACTAGGAGATTTTGGACAATCATCTACAGATAACTTTGTTCCCATAGGAATAGGAACACATAGTGGTCTACAATTTGCCATGCTGAACCTGTCCAACACAGACTTCACATACTTACTCTAACTCAACCAAAGTTTTTTGTTAGACCTGTCTCTACTGATTTCCATACCCAAGATGTACCTAGCTGCCCCAAGATCTTTCATCTCAAACTATACTAACAACTGAGATTTAAAATTAGAAATCATACCCTTTCCCTTCCCAAATAGCAACATATCATCAACATATAATGCAACAATAAGAAGGCGATCATTTTCAATTCTGAAATAAACACAATGATCTAATTTCGATCTTACAAATCCAATTGACAACACAAAGGCATCAAACTTAAGGTACCACATCCTAGGAGATTGCTTCAAACCATATAGAGATTTCTTTAATCTGCAAACTAAGGATTCTTTACCTTTAACATTGTAGTGCTCAGGCTGTGACATATAAATCTCTTCCTCCAAATCACCATGAAGGAAAGTTGTCTTCACATCCATCTCTTCTATCTCTAAATCATATGATGTAGCAAAAGATAATAGAAATCTAATGCATGTAAACTTTTCAACAAGAGAGAATATTTCACCATAATCTATTCCCTCTACCTATGAATACCCCTTTGCAACCAATCTAGCTTTGTACCTTTCAACACTGCCATCTGCACAGAATTTCTTCTTGAACACCCATTTACAGCCAACAGATTTTCTCCCTTTAGGCAAAGGTACAAGTTCCCATGTTTTTTTTCTCTCTAATGAAGCCATCTCATCATCCATAGCCTCAATCTAGGAACCTACATCTTCCATGCCCAAAGCCTCTTTTACAGATCTAGGCTCATCAGTGTTAGTAATCAAAGCAAAAGCACAACTAGAATCTAACATAGAATAACCAAACCATTCTGGTTGCTTTCTTTCTCTCGTGGATCTCCTCAAGGGCTGAGGTTTAGGTTGTTCTTCCTCTTCTTCTGAACTATCAGAGCTGCAAGAGCTCTCCTCATCATTAAACCCAACATGGTCTCTCTATTTAGTGTTCTCAGGGGTAGGAGGCAACTAAACAACATCTTTTTCCTTTTCATTTCATCTGGTTGTAGCACAATAGGAGAAGATGTTAGCTCTCTAAAAATAACATTTCTACTATACAACACCTTACTAGTCACAGGATCCCAAAGCTTGTATCCTTTCACACCAGCACTGTACCCGATGAAAATACATTTAATAGCTTTGTTTTCCAACTTAGATCTTTTCTCTATTGGAACATGTACATAAGCTTCACAACCAAAAACACGAAGATGTCTAACTGAAGGCTTCTTACCAGACCACACCTCCATGGGTGTCTTACCAACAAGAGCTGATGTAGGAGATCTATTAACCAGATAGCAAGCAGTGGCCATAGCTTCGGCCCAAAACCTTTGTTCTAAACCAACTCCACTAAGCATACTCCTAGCCTTCTCCATCAATGTCCTATTCATTCTCTCTACAACTCCATTTTGCTGTGGGGTATACAAATTTGTCTTATGCCTCTCGATACCTTGTTCTTTACATAACTGTTCAAACTCTGCTGAGCAAAACTCACCACCATTGTCAGTTCTCACACACTTAATCTTCTTACTAGTTTGATTCTCTACAAGGGCTTTAAATTCCTTAAATCGACTAAAGACTTGTGTCTTACTTTTAAGGAAATAAATCCATGTCCTTCTACTATAATCATCTATGAAAGATACAAAAATAATAGACTTGGAGATTGAAGGAACTTTTACAGGACCAAATACATCAGAATGAATAAGATCCAAAACATCATAAGATTTGAGAGAACTAGAGTAAAACTGAACATGATTTTGTTTACCATATACATAGTGTTTACAGAATTCAAACTCGAGATTGCAATCATTTAACCCCTCAACGAGATTTTTATTTTTCAGGGTTCTGAGACCCTTCTCGCCAATGTGACCAAATCTCAAATGCCACAACATTGTCTTTTCTACAGGAAGCTTTCCTTCCAAAGTGTTTGCACCCTTAGGTACACTTGTTGCACTACCATCAGAACCACTAACCACAGTCTTCTTTACTGCTCATTCAGATGGTGGGGATGAAGTGATAGCTACTCTCTTCTTTGAAATAGAAGAACTATTACACTGAGAAATGTGTGCATCAAGCTGAAACAAAGTACCTCTCCTAGTACCCTTAGCAAGCACCATAGCTCCTCTCATCATCTTACATCCATGTTTAGAAAAAACAACTTGCACACCTACATCATTCAGCATGCTTATAGATAATAGGTTTCGTGCCAAACCTGGAATGTGCATAACTCCATTGATTCCCTTTACTCATCCATTAGGAAATTTGATAGTGACCCTTTCGTGTCTAACTATCTTTAGGTGAGAATCATCACCCAAGTACACCTTTCCACCATCAAACTCTTCATATTTTGAGAACTAGTTTCGATGAGAGGTCATGTGAAAATATGCACCTGAGTCAACTAACCACACATCATCAGATGCATGGGCTGCCAAAGCTACGATGAATGCATTGCCATCTTCTTGAGATTTTTTCAGAACCAGAATATGAGGCTTTCTTCTTCTTCTTAGGCTCTTTACAGTCTTTACGAAAGTGCCCAGTCTTATCATAGTTCCAACATTTTTCCTTGGACTTATTGGAAGTCTTTGACTTCCCACGGGATTTGGATCTACCCTTATTGTCAAACTTATTGTCATTTTTCTTTCCTCTTTTTGTGGATCTCCCACGAACCACAAGGGCTTCTTTTTCCAAAATGGAAGCCTTTCTCCGCATCTCCTCTGATAGCAGCAAAGACACCACATCATCCATTTTGAAGGTGACCAATGTGCTTTCGAGAGCCATCACAAGATGGTCCCATGAATCCAGTAAAGAACACAACAATGTGTAGCAACGATCCTCCTCTTCTAACTCGACACTAGCTGATGTCAACTATGCAACTAGCAGATTAAATGCATTTAAATGATCCGCTAAGGATCCACCTTCCTCCATTCGTATAGAATACAACTTCTTCCTCAAGAACAACTTGTTCACCAAATATTTGGCCTGATACACGGCCCCAAGTCTCTCCCACAAACTATATGCAGTTTTCTCATCTAGAACATTCAAAAGGACTGCATCGGTTAAATAAAGTCTTTTGAGACCCTTAGCTTTACGGTCTTTGATATCCATATCTACTTGAGCTATAGTTTCTGGTCTTGTAGCACTTGTAGTCACTTCCCATAGGTCACGATCTTCCAACATGTCTTCCATCTTGAGTTTCCACAACTTGAAATTAGTGCCATTAAATTTCTCCACCTCCATTCTTCCATATGATGAACTCGTCATCTCAATCTGCAAATAAGATTCAGGATGCTCTACACAAGACTCCCACTCAACTTGAGATTAACTCAAAAAACCCTACACAACAACTCGGATCAAAAGTTGATCAAGCTCTGATACCACTTGTAAGGAAACTCAGGTGCGGAAACAGCTTCCTAAACTAATCTCATAAGAAAAGTATGATTCAAATCCTATTAAAATCTTCTACACTTACAGATTCAATATCATGTTAACAACAATATTGCAGCCAAACATGCATATAGAAAATAGATAGAGAAAGGAACACATAACACAAGGATTTGCTGGTGAGGAAAAACCTTTTAGTAAAACAACACCACCCCTTCAGAACCTGCACAATGTATTATCTTCAACACAAGGTTACAATACACTTGCAACACAAGTTCAACATCAACAACCGAAGACTCCAGTAGCTACTCGCAGTACCAACAATACACCCTTTTCGCATTGCATCTCTTCGCAACCCTAAAAAATGCTTATAACATGTGCTTCACTTTAGGGCTACTCCCAAAGGTAAATTTTATTAGGGGTAGAGTGTATAGTACTCAAATATCTTAGTTGCCACATGTCTTCACCTGTCATTGAATCTTCCTAACATAGCTCTTACGTGTCATAGGAATCCGTCATAACCGTTTTATTCATGATCTCCTTACACACAATTCAAGATGTCGACACATCAACATTATTTGCAAGAAATACATTTTACAAAACAAATAATAAGAATAGGAATTATACAAGGTTGAGACATCTTATACCTAACAAAAAGTAGTGACACTAGCAACAGTAGGTAGACGCAATGAGGACCACTGGTGATTGTTGCGAAGGAGATTCTATGAGGAGAATCTTGAAAGTAGTGACACTGAAGGGGAATGCCCTCAAGCTGTAACAAGACTCAATCCATGGATACATGAGCGAAAAGAAAGAAAAGCAAGAAAGTGAAAGCATGAAAGTGACTATATAGAATAGCCAGAAGATGCACTACAAGATGGAGCATTGGAAACAAGAGGCACCTATTTAGCAGATTTTCACCTTCTTGGCAAGATTTTCCTTTTTTTGCTACCATGATGCCTATTTCCAAGTTTTCACCAATGGCACTTTTCTTGTTTTTCAATTTTTTTGTATTTTTCTTCTTTTGATTTTTTTTTTTGGATTTTTTTGGATTTTTCAATTTTTTTTGGTGTTACCAAGGCGCCTATTTGCTAGGTTTTCACCAAGGTAACAATTTTTTTCAAGACTTTTTATGATTCTTATGATTTTTTTAGGACATATAGATATGTACAAAGAGCTTACTAATATTAGATCAACTGTAAAACTGCTTCAAGTGGAGAGTGTTGGTAGGTTCTTTAAGCACTTCTCCTTTAGTTGTGGAAAGATAATAGGTGCCAGATCCATATACTATAGTAAGGATGTATGGATCGAGCCAATTTGGTTCAAACTTTCCTTTTTGTACTCATGGTTGTTGATTCTTAGGGTTCTCTCTCAGGACAAGATCAGCCAGCTGGAAGTCACGTGGCTTGACCCTCCAATTATAGCTTCTTGCCATTCATTGTTGATATGCTCGCAGATGATCACATGCCACTTGTCATCATTCATCTAGTAACACAAGCTCTTGAAGCTGAGCTATCCTGTAGTCATAATCAGTGATAAGGCCCTTCAAAGAGATTCTCAAGGTAGGAATCTCAACCTCTATTTGAAGCACACCATCCACACCATACATCAATGCAAAGGGAGTCATGCCCATTGGAGTTCTAATGCTTGTTGTATATGCCCATAGGGCTGGATTGATCTAGAGATGTCAGTCTCTCCCTGATTTTCTGACTATGCGATGAAGAATTTTGAGGATCGCCTTATTGGATGCCTCGTCCTGGCCATTACCTTGGGGGTGATAAATGGAAGACCAATGTTGTGTGATTTTGAATTTCTTGCATAATTCCTTGAGGTCTTTGTTCTTGAATTTTCCTCCATTATTAGTAATGATTGAGGATGGCACACCATATCTATAGATGATGTAGTTTGTGATGAAAAGTGCTACAGTTTTGCCATCAGCAACTACGAGGGGTACTACCTCTACCCACTTTGTGATATAATCTATAGCCATGATAATGACCTTATGTCCATTAGAGGAGGTTGGGTGGATCTATCCCACCAAGTAAAAGGCCCATTGTTGGAATGGCCATGTTGTAGTAGAGGGAATCAGCTCTCTGGCTAGAGCGTGGATGAGATTCTCATGTAGCTAACACTTCTTGTAGGATCTAGCATACTTGATAGCTTCTTGCTCCATTTTGGGCCTGTAGTAACCAGCGTGAAGGAGTTTGCGAGCTAGTGTCAGGCCATTGGAATAAGATTCGCAAATGCCCTTGTGAACATCAATTAGTGTGTGTTTGGACTCTTTGGGTTCTAAAAACCTAAGGAGCATTTCGTTGAGACCTCTCTTATATAGATTATCGTAATAATGACATAATGCGAAGCATTACAAATTAGGTAATGTTTCTCAATCTAGGTCAGACCTTTCAAAATGGTTTGATTGCAAAAGTAGGAATAAATGTGATGGTAGCAAGATGATTCTTGTCCTATAACAGAGTAGATCGTCTTAGAATCAAGGGTGTCATAGGCTGGGTAGTGTAACGCTTCCACCAAGACTCATGTCAGAGATCATTTTCAAGCATTTGTAGTAGGGAGGCCAGCGCGGCCATGGCATTAGCCACTTTATTATCTGCTCGTGGAACTTGCTGGAAGGTGATGGGTGCAAAATACTTCTTTAATTCATCAACCATTTTCTTGTAAGGAATTAGTTTCTCATTCTTTGTTTGGTACACATCATTAACCTAGTTTATGACAAGTTGAGAATCACCAAAGATAACTAACTGATCCACTCTCCATTCAGCTACAATTTTCATGCCATTGATCAAAGCCTCATATTCAGCAATGTTTTTTGTACAAGGAAGCATAATCTTGTATGCTTTGGGTAGTGAGTATCTTTGTGGTGTAATGAAGAGTAATCCAGCGCCTGATCCTTGTTGTGTGAAGGAGCCATCAAAGAACATAACCCATGTGTGGTACGTGTGTGTTAGAATTGACTCATCTGGGAAATAAATGTTCATTGGCAAAAGATTTTGTATGGGTGCATCGGCTAGCTGATTTGCAATTACCTGTCCCTTGATAGCCTTGCATTCAATGTATTGGATGTCAAACTCGTTGAGTATCATAACCCATTTAGTCAATCTTCCTATGAGAGTGGCCTTACTGAGCAAGTACTTTAGTGGGTCTATCTTAGCCACGAGCCTCGTAGTGTGGGAGAGCATGTAGTGTCTCAACTTCTGGGAAGCAAAGACAACTATCAAGTAAGCTTTCTCAATAATTTTGTAGTTCTTCTCATAAGAGACCAGTGTTTGGCTCAAGTAGTAAATAGATCCTTCTTTGTTGTCATCATCTTCCTAAGCCAAAAGGATTCCCAGAGATGTTTTAGTTACCGAGATGTATAAAAGAAAAGGCTTCCCATGGATGGGAGGCATCAGGATTGGTAGATTGACAAGATATTGTTTGATCTATGTTAAGCTTTGCTCACAATCCTAGCTCCAATTGAATTTCACACCCTTATGTAAGGTCTTTATGAAGGGTTGTGATCTATCCACCAATTGTGAAATAAACCTACGAATAAATTGAAGCCTTCCCTATAGTTATCTCATCTGACTGATGTTCCAAGGTGGTGGCATGTCCATTATTACTTGTACTTTCTCTGGATCTACCTCAATTCCTTTTGGAGAAATAATGTATCCCAGCAACTTTCCTGATGTGACACCAAATGCACATTTCTTAGGATTGAGTCGAAGACTAAATTTTTCCAAACAATCTAGGTTGGGTCCCAAATCTTGCAGATGAGTATTGCATTTAGCACTTTTGACCAAGGTATCATCAACATAATCCTCCATGGTTCTATGCATCATGTCATGGAAAATTGTAGTAATAGCCCACTGATACGTAGCACCAGCATTCTTCAACCCAAATAGCATCACATTCCAACAAAAGGTTCCCCATGCACATGTGAAATTCATTTTCTCCTGGTCCTCTGGTGCAATTTTTAGTTGATTGTATCTAGAAAGACCATCCATAAGTGAGTACATCTCATAGCCAATTGTCATGTCCATGATCATATCAATATTAGGGAGTGGAAAGTCATCTTTAGGATATGCCAAGTTAAGATCACAGAAGTTTTTACAAACCCTGATAGACTTATCATGCTTGGAAACTATAACAATATTGGATATCCATTCAGCATAGTCAATTGCACGGATGAAACCAGTTTTTAGAAGTTTCTCCAATTTTTCTTTGATGAGCAATGCAACGTGAGGATGCATTTTTTGAAGCTTCTGTTTAACTAGTTTGATGCCTGGTGCTATGGACAAGTGATGCATGATAAGATCAAGATCCAATCCTAGCATGTTAGAGTATGTCCAAGAAAAAATTATTTTCTTTTCTTTGAAAAAGGCAATGAATTCTTCCTTTTCTTCAGGTGACAGTGACTGTGCCAGATGTATCATATGAGGATGTTCTTTTGTGCCTAGGTTAATTGACTGCATTAGCTCTATCAACACTAATGATCTCTCCTAAAAGTAACTAGGAAGTGCATCAAATATCTCATCTACAGGCACCACAGAGAGGTTTTCACCCTTGGATATGTCTTTTGTTTTTACTTTTTTGGGTTCTAACACTGCCACAATGTGGTTTTCACCATTAGACCTTTGCATTTTTTTATTAAAATTTTTTGACTGAGATATTTGATGTCAGCTTCAGTCATGTTGATACTTTTCTCATTGGTGGAAGACATTACAAGTTTGATAGCATTTAGGTAATAGGCGAGAGCATAGTCATTCTGGAACATGGGGACTTCGCTAGATGCATTGGGGTTATAGTCTATAAGCTCAGGATGTGTGAGTGAGAGAGTAGTGGTTGGTTCAATTACATTCATAGTATAGTCATTAAGTGCTTGGACCAGCAATTCAAGGCCTACGGTGACCTTGTCGATAGGTGTGTTCAAATTCCTCGAAGTATGAATGTCAATAATTGATGACTCTAGGACACTAGTTGGATCTGACCCATGTGACCTTACCCTAGACATTTCACCCACTTCAATTTAGTTTTCATAGATGTGCACTTGGTCAATGTCTTTATCAATAGTCACTTATGAAAGAGAGTCAAACTCATATTCCTTAGAATCAGTGCTACATGATGAGAGATTATAGAACTCCCCAACAGTGATAGGGACATAGTTACCTTCATCCTCTGGGTTCTTATAGAAATACTCAACACGGCATGAATAACTAGAATCTTCCTTTTCTAAATGATATTTGAGTTGCTCAGTATTGTCCTCAGAAGAGTCACTAGTATCATCCACAGTGCTAACATGTGGCACAAAGTCATCTGGCTCAGCAAAGAATTTAGCAAGATTGTAAGGGATAGGATGAGGATAGGAATCCTCATCATCAGATTCTTCCTCTTGAGTATCTGACTCAGCTTGTGACTCATTTTTAGATGAACTCTCAGGTGTTGGTATGAATTTATTTGGTCCCAAATGAAAAGGAACCTTCTTAAACCCTAGGTTAGTTGTATCATGGTTGCTTCAAGCTCTTGCTTTGATAGGATCAATTAGGCCATTGTTATTGCACCCAATAGGGCTTGCTCCCTTATAACCAAAATGCTTCATAAACCTAAGACCAGGCCCATATTTCTCAAGAGTGATTTCTTGAGCTTGTTCTGTTAGGTCCACTAGAGCCTCTTCTCTATAAATCCATGCAGCAATGGCTCTATTTTCACTTTCATCTTCTAAGGGAATTGTATCCTTGACAAAAAATTTATCATACTTGGTCTAGGGCATTAGTATGAACAGCTTCTTTGCCTCTAAGGGTCTCCCATAATGTTGAGGAGACTCTAGGAGAGATGTTAATGACAGTACTAATTCAAAGTGATACTCTCCCATCCCAGTTTCTTTTAATTTGAATGAATGCTCAATTTGTTTCAACATATTATCATGATAATCAGTGGACTCATCGTTAGTAGGGATGAAAGTTTTAGTAGCCTTGAGCATATTGTAGGTATAGCTAGTAGTGGCAGGAATAGTAACTTCAGAGCCATGAAATGGGAGCTTGATGCATTGATGGTATGTGGATGGCATAGCGCACATCTCATGTATCCATGGCCATCCTAACAAAATGTTGTAAGCAAGGGGAATGTCAAGCACCTAATAGGTGACATCCCTTTCTATAGGGCCGATGCGAATGGGAAAAACCACAAGACCTAGAGACTTTCATTCCACTTCGTCATACACTTTGATAGTGATCTTACATTGAGGATCAATAAAGTCCTCAGAATAATTCAATTATCTAAGGAGAGTAGCAGAGACAATATTTAGGCCAGTGTCGTTATCGATGAGTACCTGACGAACACGTGTCTAATGGATCATAACCTTGATATGTAAGGGTTGATTGTGCAGGTGACTCAACAAGTTATCATCCTCCTTGGAGAAAGTCATGAGATAAGGCAAGGTCAAGTGACCTACCATGGATTGAATTTCTCAAGATCAAGATCTTGAGGAACATTTGCCTTAGCGAGGGCTTTGTCCAGAATCTGCCTATGAGTAGGCAAGATTTTAAGTAGCTCAAAGATGGCAATCTGAGCATTAGTTCATTTCAATTGATCAAGAACACTATAACTGGTTGCTATCAAGTTTGTTGTGGGTTTTGCACCTTTTCTAGATGGACCAGCAAGGGCTTTGTCTTTGTGCTATTCAAGATTTGAAGTAGGAGGTGCAAGGCCTTTGAGCACCAACATGGCATGAGAACACATGATAGAATTAGCACAGTGTTGAGAGGGTGTATTATCCATTGCGTTGAGAGTAGGGCCCCTTAAGAAAAAAGGTGTCTTGGGTTTGTCATCATCTTTTTTTCCCTTAATGGTAATAATTTCACAATATTCAGAATCTACAGGTTCAACCATGTGAATGACATTGTCATCATTGGAAAATATATAGCTGACCTTGTTGTAGGGTTGTGGTTTCGAAGTCTCTCATTTTTCATTAGTTGGGAAAGGTTCTTTGAACACCTTGTGATCCAAATTTTTGTTATGTCCATCTACCACAAGACCACCAGCATCAATCATGTCCTGGACTTTATGGCGCAAGTTTATACAGTTGCTAGTTTTGTGTCCCTTGTTTTGGTGATACTCACATAATGATGTCTCATTCCACCATGGTGGACGTGGTTGTGGATCATAGGGATGAGGGTTATCCATTCCTGAAATAAGCTTATGTTGTAGCAATGTTTTGTAAACCACATCCAAAGGTTCTCCCAAGGGTGTATACTCTCACTTGGGGCATGTTTTCCATGAGTTTCTTGGTTTGTTCCTAGATGTTTTTATGTCAGGAGGAGGTTTCTCAGCATTTTTGGCCACTTTGAAGCCGTCTGTGAGATTAAATGTCACTTTAGTAGGTTTGGGTGTGGCATTGTTAATGACTCCATCATGTACAATTTCTTGGTTCTTGTTGACATGTTTGGTTTTATCCCTGTTGGAAGTGGAACTTTGTTTTATGTCCCTCTAAAGAGTAAGTTCACCTTTCTTGACCATAAATTCCTCGATACGGATAGCCTACATGATCATGTCTTCAAAGGGGCGTGGACCTTGAAGTTGGACTTTATATCCAAAATCAGGTAGGAGGTTATCAGTGAAAATGTCAAGCTTCTCCATTTCTAGAATTTTGTAGGAATACTTAGTGTACAGTTGTCTCCACCATTGGAGGAATGTGAGAAAAGGTTCTCCAACTTTTTGTTTAAGGTTGCATAGATCTTGAATATTGATAGGGTGTTGTATGTTATGATAATACTTCTAAACAAATAGATTGATAATTTCATCAAACGTCTTGATACTAGGAGGTAAATGTGAGAACCACTCCAAAGCCTGACCACCTAGGCTTCTAGGGAATAAATGCATGAGGTATGTTTGGTTGTGTATAAACTCCATAGACAAAGCACCAAATTCTCGCAAGTGATCTTGGGGATCTATAGTACCAAAGTACTTATCATACTTGGGTAGCTCTATGCCTCGTGGGAAAGGTAGCATGTTTATGCTTTTATCAAATGGGCACCAAAAATATATGCGTGAATATGTGGCCTCTGTTAACACACACACTTCAACACAGTCATTGTATGTGGATTCATCTTAGAATGAACATGATATTGTTCACCCAAGATTTTTCCTACAAGTCGACCTATTTCCTTCTATCTAAAGGGATTTTTCCTGTTAATATCCTTAGAATCAAGGTGCAAGCAACCAAACCCTCTAAGAATGAAGGATTTGATATACAACTAATCTATGTGAGAATGCAAAGTAATCTATGATGAGATATGCATTTAATCTAAGAACAAGTAAAGGAAACTAGATTAATCATATGCATAGTTAAGCTAAATGGAATTAAACTAAGGATGCAAGTGTATGCAAAATATGAGAAAATGTGAGAAAATGTGAGTATGAATTTCAACAACACTTCGATAGCAATTCAATTCATCCTCTCCAAAATGAAGAAATGACGGTCTCTTAAATAGATTTTCCTAGAATCCATCTACGGTTGAGATCAATTTCAATCAACGGTCAGGATTGAAGATGAGATTCAATTAAGGTGGAAGATTCCCAAATTAAAGGGAGTTAACTAACTCAGATTTTAGTGTAAGAGTCAATCAGCTTAGATAGACTTTAGTGTAAAAGCAAGTGATCTGGGTCACTTCTAATTTGATTAGCAGTGAACTAGGAATTTCCATTTTTGAACTAAAGAGAAGAATTAGAAAGAATATTTATTTAATAAAATGAGATATGCTCTCATAAATACCTTTTCTATTTAACTAATTAGAGACACTTTTCTCATTTAGTTAAATAACTTCATTTAATTAATTAGGAATGGCTTCCTATTTAATTAAATAACTTTTCTTAATTAATTAGAAATAGCTTTTCTATTTAATTAAATAATTTTGTTTAATTAATTACAATAGGTAGATTTATTAAATTAATAAATTTAATTCCATAGTGCATTGGCCTTAAGGTATAATTTAATTTAATTAAAGTATAAATACTTAATAATTAAATTAAATATTAATCAATAGGTTTCAATGTGACTAATATGAGTGTGTACTATAGGGATTAGATTATGAGTATGATGAATGCAAATTAGGGTTTTCTGCATCTAACAATTAAGTCAAGTAGTGAGTAGCAAAATAAGAATTGCCTATTAGAATAGGTCTTTAGCCATTATCAGGATAGACCAGAATTGGTATAATGGAAATGAGCCAATTTTGGGGTATTACACACAATAGCTCTTGAAAATTACACAACGAAAATGACTTTGATTTCATTCCTTTTATCAAATTTCACCATAAATGCTTAATATGAATGGTGGATCAAATTGAATTGAAGTTGATAGACTGTCATCCACTTTACTTGCATTAATTACTCAGTATATTCTTGCATCATTAGGTAACCACATAAGGTTTAGTTACTCCTGACCTTTTTAGGTAGAGTCTGTAACTCGACCTCACTCGGTAAAAAAAGTAACTCGGTAGAAGTTAGTATCCTTTTACTCAGTGATCATTTTGTATCTTGAATACAAATATGTATCTTTTTTTCTTTCAATTAGAACTAATATGGATGTTTTCTTTGATAGCCTAGTTCCAGTTATCCTTTGAGAACTCAAGTAGAAATAGTGAAGTCACCCAATTCTTGAGTGACTTGCACATCATCACTTGTACATGTATTCTTGGTAGAATTTAGAATCCACTATTGTCTCATCTATTTTCTTATGTTATCAGCTTTTGTTTTCTTTTCATCTTCAATTCTTCTAGTATTCATACAGTTCTTGGCAAGATGACCAAGTTCTATACAAATGAAACATCTTTTAGTAGTATCTCTTTTCCTCATATAATGTTTTACACAATTCATACTAATTTGTCCAAATTCTCCATAGTAGTGACATCTACACCAGGTGTTATAATCCCAACCAAATATAGCTTTGACAATTTGTTTTGCTGGGTTCAACATCTTGGTTTTGCATTCTGATGACTTGTCTCCATGCTTATTTTGTGACATGTGCCTTCAAATTTTGGTTTCCCTTTGCATTCATTATCCTTGTGGCCATGTTTATTAAAATTGTAGCACTTTTTATTGCTCCAACATTTGTTTGATGTATGACCTATCTTACTATAGTGATTGCAAGTAGGTTGTTCATTCTTTTGAGCACCTTTTTTGAAAGATTCACCTTCTTCTTTGTGTCTAATTCTTGTGTTTCCCTTTTGTCTATAACAATTTGTCTCATTCAACTAATTCATGTCTACTTGGGATTTCATCATTCTATGATTGATTTTCCTTTTAGAGTTTAGATCATTCTACAATCATTCATTCCTTGATCTTAGGTTCACGATTTCTTCATTTGCATTGGTGAGTTGATTAATGAAGTCCATCTACTGAAGGGATAGATGCTAAATCTCATTATCTTTTCCTTCCCTTTCTTCTTTTATCTTTTTTTTATCTTACATGACTTCACATAGCCTTACTAACTAAATTTCTTTCTCTCTTCTTAGCTTTCTCACTACTTCTTCCAGTGAACCATTCTTTTCCAAGAGTTCTTTGATTGCTTCATTTGCTTCATCTAAGCTGCTTGTTGAATGAAGGTCTTCAATTCTTTCCTCAATGTAGAGATGGCCATTCATTTGAATTGCAAGATCTTTTCTTCATTTCAGGGATTAGGAGAGTTTTTCCTTTGCTTTCTTGAGTTGTGCAATAGTCATTTTCAAATCTAGCTTGTCATTGTCAATAGCCTTGTCAAGTTTGAATATCTCCATGGCCTTTGATCTTTTCTCAAGTTGTCAAACTCTCTTTGAGAACCACAATACTCTGATACCAATTTTTGGAAATTTTCATAAAGGTTAAGTTATTAAGAGGGGAGGGGTAAATTAGTAACTCTTAAAAGTTTTATCATGAATTAATCCTTTTTGTGAATTTTGATCTAACTACATGTATAAGAAACTAAAAACATGAAAGCATACATAACAATTTGACACAATATTTGGTGACTCAGAAACCTTCCAAATAGAAAGTAAAACTAGGGTGGGGATATACACATAAGTTTTAGTACTACAAAATAAATTTGGCCTATTAAGGCTTACATTGATCACTTCTAATGATCTGCCTATTAGGAGCAATAAAGATTGCTAGGTCCACCTTGTTAAAGGATTTACAAATATACAATAAAGTATGTACTTGGTAAAGAAATTTGCATAAGACTATTAGGTCTACCTTGTTAAAGGATTTGAGTAATCCACCTATTAGGATGAAGTAGTAGTTGATCTTTGATCTACATTAAAGGATTTGACCAATCCACCTATTAGGATGAAGTAGTAGCTAATCCTTGATTTGCAACTTGGTTTTCTAAATTAGATTCCTTTATGTATAAATCACCTTGATGTGATAGATATATCTTTGTTGCTCCTTATCCTATTGTATCCTTTGTAATTCACTCATTATTCTCTTCTCTGATTACATTCAAGTACATTGCATTACATACACACTTGGATATGATACAATACATTACATATATATACCAATCCAATTATACAATTACAAAGTCAAACATAATACAAGTTTACACAAATATTACAAAGTTGATTCAAATGTAGACACTAGGGTTTTGAAGACTGACTTAGTGAGGTTCTAATACTTGGCATCCACTTTCAATGATTGGCATCATCATGCACTTTTTAGACCTAGAAGCTCGGCCCATATTGATCACTTCCAAGTAGTCTTGAACTCGATCTACACTAGTGACTTGGTAGATATTGTGTGACTTAGCATATACACTGCTAGGCTTAATCAATGCTTCCACTATGAGCTCAATATAAATTAAATCACTTGGTTATCATAGAGTAGCTCAATTAATACTATATTTGTATCACATCAACTACAAACTTGGCAAGCACTACATAGCTCAATTTGCACTAGTAAACTCAACATACACTAAGATGCATGGTTTATACTACTAAACCTCACACTAGTTATAACTACTTGGCACATACTAAAATTTGTCCAAAGGACTCAGTAGAAACTATAGAACTTGGTAACAACTAAAATGCTTGATTAATTTTTAACTATACAATAAGCTCAGTAGATACTTACAATCTAAATAAGTGTATGTCACTAATAACAAACTTGACTGATATGTCAACAAAATTGAGTGCAAAAGATGAACCAAAACCTGTTGATCAGAAGAGAAGGATAGGTAGAGGTGAGTTTAAAGGAACTTTTTTTAGATGTCATGAAGAAGAAAATAGAGCTTATGAATGTGCTAAGGCTAGTGAAAGAAGAGTTGGTGTTATGAACGAGGCTGGAAACCATATCAGTGAACCTGAGCGAGGAGAGAGTTCTCTAGCTCAGTGAGTACTGGTTGGTTGGAGGGAAATGGAATATTTTTAGAGGAGTAATTTTTTCACTGTAAATCTAGTGGTAAAGTTTGAAATGTAATAAGCAAGCAATGTTTTGTTGATTTTTAGATTGGGAAATATAAGGATCAAGTGTTATGTAACATTGTGGACATGAGTAGTTGTCACATATTACTTGGTAGACCTTGGCAATATGATTGCAGGGCTATGCATGATTGTGTCAAGAATGTGATTACTATTGAGAAAGGTGGTAGGAATAATTCCCTTATTCCTTTGTAGAATGAAGAACTCCATAGGAGGAACCTAAGTATTGGTAGTTGAGTTGAGCTACAAGATTCTTAGAGGGTTAGAGATCAACGTAGAAAGTAGACGTGTGGGACACCGAGAATGGATGTGAAGAAGTAGTGAAACAAGGGAAAAAATGTAAAAGTTGAGGACTTAGAGGACATGTATGTGAAAAAATAGTTTGTGATTTATGTTGCCAATCCCAAAAGATGTTCTTCTAGCTACTAAAAACATCTTTTCAAACCTAGACTATCTGATGCAAGAGCATCCTAGATTTGTTGGCAATCTTGCATATTGGTGTGTTTCGGCCTTGGGGTTAGGGGACTTAGTCAAAGGAAGAGGTGTGGCTCAGTCCTTACTAAGTAATTTATGGTTGTAGTTTTAACTAAGGTGCTCAGTTGGAGTAGCTTTACTTAGTCTTCTCTTGGTGGTACTCAGTTGGTGAAGGTACTTGGCATACACTAGGAGCTCAGTTTACACTACATGAATTGGTTATGCTTGGATGTAGTGTTGACCAAGTAGCCCAATCAATGAAGGGATTTAGTTACTCAGTAGTTGGTGGATCTTGAAAATGCTTATCATTTTTCTAATGCTCAAAGGTTATTTCTGACACTCAATTTTTGTGGTGCCCAAGTTGTCTAGGAGTTAGTTACTAGTGGGAGTTGACCTTCACATCTAATTTTTTATATATATTTAATATTTGTTAGACGCTAACTTGTAGCTCAACATATATTTAATATAAGGGTTTATTTAATTTGTAACTTACTAGGATGACTTGTGGCTAATTTGGGTATAAGTAAGGGGTCATGTGGAGTCTTTAGTCATAATCATCCAACTTGCAAAAGAGGATGTGGCAGAGGAGTGAACTTTGAAGAGCTAGTAGTTGAGGCTTGGTAAAAAAGGAGATTGTTCAGTGAGCTTGCGAGCTCAAGTTTAGATCTTCCTTGGAGGTTTCTATCAGAGTGTGGATCTGGACTAGCTAGGGTTTATGTTGGATCTTGAGGGATCTTGCAAAGTTTTTGTAATTACTATTGTATTTGGCCAAAACCTAGAAGGCCTTATAGTTGGGCACATTGCATGTAAATAATTATTTTATGAATAAAGAGTTGCATTTGGTATCACATTGTGTATCTTTTGTTGTGTTTTCATTGTGTGGTTATTTTTTGGGGGCCAAGACATCTCCTTTGGGGATTCTCCTATGTTACACTACATCACAAACCTAAGGGGTTGGACCTAGTTCTTCAAATGTCTTGGGATTTTAGAAAAGGCCCATCTATATGGAAAGATACAAATAGATATCCTTTATAGGTATCCCTAGTTTTCCTCATTCTATCCCCAATGAGTTAAGAGATAAAGTCACAAAGTTGTCTAGAAATAATGCCATCAATAGTGAAGATCATCTTAGAAAATTTATTAATATTTTGAATTATTACGAAGTGAAACATGAAGATGTTTTCATGAAGTTATTTGTACATTCACTCACAAAAGGTATCAAGCACTAGTTCAGAAGACTTCCTAATGATAGCATTGGTTCATGGGATGATCTCGAAAAAAAATTCAACAAGTAGTATGGGGATAATACTAATGCAAGTTTAATGATGAATGAGTGTAACAATATTAAGAAAAATCAAAATGAATCTACATTTGATTTAAATGTGAGGTTCCAAAAGGGAATGTATAAGTTATTTTGATCCATGACATGAGGAGAGAATGTATGTCTTCCTACCTATTTCAATACTTTTGATAGTAAAATGAATTATATTCAAAGAGACAAAGATCCTAGGAGACTAAGACATGCTTTCAAGATAGTAATTAACATTGAAAATAACATTAGACCCTCTAGAAAACTTGGAAGGAGAGATTATCCCAAGTTATTTAATCCTAGGGAAAACAAGAAGGAAGGAGATAATCCTATTAAAACCAAAAAACTTAAAGATGAAAAAATAGATTAGGTATTGATTTTTCTTAAGAATATGAATCCTCCATTAAACCATGTAAATAAGCTTGATACTGGTGATAAGTCCCACTTCAATAATAACTATAATAGGTAAACCAAATTGTAGAATTTCCAATACAACACACAATGGAAGGATGAAGTCCATTACCAATCATGTACAAGGCACAAATGATTAGAATACACTAGATCCATTGCAGAGAAATTTTGTGAATATGATGGAAGAAATGCCTTGCTACATAGTGTGTCAATCTCCTCATTCTCCTAACTATTGTGCAGTTGCTCAATCTTTCTATGTACCTCAATAGACACAACCTAAAGAAAGGGAGGAAGAAAATAATCATGATGATTTGGCCTGCAACATGATTAAATCATGTGATAATTATGAAGAATTTGATAATGAAGAATCTGAAATGGATATTAGTCATCAGCAAAAAAATTTAGATGATGAAGATCAAGTTGATGACAAGACATGAAATATGATCTTAGGGGTTGAACATATGAATCTGAGAAATAATTCCAAGGAAGAGATTAACTAAATAACTAGTGAGATGGTGGCCCAATTTCATTGCACTTATAATCTAAGGAATAGAACAATAAATAATATTGCAAAGGGTCTAGGGTTCTATTTTTTATCTTCCCCTAATTAGAATTTAGTCCTTTAAACCATCTAATGGTTCCTTCCTTCTAATTTTTATCCACCAACCTTGACCTTGAATACCCTTAACTCAATTTGCCTCCTAGAGTCCTACTAGCCCTTGTTAACCTTGTTCCTTCTCCTAGAATTCCAAACCCTTTCTTAGGATCTTTCCCACATAGTTCTTAGGTCCTTAATAGTTTATTTCCTACCTTTCATGCCCTTTCTAGACTTTTCAAATACTTTTGGTCATGTTAGCAATCACTTAGATATCACCATCCAGAAGTAAGGCTAATTAGGCCTATTTGTATTAGGTTTAGTTTCATTGTTTTGGTTAATTTCTCAAAATTCTTCCATACAAACCTATGGAAGACCATAAAATTATGAAATTTATCACCTATCACTTTAAGAATCCCAAATTACCAAGATTCAACTCACCCACAACCCTAATTTCTCTTAGGCCCTAGTTTCTAGGCTATCTTTTAGGCTATTGGACCAATCTCAGCAAAAATTTCCTCAAATTTTTTTAACTTCATACCAACCCTTACAATCACTTGTTTCTTCAAGGGGACATTTTATGACTTCCATACAAGCCAAGGGATTGGTCATAACAAATCATGGGTGTGCTCTTCTAACACATCTTCTCACTATCCTAGCTCACCTACTCTAAGTAGTCAGCCTAGGACATCACTCTACAACTAGGAGATCAATTGAAAAAAAAAAAAAAAAAATTATGTACAAGTCCTAACCTATCATTCTACAATGTTTCATGCATTCTCAACTATGGATGATCAGGTTAGGGCCATTTTGGTTCTAACAACTCTATAAATGGAGATAACATTCCAGTCACCTAACAACCAATATAAATTTTCAAACCTACAACTTGAAATAAGACTTGGATATGAAAAATAAATTTAAGCCAAAACTCTACATTTTCATGAAGTTAGATCATGTAGCACAATCCGTACATTGTCATACAAGAGTGCAAAAACATAATAAATGCAAAGGAAAACTTAGAAAATGTCCATATAGGTTTGTCACATGTGTGGTCTATAACTAAAATTCATTATAAGCTCCAAAAATCTTCATCCCATGCTCAAATACCAAAGCATGGTTGGTTACAACCACCCATTTATTCATTTGCAATTTTCTTGCAAAAGTTGCTCAAGAAACTTTTGAGCAATTTTTCTTTTTTGAATGTTTTAGGTAACTATCCCTAGACCTATCCTAGGACCTTAGTTAGGACCCTTAGGACCCTATACGGGACCAAGTACACTAGTTTCTCAATCTTAGAAACTTTTAACCCACTTGACAAAATTTGACAACTTTTTGAGCTTTTGAGCAACTTTTGCCCTTACAAAAAAATTGGGACAATTTTGGATCCAAAGATCATTGAATCTTATTAAACTCCCACAAATACTCTTAACTAACCCTAAAAAACACCTAAACTAACCATCAAAACAAAAATAGGGGAGGTTCTCTACACCATACTCCCTTGGGACAAAGAACTCAAGTCCCTTGAGTTAGAAGGTCTTCAATGGAAACTTTCTATTTCAGTATGTCTTCTTTAATCATCTAGGTAGCTTTAGCATCTAGCAATCCTTTCCATTTTACCAAATATGTTTTTTAGGTACCCTTCCTATTCTTATTAGTCACCTTGGACTCCATTATTTTGTCCAATTTTAGAGGTTGAGGAGTGGGCAAATCTCTGACCCAATCATCTTCTACCAAATCTAAAAGAGTGTGTTAACCAGTATTAGAAGGAAGACCTTTATAAGGAAATAGATCACATACATTGAAATTGGGAGAGATACTCAAATTAGGAGGTAGCTCCACTTCATACACATTATTTCAAAACTTATGCAAGATCTTTGTTGGTCTTATCTTCTTTATCAGTAGCTTGGTTGGCTTCCCTTTTGGCAATCTCTCCTTCCTAAGGTAGGAAAGTACCAAATCTCCCACCTTAAATTATAAATCCCTCATTGTCTTAGGTTCTCTAGTTTTTTATTTCTCAACTTGGTGTTGTAAAGTCTACCTAACCAAGACATGAAGTTGATTCATCTACTCGACAAAGGATTCTCCTTGAGATCTCATTTTATCCTACAAGTTAAGATCCCTTAACTCCATGATCCCTCTTTGAGAAACCCCCTATACTAATTCAAATGGGCTCTTTCTAATGCTCCTATTGATGGATTCATTATAGGTATATTCTACCTATCCTATAATGTGATCCCATGACTATCCATGTTGTTTAGTTAAACACCTTAATAGGTTACTTAGAGACCTATTTACTACCTCATTTTTTTAATCTACCTAAGGGTGATAGTTTGGAGAGAAAGATAAGTGTGTTCCTAACATTTTCCAAAGGGTTCTCCAAAAGTATCCCACAAACTTATTGTCCCTATTACTCATTATGTTGAGTGGAAATCCATAGAGTCTTACTTGTTGGAAATATTCAAGAAAAGATATATAACTGAGAGGGGAGGGTTGAATCAGTAACTTATAAAACTCTTAAGCAATTCAGCATTTCAACCATTAATCATTCATTCATCTAATCTACTGCATAAATGAAAGATCAATCATTCAACACATGAACACAATAATTTGGTGACCCAGAAACCTTCTAATTAGAAAGTAAAACTGGGGTGGGGATGATGCCCACAAAACTTCATTACTGTAGTATGAAGTTGGTTGGTTAAGACTTCTGGTGATCTACCCTGTTAGGAGCAAGTAGGACTACTAGATCCACCTTGTTAGAGGATTTACAAACATATAGTGAAGTATGCACTCTGTTAGGTGATTTACAAAAAGACCATTAAGTCTACCCTGTTAAAGGATTTAAAAACTGATTCACCTGTTAGGATGAAGCAGTGGATCTACTTACAACTGTTTGCTAATAAGATCCTTTTTGCATTGATCACCTGATGTGATAGATATAACTTTTCTGCTCCTATGTTGACCTTGTTGTATTCCTTTTATTTTGATGCTCATAGCAATACCTTCTTCACATGAGAACATCACTTCCTTCTTCTTTTCAAGCATGTTATCCTTCATAGATACTATTTTCAAATGATATCATACATTACATATATACCATTCCAATATTTACAATTACAAGGTCGGCCAAAATACAAGTGAACAAAACATTACTGAGTTGGCCCAATAGTAAATAACTTGGGTTCACTGAACTAACTTGGTGACCTTCTGATACTTGGCATCCACTACATTACTTGGCATCATCATGCACTTGGTAGAAGTAGAGACATGGTTCATACTAGCCATAGAACATTGCTTGGAACTCGGTAACCATTGGTGACTTGGTAGATATAGTGTCACTCGATAGAAACTAACTTCTTTGTTTACCTTGCTTAACTCGATAAACACTAAGTCCTTTGTGTACCTTTTTCACTCGGTAAACTCTGCTGATCTTCATTTATCTTTTTCACTTGGTAAACACTGCTGAACTTCTCATTCACTCGATATCTTTTGGAATGCTCGGTGAGAACTGTTTACCTATTGAACTTCTCATTCACTCGGTATCTTCTAGAATGCTCGGTGAGAATTTTTTACCTGCTGATCTTATAAGGTAACCACTGAATGCGTTGTATATACTTGAGACTAAGTGATGAGCTAGATAAGCATTTAGAATTGAATAAGTGTTTGCACTAATGACAAATATATCATAATTCCAACAATCTCCCCCTTTGGCATTAGTGACAAAAACACTTACGAGCCAAAACTTATATAGAAAATTTGACGTACTGATTTACATATATTTCCCCCATACAATATGCTCAGAGTATTTATAAATATCTCTATCTTTTCTCTAACTCTATCTCCATCTCTATCTCTCTTCTAACTCTAGCTCCCCCTTTTTGACAATAATTCCAAATTAAGCAATATGTATTTACACAGAGACACCAAAATAGGAGATAAACTCATAGTGTACTTTGAGAATAAGAGCCAAAGTCTTATCCCAATTTTCTTCCAAAATTTTGTAGGTGGAGAGTGCTATTTGAACTTCACCAGAAAGTTTAACCATATGATCTGCAACTGAGAAATTGTTGTTATGGATCAATGCTTTGGAGTAGACAATGTGTTTCTGCATTGTGTCCATGATAGGAAGGATCATGTTCTGAATGTCAATTAAGGTAGACCTGATCCTTGCTTCCTCTCTCAACAATTATGATTTCTTTTCTGAAAAAAATTTGATTCTAAGATGATGGGATGAACTTGAATTGGGGTCAAGTTGCAGCATTTGGGCACTGCCCTTCATATCCTCATCAATTTTATTCAATTTTTCTTTGATCTCCTTGGTGTATTCGGTAACATCACAAAGTTTGGCAAAAAGTAAAGTTACATAATTACAAGAATTTTCAAGATTGGCAAAAATTGTAGACAATTCTACCTATTTTATTGCAATGTGCTAAGCAATGTGCTCAAGCACCTTATTATCAAATTTCCTTTCAGCCATCTCAATCAAATTTTCTTGACTAGAGATGTCCTCGTTGAATTTATTTACAGCCTCTTCTAACTAAATCAAAATGTGTTGAGTAGAATCTACTTCAACACCTATAGCATCTATAATTATATTCTTGGCAGCCTCAATTATTCTATATTCCTTATCCCTTTTAGATCTTAACTACTTCTGCGTAGCTTTCATCTCTATTAATTGACTAGCATACCTCATTTCTTCAATGGTAGCATTTTCATAGTCAATTTTTGGAATTACTATATCTGTGTCTAAATCAATATCTTCTGGAATTTCCTTTCCAGTGATCAGAAGTCTTAATGGTTGCTTTTGTTTGACTTATGTGATGACTAGTTTAATCTTAGGAATAGACACAATAGTAGAGATGGAAGGACTAGCAATAAAAATTGGGATAGGACTTGAGGATTGAATGCCAATAGAGGTATTTACTAGATCAAAAATTGGAATGCTTCCCAAAAATGATGATACACTCGTTATAGTAGTATCTAAACTAATGAGAATTGAAGTAGATGCAAAAATTGCTGACAAAATTGTAGAACAGGCTGGAACTCACAAAATTGCAGAACTTATTGTTATACCAAATGATGATGATGGAGCTGAGGAGGCTAGCTTGGTACCTAAAGAAGAGGGCTGCAGCTCTGTAGATGAAGTGTTAGACACTTCCACTGATGATACCTAGAGCTGTGATGTGGCAGGTGCAGATGATAAATCTGATGTAGATGTTATCAAACCTATAGAAGCTAACTCCAACCTTGATGATGTGATGATTTTAGGTGGAGAGTGAGGAAGGGATGCAATAACCATTGCTGCAATTTTTACTAGATCATCTTCCTCCTTATTTTCCTCTTCATCTTCTTCCTCTTTTTCTTCCTTGTCTTCTTCCATTAATGCATGCAGCTCTCCTGGTGAGACTGTGATGGATGGAGTGGCATTTATATCATCACTATCACTGTTGTCATCATCCTTGATTTCTACTAGGTTTTCACTGGGCTTATGCAAATGATAGATATTTTTCCACATGTTTGTTGCATCATTTACAACATGCTCAATGTCTTTGATTAAAATCAAACAAGTGTGAAATCTGATCATTATTTTTCCTTCATGATTTTTCATTGCAATCTTTATTTTTGCTCCAGTGATATTTGGTTGAAGATTCTTCAAAGATTTCTCATAGATATCTTTTACCATTTGGGTGGTTGTCTCCCATCTTAGTTGCAATCTCTCCAGTAGTTCCTTAGAGATTTGAGAGGCAAGCTGATCCAGGGAGTATTTCCATTTTCCCATCTTGGAGAGTACCAGTTCCTCTATCTGCATTTTCTCAACATTTGTTCTTGTTTCAAATTTCAATGCCTTGAAATTTGTGATGTCTGCTCCTTCTTCCAATTGTTTGATCCTATCTTCAAATGTGGGTGGAGGCCTGACCAATACAGGTTCTTGTTTGCCTTTTCTGGTTCTCCTTGAGAATACTACAATAGGCTTCTTCTTAGGTTTGACAGTGATTGCCTTTCCTTTCTTCTTTGGAGGTTCTTCTTTAGATTCTTGTTCTTCTTTTTCTTCTTCTCCTCCTTCTTCTTCATCATCTTCTTCATCTTCACCTTTTCCTTCAGTTAGCATGAGAGGACCGATAGCAATTTTCATTTTGGCTATCTTCCTCTTACCTTTGCTTATTGCCTGTGGTAGCTTGATTTCAAGCTCTACTCTAGCCTTTGCTTCATCATAAGTTTCAAAGGTAGGGATTTTAGGGATAGTTGGTTCATTCACCAGTACCTCAATGATGTCTCTTGCATCATCAATATTTAATTCATAAGGCAATGGTTTTACCCATGCCACTCGAAGTATGACTGCCTGTATGTACACATGATCACAGTCAACCATGAAACATATATCATCATTATAATCCTCAACAAGATTAGGAGGAATTCTAAACCTATTATTCATCCTTTCCTTGAAATCTTCAAAATAGTTATCCGTGACTTTGTCAAAAATTTCACCCGTTTCAGCTATGAACTCATTAATCTGATATAGAATTGGAGTGTCTTTCCTCCATACTATAGATCCTTTTGATGGAAAAAAACTTTTGTACATAAAATAATAAGAAAATTAACAAAGAACCAAATTTACAAGGGTTATTCTTTGAAGTCCTTATGCTTTCCATATTTTTATTCAGCTATCTTCATAGCAATTTTGACAAATCAAATTCAAGATTTTTCTTTACAATCTTAAATGCTAAATCCACAGCTTCACACGGTACACTATTCAATCTGCTAGAACTATATAGTTTATATGAAATTACATAAATGCAAAATCTGAGTTCCATGTTAGATATATTGTTAAGTTTTAGTCCTCTACCATCCCATTCTGCTAGGGTTTTCTTTTGCAACTCATCCCAACCTAGGGTTTTAGTGGTTTTGGCTTTATTTAGCATAGGCAAACCCATGATCTTATGAATCATCTTTTTGGTTATCAATATGGGTTGCTCCAACCACAACTGACCATTGTGTACACAGCTTAGAACATATCTAACCCATTTAATTTGGAAATTCCTTGGTAAGTGCGGAATATGGGTCAAGCCTTTTTCTTCTAAGTGCTTATGCTCAGATTTTAGGGCTCCATCAACACATAATTGACCTAGGGCATTATCCATATCTAATGTACCAATTTCCTGAATAGTGCATTTGAAATGAGCATGAATATCATTAACAAGAAGTACCTTAGGAGGAATTTTCAATTAAGCTCCATGTAGGTCAAGTGATTCAGCAACTGTGGGCACTATTTTGAATTTTGGGGTTGTTGGTGTTTGAAAATGTTACCCATTTCCAATTACCCTGATGAGAACAAAACATATCTAGGGGCAGCTAACTCCCATTATCAACACATCCATTCAGACACCAGGCCAACTATAAGGCTATACTCCTTCTGCACTTCAGGCTCTGCAAAACCTAGGCAGGTGAACCTCTTTAGATCTGACTATGTGACCAGTGCAATAACCATATTCAGGATCTATAAAAGCAGATGAAACCCCTAATCCTTCTATGCTTAACCAAGAGATCACAAGCATGAAATAGCTAAGGACATGACTCATACAACTGGAAAGCTAAGTGTGGGTTATACTTTGAATACCTTTCAACAATAAAAATAAAATGATTTAATAGATTGATATCAGTAAAACCCAAGTATGAGCAACAGAACTTAATGATCCTATCTCTGACCAGTGCCTTATCTGTTGGGCAATTAAATGAATCATAACCATACATCTCCTGGAAACCTCAAACGTATCTCTACATTAAGATCCCTGATCTATCTTTCACCTTGTGAATTGACATCTGCATCAAAATGAATCTCATACTTAGAAAATCCCATCATGAAATCGGTAAACCCTGTGATAAAAACCAAGCGGTTACATGGCTCTTGGTTCCATAAGTAAGGTATTTCAATCACATACATCACTAAATGAGATGCAACCTAATCTATGGTCTTTAATCATAAACTAGAAAAGATTACAGATCCACAAAAAGGAGACAAGATTCAGGCTGAATTTGAAACCATTGCTGCTCTTCATTTGCTTTCTTTGAAATCAAATACATGAGAGATGTACAGAATACTTCATAAATCACCTAACAGACATGAACTGTTTGCATAAAACTCAAAATGTTGTCCAATACAAGAAGAAAATGTTGAAGAATGGTCTCTCAGTGCAAAAATTGGAACCCTTACAATGACAGAAAGAAAGCAAGATATAGGAGGGAGATGAATTCCTGGATCTGTTATACAACTGACAGCTGTCCACTTGAAATTCACTCCCGAGAAGATCAGAAACACCTTTCTTTCCTCTCTCCTTGATTGGCAAATCAAAACCTTTCACCTTGGCCCTCAGAGGCATAAAAAACTCAAAATGTAATGATGAAAAACGATAACTGACTCTGATGTTAAAATGAATTTACCAGGTAAAAGTAACAAATCAGTTACAAAGGGCCTTTCAGATTGCAATATGATCCTTTCTAGCTTATTTTTACCACACTCGGGGTTCAAAAGGCCTTTACATCTACCTCATAACCAAAATTGAAAATTAGTGATGAGTTCTGCTTATTCTGCTATCAAAACCTTAGATTTCATAAAAATGACCTGTAGCATGTACCAGTGGCAGTCTATGCAAAAATGAACTTCATATTCGGAAAATTCAAAGTTTCCCATTTCCAACGGTATATTGGAGTGCTATTTTTAGAAAAAATTTGACCCAGATATAGCCCTCTGAAGTTCAAGCCTCTGCTCATGTCTGTATGACAATATTTCACAAATATATAAACTTTCAAAAGTTAAAACTATATCAGAAGTTCAAACTTTATTTTTAAAAAAAAAAAAAAATTGCACGTCAATTTGAAGGAGATAAAGTAAAATATTAAAATTTTTAAAATTTCTCCATATTTTTCTACATGGGTCAAACTTCCTTTGACCACTTGCCACATGTCATCTTTTAACTAGTTCAGGATTTGCACAACTAGGTGCCACATCATCATCTTGCTTGTTGCCACATCATCTCCACCTCGCCCTTGCCATATCAGCCTCGCTATCTTGCTATAGTTAACTGGCGAGCATTTTCATATGGCGAGGAAATGACAACCCTCCGATTGGGACACTTGTCAACATCTGGGCGCTGGTGGACTTTTTGGCGCCATGTCATCATGTTTGAAATTCTCTCCAAAATTTGGCTTTAGCAACCCACCAGCTATCTTCAGTTTCCCCACACACGAGCTTGGCTTTAAAAGCCATTGTCTTAAGACGTTAACCATTCCTTGTGCAATAGTATTTAAAATATAACATATTTCGTCACCCACCCAATGTGGGATAAAGCATTTTGACTGCAGCTTTTAGAATGTGTGTTCTGTTGTGCGGCTAAGCATTCTTAAGCCTTCAAATGGCTCCTTTGTTTCTTGTTTTAGAAGGCCACCCTCCCTTTATCATGGGTTTTCAAATCTGTATGCTCTGCCTTTACTATGTTGTGGGCGTGAGATGCTCCTTTGCGATGTTAATGTTCCTGCCTTAAACTGTCCCTGCGGCTCCTTTATGCTACTATTGATTACATTTTTTATTTATTTAGGGGAAGTGCTTTATTTTATAATGCTTGGACGGCTACTCCCATTCAGCCTTTTGATGAAACATGAAAGTCATTTTCTTTTCTCTCAAAAACTATGGCCTCTACTTCATTTGGTGGGAGGCTTCATTTTCTTGCAAACTTGTCCTTTTATACCACTGGTTGCCGTGAGTTCTGATGCTATCTTTGGAGTCTTTTAAAATGTGTGTGCTCACTGTACATTTCGTGAGTTCCTTGTGCCATGGACGGCTCTTCATTTTTGAACGTGAAGCTTCTTTTAATTGCCTGTGTGGCTTATCTATTTGGAGCGGCTTGCTAGGATGTGATTTGGTTGGCATTTCATTTGTTTCTTACTGCAGCTTTCTTTTTAACTTCACACGAGCCTAAACTTTGTCTGATTTTCATTGAAGCTTTCATGCTTACTGTCGATTGCTCCTTTGAAACTGGTGTTTTGCTTTTACATGCATGTGTTCTCTCCATAAATGCATGCTCTGTTTGGTTGTTTAGAATGGAAAGTTTTTGAAACATTATATAGTTAAAACTATATAAGCCCTTAAAAAAATTTGAACCTTTCCTTTTAAATTCGAAGAAGGAATGCATCATGGAGGCATTTATGTATTGATCCATTATGCCATTTTAATCTTGAGGGAAAACAAAATATTTTCACACCAAAACATGTAATGATGACACCATTAAAATCCCTTCATGGAAACTTTAATACCCCAATGTCTATCAGTATGATACTAGTCGGGCCCCAATGCAGGTCCAACTAAAAAAAAAAATTGTTTCTGAACAACTGATACTCCAGACTGACCAAATGAACACCTCGAACTAATTTGAATCAAGTTCAATCAATAATTTGAACTTTAAAACTCATTTTGACTCTTATCTGCAAACTGTCACTTTTGAGTCAGGGGGTCTATTGACTGGCCTTAAAAACTGACCAAATCACCTGATCAAGCTTTGAAATCTGACACACTAAATCTTTGTTCTAGAATCTTGCATCCTATCAGATCTCATCTCATGATGAATCCCCAATCAAAAGATATTGACTGTCAAAGTTGCCCCTCCAGATTTACCTGCAAACAAACATGTCAGAAAACCATAAATTGGGTTTGGATTTGGTTCGGAAAACTAGGCAAATGAGCACATGGGGAAACAAAAACTGGGATGCTCATTCTTTGTCATGAGGAAATTATGAAAATGTGATTTGGGCTCACAACAAATCACAGGGCACAAAATGGCGGACGTTCAAAATAGGCTACTCAGAATTTTGCAACTAGGAACATTGACGGAAAGGTGATTTTAGCAAACGGCATTAGCCTGGAAAAGTGTGCAAATGGATTCGTCAAGACTTAAAAATTTAAACATAGGAAGTATCTGACATCTACCATGCAATGCAACAAGAAATTTAGCATTTTAGTCAACTGGGTCAAAGTTATAGCACGTCAAACAGGGCTTCCCAAAAATGTGTGCAAAGTGCAAAAGCATGAAAACAGTAACTGACCAACTTTGAGGGATTCAAAACCTATTCAAACGGACTCGAAATGACTCAAAATGTGAAACATAGGTTCTCAAGTATGGATATTAGATACTCCCAAAGCGGTGAATCACAAAATATTTCTGGGTGCGAGATATTCACGTACAAACAAAGCCTCCTATCGCTATTTGACACTTAGGTGAAAATGCAAAATTGATACTAGCTCAAAACAGAACTTTGCCAAACAACTCAGAAACTCAATTTAACTTCATGAAATGCTTAGGCATGCTGAATGAAAGGTGTTAGAAGCATTAAACACCTTAGGGGTCTCAAATGGACAGCCGGGTACAACCAGGCACATATGCATTTAAAAAGCATTTAAGGGCTTGATTTTTTTAATGGTGTTCAAAATCGGGAAGGCAATTTTGAGCGCCAACAAGGGCTTTCCATTCGACTCCTTTTACTAGAATTTTAGAACCCTTCTTTGCCTTGTTTCTGTTGGTGCTTACGGATGCCATTGTTGCTTGGTGGATGATAAATTCTTCAAACAATTACTTCGCAAGAATTTTGCTTCAAATCGCTTGGCATGCAATTGGAAATCCTTTTTGGCTCTGAGTATTTTAAGTCATGGTAAAAATGAAATTGAATTCTGCCCTTTTTGATGAAATACTGTCATTAAAGCTTAGTACAAAGGTAGCTAAGATGACATAGTGCGTGCCAGTCTGTCATTGATTTACTCGGTATAACCTTGCAACTCGGTGGTCTAACAAAATTTTTGCTACTCTCGACCTAGCTCGATAAAGTCTTTAGTCAACCTTTCTCGGTACATGCAACTCAGTGAATGATAAGTTTTCTTTGATCCATGTATCTGAAATACTAATTTGATCATTTGCACTTTTTCATTCTAGAACTATTTAAGATGTGGCTAGAAGATGCAATTCTCGACTCTTCTTAAATCTTAATTGGAAATGGTGGAGTCACCCACTTCTTGAGTGACATGACCATTATTTGAACTATCTTTCTTGGTAGATTTAGGAATCCACTGTTGTCTCATCTACTTTTGAATGTTATCAGCTTTTGCTTTCTTTTCATCTTCATTTTTTCTAATATTCATGCAATTTTTAGCTATATGACCAAGTTCAGTACATGTGTAACATCTTATGGTTGTATCCTTCTTTCTTAGGTGATGTCTTGCACAGTTTATCCCAATGTGTCCATATTCTCCACAATAGTGACACTTGCACCAAGTATTGCAGTCCCAACCAAATATTTCTTTGATAATTTGTTCTGCTGGATTGAATGTTTTTTATTTGCATTCAAATGCCTTGTGACCTAGTTTCTTGCATTTGTGACATCTTCCTTCAAATTTTGGTTTTTCTTTGTATTCATTAGCTTTGTAATCATGTTGATTGTAGTTGAAGCATTTTCCATTGAATTTTACCTTTCCATTACTCCAACATTTGTTTGACGTATGATCTATCTTGCCATAGTGATTATATGTAGGCATTTGATTTCTTTGTCCACCTTGTTTGGAATTTTCACCTTCTTCCTTGTAACCAAGTCCAGTTTTGCATTTTTGTCTATGAAAATTTTGCTCACTTAGCTGATTTAATTGAGTCATGTCTACTTGTGATTTCATTATTCTCTCATTGACTTTCTTTTCAGTGTTTAGGTCATTTTCCAAACTTTCATTGATTTGTCTTTCAGATCTCAAGTCACTTTTTAAGCTTTCATTTATTTGCCTTTCAGTGATCAGATCATTCCTCAGGTCTTCATTTTCAGATCTCAAATTCATATTTACTTCATTTGCATTGGATAGTTGATTTATAAGATCTTGATGCTGAAGGGATTGAATATTTCTTAACTCTAAGTCTTCATTTTCCTTGTTTCTTTGTTCCAATACTTCACATAGCCTGATTGATTGGATTTCTTATTCTCTTTTGAGTTTTCTTACTTCTATCTGCAAGGAACCATTCTTTGCTAGGAGTTCCTTGATTGCCTCATTAGCTTCATTTGAACTGCTTGATGGTAAAATGTCTTCAATCTTTTCTTCAACATACTGATGATCATTCATTTGTCTTGCAAGTTCCTTCCTTCTTTTTAGGGATTGAGAAAGATGCTCCTTAGCTTCTTTGAGTTGAGACATGATCATTTCCAGATCTAACTTTTCATTTTCAATAGCTTTGTCAAGTTTGAATATCTCCATTGTTCTTGATCTTTGCTCAAGTTGTCAAACTTTGTCTTGAGAACCAAGAGCTCTAATACCAATTGTTGGAAATATTCAAGAAAAGATATGTTACTGAGAGGGGAGGGGTGAATCAATAACTTATAAAACTCTTAAGCAATTTAGCATTTTATACATTAATCATTCATTCATCTAATCTACTACATAAATGAAAGATCAATCATTCAACACATGAACACAATGATTTGGTGACCCAGAAACCTTCCAATTAGAAAGTAAAATTGGGGTGGGGATGATGCCCACAAAAATTCATTATTGTAGTATGAAGTTGGCTGGTTAAGGCTTACAATGATCACTTCTGGTGATCTACCCTGTTAGGAGCAAGTAGGACTCCTAGATCCACCTTGTTAGAGGATTTACAAACATACAGTGAAGTGTGCACTCTATTAGGAGATTTACAAAAGACTGTTAAGTCTACCTTGTTAAAGGATTTAAAAATTGATTCACTTGTTAGGATGAAGCAGTGGATCTACTTACAACTATTTGATGATAAGATCCTTTTTGCATTGATCACCTGATGTGATAGATATAACTTTTTTACTCCTATGTTGACCTTGTTGTATTCCTTTTATTCTGCTACTAATAGAAATACCTTCTTCACATGCGAACATCACTTCCTTCTTCTTTTCAACATGTTATCCTTCATAGATACTATTTTCAAATGATATCATACATTACATATATATCATTCCAATATTTAAAATTACAAGGTCGGCCAAAATACAAGTGAACAAAACATTACTAGGTTGGCCCAATAGTAAATAACTTGGGTTCATTGAACTGACTTGGTGACCTTCTGATACTTGGCATCCACTACATTACTTTGCATCATCATGCACTTGGTAGAAGTAGAGACAGGGTTCATACTAGCCACAAAATATTGCTTGGAACTCGGTAACCATTGGTGACTCGGTAGATATAGTGTCACTCGGTAGAAACTAACTTCTTCATTTACCTTTCTTAACTCGATAAACATTGAGTCCTTTGTTTACCTTTTTCACTTAGTAAACTCTATTAATCTTCATTTACCTTTTTCACTCGGTAAACACTGTTGAACTTTTCATTCACTCGGTATCTTCTGGAATGCTCAGTGAGAACTATTTACCTGCTGAACTTCTCATTCACTCGGTATCTTTTGGAATGCTCGATGAGAATTGTTTACTTGCTGATCTTATAAGGTAACCATTGAATGCTCGGTATATTCTTGAGACTAAGTGATGAGCTAGATAAGAATTCAAAATTGAATAAGTTTTTGCACTAATGACAAATATATCATAATTCCAACATTACTATGTCTCTAAAAAAAAGTCTCACAATGTGTGAAGCATCATTGGTTTGTCTATAAGGGATGAAGTATGTCATTTTGATAAACATGTCCACCAATACAAACATACTATCATGTCCACTTGGTGTCTTACGTAGTCCCAAAACAAAATCCATGCTTAGGCACTCCCAAGGTCTCTATGGTATGGATAGAGGCTGGTACAATCCAGTGTTTCTGTTATGTCCCTTAACTCTTTTGCATATCTGATAGTGCTCCATAAAGTTCTTTACATCTAACTATAATTTAGGCTATTAAAAATGCCTATTCACTTGCTCAAGTTTCTTTTCCACTCCAAAGTGGCCTCCTGAACTACCTTGGTGTGTCTCCTTGATTATGGTCTCCCTCATGGAGCTTTGGGGTATACACAAGAAGTGTCCTTTGAACAATATTCCTTCCTAGAAAATGTAATTAGTAAATTCCACTTAAAATCCCTACTTGAACTTCTCACATACTTCATAGACATCTTTGAAATCTTTTTCTTCCTTTTAGAGGTCCTTAAGGTCATTCATTCCCACACTTTGTAACTATATTTCCTGAATAGTGAACACTCTCCTACTTAGAGCATCTGCAACTTTTTTTCTAATACCTTTGTTGTTTTTTATTATAAAGGTATATGCTTGCAAGTACCGTACCCATCTTAGGTTTCTTTGTTTCAACTTTTCTTGTCCATTCAAGAAGCTAATGGAATGATTATTTGTGTACACTACTATATTTGGACCCAAATTATGATGGTAGGATGTTGCAATTGTGATGACTAACCATCACCCAAGTGATAGTAGTGAGAATTGGCTCCTATCATATGGGTGTTAGACTTTTAGTGTCAAAAATTGTGACAAAAACCTCGTCAGTCACAATTATGATGCTAAAATTCATTGCAATTTGTAAAAGGCAAGGCAAATATGTCACCATGACATTCTCATAGTTGCAACAAGCAGGCATCACAATTACAACATCAAATAGTTTTAATTTTTCATCCTAATAATGATGATTGTGTTTTATGACCGACAATCAAGCATCAAAATGTCCATCGTAACTATGGCAATATGTGACAATAGTGTCAAGCGTGTGACAGTGCTCTATGATCTTTGTCTATCGCAAGTGTGAAAGATATGTGACAATAATGCTCTTATTCCAAGGGTGTTCTATTGAATGGACCGTCATAATTATGATGGCTTGCTTATATATTAAAAAAACATTTGTTCTTCTTTGTTATAAATACATTTTACTATGTTTATCACATGTATGCATTGTTTAGTGTAGGTCATGCAATTTCCTCTTTGGCCCCTCTCATGAAGATTGTGTTTGACATTCTTCTAAGTTGTCTAACTAATACTGCTTTTTCTCAAGTGTTTCATAGATAGTGTTACATTTCCATTTCCTTTTTATATTACTATAGATAAGAATCCCAATGTCTTGATTATTTCTCCATGCAAGAAGTCATTGATTCAACATACATTTTATGTGTAGTATTAATTTATCGAGGACTTGACTTGAAAATAGTCGAACCATTGCCAAAAGGCCACTTGGAAACATTTGGTAGTGGTTCTCCTATTTTCATGTCAAGTCTTAATAAACTAATGTTGCACACAAAATGTATGTTGAATAGCTTCCTACATCGGGAAATAATCATGATGTTAGGCTTCTTATCTTTAGTAATATAAAAAGGAAATGGAAATGTAACACTATCTATGAAACACTTGAGTAGAAGCAGTATCAATTAGACAACTTAGAAGAATGTCAAACACAATCTCCATGAGAGGGGCCAAAGAGGAAACTTCATGACCTGGGCTAAACAACATACACATGTGATCAACATAGTAAAATGTATTTCTAATAAAGAAGAACAAATTATTATTTTCTAACATGTTGTTCAGATATTTTCCTTGTGGTATCATTCAATGCTATATCTCATGTCTTGACACATCATGATATGTTGTGTTGTATTTACTTATCTACACATTTCCCTAGGGATTTACACACCTTTTTATTTCTATACATTGCTTTTATAAGCTCCTTTCAAAGTGGTGTAGCTTCATTCATGTAGCACAAGTTTCCTCCTTCCAAAGCACACTCGATTTTCTCTCCTACAGGTCCACCTAATATTGCATAAGGTCTACTTTAACTATTTTCTTCTAAATCTATTTATCTTTTATTATCTTTTTATAATAGCTGATCTCAATTGAAAATATTTAATATGTAGAATTATATAAGTATTGACTAAAATCAATAAGCAATGAATGTGATTTTGTGGAGTGTTTTCCAAGAATCACTTGCCTCTTGATAATGTATACTAACATATTGTGAGTATGATCTTAAAATCATGCTTATTAACTCACAACATTATGTAGAAGATTATGTGATTCAAGAACCTATTGTGATGGTTCTACTTGGTTATGTCATGGTTCGAGTTCCTCTTATTGTTGATGGTGTCACTAGAACTCCTTTTCTTTTGTTGATCCACTCTACATATTGGTGCTTCAATCAAGGATAACTTTAGTGGCTAATATTCAGAAATTGGCTAATCTCACTCATTGGGGACCCTAGATTTAGCTAATCTTTTCGCACTTTTGGGGTGTCCATCTTGCCTTCGCTTTACAAAAATTGGGTCACATACATAGGCTAATCGCCAATAATAATACATAAGTATTTATATATTAGTGATGACTTCACCAATGAATCTAATTTTTCTATGTAGTAAATTAAATATTTTTTCCTACAATTTTCAAGGCTTGTCTTAATTGATGGTCATATTCGCCAATATTTGGTAAAAATTTAACTTACACTACAAATTAATTATGTATATTTGGCATGTGTCTCTATTATGAAGACTTGTCATGAAACTTTTTATCCTTTCTTAGTTTGTTGTGAAATAGATTTGATTGGGGACATGTCTCTTTACTTTGGGAACTCTCTTTAAAACATGGTACCCTTTTAAAAGTTTGGCTCGAAATAGGATTTAGGCCATTGATTTAGGATCATCCAATGATTAAAAAAATTAAGGGTACTTCCCCAAAACCACCATTCAATGATTTGGAGGGAAATTGCAATGATAAAAATAGGCTAAATTTAACCTTAAAGTTTGATAATTAATTAGGCACCATATAATAATTATAATAAAATGGTAATAATAGTAATATATTAAAAAATTATTGTTTCTACGTATCTATACTTTTTTCCATGATTTTCTTCTATAATGAAAGATTCACCATGATTTTATAGAATTTTCATATGATTGAAAAATAATTGCCAATAAAAAAATTAAAATTCCTACTTAAATATAAAAATTTGCCAATAGAAATTGATTTTTTTCCCCCTAAACTAATGTTTGAATCACCAAATTTTTATACTCTTTTCTAAAGGGGGGTTTCTTAAAGTTATCCCTAGTTTCAATGGGTGGTGTGTGTCTTCCTCGCTCATCTCTTCCTTGGAGATTGCTCTTTCTCATATGGTTTTGGTCATAACTTTTTTTGGTGTGGTTGTCCCTATGGTTGCTAAGATTTAAACTCTGCAAGCATGTATATTCCATCTCTGAATTAGTATGTTGTGGCAAGGCTCATTAAATAGAACAAAGATTAAACTAATATTACGTAGAGGTTAACTGAAATCAAATCACAAAAATTAATCAAAATGCACTACAAAGACGATATGAGAAAATTTTACATGTGAGAGTTTGGGCTGAATTATGGAAGCATGCAAATATTTTACACAAATAATATCACACTTTGATTCTTCCACTACCATGAGGGATATATGTTTTTTTTTCAAAATATGAAAGAGCATCTTGTAGTTCCCATCTTCTACTATGGAGGGATGGGATATTGGAAAACTTCTCGTTCTTCATCTATTGATTATGAAATGTCTTCTTTACCAATATGCATTTGTGAAAGAGTATTAAACATGGAATGATAGTCACCAATAGTATAACAAATGTTATCAAATAGAGTGTCTAATTTATTTGGAGTGCTTCTTAGTCAAAAAATTTGATATACAATGAGTCCATATAGTTGAGAAATACTTCACATTGAATCATGTGACAAATCTAGGTTATTGATATCAGGTAGTTTGTGCTATCAAGTTCATGTTTGATGGAATAATTGAAAGGCTCCCATCATGCTAAGAGATTATTGCAACTAATGGATTTGTCCCAACACTATAAGTAGAATCTTAAAATAAGCATACTGAATAAGCTCACAATTAGAAAGAAAAGATGAAACATGGACAAGTTAGATAAATTTGTCATTGAACATCAAGAAATAAAATATAACAATGAAATAATAATTCACATTTTACAGAATACCTTAACATCTATTCGAATGTATTAACATATTCAATTTTTTGTAGACAAAAAGATGTCAAGAAAACTTCCAGAAATAATATATTTGAACATACCTGCAGTAGTAGCCAATGCACAAATCTAATTCCAATTATACAATTATGAAGTAAAAACTGCCAATAATGATGAAACTAGAAATTTTGTTTTGATAGGCTTTGTATTCTATAGATTTAATTCAAAAAATGGTAAATTTATATACGGATTGGGTAATGGTTATTCATGTCTCTATAGTAATCATATTAGATGCCCATTTGCCATCTATATTATTGAAATAGTCTTGAAACTCAACTTCTGTAAATAGAGGTTTTACTTTCCTTTTGAAATGAGGAACCTAATGCTCATTTTAATTATGTGGTGAGTCAATACTACTACTAGCATTGTTAGCAGGAGCACCAATTTCTTCATTTGTTTCTTTATCATTATTAATTTCATGTATTTTACTAAAACTATGAGTAAGGTAACATGTGCTCTCTGATGCATTACCACCTACTATTTTAAGAAGCATTTGGTTATTTCATGTCTTAGTAGATGTCATAAATTACTTACATCTGGCACCCTCTTTTATCTCAATCCCCTTTTTAGCTCTGTCTAAGCTAGTATTAATGATAGTCATGTTGCCATTAGAATCCACTTTACTATTTGCCATTTTTGCATCATCTATGGTCTTCATGGTTGGATTTGCTATTAACAACAAAGATTTACCTACTTCCAAGTTTGAATTCCCCTGAATGTCATCCAAATTATGCCCTCCAAAAGCTATCTTTGAATTAGAAACATTGGATCTTGAATAATTCCGATATTCCTTAATGAGTTCTAGTACCCAATGGACTTTTTTCTTTTCATTTTTAGTTAATGTATTATGTCATTCTATTTTTCTTATCATTTACCTTTGTTTCTATTATCACTAACATTTCTTTCCATTTTTCATGTTTGGGAAAGTTTTTATTACTTTGGTGTAGGAGAATCCTAACCATCTCCTTTAAATTTGGATTCATAATTAGTATTTTTTTGAGTCTTCATAGGTTAGTGTATTAGTTGTTTCAATTCATGTTATTAAGTGTTCAATTAAGTTCAAGTTGAACAATTTCATGTTTTAAGAAATGTGGGTCAAAGAGAGTCTAAATGTGGAAAATGTCATGTAAGGCCATATATGTAGTGTTAAAAGATCAAAATAATATTTTGGACCTATTTAGGGTTCCAAGAAAGCATGTGAAATCATAAAATGCAAAATGTGCAAAAAGAAATGAAAATTGTCCAAAAAAAGTTGTTTGCATTTTTGCAAAACGACAAGTTTTGGGGAGATGGAAGGTCATCCATCTTGGATGAACCCTTAGAGGAGGTGAAGGGAAATTTTTTTTGTAATAAATAATGTAATCTCAGGTAGAATATATAGATGAGATGTGGATAAGAAAGATGGAAAAACATGGTGTGTAATCTTGTATAATAAATTAGTTATTTTGTGAAATTTTGTTGTAGTGGTGTTTGAATTATAGTCCTTGTATCTTCTCTCATATCTCATGGCTATGGTGATTCTTGAGCTCCTTATATGTAGTAATGAATTTTAGAGTTATCTTTTATGTTATAGGTATGCATAACATCATTGGGTTTTGCTAAAGTTCTCATTGTTTGCTATTTTAGACATTAAATTATGTACCTTGTCAGAGTGAAATACCTCTTTAACTGCATATTACCACTGAATGGGGAGTTGAGAATTTTTTCCTTTTTTCTTTTGATTTCCATCTAATACTTTAACACCAAGACCTTGTTTCTTGTATTGGAGGTGGCCAAGAATCAACAAGTACCTGTTGTTGCATGTGTAATACAGTAAGACAACATTCTGTAAAAATGTGATAGAAGTTGTCTAGAGTTGCATGTAAGAAGGAAGGTTTGTATCCACTTATGGGATGTTGAAGAATCCAATAGAAGGGTTGGCAGTCAAGATGATGGAGGTTTGAGATTGGTTTCTTAAAATAACCATGAAACCCTCATTGAAGGAAAGGGTTTGAAGTTTTGATTATCTCCTCAATAGCTAGGAGTCCACAAGTTGGAAGTTGGAAAGCTTTTGGTAAGGTAAATTCATATGAAAGTTAATTAATTAACAAGATAAATTCATATACAAGTTAGAACCTAAGATTTTGAAATTGGAGAGAGTTTAGTAATGGGTATTTGACTCTGCCTTTAGTTTTGGTAGATGTTTGAAAGAGTTTGATTTCTTACCTAAATGCCAAGGTAGGGCTACAAGGAAGAGCCCTCGTAAGTCTATCTATTCTGTCCACCATCACATCTGTAATTTGACATACTTTATGGGCATTCATTCTCCTCTTTAGTTTCTATATAAATTTTTTATGCACTCTCTAGACAGAAGTTGTGAATGGAAGTTTGTAAGTTGAATGTTGAAATGTATAATAGAGTTACAAAATGTAAGCGTTGAAGCTCAGTCAAATGTTCAATCAATTTAATTATTTATTTTTATATATAACTTGTGTGTATAGTTTTCCTACCCCTCTTCATTTCTACATTGTAGATGCAGAATCAAAAAAGAGTAGAGACTCTGTGGACATGGTCTTGATGAAAAGAAGCAAAGACTTAAGGAAAAGAAAAAGATGTAAACATAATCTTTGTTCATTGAAAATGATCTAAAATATTGATTAAAAACCCTTTAGAAAGATCAAATATAAAAATATGATTTTTGTTCATTGAAAGTGATCTAATATATTTCTCAGAAAACTTGAGGGAGGGTTAAAAAAGAAACATGGTCTTCATCCATAATCATGTTGATCAGAAAATCAACACTATGAATTAAAAAGCAATCTCTTTTGTATTGAATCATTAACAAAAAATAAAATAATTATAAATTTCTAGATGTACACAACTAAATATGAAAGTAATATTATAATGATACTTGATGAAGTGAAGAATTCACAGAACTTACTAATTCTTTACTGCCCCTAGAAGACGGAAGAAGAAATTCAAATCAGTAGATATCATATATAAACCTAGCTAGAGATGTAGCCAATAAAGTTTGACTTTTTCACATTGTAATTTGCAACAAGGATTATAAATGTTACCTACTAGCTCCATTAAGAATTGCATGTCATATAGACTTTACGATCCTCTTCTTCCTCCTTGTAATATTATTCAACATATCACTACACTCAAAAGAAATAATGAGAATAGTCCATGAATAAATGTATACTTTAGAATGATCTAATAACATTTGTTTCCACTATTCAAATTCTTCTTCATGTCTCCCAATTTACAACAAAAGTTATCAAATGCAATCAAACATGATTGCAAATAAATAGAAACAATAGACTACCTTAGAGAGGAATAATTCATGGAAATCCCATAGAAATCCATTCTTTCAAATACTTCATACACTACAACTAAATTTCATAAATAAATGAGCTTGACTATGGTATCCTTCTACATTACTTGAAACAAAGAGATTCACATAGTTAGTTGTCATGAAATCATAGGTTAATGATGAGCTTCACTTGCTTTCAAGAATAGTTTAATATTGTCTACTAATCAAGGCCAACCACTTGAAGGTGGAAGCTCATTTGGCCCCACCCCCCCAACATCTACATTCCCTGTTAACATCTAAATTTTATTCTCACTATTAATAAAATATAACATTCATGAATCATCACATGATAACATTCATTAACACACTATTTTTGTTAAAACATTCACATTAACATTGAAACATAAGATTCATTAGAACATACACATAAACATTCAATAGAACATAAATAAAACATCTATACATAAACATCAGTCATTACCAAATAAGTTATATAAGTTCACATGAATCATTTCTTTTTTTCTTTTTTTGTCCTTTCCTATATTGCTGCAAAGGCATATCCATGTAGTCATCAATATTTGTTCTTACCTATGGATGTGCAATTGATTTCCTTTACAAAGTTTGGTCCTCTACAAAAACAAATAAAAAGGTTAAATTTAAAACAAATTAAGACTTTAAAGATTTTAAATAACATTATAGCTCTCTTTACCTTGTCCAACCACATCATCATGTGTGCTAGCTTGGACCTCAACATGCTTATCATCTACCCCTAAAATTGATATACAAGATGTTTTCTTAATCCCAACACATATTATAGTTAAATTTGTATCACTACACCAAATCCAATTCAAAATTTTTACTTGTATATACATTGATATTATTCTTCATCCATCTCATCATTGGGATCATCATCATCATTGATATTGTCACCACCACTATCCTACTTGCCTTCACCATTATCATCATCATTATTTTCATCACCATCATCATCATCATCATCATCATCATCATCATCATCATCATCATCATCCTCATCATGATCAATAGAAGCATCATCATCATGATCAATAATAGCATCATTTTCTTTAGGAGCATCATTAGGTAACTCTTGATCATGATCCACTTCTTCCTCTTCCTCGTTATCTTCTTCTTCCATCACATTATACTTTATTGTCCTTCCCCTTGGATCATTTCTCACAAAAAATGACCAAGCCAGTTTATGTGAAACCTCTAAGTAAAATACCTACTCACATTGGCTTGGAAGAACATAGGGCTCATCCCCAACTGGGTCAAACAACCTTGTATTAATCATTGGAAATTAATTCTCATGCTCAATAACAGTTCTATCAGGACCATTTTGATTGAGATGTAGTTTGTACCATTTGATGATGAAGAGAACTAATTTAAAATAATTAAAGTCTCAATCAACTATATCAACCAAAATGCCATCATATTGATTTTGGGATTGTCGAAGATGCAAGTTATTTCTAGATGAAATATTGGTCACTTGGAAAACTGCATTTATCCCAGAATCACAAGTTCTCTTCATTCATCTAAATCTTTGATGAAAATTTTATAACCATTGCAGAACATAGTCTTGTGATGTTTCACCTACAATAATGTCAAACATTTATAAATTATTCCACAAGTTCAAAAACATATGGTTGATTAACAAACTTATTAGTACCTGGAGATCTCTTAAACCATATGCTAAATCTATTTTCTTTTGTGTAACATTGGGATCTCCATTAAAATGAGTGTGTTTAACCAATGAAGACATGAATTTCCATTTTAATCCATGACGACAATGTTAACATCACTTAATCCATACCATCATCCAATCTTGATTATTTATAATAAAAAAATGTATTGCATCCCACTCTTTTGCAATTGTAGAAAATTAAATAGATGACTTAGAAAAAATTTAGTTTGAAGATTAAGAATTAATTAAGTACAATAAGATCTCATAATTTATTACCTTTCACTTTCCTAAATCTACTTTTCCCCACCAAGTACTCCCTTCAAATAATTTAATGGAGTTGAGATCCCAAATGCAATCTATATGGGTCTTTGCTGCAAGATTAGGAAGATATTGAGTAATGTACACCATCATTTGGTATACCATATATCCCTCAATCATAGAACCCTCAGGACGTGCTCTTTTTTGAAACAAGCTCTTCAAAATTTTCAAGTGTCTCTCAACCATCCACACTAACCTATGTTGTATAAGTCAACACAATTCAATCTCCTCAACTTAGTGTATGAGGTAGTTTCCTTGTGCATTAAATGATGATAATAAAACCCTGGGGAGATCAACCTATACAAAAATGATGATAATAAAACCCTCATTCTATGGATCAAAAGTATATTAATTATGAAAATAATATAACAAAAAACTTTCTAATTGATGATAATCAAACCCCTCTTCAGTGTGATTTTTCTCCCAACAATGTCTCTTAGCTTTTTTTATTTTAATTCTTCTTTTCTTTAAGTCATTACAATGCTTGCAAGGAAAATAACATTTGTCATTGTCTGGTCTTTGAATGTTAGACAACAATCTAGTGATTGTCTCCCTATTTTAATCAAACTCCCTCATATTACCTAATATGATCCTTCTTCATAGGAATAACTTATTTGTGTACACTTATTGAGTTGGTTGTACTTAATATTTATATCTACACATACGGTTTTGAAAGAAATGTTTGGTGTAATTAATATCTACAAAAATAGTGGACATTTTATACTTAATGTTTATATTTGCACATATGGTTTTGAAAAAAAACATTTAGTGTAATTAATGTGTCTATCTACAAAAATATTGGACATGTTGTACTTAATGTTTATATCTATACACATGGTTTTGAAAGAAACGTTTGGAGTAATTAGTGTGTATATCTGCAAAAATATTAGACATGTTGTACTTAATGTTTATATTTGCACATATAGTTTTGAAAGAAACATTTGGTGTAATTAATGTGCATATCTACAAAAATATTGGAAATGTTTTACTTAATGTTTATATCTGCATTTAAGGTTTTGAAAGAAATATTTGGTGTTGAAATAGTACAAAAAGTTTTACAAAATTAATGTTTAACAAGAAAATGCACCTAAATAATTGTTAGCCTAGAACCAAGAACATGGTGTTGAAATAGTACAAAAAGTTCTTGAAATGAGAGGTCCACAAGTGAGGGTGTTGACCAATATTGAAAACTTGAATGTTGAAATGAAAGCTATCGAGGATCAAACACCTATGCCAGAGTTACAACACAAGGTGAAGTTGAAAGCTATCGAGGATCAAGCACCTATGCCCCTTGTCCTCTATCTACTTCCTCTTCATTCCTCTTGTTTTCTTGAACATTTAGGGAGTTGCTCACATGATTCCTCATTAGTTCATATTTCAATCAAATTATTTTTTCCTTCAACTTAGCCATATATTGATTTATTCATGTGTGATTGAATGGTGTTAAACATTAGTCATTATTGTGTCAAAACTTCATTTTTGTTTGACCAAACTATAGTAGTAATTACATTATTTCTTGTTCTGTCATGATCACCTTGGAAATAGCATCTACATTTTCTTAAACCAGCATATCTTAATATCTTAAATGTTGGTTTCTTAGATTTGTTTATTTGAAACATTTTTCTAGTTTTTGTGTGCATCCTTTATCTATTTTCTCCTTTTAAATTTTTTGTTCATGGGATCTTTAAAGAAAACACACTTCTCACAAGATTCTTGCCCTCCAATTTATTGCATTTAAGATATTAGGATTTTTCATGATCACCTTGGAATTTGTCATGTATTGCATTATATTTACTTTTTCATTGTTTATAAGAGTGTTTCAAGGTTGGAAACCACTTCAACATCCTTTACATGGTTTAGAGGTAATATCATTGTGGTGGAGGCTTCTACAAGGGAATGAGCCTTGTGATTATGGCATTTACACAAAAGTAGAATTTTATTCTTCAACTTCTTTCACTCAACTCTTCACTGAAGTTATTCTTCTAGTAGTGAGAATAGTTCCTACAAATTCCTAGGAGCCAAGGAACCCTAAACCTATGCTAGATTTTTTGGAGGGATGGGAGAAGTTACTATTGTATTCAGTACTTCATAACTTTTTAGATCATATAGTGATACCCAAATTAATAGAATCAGTAGATATTTAGGATCCTCATAGGGTAACGGTGCCAATACATGCATGGTTACATCCTTGGCTTCCATTATTGAGCTAGCGTATGGAGCCTTTATATCCAACCATTCACCATAAGTTGGGGAATGCACTTCATGCCTCACATGCAAGTGATGCATCTGCATATGTAATTTTATCACCTTAAAAATTTGTATTTGATCCTACTATCTAGGAACAACTAATTTCCTAAATTAGTTTCAATTGAAAAATTATTTCTCCATCTTCAAGTTACCTAAATCCCTACTTCTCCTAGCTATATTATTTCTCTATTGTTATATATTCTATAATAGATTTTCAATTTCTTTCTCCATGTTTCTATGATGTATAGAAAAGCCCCTATCATCTTAGGATAACACTAAGGAAAGTGGTTCCAAATACATGAATCAAGAACTCAAAAAGGAGTTCAATTAAATAAATAATTTGCGTGTCCGATGCTTTTTAATGAAATACTAAACCAGGTAATCATCATATACTTATAACAACCAAAGTATACACAAAGTAAGATCTTGGTACATAAAATTTCAGCAAAAAATAGAAGGAACAAAATTTAAATAGGGAGTCATAGAGTGTCTAACTATAAGTATGAATTAAATATAAGATCAAATACAACCTTGTTTACAATGTAATATCATTATGTGTATTTTGTTAGTCCACGCCAAAATCAATAACCTTGTTTTTACTATACAAACTTTTTTTTATTCAATAAATTTTTTCTTTTTTTAATTTGGGAAGTAATCCCCTTGAATTGGGAATACCATGTTTTCTATCCAAGTAGTACCAGGACAAGCACAAATAGCTCCTAGAATTATTGTTCATGGACTCAATGGATATTCATGCACACCTAATTCAAAAGCTACTACCATTAGATCTCATTGTTTTAGATAATCATATAAAAATTTGGGTTATGGTGCTCAACCCATGAGCACTCTAAGCCATATCTTATCTTGGATGTTAGCTAGATACATTCTATCTCTACTTTGATTAAATCAGAAAAAAGATTTAATCCCCACATGCCTTTCAAGAATTAATTACATTCAGCATTGAGACCATTGCAATTCTTTTTATTAATGGTGGAATTTAGTTTTTATGATTACAAAGGAAACTATTGGAGTGAATGTGTTTCTTGATTAGCATCAAAAAATAAATTATATCATAGAAGTAGAAGATCACCTAGCATTTGGTGGAGCTAAGAAAAGAGTCTAGGGTTGATAAAATTGAGCTAATATTGCATAGCTCATGCTTTCAACTCTGTTTATATTCTATTCAATAAAATAGGAAGTGTTTGTATAGTTAAAAAAATCATTCTATGTATTCTATAATATCTACTATGATATATTTTTGTAAAATCTCTAGTGAACTCTACCCTTTTTTTGTGGTTTGCATTATTTTTGTGCAGGATCTTAAGGTAAGTCATTTAGCACAGGTTGAGTGAGTTTTATTATTTTATTATTTGGATTTTGGAATATGTATGCAGTTGGATCATTTTTTCTATTATGTAGATAATATGTACTAAGCATCTTTAAAAAGTTCTCTCTAAATATATAAAATATCTACTATGATATGTTTTTGTAAAATTTCTTGCGATCTCTACCCATTTTTCATGGTCTGCATTATTTTTGTGCAAGATCTTGAGGTAAGTCACTTAGCATGAGTTCAGTGAGTTTTATTGCTTTATTATTTGGATTTTGGAATATGTATGTAGTTGGATCATTTTTTCTATTGTGTAGATAATATGCAATAAGCACCTTAAAAAAATTCTCTCTGAATATATAAATATATACACTAATATATTTTTCTAAAATTTCTTGCGAACTCTGTCTATTTTTCCTGGTATGAATTATTTTTATGCAGGATCTTGAGGTAAGTCATTTAGCATGGGTTGAGTGAGTTTTATTATTTTATTATTTGAATTTTGGAATATGTATGTAGTTGGATCATTTTTTGTATTGTGTAAATAATATGTAATAAGCACCTTAAAGAAAATCTCTCTGAATATATAAAGAAATACATGTTTAGAAGGAAATATAAAGATATATATGTTTAGAAGGAAAAGAAAAGAATATTTACATATGTACCTCTTCTCATCCTCGAAGAAAATCATAGAGCAAGGGCATGTAGTGTAAGGAAACTTGGCAACAAAGAATATAACCGTTTCCACATAACCCATAATAGATCTGAAATAAATACGGAACTAAAATCCACATGTAAGAGAATAGACAACATACCCACAAACTTGTGACACAAGATATACCCTAGGAAACCATCATTTGAGGGAAAAAAACCCAGCCTCCAAAAGCATCCATCACCATGTATTATTCAGAAAAAATACCATTGCCATACAACCATGGAAGCCTTCATGGCCATAGCTACAACCAAGAAAACTATGTGAACAAGCATGAATCCACACATCCCATGCCATGCTTCCAACCTTCACAAATGCTCCCTTGGCTAACCTATCAAGCCTTGTCCCACTCGACTCTTTCCTTTCTCACTCTCATTCTCCTTGTCACTCTACAACAACTACCCTTGTGGCTGCTTATATAGTAGCAAGTCCCACAAAACCACCAAGTGGTATTACATAAACCATGTGCTAAAACCATGTGCTACCTAACCCACTGACCCCACATTTAATATTGGGCATTTAATTCTTTTCCCCAATATTAAATAATTACATGAAATATTTTTACAATGTTACAATACAACTAATGAAGAATATTCCATAGGAATCTTTACATGTTGCACGTTCATCTAGGTACAACATTACATAATAAAATAAATTAATAAAATATAACAATATTATGCAATGTGTGCAACACCCATTATCTCAACATGTAGATCAAAAGGGCATGGCATGGAAATGAAATCACGAAGCAAGGGCAAGGAACAAAAATGAAATCACAAAGCTAGGGCATGGGATGACAATGAAATTGCAAAGAAATAGCATGAAAATGAAATGCAAAGATCATGAGGGTAAAATTCCCAAATGCACTGATCACAAGGGTGCCACGATAGTGTTTATACCACTCCACCTCTTTTGTGCACAACTCTCTTCAAAATCAAAACAAATGGAAAATGATTGTTGCATTTCTTTTTTTTGTTTTATTCTCGCGAGGGCATCACAATTATGATGCCAACATTGTTGTTGTGACATCATCAGGGACAATTGCAAAAAAAAATGGAAATGGGCATAAATTACACCATCGTCAAAATTTATGATCACAATTTGACCCCAAATGTTGTAGTGGTAGACTACAAATTCCCTTGGTAGGAGAAAATTTCTCCACTTTTTGAGTACTTGTACCATTGCATACAGATCCAATTTTGTGGAGTAATTTTTCTTAGCTTCATTCAACTTCTTTGAGAAGAATACCATATGGTGTCCCTCTTAACTCAATAGTGCCCCAATGGCTAGCTTACTAGCATCACACTCCACCACAAATAGCTGATTGAAGTTAGAATACTTAAGAGTAGGTATTTATACTATATTTTTCTTCAACATGACAAATCTTTTACCTATTGCCTCGGTCCACTTAAACTGACATTTAATTCCCCCTTTAATGTTGTTTAAGATTGGTGCACATACATGACTAAAGTTTCTCAGAAACTTCCTATAGTAAAAGGCTAATCCATGAAAACTTCTAACATCTCCTATGAATCTAGGTGGTGGCCATTTCAATATGGTCTTGACCTTATCATGATCCATCTTTATACATCCATTTGAAACAACAAATCCAAGATAGACTAGTTCAGTTTTCAAAAACTCACATTTTTCTTAGTTGATCATCAAATTTTCCTTGTGTATCCTTCTCAAGACCATCTCTAAATGCTTCATGTGCTCCTTCTTAGACCTTCTAAAAATCAAAATGTCATCTAGATTAATAAATACAAATTTACCTATGAAATCTACTAGCACTTCATTCATGAGCCTCATTAATGTGCTAGGTTCATTTGTTGAGCCAAAGTGTATTACAAGCCACTCATATAGCCTTTCATTTGTCTTGAAGGTTGTCCTCCATTCATCAATAGGCCTAACTCTGATTTTACGATACCCTGATTTCATATCCACCTTGGAGAAATAACAAGAACCCCCCAAATTGTCTAACAAATCCTTAATCTAGGGCATGGGGAATCTATATTTGATTATTATCTTGTTGATAGCCCTAGAGTTAGTACATATCCTCCATTTTCCATCCTTCTTGGGTGAAAGGATAAAGGGGGGTATAGCACAAGGACTTAAGCTCTTCCTTATCTATTTAATAATTTCTACATTATGGCTTGGAGTCATTTTATTTGCTACCTTGTTCAGTATATTAGCTCCTAGTATTAGGTATATCTAATGACTTACATCCCTCATAGGTGGAAAATAATTAGGTAGTCTATTATCTATTATTTCATGATACTTCAACAATTGTTGCACTTTTTGAGGCATATTGACCTTCTCCTTGGTCTCTCATCTTGGCTTCACTATCACTTCAGAAAAAAATCCCTTTTTCCTTCTTCATGACTTTAAGGAACTCCTTGCCACTCAAAAGCATTACACTAGAACCCACATGCTTCTCTTCATTAGGTTTTGTCAAAGGATCCATCTAAAACTTCTTACCTTGCTTAGTGATTACATAACTATTCTTTTCCCCATCATGAATGGCCTTTACATCATATTTCCATGGATGTCCTAATAGGAGGTGACATGTGTCCATGGGCATTATGTCACATAAAACTTTGTCTTTGTATTTCCTTATTTCAAACACCACCAAAGTTTTCTCATCACCACCATCTGATGACCCTTGCTTAACCATGATACCTTGTACAGTGTTGTGTGAGATATCCTTCTAAGTTTCCTTTTGTCCACCATCTCTATAGACACTATGTTCTATGTGGAACCAAAATCCACTATCACCCTATAGATATTCCCATTTGACCTATAAGTAGTTTTAAACAAGATCTTCCTTTGGGGTAGCTCTGCAACACCAAGAACCTTCAATAATGTCCTCCTCAACATAATATTTTATCCATTCAATTATAGCTCTACTTTGGAGATTGGTGAAGTGACTCTTTGGATGTCCTCTTCTTCTACCAACTGATTCCTTCTTTCTCCCATGGTTGAGATGGAACCTTTTTCAACACACCTACCCATGGTGTGGCCCACTTGATTGCAATTGTAGCATCTACTAGTGAAGACTGAATTGCTATTAGGATTAAACCATGGACAAAAATAACAATTACATGCAAATATAACCAATAATAGAAAATAATAGATCACACAAAAAAAAAGAACACAAGGCAACAAGATTTAACGTGGTCCACCCAATCCTCTTGATCTATATCCTCCCCTTTGAAATTTCCCTTTATTCTATTTGCCTCCATTGTTATCTATGGACTGAGTTTCTTCTGGCCTACTTGGGTCTTGTCCTCTTCCAAAGTTACCTCTATCTTTGAATCCCTTATTTCCTCTTCCTCTTTGTTGGGATTCATGTCTTATCCTAGCCTTCTCTTCTTCTCTCAAGGCTAACTAAAATCATTTGTGCATACTATCAAGGGCCATCATATTAAAATCATATTAAATTCCCTGCCTCAATCCATTGAGATACATTGCTACCCTTTCTACTTCATCCTCCTATCTCCTTGCCCTTAGACTCAATTTTTTGAATTTCTCAGTATAGGCACTTATAGTCAACTCTCTTTGCCTTAGGTTTTGTAACTTTTGATATATTTGTATCTCATAATTAGTGGGTAGGTATTGTGCCCTGAATCAAATTTTCATCCTATCCCAAGAAACTATCTTCTTCTTCCTAGTTGTTACCCTATCATCTTGCATCATATTCCACCAAACCAATGTTATTCCATTGATCCTAGCCTTGGCATAATTGACTCTCTTCTCCTCTAACACTTCTTTATAGTTAAATTGATTATCTATGGCCTCTAGAAAATCTAGCAACTCTTCCCCATTCAAATTGCCAATATAGTAAGGAATATGTTCCATACTATCTTTATTGATGGATTTAAAGGCATCCAAGAACACTTTCTAGTCTTTTTTTCCAAATCCACTCATTTTCCTTTGTCAGATGTATCTCCTATCTGGCTTTCATCTTCTTCCTCACTTTCATCCTCTCATTCAGTGAATCTCCTTTTACTCTCTAATCCTATCATATTGGTCTTTTCCAATAGGTCTTGGACTAAGTCCACTATGTCAGCCTTTCCCATTGCTTTGGGTGGAATTTTTTCAACCTCTTGGCTCTCCTCCCCTTTAGAAATACACCAAATTTTAACATAGTTCAAGCTCTGATATCACTCTAATGCAAACAAACTAGGGTACTAGTGTTTATCTTCCCCTAATTAGACTTTAGTACTTTGAACCATCCAATGGTTACTTCCTTATAATTTTTCTCCACCAACCTTGTCCTCCAAAACTCTTCACTCAAATTGCCTCCTAGGTATAGTTTGGTTGGTGCAAGAACAAGCCAACTTGTTTAGGGACTAGTCCTACTATCCCTTGTTCACCTTATTCCTTCTCCTAGAACTCCAAACCCTCTCTTAGGATCTTTCCCACACACTTATTAGGTCATTACTAGTATATTTCTTACCTTCCATATCCTTTCTAGACCTTTCAAACACTTATGGTCATGTTATCAATCACTTATCTATCACCTCCCACAAGTAAGGCTAATTAGGCCTATTTATATTAGGTCTAATTTCACTATTTTGGTCAATTTCTCCAAATCATTCCATACAACCCTATGGAAGACCATAAAATTATGAAATCTATCACCTAGCACTTCAAGAATCCCAAATTACTAAGCTTCAACTCACCCACAACCCTAATTTCTCTCAAGCCCTAGTTTCTAGGCTATCTTTTAGGTCTTTGGACTAGTCTTAGCAAAAAACTTCCTCAAATTATTCAAAATTTGTACCAACCCTTAAAATCACTTATCTCTTCAAGGGTACATTCTAGGGCTTCCATCCAAGCCAAGGAATTGGTCATAACAAATCATAGGTGTGCTCTTCAAACACATCTTCTCATTTTCCTGGCTCACCTACTTCAAGCAGTCATCCTTAGGCATCACTCCACAACTAGGAGATCAGTTGAAAAAAAAAATTTATAAAAAATATGTACAAGTCATAACTTATCATTCCATAAGGTTTCATGCATTTTCAATCATCGATGATTAGGTTAGGGCCATTTTAGTTCTAGCAACTATGTAAATGGAGATAACAGTCTAGTAACCTAAAAAACTAGTTTAACTTTTCAATCCTACAACTTGAAATTAAACTTGGATATGAAAGAGAAAGCTAATAAAAAACCTCTACATTTCCATGAAGTCAGATCATGCAGCCCAATTTGTACATTGTCATACAAGATCGCAATGACATAGTAAATGCAAAGGAAAACTTAGAAAATGTTTGCACAAGTTGGTCATCTGTCTGGTCTAAAACTAAAATTCATTATAATCTCCAAAATATTCATCCCATGCTAAAATTCCCAAGCATGGATGGTTACAAGCCCCCATTTCTTCATTTGCAACTTTCTTGCAAAAATCACAAAAGTTGCTCAAGAAACTTTTTAGCAATTTTTCTTTTTTTAATGTTTTAAGAAAGTGGGTGCCCCTAGACATATCCTAGGACCTTAGCTAGGACCCTTAGGACCCTATTAGGGACCAAGTACACTAGTTTCTCAATCTTAGAAACTTTTGACACACTTGATAACATTTGACAACTTTTTGACCTTTTGAGCTACTTTTGTCATTACAAACAAATCGGGACAAGTTTGGATCCAAAGATCATTGAATCTTATTAAACTCCCACAAAGACTCTTAACTAACCCTTAAAAACACCTAAAAAAACCATTAAAACCAAAATAAGGGAGGTTCTCTACACTAGAAAGGCATTAGGTATTTTCATTAAGGATATAACCCACAAGATGATGATGGCAAAAAAGAAGATGATTCAATAGTTGTCAAGATTAAAAATAGTAAAGATAAGAAGTGGGAACCCAACTCAAGAAGAACATGCAAGCTCAGGGTGTAAATGTAGTCAAGGTAAATATAGAGGAATGAAATTTAAGGTTTTATGTGTCAAGAAAAGTGAGGATTCTATTGTTCAAGTGCAAGAAATTAGAAGTAATTCACGCAAACCCCTTGTCAATGACACTGTTAATATGATCTCTATGCTATCACAAATTACTATGAAGGTTCCCTTCTTTGAAATATTTATAATAGAGGAACATAAAACTAAATCCCTCTCTTTGTTAGGGAGAATTGGGAATAGTATTGTTATCAAAGGAGAATTATCCTTAGGGCATGAGGTACAAGTTATAGTAAAAGAAAAGGAAGATGAAGGAGTTATATTCCAAATACCCCAAATATATTTGAATAGTTCATCAACAACATATATAGAGAATATTGACCCTTTCTTCCTTAGCCTAATTATAAATGAAAAAACCTTGAAGAATTGCATGATTGATTTAGGAACTTCTAATATTTTCATTCCTTTTAAGATCATGGAGTCCTTCAGTGTAAAAGTAGATACTAAACATGGTAGATGTCAAGCCATGGGTGCAAGGGAATTCCCTGTTATAGGCACCATCAATGTATTACCATATAGATTAGTTTCTTATCTTGATGTTGACTTAACCATGAGTGTCATGGTAGTTGATATTCCTCCTTAGTATGGGATCTTGCTCTCAAGAAAGTGGAGTGCTACAATGGGAGGGAGCCTACAATGTGACTTATCTTTTTCTACATTTCATATAGACGACAAAGCTATCAAGGTCAATAGGAAACCAAGCATTATTCGTATGATTGAAGAACACGTTGATATTGATTCTACATGTCTCTTAGATACAAAAGTAAATGATTTCAGGACTGAAATTACTATTCTAGAAACTGAAAAGATAATCACATTTATTTCACAAGAAGCAACAAGAAGCATAGATTCACAGAATGTCTAGAAAATGTGTTTTGATGGGGCCAATTCCAAAGAAGGGTCAAGGGCTAGGGTAGTTTTCATCTTATCAAAAAAGAACACATTCAAGTACTCCTTTACTTTGAACTTCACTTGCACAAATAATATAGTAGAATATGAAGAAATTTTACTTGGTTTAAAAGTAGCTACAAGTCATGGCATCAAAAAGTTGCATGTTATTGGTGACTCTAAGTGGTATCTCAGATTAGATAGACATATGCATCAAATAATAGGAGATTGAAACAATATAGGAATGTTTTATGGGATGAGATTGAAGCATTTGATACTTTTGGAATCACTTGGATACCTGATCTCCTAGCTAATGTGGCCATCAAACCTGATGATGTATCCTTTTATGGGGTTTCAAAGATTGAAGTACATAATCAACCCTCAATTCCTGATAATATAGAGAATTGGTAGGTATTTGAATATGACAAATATATTCTAAGTTTTCTCTTAAATGAAGACAATGACATTTTTGTCTTTTGTGTAACCTTTTGTTTTTCTTTAAGGATAGTTGTCATTTTCCCTCTAGGTTTGAAGCTTGTTGTAGCACATGCTATAGAAATGAGTTTCTAAGGCTAGAGAAGGGTCTAAGAATCATTCTTTGAATGAGTCTAGTTTGTTTCTGAGTCAGTCCATACTTACTATTTTTTTTTTTTTAATGATAGAATGAAAAAGTAAGAGTTAACTTTAGATGATCAAATTGAGTTTTCTCTAATAGGAATTGACATCTAATTGTATATTTTTCAAAGAAAGTAATACAAATATGTAGAAACCTAACTATACATTTTAGATCTCGTCTCTTCTTTCATTACTAATTAATTATCTAAGATTTGATGGAAAATTTTAGTAAATCTCAGTTGTAATTCATTTTGAATTATATTTCTATTTACATTTTTCTTATGATCTAAATGGGTTATGTAAATGCTTGATGTAAATTGGAAGAATTCCTTAGTTTTCAATGAAGATTTGATAAGAATGAGATCTAGAATTGAATATTGATATTCTTCTCACAAAGTGTTAAGATGAGATCTAACATTAAATCTCAAATTCCTTTTAAATAATAGAACAATAGATAAGGCACTAGTCATCTATTAAAGTTGACATAATTTGGAGTGTCTATATGGCATAATCCTTTTATAAATCATCCTTTTAATATTTTATTGTTGAAGATTTGAAAAGTGAGCTTGTACTTGATTCATGGAGTTTTAGGGTTTGATGGATTAGCTATTTATCATCTCTCTTATAGTCCTAGAATTAAGATAATTGAGCCAAATTTATCTACTATAGGAGAATTCATATTGAGATTTCAAAATTGGATGTAGAAGATGAATTCCTAGGTAAACACACCTAAATTTTGCAGAGTTCAAAGTGGAGAAGACATTGTAGAGTTTTGTCAATTGGTCCTTTTAAATTATTTTCTCAAAAAGTAATTGTCATGGTTTTTATCTAACTCCTAGGTATTCCTCTACTTTTAAAAGGTTGTTCAAATCCCATCAAACTAGAATCCAACAAGGGGAACCTTTTGAAACCTTGCAATTTTTATCGCTAAAAGTAACTACACTGCCCTCATCACCTAGTTGTTCTTTTGAAATTAAATTCCTACTCAACCTTAGAACATGTTTTACCTCTTGTAGTAGAAATGATTCCCATTATGAAACCTAATCTTAATTTTTCCCTTTCCTACAATATGACAGGGTTTATTATCCCCCAACTAAATAAGCCCAACATCCCGTTCGACATAATCTATGAAATAATCTCTATGGGGAGTAGCATGAAATGAAGCCTGTGAGTTTAAAACTCATGAATGATCAATAATTTCTAAAGGAAGGAGGAAAAACATCCTCTTTGGATTTATTACTTACCACATTTTCCTCCTTGTTCCCTTCTTTTTTTTCATCTTGATTATTCTTTTGAGTCTAGCAATCTTTCTTCTTGTGACCTAGTTTTCCTCAATACCAACAATCTTTTGGTCCTCTTGATTGAAACCTCTTCCCCTTTGATTTTTCTCTTGATTTCCCACAATTTCCATAATTTTTTCCTCTCTTGGTCATTCTACCTCTACTTTTTGTGTTCAAAACACTTCCTGATGTAGATCCACCTTAGCTTTCCCTATGAGTTTCCTCACTCAGAATAACACAAATCACATTATCAAATTTTAGGGTATTAGACCCCAAAATAAAATTTCTCACACCATAACCAATTCATTCCAAATTGTTGGCAAAGAACACAAAATCAAGAGAGCCCTAATTTTATTCATCAAAATTAACATTCATAGAAGATAACTAACTAGTAACCATATTAAACTCATTTAAATGATTCAACAACATGTCTACCTTTCTCCATCTTCATATTAATTAACTGCTTCATGAGAAATACCTTCTTTGAAGTGGAGGGTTTTTCATACAACCTTACTAATGTTTCCATTAAATCTTCTGTCATCTTTTCTTTTTAAATATTCAATGCCATTGATTGCACCAGGCATAAATAAATACTTCCAAGTTCCTTTCAATCTAAAATTTTCAAGTCCTCATTTTTCATTGTTGTCTCTATCTTGGATTTTCCTTGCAGTGGTTAGCATAAATCCTTTTGATAAAGATGGTCCTTCATTTTAATTTTTCATAACTAAAAGTTCTTCCCATTAAACATCTCAACCTTCAACTTACCCTCCTCTATCATTGCTCTCACTCAATAGTGACACTCCCACTCAATTATGAGACTTTCTTGTAGAGGATAATTAAAACAACTAGGCTCTAATACCACTTGTTAGGATTTAAAGAGATGGGAATAATAATTACATACAAATATAACCAATATCAGAAAATAATAAAGCATATAGAAGAAAACACAATACACAAAGATTTAACATGGTTCACCCAATCTTTTGGCTACGTATACCAACATCAAGTCCAATATTTTATTATCCAATGATTACAACCTAATTATAATATGTAATCCCTTACAATGATACCACAATAAGAAGCTAGTACCACATCATAACTAATAAAAAAATATATAAATCTAAGCCATTTTATCTAACTATTTTTTCCTCTTTAGGGTTAAAATTAGTTGCAACATATCAGCCCAAAAATGATGATAAAGTAGCTACAAAAAAAAATCTTGGGGGCTACCACCCCCAAACCCCCCATCAAGGCCTGGCTTGAACTTGAACCTTGCCAAGGAATTATAGAGTATGTAGAGTACTTCCCTGATCAATCACCACAAACTAATAAGCACTCCTCCCTATATTTTCTTATATCCACCTAGATAGCCAATATAGTACCTGTCAGAAAGAAGAACGGAGAGATAAGAATTTGTGTTGATTTTTGCAACCTAAACCGAGCATCTCTTAAAGATAACTTTGTTCTTCCTAACATGGATTACCTACTACAAATGGTGGCAGGATCTGAAATGATGTCTATGCTTGACAATTTCTTAGGTTATAACCAAGTCAAAGTAAAAGAGAAAAAATCAACATAAGATAGTGTTCACCACTCCTTGGGGTACATTTGTATATTATAGAATGCCCTTTGGGCTTATCAATGCTGGTGCTACATTCCAAAGATGTATGAGCAAGACATTCGCTAATTTGAAGGATTGAATCATAGTCATATACCTAGAAGACCTCATTGTATTCTCAAGAAAGAGGAAAGATCATATGGAAGATTTGAGAAAAGTTTTACAAAGATGTCAAGAGTATGGGATCTCTCTCAATCCCAAGAAATCATTTTTCTTTGTAATAGAAGGAAAACTCCTGGGTTATATAGTGTCCCAAGAGGGCATTAGAATTGACCCTGAATGGGTGGAAGCCATTCAAAGAATAAACTTTCCTTCAAATAAAATAGGAGTTAAGTCTTTTTTCAGGAAAGTGAATTTCCTTAGAAGGTTTGTGCTTGATTTGATAGAAACTACTAAGCATATAGTGGATATGATGAAAGGGAATTCAAATTTCAAATGGAATGAGCCAAGAAAGTGAGCCTTTCAAGATATAAAGACTACAATTGCAAATGCCCTAGTTTTATGTCACCAAAATTATAAGCAATATTTTATCATTTATTGTTACACTTCTAAACATACTCTATTGGTGATACTTATGCAAGAAAATGATGAAGAGGTAGAAGCCCCAATAGCTTTCATGAGCATACCTTTGAAGAATCATGAACTGAGATATTCATAGATTGAAAAGCATGCTTTTGTAGTGGTTAAGGCCCTCAAAAATTTTCAATTTGCTATCCTACATTCACATTTTGTAGTCTTTGTCCTAGAGGTAGTAGTAAAGAGTGTATTGATGTAGCAAGATGTAGGTTGTAATGTTAGAGGAGCATGGGTAGCAAAAATATAGGAGTATGACATAGAAATCAAGCCTACCAAGTTGATAAGGGGAAATTCTCTATGTAAGGCAATTGTAGAAAAAAAGATCACTGAAGAATCAGAAGAGTCAAGGGAGAAGCAGTTGGTGTTAGCCGTAGGTCTCTATGATTCATGGTTTGAGAATATTTCTTATCTACTGATATATGGTGAATGCCCAGAGGGCCTAACTACAAAACAAAGAAGAGATCTTAAACTAAAAGCAGCTAAATATGTGATTTGGGATGGTAAAATATTCAAGAAATCTATTGATGGCACTTTCCTTAGGTGCATAGACAAGCAACAGCAAGAAGGATTGGTTTGATAAGAAGGCAAGACCCTAAAAATTCATGGTAGGAGACAGTGTGCTACTCTAGGATAAGTGAAGTGCTCTGAAAGGAATGCATAAGAAGTTTGATACTTTATGGAAAGGCCCATTCAGAATTCATCAGGCATTTGAAAATAATTCTTTCAAGTTGGCATATGAAGATGGTGAAGTACTACCCTTGACCTATAATGCTCAGGATCTGAAGCTTTATCAAATTGCTAATTGAGAATAGGTAACCCCTTATAATGTATTATAATTAGGTTTAGTGTATTTTTGTTTTTCCTAGTTAGTCTTTTTCCTTTGCTTTTTTTTTTCCTATTCTTTACCTTGTTTGTGTTTTTTTGTGTTGCCACCTTTTACCTTCTTTAGTCGAAACTAGAGATTATGAGTTCCTTGCCTGGGTATGCTCAACCCAAGTCTCCAATCAGAGCCAATTGTTGCCCCACTTTTCATCTAGTACCCATGTTGTAAAGTGGAAAATGATCTTGTGTCTTAGTTTATTTTGGTTATGCCCAAGTCTGGTTCTTTCCCCTCAAGTGAAAAGTTTCTCCATCGGGTTTTTCATCTTTTCATTTCCCCCCCATTACATAATCGGGTGGGTTTTCCTTGCTCTCGTGAGTTTGTGGGTAGTATAGAACCTAATACAATGGAGATTCTTGGTTCATGTAATGATTTTTACAAAGTTATTTCTAATCCATGGCTTATCATAGTTGGCACATAAAGAAAATGAAGTTTGCAAAAAACCCAACATTGCCTTCCCCTCGACAAGTTTTTGACCTGTAAAGGTGATTTTTTGCAAAGATCAACAAATGAGGTTTACAAGCTAAAAAAAGGAAGAAATAAGTTGTCTTATGGATATATCATCCTTGCATTACAATATTCTACATTGGGAGTCACTCAGAATTTATCATAGTGCTTAGAATCACAGCTAGTGAAAAACTTTGAAGTAACTTCTCCATGGCGGGCTTTCTACCCATGAAGTTAGTTTTATGACAAAGGCATTTGTGAGAGAGAAAAGCAAGTAAGTGCATTCCTTTTTCACTTTTGCAGCCCTTTTTAGATTTTTCAAAGCTTAGAGACACATTGGCTTAAAGGGTAAAGCAAAAATAAAGGCAAGGGCGGAAAAATAGAAGTTGCTTTCTCTTTGGCAGGTTTTCAACCCTGGAATGCAATTTTTTGCATCTATTGAAAAATCACTTCTACAAACATGTTGGGCTCAAAGATCAATCACAAGATGTTTAAAAATGGTATTGGAAGAAAGTTAATCACATTTGGGAAGGTATCTTAAGCAAAATCTAGCTGAGAAAATTTTTCCTTACGGAGTACTTCGGTTTTAATTTTTTGGAACTTGGTGAAAAATGGGAAAGTAAGTCTATAATAAAAGGAATTTATGGTTGTGCCAATGGAAATAGTGAAAATACATGGAAAAATCCATTAAAAACCCACACATTTACTATCCTAATGGATTTATCCTTTAATTCACTTGTATGGCACGAATCTTGAAGATTAACGGGTGAATTAGGATTTCTATATAGAGATGAACATAATGGATTTTCAAATTACCGCTTTCTTTATTGAAATGTTATACTATTAGATTGAATAGTGATTTAAAAGCTCTCACAATTGCAAAGTTATACTTTCTGCACTCCTTTCATATTTAAGATTTCAATTCATCTCTATTGTCGATTAAATGGCAATTCATCTCAATTGACTAGCAAACTATAGTAAATTTCCTCTAGATTCTAGAGTGAGAAGAATTTTTTGAATTGAAAATAGGAGGAGCCATTTCTAAGTTCTCTTTGAAGAAAATGGTGTGGCAAAAGGAAATCATGAGGTCCTAGTTCCAAAGACCACAAGGAGCTAAAAATAAGATTCCTAAGACTCTATTTAGAATCAATCTCAAGCTTGAGATCATTGACATCCTGGTTCTTTTACATTGATTGAAAGGTAAGGTAGAAGCACTCAATTTTGTTGAACAATATATCTTTTTGGTACAATTCATCTGCTTGGACACACATTATGTTGACTAGGCATATGAGGTAAGTGAGCATCTATCCAGAGCCCTTAGTGCCGCAAAGTTTTACAATACCTTCTATATGTCTTCTTTCCTAATTAATATGTTAGCTTCTCTACAACTATGGCTAGGCCTTCCCAAAATAGAGAACTTCTCTGATGATGTGAAAAGTTATGAATTTAATCCATGATTGCAATTACAGAATAGCTATGTAGAATATGTCAAAGTTAATGGCTCATTTACCATGAGGATTTGCAAGGAACTCCAAGGTTGCCTGAAGAGGAGGTTTAGTCCAGAAGCAATGGCAGCCATCAGTCAATTTGGTAGCTACTTTATTTAGTTCTCATCCTTTTCATATTTGCATCTTGCAGCTTTTGACAGATTTCCTTTGAAGTTACCCAGATACCCAAGTGATATGATTGTGTTGATAGAGATCATAAGACAAGCTATCTAGGTGAACGTGCTAAGTACCAATTTGAAGAAGGGGTAGGAATTCCCCATGAAGGTTGGGGCTTATAGTTTTTAGTCTTGGTCTGATGCTAAAAACATGCTCAAGGCATTCAAGAATAAGTACAAATTAGAAGAATGTGAGGTTGTGAGACCTATGTTCGATCCAAATGGATATGCGAGAGAGGTGCTACAAATTGGGAGTGTGATCAAGCATGTCACCACTATAGAGGATTATTGGGTAGATTGCAAGGATGAGTTGGAGAATCGAGATTGTGCTTTCACCAAGCTCGCGATGGAATAAATAAAGACATATGGTATTGATCTCAATGTCGAAGGATTGGAAGATGATGGTTAGAATATGTATAGCAACACTTATTTGACTAAGTTAACGGGGATTCCAATCAATTACAAACCATATGCAGATATGGAAGAGAATCTCAATATCATGAAGGCTAGAGTCATCAAAAGAATGGAGAAGTGGGTTGAGTGAACAACTAGGAAGAGTCAGAGCAAGGGTATAGCCACTCAAGCTTCTCCAACCACTGCAACGCCTACTTCATCCTAAAATGCTTTAGCAAATGTGACCATAGCTTCCACTCAAGGGCTAGTGCAGCCTTCAGGTAGAGGTGATCAACCTCTGGACAAGAATGTTCCTATAGCCTAGACCTATCATGATGGTTCCTTACCAATCATAGGAACCCAGACTAGCACTGAAGAGAACAAGGTGGAAGAACCAAAGGATAGTGTCCCTACTCTAGTACCTTCTCCTCATACTACTCCAGTTCCATCCCCTCACACTACCCCTATTCCTTCTCCACATACCACCCCAATTCCATCTCCTCACCATAACCTTGTGACATCAAAAAATGCTTTACTTCTAAAGCCAAGTGGTTCCCCTATATAGATAGTAGACCTAGGGGATGGAAAGAGTAGAAGTAGTGAGTCTACTAAGTCAGATGAGGAGATAAAGAAGACGTCAAAAATGGAGAAGAGCCAGACTTCTTCCAAATTCATCTCTAAGGATTCAAAAAATCCTTTCTCTTCAACTACTATAACAATGAGTCCAATGAAGAAGAAGATCTTCAATATTGAATCACTTAGAATAGCTTACAAAGTGATAGGAACAAATTCCTAGTTGGAAGATACTTTGGAAAGGAAGAGAAAGAGAAAAGATGAAAGTTTTTTCTACAAAATACATTGTATCTCTCATAGTTCATTCTGAGACTACACTAACAAAGGTTAAGAAGAAAAAGACTTTGTCAATACTTGGGTGAGATCCAAAAACAAGGCAATTGATGATGGAAATAGCCAAGCCAAACAAAGGAGGGAGAATCAAGGACTTGATGCCTAATGATTTCACTCTGCATTCAATTGATCTAGGAGAAGCCAGACATGACACAAAGGTTGACTTGTGGAGGTCAAGTAATGAAGTAATTGAAGGACAATTAGAAAGTATTAAGTTATCAAAGATCAAGATGAAAGCTGAGATAGAAGAATTGAACAAATTTATTAGGCAACTAGTCACTCTATTAGCAACCATCCTTGGTATGTCTATGACCCAGACTCCTACCATAGCTACAATGCAAGCCCTCATTTCCCAGCTCCAAGAAGATAGGCATTATGGCCAGATTGGTAAAGAATGGATTGAGAGACTCAAATTAGAAGGAGTTTCTCTCATAGATAAAATTGGAAATGTTATCCTTGAAGTAGAGATAGAAAAGGACAACATCTTATCTAATAATAATACTCTAGCTAAAGAAAGGGTCAGATGTGATGACTACATCTTCCTTTTAAAGATGATCATCCAGATGAAAGCAAAAGAAGCAGTTGAAGCAAAGATTCTAAAGAAAAGAAATGAACCTCTATTTGAATGGCTCCAAAGTATGCAGTTCAAGCTAGAAACAATCTAAATAGCTGAGAAGGGACTCAAGGAAATAGAGAATAAAGTAAAGAAGACTCAAGATAGAAATGTAGAACTCTAGACACTTAGTGATTGTATACATGTATCCATGAAGGAGTTTTTAGACTAGTTGAATGCTATAAAGGAGCTAGCAAGGGAACATTGAAAATGGTTCTTGAGATTCACTAATATACACGTGCCTAACCATGAGGAGCTAATCCCAATAATGGTTTCTACTAAGGCATATAGGGTGAGAACAGAAAAGGGTAAGAAGTCTAAATGATTCATATTATACCCCTCTTCATTTTCTTTTGTAATTTTGTAATATGAAAAACTAGCACCTTGCCATTTGTCATTCTCAGAAGATGAATCGATTAAGCTTTCGTTGTAATGGTCATCTCAAAAACTCTATATGTATGAAATTAAAAGATTAATGAAAGGTCAAAAAAAAATTGGTGTGAAGTACTCTTTGTTGTAGAGACAATTAAATAGTATTTTATGTCAATCATTTTCTATTCCAGTTGATGTTATACTTAGTTTACATTTTCTCTTTTGTTTGAATTGAAATGAGGGAAGAATAGAGTTTTACCTCCCCTATTTTGAGGCAATGAGTGAATGTAATAGGTTTTGTTATCATTCATTCAAAGAGAAATCTCTTTAGCATTTTTAAATTTGTTAATCACAGTTCAGATTCAAATTTTCTTTGTTCAGTATCCACTATCATGCAGATAAGTTTTATGAATTCATAAGATGTGTGAGTGCATAAAACCATTTTGAAATTGAGAAACTTCTATTTGCCTGAGTTAGATTCTAGTTAGGTCTAGCTTGGTTATACCTCTTCTATTCTTAGGTTAAGAACATACCCCCAAAGTAATTTAGGAAGAAAAACATAATTCATTGCAAATCCATTTTAGGGAGTTGTACCTACTAATTTAGAGGAAAGTCAAATCATTCACAAGTGGCTTTCCAACTATTTGTGATTAGATATTGTTCTGAGTTGGGCATTTAAGAGTAATAATTTGAATGAACAAATATGTTTACCAACAGCACACTTAAAGTATTTTTAGAGTATAACATAGTGGTACAATCCATTCAATATCACCTATCATGGATTCAGAGTTATCTCATCTTGAATAGGGGTACCAACCAATCTACACTTTACAACACTAGTAAAACTTTACAAATTACATTAGGAATCGCGTTCAAAAACTAACCAAATAGATTCATCATAAGCCCAAAATTTAGACATATAAATTATCTAAGTTCTATAATGAAACATAAAAGTAATTTCCTCCTTTTGGTCAATTAGGTCAAAGTTATAGCAAGTCAAATAGGGCCTCCCAAAATTTTGAACAATTTCAATCAGCGTGACAACAATAAACAACCAACTTTGAGGGATTCAAAACCTAGTCAAAAATATAAAAATGACTCAAAATCTGAAACATATGTTCTTTGGTATGGATACTAAACACTCCCAAAGTTTTGATTCATGAAACATTACTGGGTGCAAGATATTCAAATGCAAACAAGGCCTCCTATCATTGTTTGACATAGGCAAAAATGCAGATTTGGACATTGCTCAAAACACAACTTCAGAGAATGACTCAAAATGGCAATTTATCTTCATGAAACACATAGACATACTGAATGCAAGGTGTTAGAAACATTAAACACATATTAGGACTCAAATGGATAGTTTGGTACACATGCATTACAAAGCACTTATAAGGCTTTTTTTTAGATGGTACTTAAAATTAATGATTCAATTTTTAGTCCCAACAATGACTATTCTTATGTGTCTTTGATTTGTGATTTTTTTTTTGTATTGATGATATGGAAAGTGTTAGATGTGGTATCAGAGCCTAGTTCAAATAATAGGACCTTGGTCTTCTTTTCCTATGTTGCATACTTTTATTGGTATAGGAGACAACTTACAAGTATGAATACTAGAAATAGTAACTAAGTTGGAACTAGCAATAATGATGAGCCTAACATGAATCAAAGGGTATAAAAGATATACTAGAAATACTTTTATTGGTGAATTAGTCAAATGAAATGGCATAACTAACCACTCATACAAACCATCCTTTGTCTTGAAAGTAGTATTTCATTAATCACCTTCTCTAATTTTGATATGATAATATCCACTCTTCAAATCAATTTTGGTAAGTACTTTTCTTCACTCAAAAAATCTTTTATGTCATCCATCCTCAGCATAGGAAACCTATATTTCATTTTTATCTTGTTGATTGCATTGGAATCTATAAACATTCTCCATTCCCCATTCTTCTTAGGTACTAGTACAGAAGGCACAACACATGGACTCAAACTCTCTCTGATCAAACATTTCTATAATAGATCTTGTACTAGTTGGTTAAGCTCTTCATTCTCAATCAATGTTAATCTATAAGGTGCTTTATTTGAAAAACTACCTTCAAGAATCAGATTCATACAATGACCTATACTTCTTACTAGTGGCAAACCATCATTTATATCCTCTACCACAATCTCCTTGTACTCATCAAGAAATCTTTAAATTTCTACTAGCACTTAGTTAACACTATGAGGTTCTGCTATCACTCAGATTATTACTAACCTCTAACACTCGATCATCCATTTTCTGTCACTTGATTATTATTGGCATCACTCATTTTTCTAGGAATTGTGACAAAATAGACTTGATCCTTCTTTGTTTCCTTTTCAAATTGCTTTCCACTAACCATGCAAATTCTCATAGTAGTGCAATTCATCTAATCAAGAGACTCAATCAAAGGCATCAATGTAACTCTAACACCATTTGTTCGAGTAGTATATTGATTCAATCATCCATTTTACATAATATATCTATCATATTTATAAAATCTTCCCAACATAATATGACAACAATACATAGGCTTAATATCACACAAAACTTCATTAGAGTAGTATCAAATTTTCAATTTTACAATACATTGCCCACTTACCAATATCTTGTGCTCATCCTTTATCTAAGAAATATGATAGGGTTTAGGGTGCTTTATCTTCTACAATTGTGACTTGGTAATTGTTCTCTCAAAATTTTGCACCCTCACCTAAAGTTTGACCTAAAGGGAATCTTGTGAAACATGGAAACAATCTCCAAGATGTGGAACTTAAACTATGAGATTGAGTCTCTGAAGAAAGCCAACTTCCTTACAACTATGATGCACCTAACTACTACTTGAGGGGAAAAGGGAGAAGGAGATGTAGGCAAGAAAATTGTTGAAAGGGAAAGGGGGTAATGTGTTAGAAATAGGAAATACTGAGGGGGTGGTAAATTAGTATTCTACAAACTTTTGTCACCAACTAGATATTATTAATTACCTTGAACCATGCATAAGAATGTAAACAATTAATGCTAAATAGAAATAAAAACCATGCATAAAGTGAACTCATAACACCATATTTTGTTAACTAGGGAAACCCTGGCCAAGGGAAAACCCCGAGGGGGATGATACCCACTAGATGATATAATGATATATATGTTCCTTATTAGAGGATGGACCCTATTAGGAGTCAATGAGAAAATTCATTATAAGGAGTCCATGTTAGGAGACTTTGAATCTCTATTAGGAGATTCCAACCCTATCATGAGTTGTGGTACAATGAATACAAGACAAGATCATTGCCCAAACATGCACTCCCAATTACAAGAAGATCTCACTGCCCAAACAAGTAACTAAACTTTAAGTATCTCAAATATAGATGTATAGATTTTATAACTTCTTCTCAAATAGTCTTAGACCTTAGCTCGATCTTGGATCATAAAATTAGGTTCTCAAAATCTTTGCATATATCGCTTCACAAAAAGTTTGCATATCACAAAAGCATAACATTTGCTTCTTCTAATTTTGCAAGATTTCCTTCGCATAAATACCATGCCTTTTCACAAATTTATGCTAGGTTGGCTATTACCATAATATAATTTTCCAACTTAGAGTAAACATCTAGGATGTTAGCCCTAATTGGTCAAGTAATTATTTTTAATTCTTTTACCTTAATTCTATTGTTCTATTTCATTGGTAAATCATGAATAACTCTTTTTCATACTATCTATACTAATGTCTAAGGTTATACACATCATCATCAACATGTATATTGTCTCCATCTAACTTTTCTAGTCATAATATGATGTCAAAAATGTTTTACATATAAAACAATGTACTGTTGTAAACCAATTTCATATTTAGACAATTTTCTGAGTACCAAAAGCTAAGTATCTTTATTTCTAAGGTTTACTACAAGTATGTACATTGTGTGTTGTCATTAATGGTAGAAATTACATCGCTACATATAACCAGTTGTCAGCATAATGCACCTAACTGAAATAGTTACAACTCTTCCCTTATATGCACAATACATCAATGAAAAGCCTAAATATACAGGTCCCAACTCTATTCTATTCCCAAAGAATCACATTAAGGTTAGAAACTAATAAAAGATTAAAAGGAAGAAATCTTCATAATACAACCCTTATCAAAAAATTAAATGCAACATGCAAAATTAGAGGAAATAGAAAAGAAACATTCAAGGAGAGACAATATATATGCATAGACTAATGAATGAAAAGAAGTGGTAAGAAATCAACTATTTCATTAATGGAAGGTAAGGAATATGGTTGCAAAGAATAAGGCTACTAAAAGTAAACATAAAAGAACAGGGAACAACCCTTAACAAATATTTACAATTTCCTTTTACAAAGTTTAGGAATAACTTTGATGTTTACATTGAGTTCAAACCCCAACCAGGTGGAGTTAAGATTGCAAATATGAGAAATAACTGAGAATCAGAATGAAAATCTTATCAGATGCACATCTCTATGTAGAAAACCTAATTTTTATGTACAAATTGGGCCCTGAAGAGAGAGAAACAATGACCATAACTGCTCTAACAAGTAGATGGATAATCATAGCAATGGTTGGATGGAATTTGCACTGTCAGGCATCGAGTGTTGGAAATCTGATTGAAAAGCTCATTACCAAAGAGGGAGATTGTTGTAAAAGATTATTTTCAATCATTTTTTTACCATTGATGTCAAACCTACTATATGTAGGGATGATATTCTCTTAAAATATTCATGCACTATCACTTAGTTGATTGATGAAGAGGATTTGATCAACAAGATGTAACAAGAGCACCTAAGGGAAAGGTTGAGTTATGATATTGTAATGAAGTGGAAGAATCAGTCAAGAAAATGGTCAAGTAATGTATTGATGACAAACTCAAAGATATAAAGGTTGGTCACATTTAGATAAATTGGAGGAAGAAGTCGTAACAAGGTTGACTACAAAGCTTTAACTTTGATCATCAGAAGATGTCGAGCAAGTCAGTTGAAGCCAAGTAACAAACTTCTTAGTTAATGCCAAGTTATCTTCAAGTGTCGAGTAAAAAATCATGTGTCAAGCATCAGGAAAAATTTTAGTATGTGCTGAGTAATCTTTAAGTGTCGAGCATCAAGAAAACATAGTTAATGCTGAGTAATACAGTATGTGCCGAGCACCAGTATTTCAATAGTACCAAGCTACTGCATTATTTCAAATGATGAAGATTCACCAAATCTAAGTTGACATAGTGGTTGCATTGAATTTTGTGAACAAGTTGGAAGATAAGGATGATGAGTTGTTGTCACAGAATCTTATATGAACAATTTTTGGATGAATTCTAAAGGATTATTCAAGAAGTTTCTAGAGGAAATAGAATATGGAATAGATACAATGTATCCTACCTAATCCATGTTATTTGAAATTGAAAATTAGAAGAATCGAGTAGGAAAGGAACTCCAAGACTTCTATTTAAGAAGTCATAGACCAAGAAGCAGAGAGTTGCTGATCCTGTTACTACAGAAGTGCCAAAAATCTATAAAGTGATTAAAAGCGTGTCAAGGAGGCAACATCTAGGAGAAGGAAGAGCATAGAGGCTCTGCTTATAAGAGTGGTCATGAAGAGATGATTGCACTGGGATGCTGAGTATGGAGACTTAAAAAGACAAAGCTTGAAAGAAAAGGCAAGCAGTTAAGAATTGCAGAGATAGAAGGCCAGGAAAGGATATGAGCTGAGAGGTGATCTGAAATTTGCAAAGATAAGTTGTATGTTGTAGTCAAGTCAAGATTTTCTAATACTCTCTAGCAATTTTATTAGCTCTAAAAATACTATGGATTTAGGTTGGCCTAACAACCATTTGTAAATCCTTTAACAGGGTGACATTCCAAGTGAATGTTCTAAAGTCCTTTTACCAAGTCCACTTCTAACAAGGTGGTTAAATCCTCTAATGAGGTCACATTTAATAGTGTGTGTTGTATGCCTTTAACAAGGCAGGCCTTTCATAGGGTATCACTTCAAAAGGGTGAGAATTGAGTAGCATGTTACTGGTGGCTTTTCCCAAATTGGGTTTCCACATAAATCATTGTGTTATGTGTTGATTTCTTATGTGTCATGCTTGCATGTTAATTTACAATAACTTGCTAATTAGACAAGTTAAAGTTTGGAAGAGTGAATGCTTGGATTGGTTCACTATATCAAGAGAAAATTTTGAATAAGACATCTGGACCTTGAGTAACTAATTCACCCCCCCCCCCCCCCCCCTCTCAGTTATTCTAAAGCAATTCTAATATCGAGAACACTCAAAAGGTGTTTGAAAATGATCAAATGATTGTTCACCATCAATGAGTTGCTTGATAGTGTTCATAACAGTGTCAGGTCAGCCATGTCATCATTCAATAGTCAGCCTGACCACGTGGCCTCATATATTTGAAGCATTCTACCACCTCACTTACTTTTCTAACTTCGATGATGACCTATGACATTGCACTTTTCTCTTATTCATTTCTTTGCAACTCATTTTCTTCATTAATTGCATGGCCTTGCGAAACTATGATCCCTTCATTCTATGCTTCATCCTTGCTTCACAACTATCTATTACTTTAGTTTATTAACCCATGTGACCCCGTGATGACCATTACACTAATTTCTTGCATCTTTACAATAGTTTTTGACTTGACATCTCATTTACCTGCGATGCCCTTTATCTTTACCTATATCAGCCCTTCACAATTACCAGATATAAATCTATCACTTAAACCTTAACAATCCTGATTGCTTTTCACACTCTCATAACTCAAAACTCTAACTCAATATTTAACCTTATGAAGTGACAACCAAATAATTTTTCCACTTTTCAACTTTGATCCTAGGTTAGCCTTAACTCCTTGTGAAAATGCGATGGCTTATTTTTTACTGCATGGTCCCTTCTCATAGCTTCACAACTTAGAAAATCTCAACTGTATTACCACTTGCAAAATTGTGCTACTACTTCTAAGTTTAACTATTTCATGTCATCACAACCTCCCAAGTACATTTCTCCATTAACCATGTTTACTTGCAAGGTTGTAAAGATATCCTTCAACTACTAATCACTCTTTCATGGTTGTTTATTGTCTCTCTCTACTAACCATTGTGAAATAATGATAACCATTTTACTATCTTCATCACATCCTCATAACTTGATATATTAACTCAACTTTTAACCCTATGAAAAATGAACAAGATCTTTTGTAGCTTTGCCACCTTAACTCTAGGTAACCTTTATCCATGTGCAATGGAGTGATAATTGTGAACCTTGTCTAAAGTTGTTGACTTTTGTAACTTCATAACTTGAAACACTAAAGTTTTCAATGGAGTGATAGCTATTTAAGCTCAACTTATTTATCTATTGGTGAAGAAATTTTTCTTCACACAATAAACCATCAAAACAACTCTTATTTACCCAAAAATGAAGACACAAAAAGATACCAATAGTTGGGTCACTTTTCCATTGAGTTGTGCAAGTGCCCTCTGAATTTTATAAGATACAACTCCTAGATTATATTTACAATGAACAATATTTAAGAAATTCTTTTAACTTGGAAGTGAAGGGTACCCACACTACTCTTGGATGGGGAAAAATTATTACAATTGAAATGGAAATAAAGGACTTGGCATACATCAATGGGAGAATATAATCTTCTTATCCATATATGCACTCAAAAAGAAAAAGAAAGATTAAACAAATAGAAAATATCCTCCTACACTAAATGAATACAATATTAGAACTTGATTCTATTATTCAGTCTCAATTCACACATAAACCAAGTGTGAGAACAATTTGAAGCACACAATCTTCAAAATGATGAAATCCTCATTCAACTCAAAAGAATACTACTATTGATCAAATTATTTTAAGAAAACTAACATAAAATTAGACATCTCTGATTACAATCAAAAACTATCGCCTTCATGCAATCAAAATTCCTCCTCTCATGCAGCACACAGTCTACCCAAATAGTGGAACTCTAGAACACAACAAATCAAAAAAACTAAAATAATGGCTCTCTCTTCTCTAGCACAAAGTCTTGGGAAGAAAGGATCTGAAATTAAAAACCCCAATTCTATCTTTACCTAGCATATTTATCTTTTCCCTGGTAAGTTTCAATTCAGTTTGGGCAACTGATTCTTTGAAATTATCATAAATTGAATCTCCATTCCTTTGATCATTGTTCATGGTCACTTTCCTTTATCCATTTCCTTCTATAACATAAAGTATTTATCAACATTATAATTATGAATTTATGGATATCATTTTACAATGTTTATAAGAAGAATTTGACATGTAGTATTTATTGGTGATGAAATGTTGTCATCTTTTCATAATTGTCATGATAGTTTTGATAGTTCACAAAAATGATCATAAATTTTGATTTGTAATTGATTTGACAAAAATATTTCAAGAGGATTCAGAGAATTAGGTCAATCAAAATATATCCAAAGTGCAGACAAATTTAATGGTTAGAAAAAAAGTTATGACCCCTAAAGTATGACTGATATTCTGTGATTTACATATTGTGACTATTAGTGCTGATTTTGATCGTGTCACACTTAGAAACTTGTAACTTTTGATCCATAAAAAATATGATAAAAATATTTTTATAAGATTTATATAATTAGGTTTGGCAAGACATATCTAAAATTCAACCCGATCCAATTGTTGGATTGAGAAATATAGCCCCTAAAATATGACCGATATTCTATAATTTGCATTCTATGATTGTTAGTGTTGATTCAACAGTGTTGTGAATAGTCATATGTATTTCACAAATCTAGACAAATTTTGGAAATTTATCTTGTTTAAATTTATAAAATTATGTTTACTCATACATATCCAAAGTTGAGCACAATCCAACTGTGGGTTTGAAAGTTATCACCCCCATTCTGAGACACAATTTTTAGTTTTTAGAAAATCTGTTATAGTTGTTGAAACTGAATCTTTGAATTGTTGAACCTCTTTAACCACTAAATTACACCCATAATCATGTCTCTGAGTTGAACTTTGAATTTCAAGTTGAAATTCAAACTAGGATATCTGAATCTGCATATCAAAGTCTAACTTGGATCTGCATTTGAACTTTGAACTATTAAGCCACATCAAATTAATGAATCCATTTGAAAATCATATTGAACATTCATACCCTTTGAACCATTTGAACCTTTTGAACCTTCATACCCTTTGAACCATTTGAATCTTTTGAACCTTGTTCAATTAGTTCCAAATTTATAATGAAAAGCCTTGAACATGTGCATTTAAAAATGAAGCTAGAACTTAGGCTCTGCAAACTCAAACTTTGAACCATTGAATCACTAAACCTTGCTCAACAGGTACGAAGTGGTTCAAAAACACTTCGTACCATCTAAGCTTGATTTTCTTGACCTCAAGTTTTGGCACATGTTTCACTTGTCTCACTATTATAACAATCAATCTAAATATTGCCTTCTTGAAACAAGATTCAATAAAGCATTTTTCAACATGGATTAGGTGAGATTGAGGGGAAAAATATGAAAAAATTATCAAGGGGACCAAGTTACTAACTTTTAAAATTTGGATTCAGAATGCCAACTAACATTATTGATAAGAAACTCCTTCAAAACTGATTACATTAACCTACCTTTTGACCCTGTGAAGATGTGAATAATCATTTTGCTACCTCGTCACTTCAACCTTGGGTTAAACTTAACTATATATGATATTGTGACAACCTGGACTTTGACTATTGTGGCTATCTCTTGCTTCATCACAACTTAAAATTCTTGCACTCACTTTATATTATCCCTTATGACCATACATTAACTATAGCCTTTCTTCATTGTAGCCTTGGAAGACTTTAATTTTACCTTTACAATCATACGCTTAGCATTTCTTTGTAGCTTTGAAAACCTCATGATCTTCCCTTGTGATCTTACAATCCACTTCTTTTTGTAGCATTGAACTTTGTCTTTTTCCTACCTTTGATCTTATGATCTCCTTTCTCTTGTATGGTCATAGGTCCCCTTCTGAGCCTTTGTGATCATACACCATTTAGCTTGTTGTAACATCATATCACTCTCCATCTACCATAAAACACTTACGATAAAATGATATAGGATGATTGTAAGATCACAAACTTCAAAACACACACCATGACTCTATGATATATGGGATATTGTAAGATTGGGAAATTCAACATTTAGCATTACAATTCCCCTCTAGCCTTTACTTCATAATATCTGAAGAGGGAAGATTCAAGGCTTACAACTAGATGCAAAAAAACTCAATCATAAGATCATAACACTTGATGGAAAATATAAAAAGGACATACAATCATAACATTAAAGGGGATGACTAGGGTTTAAGCCACATGCCTAGCACAATGTGAAATTTTGACACCATGAATAGATATTTGCAATCGAATTTTAATGATGGTGACAAGGGAATCAAGGGGGGGTTAAAATGGCTAATAATAACCAACTCCTCTTATGCCAAATTTTCTTAACTTCCACTATTAATAATCACTTTGCAACATTTCCCTGCAACCTTACATCTAGTCTTGAAAAGACTCCTCCTCAGACCAGGTTCCTCATCCACTTCCTTACCACATAATTTATTCTTCTCACCATCAAATTTTCACCATCCTTAGAGTCACACAAATTTTGTTTAGATTCATCTTGTATCATAGAATCCTTATTACCTCCTTTAGATCTACTAGAGTATTTGCATTCAAAGGATCTATGACCTTCACCACATCTAAAGCAATTAACTCGAAAATCACCTATAGGGTAAGAATTACCTCTTCCTCAATGTGAACTAGTACCTCCTTAGTAGGAATTACCACTCTTCTACTTAGTTTTTCCTTTTCTTCATTTCTTCATTTAGATTTACCCTTGTCTTGCATAAAATTTCCAGATCTGCTAGTCTCTGTATAAGATCTACTTTTGTCTCTCTCAAATCTACTATCTTGACCTCTTTGCCTCTGGTCATGCTTTTTTGTCAAGATCTCCTTAGCCTTTAAGGCATATTGGTATGCTTCTTCCACACTATCCAATTTTAGAAAACCTATCTCATCTTTAATTTATAATCTCGAGCCATTCAAGTACCTTGCAACTTTCTCAACCTCATCATCCACATGTCTATATTTGATGTCCAATTTTTAGAATTTCTCAGTGTACTCCTTCATAGTCATACCCTTTTGTCTCAAATTTTGTATCTTTCTCAACAAATTCACTTCATAATCAATAGGAAGGAATTTCTACTTCACCCTGTTCACCATTTTTAATGAAGTCCTTATCTTTTATTTTCCTCTTCTTTCTCTACCAGTTTGGAAATGTTCCCACTAGAGGGATACATGACCTTTCAACCTAGTAGTTGCAATCTTCACCTTTCTATTATCAGGAGTGCTTTCAAACTGAAAGAACTTCTCCATATTAGAGATCCAATCTGACATAGCATTCGTATCCAATTCTCAATCAAAAGGAACAACTTCCACAAAAAGCTTTGAATGTTCCCAAGACAATACTTGCAACAATATTTCTTCACCTTGATCTTCTTTGGGTTCTAGATTACGGTGTGGTGCAATAGATTCATCATCACTAACATCATCAAGATGTGCTCCTCTCCTCTGGATTATCTTCATGACATCTAATATGGTTACAATTTTTCTTAGAGTATACAAAATGACATTATCAACATTTCCTCTACCTTAAACCATATTTACAAATAGATTTCTAGAAGATCGTAACACTCTGGAATCTATAGGTCAAATCCATAGATCTACAACCCTATAATAAAATCCAACTTAGGGTTCTTACATGATATAATCTCCACATGAATGGACCTCAAACTTTGATACCCCTTGACATAAAGGAGGTAGGAAAATTAGGGGCAAAGGCTCACCTAAAGATCAAACTACGTTGCAAAGTAAACACAATGGAAGCAAACCACAAAAAGAACAACACCAAGGAGAGAAGGGACCATGAATACTCTATTGATTCATCCAATTTTCATCATACATGCCTAATTGTAAGGCCTTCTAATTAAGGCCAATAAAATTGAATTACAAAATCTTCAAAATCACCTTCTGATCTTCTTCGCTAGTCCTTATAGCTTTTTCTCATGCTCTTCTAACTCCAATTACCTAAATTTACTAACCTAAGCCTAAAACAACCTACTTATACTTGCCTAGATGACTTATAGAAGATTCTAGATTATTACATCATAGGAGGCTGATTCCATAATGGTCTGGATACATTCCAAGATAATATCTTATTATTAAATTCATAACCTAAATTATATACACAAGCCAGCTCAAACTAAAAACCAATCACAAACAAACTCAAAAGAAAAACTCAAGTACTAGTAAACATCTGGGTCACTCAGCACATGAAGGATCTTGGAAATAACAAAACTTGGTCACCACATCAGCTTGATTGAAACTGAGAACTCGGTCAATACTGGACATCTTGGCATAAATTGGAGCTTAGTGAATACTAGAGCTTGGTCAATACTACCAAACTACAATAGGTACATGCAAAGAGTGGTCTTCATATGGTTTCTATATGTACCTTTGGAAATATAATAATATATTATCTTTTAATCTAATTGAATTTTATTTGAGCTGCATGTAGTTGACATCTGAATATTGGGATTGCATGCCCCTTCACATTATGGAGTCAAGTGTACTTGGGCTTGCTAAAGGATTTATAGTGACTTGGGTTCATGAGTTATCATATCTTAACATATGAACCTCTAGTTCTTTGCATCCTTTGGAAGACTATTTGTGATTCTCATGGAGTACCTCCAATTATATAATTAGCATTATATCAAACAGTTATCATGTAATGTTAACACTTCCATGTAAATATGTATGTTGGCTTGAGAGAGTGGTTTTAGGTGAGGCTTCCACAATACATGTATGTAATATTTTGAGAACTAAAATGTGGTTCTCATCTAATGTCAACACTTATTGTTATAAAAAAATTGTTATGAGAAAAATGTGGTTCGACTGTGTAAAGTTGAAGAAGCATGAGCACCTTGGACCCAATTTAGTTCCCTCTTAATTTTTTTGCCTAATTTGTTAATGACAAAGAAGATTTGAGATATACTTTATAGCTAATTATGACTTGGTACATTATCAATTTCTTTAATTTGGTAATGTGTAGTGAGAAAGTCTCACAAATATGAGAAACATCTTAATTTTTTATCTAGTTACTTATATATGAGATATCTTATATATAACTAAAATGTGTCACCTATCACTTTATCACTTATCATTTGTTAATGTGACTTATTGTAATGTCATTTATCGAAATGAAATTTTGGAACACCATTATAATAACTAACATTTTTAAATCTCACTTATAGAAATTTTTTTTAGAGAAATGAAATTTTAAAACACCATTTTTTTAAGCAATAAACATATGAGTATAAGTCACTTGATAAATGAAACTATTGTAAATGAAAATTGTAATTTGTATAAGTCAATTTTTTCTAATAAACATTTTATGAGAGACGATTGTATTGTTAAGAAAATTAGCATTTAAGTAGTGAAACATCTACATTGAGACTATTAATTAATATATACTAACAATAGTGCAACAAAAAATGTATGTTAAACATATGCCTTAAATATTTGTTAAATTCTGTTTAAATGCCTAAACATTATCAAACGGGTGGTAGCATTCTATGTCTGTTTATTGTTCTACCGATTATGGTTATCGCTAGTCATTCTAAGCACCATCTCTATTATTATTGGGCAGCTTCAAATCTCTATGCAATCATTAATATCGGATGTAATAATTGCTATGTTTAGTTATGTGTCATCTTAACACACCGTCTAGTGTTAGTTATCGGATCGATATATGTTGAGACATGTATGTGTAGAGTCATGACTCTATCATGTCATGTTTCAACACATATTTATATTTGTCTTATTTCCATTCTTCAAATCATATCAATAATAACATGCATATGAATCTAAAGAAGGTTATTGCAGTTACAGCAAGTATATTAAAGTTGTCTACATATACATATTAGAATACATAATAAATACTTTGATCATTCTTCACCAAACACGATCTAGTAATATTTACATGATATCAGAGCTTACTTGGTAGAGAGACTATTGAAGGTACTCCAAATAGGTCAAATAATATGAGAGTAGAGGACAGACTCAAAGGTCCTATAAATTTATTTTCATGCAAAATCCAGATTACCACAATTCTTGAAGAACTAGAACTAGAATCATTCATTGAATCTAATAAGCCAATTCCTAAAGATGAAACTGAAAAAATCACTTGGAAAAGGCAAAACAATAAAGCCAAGAAAATCATAATAGACTTTGTAAAGGATGACATTCTTCCTTCCATTTCAAATTTGAAGAAAGTCTTTGAAGTATTTACTACAATAAATAATGCTTTTGAAATAAACAACTCAAGAAAATTGATCACTCTGAAGAATCAATTGATGAATACTAAAATGAATAAGGGAGAATCAATCTCATCTTATTTTGGAAGGATCTCTAAAATTAAGAATCACTTAAATTCCATTGGAAATAAAGTAGAAGATCAATAACTCTTTATATTAGCACTTAGAGGATTACCACTATCATGGGAAGCATTCATTCAAGTTGTTAGCAGACGTTCAATCCCTTCATTTCATCAACTAAAAATTGATTGTACATCAAAAGAGTCAAGATTAATCTCCAGAGGTATTGTATCAAATCAAGAAAGTGAAAATCAAGCTCTATTCTCAGCTCCTAAGCATCAAGGAAAGAAAAGGAAATTTAAAGGAAAGAAACATGACTATAAGAAAAAATATAATAAGGCCAACAATACTAATCGCTCTAAATTTAAATTTTTTAAATGTGAAAAATCCAGACATATCTTCAACAAATATCCTAAAAGAGAAAGAATTTTAGCCTCATTAGCCAAAAGTAAGAAAGATGAAAGTTTGGTTTTCTACTCTACTTTGTCAAGTGAGATAAATTCTAATGAAAGTGTGTGGATAATAGATAGTGGTGCTTCTCAACATATAATAGGATTTAGAGACAAATTTGAAACACTTGAAAATTACAGATCTGAAGGAGTTACTATTGGAGAGAACTCCACTCATCCAGTCAGAGACATTGGGACCTGTTCTATTCAATTAAGGGCTGGAGTTACAAAAAATTTTAAAGATGTCATATTTTTACCTCAAATAAAAAGAAACCTAATCTCAATCCCTGGATTAAGGAATGAAGGTTTTCAGGTTACTTTCAACAAAGACAAAGTCTTGTACTAGCCTAAAAACACAGGTCTTAAAAATGCTATCACTATTAGGACTACATATGGGACCTTATATAAACTATGTAATATTCAAAACCAAGCTCTTAATCTTGAAATAACAAATTCTAATGAAATATGGCATAGGAGACTTAGAAATATTGGGTTCAGTTCACTACCTAAGATAGGAAAAATCACTTCTAGAATTCCTAACTTAAATTCTACCCATACAAGTATTATAAAGGTTGTTCTTTAGGAAAGAACATTAAAAAACTTTTCCCAACTAGTGAACACAAGTCTAAATCAATTTTGGAACTAATTGACACTGATCTATGCGGGCCCATGCCAACTCTCTCCCTAGGAGGTTACTCCTACTACATAATCTTCATAGATGATTACTCTAGGAAGACTTGGATTTTCTTTCTAAAAGTTAAGGAATTGAATGAAGTGTTATCAAAATTCAAAGAATTCAAAGAATTAGTAGAGAATCAAGTGTCAAAGAAAATTAAGACTCTAAGATTTGACAATGGGGGAGAATATATTGCTGAAAATTTCAAAGCCTTTTGTGCATCTATTGGGATTGAGAGGGAGTATACAGTACCTTATAATCCTCAATAGAATGGTGTAGCAGAAAGGAAAAAGAGAACTATTGTTGAGGTAGGTAAAGCTATGCTTCAAGATCAAAACCTACATTTTTCATTCTAGGAAGAAGCTACTAATATTGTTGTATACATTCAAAATAGATGTCCACACTCTATCCTAGAAAATATAACACATAAAGAAGTCTTCACAAGGAATAAACCTAACTTATGTCATCTTAGAATTTTTGGTTGTCCTCTATATATACATATACCTAAAGAAAGAAGAACTAAGTTAGAACCTTCAGGAAAGAGAGGAATTTTTGTTGGGTATAGTGAAAACTCAAAAGGATACGAATTCTATGTTCCCGAAAAAATATTAGTAGAAGTAAGCAAAGATATCATATTTGAGGAAAACACTGCTCTAAAACTATCCATAAGCACAAATGGTGAGCTTTCAATAGATTTAGATGAAAATCCTCAATCTAAAATTAAGAGGGAGAATATATCAAAAGATATGAATTCAGTATTAGATACAGAAAATAGAAACATCTCTAATACCAAAAAGAGACCATTGTGGGCAAAGATAATGATTGAAGAAAATAATATTGAACCAGATGAAATCACTAAGTTAAGAAAACTAGAAACAGATCATGTTATATTGCACTAGTAACTAAGCTCACTAAATTTGAACCTACATCTGTTGAAGAAGCTCTAACTTTTCAAGCATGGAAAGATGCTATGGTTGAAGAATATCAATCAATACTTCAAAATGATGTCTGGGACATTATACCTAGACCTAAAGCCAAATCTGTTGTTTCTTCTAACTAGTTATATAAAATCAAATACATAGCAGATGGAAGCATTGAGAAACATAAAGCAAGGTTTGTTGCCTAAGGTTTTTCACAAAAAGTAGGTATTGATTATTCAGAAACTTTTGCCCTGGTTTCTCATTCTACTTCAGTTAGAACTATTCTTGCCTTAGTAGCAGCAAAAGGATGGAAGGTACATCAAATGGATGTGAAAACTGCATTCTTAAATGGAGTCATAAATGAAGAAGTCTATATTGAACAGCCTGAAGGTTTTGTAATAAAAAATGAAAATCTCTATGTATCTAAACTAAATAAAGCATTGTATGGCCTAAAACAAGCCCCTTGAGCTTGATATGAAAGAATTGATTATATTGGTTCTTTATGTTGATGATCTCTTAATAACAGGTGAAGATCATCTAATTGCCAAATGCAAACAAGACCTTGCTAATAATTTGACATGAAAGACCTAGGTTTACTGCATTATTTTTGTTAGCTTAAAGAATAAATTTGACAACTAAGTGTCAATACACTTAACCAAGATCAAGAGTAAGTGTCGAGCCGAGTAAGATAAAGTGTCGAGCTGAATAAGATAAAGTGTCAGGCTATAATAGGTGTCAAGTGTTAACAAGTGCCGAGTGTTAACAGGTGCCAAGTGTTAACAGGTGTCGAGTGTTAACAAGTGCCAAGTGTAACAGGTGCCGAGTGTTAACAAGTGCCGAGTGTAACAAGTGTTGAGTGTAATAGGTGCCGAGAGATATAATTTTGTTTAGGTGCCGAGCTATCCAGGAAACATCATGTGCCGAGTATCAGCAATACTTCAAGAGCCAAGTAACTTAGTAGATCAGCATAAAAGTTTGAAATTGCACAAACTATGATGCAAACAATTTTTGTAGCTGACAGAAGGTAAACTTTGAGGGATTTAATGATAAAATCAAACCTTTTATTTTTATCGTGCAATTCACATGCAGCCAATAAGAAAAATGATAAAGGCATGCAACCAATCAATAAAAGACAAGTATTGAGTGGGAAATTGAGATTCAATATGGATCATAGATCCAAATCAAACCCTAATTCTTTGAAGTCTTTATAAGGAAGATGAAATTTCATTGTAAATATACATGAAAGGACATACAAGGGTGCATAAGGAAATCTATTTTCAAAATCAAGGGTTATCAGATCACAAAGGATCAAGATCAAGAGAAGACGAAAAAGGAGCCTGCATTCAGCAATCAAGGATTGTAATCTATTAGGTTTATTGTATCTAATACTCTTTAGCAATTGTATTAGAATGAAAATCCTATGGTGATAGGTTAGCTTTACAGCTATTTTGTAGATCCTTTTGATTAGGTGATTAAAATCCTTTAACAGGGTGACACTTCATGTTAAGTGTTTGTAAATCCTCTAACCAAGTCACTATTAATACAGTGTAAAGCCTTTAATAGGGCAAGCCTTTAATAGGGCAAACCATCAGAAGTGGTTGAACAATATTGCTGTAGTAAATTTTGTGGGTATCATCCCCACCCCATTTTTACCTTCTTATTCCTCAAGGGTTTCTAGGTTACCAAATTCCAGCGTTATAAGTTATTGATGCATGAGTTTTGTTACATGTTTATTTGATGTATTTACAAGCATGCAATTTACTTTAAGTTAAAAAATTTATTGGCTAAAGTGTGATACTTATGATTCACCCCCCCCCCCCCTTCTCATAAGTACTCTTTTCATATTTGAATATTCCAACAATTGGTATCAGAGCAATCCAAGTTCTCACAAGGAAAAGCCTAACAGCTTGGAGGAAAAGATCTAAAGATGGAAGCTTTCAAACTTGGAAAGATCATTGAAAATTAGGTGATAGATGTGCAACTTGCTCTGCATAGCTTGGAGGAATTTAGAAACTCATTAAAAAAGAGGAAGGATCTAGCCATAGCTGAAAATGATATACACTACAAGGAGATTGATACCACCAACATATTTTCTAGTGGAGACACTAAAGAGTTTGATACAGCAATAGCAGAACTGATCGAGAAAAATAAAATTCAAGTAGATGAGATAAGATCTCTCAAGATGGAACATGAATCACAGGCTATAATGATATGTGAAATTATTGAACAAAAGAAAAGAGCAGTTGATGATAAGGTCATGATGGAAAATGACAAAAGGAATCTTGCAAACAGACTTGAAGAAAAATGTACTGAATTGACAAGGATCTCAAACATGCAGATGGATACACTTGCTCAAATGATGAATCTTCATCATGAACTCAATATGAAAGATATTGATATCTCTACTTTGAAGATGCAGAAGGAAAAAATGCAAAATGAATTGAACAGAGAAAGAGAGGTGGCAGAAAATCTCAACAAATCAAGTGAAGCCATCAAATATTTTGAGCAAATACTGAAATCTCCAAGATGAACCCATGATACAACAGGGCTTGGATATAATAGCACTGAAGTAGGAGAATCATCAAAGAGTGCAAAACAAAGAAGTGAAAAAGGTAAAGATGTTAAACCTACATGTCATTTCTGTGGAAAGAAAGGACATACATCTAATGTCTATAGAAGCAAGAATGCCCATCAGCATGACAAACCCAAAAGCATAAATCATTTTCATAAATGCAAGAAGCAAGGTCATCAAGTATATGAATGCAGAACCCAAACTATCAAGACATCAAGATTTGATGGACATTGTTATAATTGCAAAAAGTATGGACATAGAGCTTTTGAATGTAGATCAAAGTCTATGTCGACAGTAAATCAACCAGCAAAGACATCAAACCATGAATTTTGGGATTACAACACCAGGTATAGCTATCACTATTGTCAATAATATGGACATATCCCACAGAATTGCATAAGAACACATTTTAGAGGGAACTACAAAAGATGGTTGAGTCAAACTACATGTTTCAGTTGCTTAAAAACTGGTCATGTCAGCAGGAATTGCCCAACAAGGTCAAAGGCATAAGTTCTGAGTTCAGCAATGGAAAGGCAAAGATAGATGTTGGACATATTAGAATTGAAATGAATAATACATGGAGGAAGAAAGATGAGTATAGCATATCAAGTACAGAGATCACTTCACCTAATAGGTCAAGTGATCACACTTCATCAAATTAAGCAAAGAATAAGTGTGTGGGATTGATAAACCAAGTTACATCATAAATCAGTCCCAAGACATATAAGAACTGCAAAAATGAGATCAGCATAAGAAAAGATGCTAAGTCAAAATTGAGAACTTTTTTGAAGATATGTCAAAATTGCCTTCATGAGCCGAGTTGCTAACAACGATCGAGTTGATAGTTGATGCCAAGCTGTGAAATATCAATAGGAGCCGAGTAAAGTAAAACACAATGGGAGTCGAGTCATGATGAAACTTTTCAAGTGCCGAGTAGACAGTTGGTAGCATACTAAGCATTTATTACTCTATTTTGAAGGGTACATAAATCTAATTTTTTATCATTTTTCCACCATTCAAACGAGAAGCAAAGCTGAGAAGAGCAAAGAAGATCAAGATCAGCTCAGAAGCCATTTGTGAAGATTTCAACAGCGATTCAAGACAAGTTTCATCGATTTAAGGTATTTTACTTAAGTGTCAAGCTATGTAGGACCTATAAACTTGTTTAAATCATAAACCCTAGTTTGGCAAACAATGGCATCTGGGTCAAGAACCACTAAGGGTATAGAGAGTCATGAATTACAATTGGTCAGCAATGAAGTTAAACAACCTGAATTTAAGCCCATTCCAGAAGTAGCATACAAGAATGATCCTGCAGGTGCATTATCAGTTATTTTGGATAAAGTTGTTATGGTCCAAGATGTTTGCAGATGTTATAATTGCAAAATTGGTGCCATAGGAGACTTAAAAATCTATAATGCATATAATAAACTATGTGAAAACAAAGTACTAAAAAATCAGTTTTCAATAATAGAAAGAAAAGGATTAACCAAAACCCTAGCATTTCCGATTGTTTTCAAAACTGAATGGGTACGGATAGTTCTGAGCCAAATACATGATGGAGCTTTTTGGTTAGAGTCAGGGCCAGTAAAATTCACCAAGAAAACTATTCATAAGGTTACTGGTATTCCAACCCTAGATTGGCCAAAGACCCTGCGAAGTGACAAAAGGGAAGTAATAGAGAAAAATACAGGTGCCAAATGGAACAATAGAGGAATGACTATCGACACAGTCACAGATCCCCTACTAGATTTTTCTGTGAGAATCATTTCACATAAATTCTATCAATCAAGCAGGTTAAACAGTGTACCTTGTATAGCAGTTGATGTTGCATACAAGATAATCAAAAGGGATCACACTTATGATTTGGCAGAGCTCATGTTTCAACAGATTAATGAAAATTTGGGAGCTATAAGGAAGAGCAAGGGAGCTCAATGCAAATTTGGATCAGTTTTGATGTGCATGTTTTTCTATCTGATGAAAGAATTTCCTTCTATGGGTAAGGTAAGATGGAATCCAGATACAACAATTGTTGAACAAATTAATGGATACATTGAACAAATGGGTGAAAATTTCGATGCCCAAATGATTGGTTACTTTGAGGACTTCAAAAATTCCATGAAAAAAAGAATGAGAATTCCAGTCTCATTGACTGAGAAATATGAAAAAGACATTTGTTTTCTTGTAGATATAGATTATACCTACATACAAGCAATTATACCTAGAGTAAGATGGCTTAGGCCACTAGGTTATGAACTTGATGTTGATCAAGCCTCTGTAGTAATAATAGCCCTACTTGTAGAAGAAGCTGATAAAAATGCAAAAAAAATTGGAACCTATGATGTTGTCAAATCAAAGGTGATAATAGATTTGAAGACTACTTCAACAGTAAAGAAGAAAGAGAAAATGGTGAGACAAATCAAGAGAAAATTTGGCATGGAAGAAGAAGGAACAGCAGAAGAAGAGGGAGAAGACATTGAAGAAGAAGGAGATAAACTTCAAGGTCTAACTCAAGGGTTAGGAGAAGATAAAGAGGAAAGTGCTAAGGTAGAAGAAGCCAAGGAAGCACCAATTAAGAGAAAGACCACAACTACTTCTGCTCCTCAATCCAAGCGAAAGAAAGTAGTTGCTCCTGCACCAAAGAGACCTACCACAAGGGCTGCAGCACAAAAAGCCCAAGAAGAGGCAAAAGGAAAGAAGAAAGACTCAAAGAAGACTACTGCTAAGTCAAAGAAAAGGAAATTTATTCCCCAGCCTGAAACAGATGAGGAGAAAATAGAGTCAGAGGACAATAGTCAATTTCAAGTGGTAAGACACAAACCCCAGACTGTTGTTGATAAATTATGTTCAAAAATTAGGAATGATGATTTAAAAGGTTTAAAGAACCTGAATTTTTCTAAGCTCACCAAAGAAGAGCAAAATAAATTAGAGGAATCTGCGTATGCTATGATGGGTGAATATAAGCACACACCTCTAGAATTAGATGAATCTATGCCAAGAGAATTGTATAAAATTGTAGAGGATAAATGGCATTTTTGTTTACAAATGGAAAAAGAGATAAGGGAGTCAACATTAGCCAGATTGTTGCCTAATTTGACTAAAGATCAAGTAATAAATGCAATAAAAAGGCATAATAACATATTCACTCCCAAGTATAGAGCATTCAACATATTGCAGAATAAAATTGAAGGGGTAGTTACTAAATCCACAAGATTGTGGAAAATAGTTTACAAGAAAATAGAAGATGTATATAATGAAGAATATAAGGCAGAGGCAAGTGCCAAGACAAAGGAAAAGAAAGTGTCAGAAACCAAAGAAAAAGAGAAGAAACTAGTGGAGAAGAAGAGTAAAGAAGAAAAGGAGGAAGAGGCACATAATGAGGAGAAAGAGGAAGAGAAAGATACAGCTGAGCCACAAGATCAAAGTATGCAAGACATACAGGTATCTCCTCCTAGTCCTCCTCATGCCACCATCACACCTGCAGATATCATAAAAATAAAAGATGTTACAGAAACTTCAAATCTAAACATCAATCCATTAACTACAGAGAATTTGGAAATTCTTGACCAATCATCACTAGTAGCAAAATTAAGTTCAAATCTTGTATTGGTCAATGTTGATGAATTACAGAATCCAGAAGTTAAAATAGAGATAGTCAAGGTAAAAGCACAAGTGTCATCCTCAACCATACAAACTACTGGTATTCTATTTCTTCCACCACCACCTCCACCAAGTATAGTCACTTATACACTCCAAATGCCGAGTACAGTAGCAGGGGAAATAAAAGAAACATCTGAACAACTAACAAGTTCAACCCCACCTAGCAATCATAAAAGGGATATTCAAGCTGAAGAAAAAGATGAGACAAAGAAGAAGGAGGAGACTACAATACAAACACTGGTTGCATTACCAAAATCTGGTACTCCAACACAGACTCTTTAGCAGCTGAGCACAGATGGGTTACAGCTGCAAATCAGGACACCAGGCTCGAGCTCATCAAAGGCAGTCAAGAAACTTCACTATGGAGTTCCTGAGCTTGATGAAGAAATAAAGATCCCATATTATGAATCTATCACTCTTACTGAAGAAAAGATTAATGAAATTCAAAGTGCATTGGACAAAAGAAGGAGACAAGAAGCACTAAGAAAAGAATACAAGCATAAGCTTACCTTGAATGAAATTAAAGATATATTCACAAAAGCTTTTTGCTTACAATCTCTAGATGAGTCAAGACCAATTATAGAGCAACTATCTGATATAGTTGACCAGGTGACTAATGAAGACTAGGAAACAAATGCCAGATTGCTTGGATGGTCAGAAAGGAAGTTCCAAGGTAAGGTAAATAGTAAAATATCTGGTGATATAGTACTGTCTCAAGGAGAACTAGCAAAGAAAGTTATAACAATTAAAATTGTACTAGGAAACATCTTTTCCCTATACAACAAGTTGTGTGATTTTTCCACATTCACATAAGACACTAGCCATAAAATACTGAGCTTGGAAAATAATCTAAAAATTTCTAGCATGCAACTCCCCACAAATCCAGCTCAAAATGAGAAGCATTTTGTCCAATCCCTTCACACACAAAGAGAGTTAGCTGTCTTAGCAGCAGAGGAGGCAACCATAAAAGCTAAATTGATGCAAATTCAATCGTCAATAACTCCTCATTTGGAACTACTTCACAAGGAGTAGATAAATGCAGAGACAGTCCTCAGGAAAGACCCCAATCTTTCGTCATCTGATGGACTTGTACACCTAGCAGCAGAGATTGCCATCTAGCATAAGACATTGGATGTCACATTAGCAAATTGGGATGCAGCTCTGAAGGTACTCCTTGAAGTAAATAGCACATTTTTGGCTAAGTATGGCATTTAATTATAAGACCCTTGACATAAGTGTCAAAAAGTGGGAGAATAAGTAATAAGAGAGTAATAAGAAGTGATTAAGTATGGGGGAGTTAAGTACAGGAATGAAATGATAAGTATGATAAAAGGGGGAGATAGCAAATTTTGGGAGAAAATTTTGCGATAGCAAATTATAGCAAATTTTGAATCTAGGATAAATTAATGAGTCACATGGATCTTAATTAAGTGTTTTTTCCACTCATGTCAAAGGGGGAGATTGTTAGCTTAAAGAATAAATTTGACAACTGAGTATCAATACACTTAACCAAGATCAAGAGTAAGTACCGAATCGAGTAAGATAAAGTGTCAAGCCGAGTAAGATAAAGTGTCGAGCTGAGTAAGATAAAGTGTCAAGCTATAACAGTTTTCGAGTGTTAACAAGTGTCGAGTGTTAACAGGTGCCAAGTGTTAATAGGTGCCAAGTGTTAACAGGTGCTGAGTGTTAACAAGTGCCGAGTGTAATAGGTGTCGAGTGTTAACAAGTGCCGAGTGTAACAAGTGCCGAGTGTAACAGGTGCCGAGTGATACAGTTTTTTTTAGGTGTCGAGCTATCCAGGAAACAGCATGTGCTGAGTATCAGCAATACTTTAGGAGTCAAGTAACTTAGTAGATCAGCATAAAAGTTTGAAATTGGACAAACTATGATGCGAACAATTTTTGCAGTCAACAAAAGGTAAACTTCGAGGGATTTAATGATAAAATCGAATCTTTTATTTTTCCCGTGCAATTCACATGCAGCCAATAAGAAAAATGATAAAGGCATGCAACCAATCAGTAAAGGACAAGTATTGAGCGGGAAATTGAGATTCAATATGGATCATAGATCCAAATCAAACCCTAAGTATTTGAAGTCTTTATAAGGAAGATGAAATTTCATTGTAAATATACATGAAAGGACATACAAGGGTGCATAAGGAAATCTATTTTCAAAAGCAAGGGTTATCAGATCACAAAGGATCAAGATCAAGAGAAGGCGAAAAACGAGCCTGCATTAAGCAATCAAGGATTGTAATCTATCAATTTTATTGTATCTAATACTCTCTAGCAATTGTATTAGAATGAAAATCCTATGGTGATAGGTTAGCTTTACAACTATTTTGTAGATCCTTTTGATTAGGTGATTAAAATCCTTTAACAGGGTGACACTTCATGTTAAGTGTTTGTAAATCCTCTAACCAAGTCACTATTAATACAGTGTAAAGCCTTTAACAAGGCAGGACTTTAATAGGGCAAACCATCAGAAGTGATTGAACAATATTGCTGCAGCAAATTTTGTGGATATCATCCCCACCCCAATTTTACCTTCTTATTCCTGGAGGGTTTTTGGGTTACCAAATTCCAGTGTTATGAGTTATTGATGCATGAGTTTTGTTACATGTTTATTTGATGTATTTACAAGCATGCAATTTACTTTAAGTTAAAATTTTTATTGGCTAAAGTGTGATACTTATGATTCATCCCCCCCCTCTCATAAGTACTCTTTTCATATTTGAATATTCCAACAATTTTTTGGGCCTAGAAGTATGTCAAAATGAGGATTGCATATTCTTAAACCAAGGAAAATATACTTATGATATTTTGAATAGATTTAGGATGATGGACAGCAAGCCACTTGCAATTCCAATGGAAACTAATCTACACAAGCTAAAAGAGGAAGTAACACATTCAGAATCTATTGATCCTACTCTCTATAGACATATTATTGGATCTCTCATGTTTTTAGTTAACACTAGACCTGACATCTGCTACACTATGAATGTTTTGAGTCACTTTATGTGTGAACCTAAGAAAATGCATCTGATGGTGGCTAAACATGTTTTGAGATATCTACGTGGCACTATTGGTCATGGACTAAAATACAAAAATGTTGAAATCAAACTTGAAGGCTACACATGATTCTGATTGGGCTGGATGTTCCTTAAATTGAAAGAGTACTACTAGGTGTTGCTTTAGTATTGGTTCAAAAATGGTGTCATGGTTTAGTAGAAAACAAGCTAAAGCTGCCTTGAGTTCTACTGAAGTAGAATCTATGGCAGCCTCCATGGGAGCACGTGAAGCAATTTGGTTAAGGAAGCTATTATTTGGATTATTTGGGAAGAAATTAGATTCCATTGTGATCCATTGTGACAATCAGAGTTGTATCAAACTTTTAACAAATCTAGTGTTCCACAATTGGTTAAAGCACATTGAGACACCTTACCACTACATCAGAGACATGGTTGACAGGAATGTGATCAAGCTGATTTATATTAACACAAATGATCAAAATGTTGACATTTTCACTAAGCCTCTTGCAAGAGTGAAAATAGAGTATTTTAGATCTAAACTTGGAATGACAAATATGTAATTACTTTTGTAAAATTATATTCATGAATATTATATTAATTTTTTGTTTGCAAACTTATTAAATGAAAGGTGACGATCTTTCATATTCTTTAAAGGTCTCTTTTATAAGGTGACAATCTTATCAATAGATGACCAACCTTTAATATCAAAAGAATTGAAGGTTGTTGATGTCATTGTTATATATTGGATTCTACTAGACACATTGATATCCATCATGATTATAGGTCAGATTTAGTCTGGACATCATGAAAATTGTTGGTGTCATTATTATATGTCGGATTATGCCAGACACATTGATATCCATCATGATTATAGGCTGAATTTAGTCTGGACATCATGAATATTTGTTGGTGTCATTGTTATATGCCAAATTTTGCTAGACACATTGATATCCATCATGGTTATAGGTTGGATTTAGTCTAAACACCATGAAAATACATTTGATATTATCAAGCCTACTCAATTATATACAGAAGTTTCAATTCCCCATTGCTAAAGAGGGAGTGTTAAGAAAGTTAGCATTTGAGTAGTGAAACATCTACATTGAGACTATTAATTAATATATAGTAATAATAATGTAGCAAAAAATGTATGTTAAACATATACCTTAAACATTTGTTAAATTCTGTTTATATGCCTAAACATTAACAGATGGGTGGTAGCATTCTAAGTCTGTTTATTGTTCTACCGATTATGGTTTCACTAGTCATTCTAAGTGTCATCTCTATTATTATCAAGTGGCTTCAAATCTCTATGCAATCATCAATATTGGATGTAATAATTGCTCTATTTATTTATGTGTGATCTTAACGCATCGTTTGGTGTTAGTTATTGGATCAGTATGTGTTGAGACATGTATGTGTAGATTCATGACTCTATCACATCATGTTTCAACACATATTTACATTTGTCTTATTTGCATTCTTCAAATCATATCAATAACAACATGCATAGTGATGTGAAGAAGGTTATTGTAGTTACAGCAAGTATATTAAAGTTTTCAACATATACATATGAGAATACATAATATATACTTTGATCAGTCTACACCAAACATGATCTAGTAATCTTTACATGTATAAGTAATATTTGTATAGCTGACATTTGTATAAGTATAGAAATTGAAATTTTGAAACATCATTTAATAACTAACATTATTGAAATATTGTTTAGAGAAATGAAATTTTGAAACACCATTATAATAACTAGCATATTTAAATCTTACTTATAGAAATGCCATTTAGAGATGAAATTTTGAAACACCATTTTTATAAACTAAAACATCTTAATGGAAAATCAAACTAACCCCATTAAAAAAAATCCTATTTTTTATCTATTCTCTTTATTTTATCAATTCTTTATGATAACCTATATTAATTTTCTATATAAATAAAATAAAAAATGTGTAACTCAATTTTTTTTGAAACATAGAAAGCATTTACAACTCAATTTGGATAAAGCTCAAATTTGTTGGAGATATTTTGGAGATTTCTTTTTGCGCTTCCTCAAGCTTCCTCGAGATATTTTGGAGCTTTCTTCTTCTACTTTGCGGAGCTCCTCTTTTCTTCCTACAGAGACTGGTTCTAGTATGCCATCAGATTTTATTTGCCTTTTCGCATATTCATTTGAACATACTATTGTAGAAAAAAAAAATAGAAGCAACAAAAAAATAATATTGTAAAAATAATATAAATATAAACAAGAAAGAGAAACTTTGTTTCTTGAATAGAGGAAGCACTACTTTTGGAATAGCAAAGAAGAAGATTTATTAATAGTTAATTCATCTAAACTAATACAAAATGCATTTCCTTTTAATGAGTCCACAACTATCATAGACAACTAATGCCTAATTAATATTATAGTTTGAATTCCTATATTATCTCTAAAGACTCTACAATGGAGTAAACAACAGTTTACAACAGCAATTCAAATCAACTATGATGTGGGCTTGGTGTTTTGTTTTACAGTTTGCATTCAACTCCCTCAAACTATAACTAGCATAATTGCTATCTTAGAGAATGAAAGGTGCATTGTATGATATGGGATTTGTCCATTTTCTCCAAGACTATACAGTTATCCCTTTTTAAATCTTCACACCTTGCATATACTATAATTTTTGTAGCTATTTTTTTGTTTTGAATGTTCTAAACTGCTATTTTAACAACCCCATTTTTTCAAAAGCATGAGACTATGTCTAATGATGAAACTTGAGTCACCACCAAATGAGTCTCTTTTTGTGTTGTGCTCCTATTTTAAGTTGTGTACCTCTTTTAAGTTGTGGAGCTCCTTTTTTAAGTTGTGTGCAATTTTGGAAAACATTTTTGTGTTGTGTTCCCAAAACTCTCACAAACCTAGAAATTGGAGGGAAAATATGAAATTTGGGTGTGCATCCCTATAATAGGGAAATTATGAAATATGAAAGATAATGGAGATTGGTAATACTTGTCCTGGCAGTTAGCTACTTTTGATAGGAAGCCCTAAGTTTGTATAGGTGACATTTCCATAGGCACCATTTTCATAAGCGACCCTACCTTAAGCAACATGTGTATAGATTGACATAGTGACCCTTGATAGTTGATTATAAGTGGATAGTGATAAGGGGACTATGTAGTTGGGATATAGCCCTTGTGTGGTGACTTGGATTTTATCTACAATGCATTCTTTAATGTGACTTATTTAAATATCTCTTTAAAGATTGCCGCTTATACCATCGTATGAGTTTAATACTTGTATAGGTGATGTTTTCTATTAACTAACATTTTATAAGTGCCAATTTCTATTTAGTGTTATTTCATTGAAGTGGAAATGTAGTTTTTTTTCTCAAACACTTCTTATACATTTTGTAGTTCAATTTTCATTCTAGCTAATTATATTTCTTGAACACCTTGTTTTGAGAGTTTCGTCTTCTTTTTATTTAGACATCATGGAAAGCACATAGAATATTTGGGTAAGCAAATGTTTGATTTATTCTTTTTTTCTCTTGAATTATGTTCGCATTCATGTCCCCTTTTTTTTAAGAATTTTATTTTAATGCTCAATGTTTTTATTTTTAATCGAACATTGACTTCAAGGTAATAGAGACCTTGGAGTGGCAAACACAGAGACTGGGCAGCCTAGTATAGGGAATCAAGTGACATATTTTTTATTGTAAGAACAATAATAAAAATATCATTAACCTCAAATCTTATTGGTTGTAACTATAAAAGGTAATGCATATTAACTTTCATTTGGAAAAAATCATATAATGGTATAGTGCTAGTGGCAGTTCTAGAACATCAGATATTTCAATGTAATTTATTTAACGTGCTTTCCATGAAGCAATGTCATTTATTCATTCAATGTCATTTATTTAATGTCTAGCTTGGGGTCAAGTTTTGTGGACCTTGCTTCAGTTTGAGACCTGCCATCTAGCCTAGGGTTAGTAATGGTATATGCTCCCTTGCCATGCTCGAGAGGCAGTGCTTAAAACATCACTTCTAGGACACTTTGTCCAATTTGTCCCTCTTGGACTCGTTGCTCCAACCTATGGTTCTTTATGGATTTTTGATTTGGGGACCCTCTCTCCTTGATTCTAACTAAGCTTCCATCAAGTGGGTCCATACCCTTTTTTTTGGTATATTATCAAATATCATCGGCTCACCCCTCATAGTATTATCTTGGCCAAGTTGGAGCCCATCCCTTTAGGTTGGTCGCTACTTTTTACCTAATTTGGTTTCTTTATCATCTTCATGTTTTTTATAACTCTAAAAGTGACCTCGATAGTATTATATTTTAGCTTCAATCTTATTTCTTCCTTCCTTTGAGATTTCCTCCTCATTTTGTACCACATATGATCTACATACATGTTTAACCACAAGTTTTCCTTGTAGCTTTTACAGTGATTTGATTTGATAATCAAAATTATATTCCCTCCTTTCATTACACTATTTTTTTTTTAGGGACGAGAAGGACATCTTAGTTGTCTTGTAGGTTTTCATTCATTCTTTTGTGGTGGGATCAAATGAAGATTGTGCTTATGCATCTTATCCAAGTGTAAATCCATGATATGTTTTGATGGAAAATGTTGTTGATATTCTTAAATCATGTAATGAATTCCTTGGCCATTGTGCCTTGAGTCATTTGATACATATGAATTATCAAGCAAGGTTTGACATGATGGTAATTAGGTGTTATAGACTCTTGATATTTTGCATGTGTTCTTACTTATGGGGAGCAAAGCTATTTGAGAAACATTTCCTATATCCACCACAACACACTATGTGGTTGTTAAAAGCAATGACCCTAATGAATGGGAGTACAATATGGTTACTTATGATGAAAATCAATATTGTAATCTTGAAAAAGTGCTTGTTCTTGGGAATGTTTTTGATTAAGTAAAGAAGGTTTGAAGGGTGCCTGAAACCCTATACAAGTCTTAAGATTTTCAATAAGTACAGTAGACAAAAGTGAAACTGGTAACCCCCCCCCCCCCAATGAAGGGTAACCAAGGTGATAGAAAAGCCTATCACTAGCCAAAACCAAACACCCAGCTAGAAGGAAACTCACAATTTGCCCTTTGATTTATAGCCTCAATTGCATGATCGGAGGTTCATTTCTAAAGGAGGAGCAGAGGGCTTAGCTTTCTTTCTTTTTACCATAGTCCAACCATTCTCCACCTTTTCTACCTCAGCAATCCAATCCCCAAAAGAAATTGAACAATGGAACCCAGGGGCATCAGAAGCAACAACAACCTCCCTAGGAGAGCTTGTAGCCAATTGGCCCCCAACAAGACTAGGAGGATCATCTAATACAAGGGCAGGGTCAGGAGGGGGAATAGGTTCCTGGCCCCCAACAAGACTAGGAGGAGATATAGGGGTAAGGGCAGGAGAAGGAATAGGGTCCTGACCAAGAGTTTGGACTTCCTCTGCTACCACCGGTACTGAATGATTTTCTATAGCGAAATCATCTATAGGGTTATCTACAGGATCTAGAGGTGCATCCATGGACTTAACCACCGTATAGTGCTTAGAAGAGGCCCCTGACCACCATGAAGGTGGCCACCTTGATTTAGTCTTCACAACAGCATAGTGAGTAGCAATGTGACCTATCATATGCCATTTTCTATAGCGAAAAGGGATACCTTTGTAATCCAATATTTGGGTCCAAGAGCCCCTCAAGGATTGCAAACAAACCTTCTCTGGAAGGCCCTTTGAAATATCCATCTCTACAAGAATTCGTGCACACATTAAATGGAGAATATCCAAAGTGTCTAAGTACACATATAAAAAATCACTGATAACATCCCAAATAGCTTTGTAAACAGAATCTAGCCATAGATGCATTGGGAGATTTGAAAGTTGGACCCAGATAGGGACTCTATTAATGGATTCTATAAGCGAATTGAAATCCATATGCCATGATTTGGTCATAAGTGGGTATCCGTCCTACCATGGAAAAATGTTATTGCACAAAATAGTCTTCTTATCTTTAGCACTTTTGAACTTTACTATGAAAAATCCTTTAGCCATCGAAAAGATGTGGACATCACGCTGTAAAATTAGTTACCAATGCTTGGAGATCCAAGCATGAAGATTATTAAGAGACAGCTAAAAACCTTGAAAGTGAAAAATAGTAGCAAGGGTAGGGAGTTCTTTTTTTGTACTATAAATATTATCAACTGTATCTGGATCTAAAAATACACTAATAGTGGAAACTTCATAGGGATGAGAAGGCTCGAAATGAGCAACACAAGCAATAGCATGAAGATCCACTTGAAATGTAGCCACGTCAGCATTAGAGGTAGCCCTACCCCCTAAAGGCATAGGAGAAGCTGGCCCAGATCTAGTCAAAATGGTGGTAGAAGGCATAATGGCAAGGGCACCACTCCCTATACCAGCAACCTATGACCCTAGCACACAACAACCAAAGAGAGTTTTCATAAATTTTGTTATTGTTAACCAGCACTTGGCAACCAGCAGTTATAAGCACAAATAGTAGGAGCTCAAGCACAACAAGAGCACATGAATAGGAGGTTAGGTGTACCAGGAGCACAAAAAGGAGCTCTAGCATGAGCCTAGAGCCAGTGAGAGTCGACCAGCTATTCTTGGGAATGTTATTTCTAACTTGCATCAATTTTAATCGTAGAGAGTGGAGATGAAATGACATATGAGAAATCCCTTTTCTCTAAGTTTTAGACATATCAAGCCTAAATAAGTTAAATGTTAAAATTTTGTATACAACCCTCAAGAAAACATCAAAGAAGGTTATTATTTATGATCATAGGTTGCTTTAATTGTATAAAGATGATTATCAATGAGTCTCCCAAATTCCTAAGAGAAATGGGGATTACTTTAAGGATCTTTTTGGTGTACTCTTTGGAGTAAATAAAATTGTGGAATTAGATACCTCTATGGAGAGAGTAATCATCAGGAAAGCCATTAGTTAAAGATTATGCAATAACTTTTGTAAAAGGTTATTCCATTAAACCTTTTGGTCATTTATGGTATGAAATAGTGTCAATTGCAGCCACTAGAGCTGAACCTCATAGGTAGAATTGTATAATGTTTTGAGACAGCTGACAAAAACCATAAGTATACTTCTTAATGGTTTTATCAAGAAGAGGATATGGTCATAAAAATAAAAGCTTCTATTCATGAACCAAAATAAGGCTTTTTGTGTAAAATATTAGATGATGATTTTCTTGAATGCATCAAATCAAAGCTCAATATTTTTCAACTTCATGAGGCCACCATATGTTTTCATAAAGAATGTTGTTTATGTTCTTAAATTGTGTAATGGATTCCTTTTCCATTATGCCTTGAGTTGTTCGATACAATATGAGTTATCAAGAAAGGCTTCACATGATGGAAATTAGGTGTTATGTACTCTCTTTGTTTCACATGCATTATTTCTTATGGGGAGTAAAGCCATCTAAAAACAATTTGCAATATTCACTACCAATGCATGATTTGGTTTTTAGAAATAGTGTCCCTAATGAATGGGAGTGCAATATGATTACCCATGATGAAAGCCAGTTTGACATCTTCATAAAGCATCTGAAAAAGCCTTGTCCCCTAAGTTTTAGAGAGATATTAGAATGCCTAAAGAAGTTATGAAAGGTTAAATATCATATGCAACCTTCAAGAAGACATCAAAGAAGGCTATTCTTTTTTATCATAGGTCCCTCTAGTTGAATGACGATGATTATCAACGTGTTTGCTGAATCCCTAAGAGAAAGGGGGAAAACTTTAGAGATCTTTATAGTGTACTTGAAAGACCAAATAAAGTTTTGGAATTGGGTACCTATGTTGAAAGAGTAATGTCACCATCGAGAAAGCCATTGGTTCTAGATCATGCAATAACATTTGCAAAAGGTTTTTCCATGAAACCTTTTGGTTTTTTATGTTGGGATGAAACAGTGCCAACTGTGGTCACTAGGGCTGAGCCTCATAGGTGGAATTCTTGAGTATTTTGGGACAGCTGATAGAAACCATAATTTTACTTTGCAAATGTTTTATCAAGCAAAGGATATAGTCATAAGAACAAAAGATTCTATTCATGAACCAAGATTATTCTTTTTGTCTAAAATAAAGGATGATGATTTTCTTGAATGCATGACATCAAAGCTCAATAGTGTTCTAGTGTTTCCAATGATGGATTCAGAGAAAGAGAAAAGACAAATACCACCATGTGAGTTTTATTATGATATGGGCTATGATGTGGCTTACATAACCTTACATGCTTTGCCACATGAAACTATACCCACAACCATTGATTCAACCTTAGAGGTGTAAAATGATTATGATATATCTCCCTCTAAATGGAATGGAGCTATTGAAAGAAAGACACACAACAATAAAAGTATTAGGAAATCTTACAAGATCAAACCTAAAGTTTCTTATACTGAGGTGAGTGGGGATTCTCAAAAGTAAGTAAAAAATTTAAGCACTTGTTCTTGGGAATTTTATTTATAACCTTGCATCAATTCTAAACTCAGAGAGTCAAGATGAAATGACATATGGGAAATCCCTTTACCCTATGTTTTAGATATATATTAGAATGCCTGAAGAAGTTAACCTTATAAGCAAGAAATTTCTTAAGAATCACATCATAGGAATCAGCTAAAGGAGTAGTCTTAATATTAGGCTTAGATGGTCACATGAACTTGGGTAGTAAGTGATGTCATAGTCAATGGAAGCTCAGACGGTTGACTTTGGATAGACTAGTCAATGAGATCAAGATGCATGAGAGATAACAAAGTGGAAGATTCTAGGTTGTTAATATGAAAGGTTTCATTTATAGTGATAAAAATATTAGGACCTAAAAGGAAATCTTGAAAGGTACCTAAATTGGAATGAGCTCAAAGAGTATCATCCTGATCCACTAAATCAAGTTGAGAATCCAACTTGTCAAACCCTACAAAAGACTCATCAACTACATTGGTTTTATTAGTATAGACATGCACAACAACTACCCCCACTTTATAAGATGTGACATAAAGAGCATCTTACTCATATTCATTTGAGTCAAAAATTTGGTCATGAAGTATAAGGAGAGTAATATTTTCCTTGATTTATTCTCTATTACGATCCTCAATGTCTAACTCATCAAACTCAAGTTATATAGAAGTGGAAGCCTCAATGTTATGATCTTTATGTAGCTCATTTTCTCCCTAAAGAATGGAGGTAGAAGGGATAAAATCTTCCTCTAGAATAGTAGTAGCCATGGGTTGAATCTCATCTTCTAAATCACTAGTTGTAGGGTGTTCTTGATCATAAATAGGAAGATTGTCATTGACATCATATCCTAAGCCATAAGTGTCTTTGCTTGTGTGACCATTGGTATGAATCATGGGTTCAAAAACAACATATTTAGCATTTGTAAAAGGTCCATGTCCAGGATAACCGTCTTTTTGAAAAATTGTTAACATTTTACATACTTCTTAGGAGAAATAGGTGTAGTATGTATGAACTCATTAGTCAGTTCTTCTTTCATATATATATTATCTGTATTAACTTTCTCTTCTTTTTCATCTTCTAAAGGGAATAAGGCTTGGACAAAAGTGTCATAAATAGTTATATTTGAAGATGAGGGTTTCATGTGTTCAACCAGTCTCGCATAGGAGGGCATGGAAACTGAAAAAGCAATAATAGAATCTAGAGTGTACTCTCCCATATCGATGTGTTGGAAATATAACGTGGGCTAGGTAACTAAGAGGGGAGGCCTGAATCAGGAAACAATAAAAATTTAACTTCAAATCACCAATTAATCCTTAATCTATTAATTGCATCCACTTGCATGTATGAAATACTGAAAGTAATAAAACATTGATAACACTTGACATAATATTTGGTAACCCATAAACCTTCCAAATAGAAAGTAAAATTAGGGTGGAGGTGATACCCACAAGCTATGATACTACAATATAAATTTGGCCTATTAAGGCTTATAGTTCATCACTTTTGGTGATCTTCCCTGTTAGGAGTAATAAGGACTATTAGGTAGACCTTGTAAAAGGATTTATACAATACAATGAAGTATGGACTCAGTTAGGAGTTTTTGCATAAGATTGTTAAGTCCACCTTGTTAGAGGATTTGACTGATGCACCTGTTAGGACGAACTAGTAATTTATCTCAGTTGTGAAACTTTATTTGCTATATGAGATTCCTTTGATGTAGAATGATCACCTTAATGTGATGGGTGAGACCCTTCTTTTCCTTATATTTCTTATAGCCCTTGTCTTCTAATTCACATTCATTCTTCTTCTTACTTGTTACACTCTTTCTCATTTGGATATGAAGAGATCTATTATATACTAATCCAATTAATTATGTTCTAGAGTTGGCTATAATATCATATTCAAAATTCTTCACCAAGTCGGCTCACTACTAATACTCGGGTTCTGAAGACCACTCAGGTGATATTCTAACACTCAACAACACAATGAACTCAACAAGATCTAACACTCATTTGACACTAGTGCTTGATCTACATTGATCACTTGGGAGTAGGCATGAACTTGGTTAGCACTAATGACTTGGTGAACACTAGAGAACTCGATTGACACTAAATGGCTTAGTTAACACTACAACTTGGTCAACACTACCTTCCTTCTACTTGGTTAACACAACTAGCTTGGTAAACACTGTTAAGGTTAGTTAACACTGCAAATCTTAGTTAACACCACTTTCTACTTGGTTTACACTGTGAAGCTCAGTAGACTCTATAAAGCTTGGTAGACTCTGTAAAGCTCGACTTACACTTTTCTTCTTGTGAAGCTCGGTAGACACTATGAAGCTCGGCTTACACCATTTTCAGCTTGTGAATCTTGGTGACACTATGAAGGTCAGCTTACACTATTTTCTTCTTGTAAAGCTCAGTAGTAATGTAACCAATCAAATGATTAAGTGTTTAGTCACTAATTGGCAAATGATTTGACCATAAGATCAACACGATGCTCATCATTTTAGCTTCTTCTCACAATTAGCAAGGAAGGTTCTAGCTTCATTAGCAACTATATTATTCGGAGATAAGGATTAAACAATAGTGAGTGTGCTTATTGACATAGAATTATCCCCATGAATCAAGACTTTTGTACCATTAAAATGAAAGTTAATTCAGTGATGAAAAATTGATGAAACAACATCCATGCTATGTATCCAAGGTTTCCCTAGAAAAATATTTTTATGCAAGTGGAATGTCAAGAAATTAGGATACCACATATTTTTCTACAAGACCAACCTGAATAGGTAACATAATATGATCCTTAGAGGATCATTTAACTTCATCATAAGCTTTGATAGTGATTTAGCATATAAGGTCAATAACAAATTTAGAGAGACCCAATTGTGGAACAACATTAAAGGAAACAACATTTAACCTTGCATCATTGTCTATCAACACTTGTCTAGCCTTGGTACAATAGGTTTGGACTTGAATATGCAATGAAAGATTATGTGAGTGGCTCAGCACTTTGTCATCTTATTCAAAAAAAATTAGGTAACAAAGAGTAAAAATGTGATTAACCATATCTTAGAACTTATCCAAATCAATATGAGTAGGGACACTCATTGAGCATAAATCCTTCTCAAGGATCTCATTGTGCAAAGGATATAATTGGGGCAACTCAAAAATAGATATTTGAGTGAGAGTGCATTTAAATTGGTTCACAAGATCCTAAGTGGTAGAGATCTTCTTAGATGAAGAATACCCTACTTGTTTAGTATTAGATTGTTTGGGATTATCTGTGCCTTTAAGGAAAAATTTGGATTGACACTTAGTAACAACATCTAGTCTTTCACCATAAGGGGAAGAGGAAGTTGCAACCCTAAGTGAAACCATAGATCTATTATCATCAAAGTGTTGAGAGGAATCAAGAGTTCTCAAGATCACTTTACACCTTTCATCATTAGTGGCATAGCTAGGTTCTTCATCAAATTTAGGCCTCATCATATAGATGCTTTCTTCATCAATAGGCTCAAGCATATGTATAATATTGTCTTTGTTAGTATATGTGTCATTGATCTTAAAGTCATGATTATTCTTGTTTACATTTGACATTTTTCCTTGCTCATACTTAGGGAGAGGTTTTTTGAAATCCTTATGATTAGAGGTTTTGACCAACCCATAAGTAGCAACTTTTCCTTCATCAATAAGATTTTGTATACATACCTAAGCCTGAGACAATGATTAGTTTCATTTCCATTGCACCTATGATAATCTCAAATTTTATCCTCTATCCACCAAGGAGGTTTAACCTTAGGGTGATAAGGTCTTAAATTATCAAGTAGTGTAATGAGCTTATTAGCAAGAAATGTCTTAAGAATCACATCATAGGAATCAACTAAATGAGTAATTTTAAGCTTGGTCTTAGAGGGTCATGTGAACTTGGGTAGCAAGAAATCTCATAGTCATTTTGAAATGATGGAAGCTCAAGTGATTGACTTTGTGTAGAACAATCAATGAGATCAAGGTGCATGAGGGATAACAAACCAGAAGATTCTAGGTTGGCAATATGAAATGGGTCATCTCTAGTAAAAAGAAAGTTAGGACCTATAGGGAAATATTCAAAGGCACCCAAAGTGAAATGAGGCCTAAGAGTATTAGTATGATCCACTAAAGCAAGTTGATAATCCAACCTGTCAAACCCTACAAAATACTCGTCAACTATGTTGGTTTGATTAGTATAGGAAAGCACAACATCTACCCCCACTTCATGAGATGTTGCATAAAGATAATCCCACTCATATTAATTTGAGTCAAAACTTTGTTCATTAACTATAACGCAAGCAATAGTTTTCTTGATTCAGTCTCTATTAGGATCCTCAATAGCTAACTCATCAAACTCTAGCTATATAGAAGTGGAAACCTCAAAACTATGATCATTATGTAGCTTATTTTCTCCCCAAATAATAGAGATATAAGGGATAAGATCTTCTATTGGAATAGTATTAACCATGGGTTGAATCTCATCTTCTAAATCACTAGTTGTTGGGGATTCATGATCATAAATAGGAAGACTATCATCAACACCATATCCTAAGCTAGCAGTGTCTTTTCTTGTGTGACCATAGGTATGAATCATGGGTTCACCAAGAAAATATTTATAATCTTCCAATGTTCCATGTCTAGGATAACCCATCTTTTTGAAAAATTGATAACATTCTCCATACTTAGGAGAAATAGGGGTGTACGTATGACCTCATTAGTTAGTTCTTCTTTCATATATATCTAATCCCTAATAGCTTGATCTTCTTTTTCATCTTGTAAAGGAAATAAGGCTTGGAAAAAACATGTTGTAAATAGTCATAGGTAAAGATGACGGCTTCATGTGCTCAATTGATCTCCCATAGGAATGTATGTAAACTGGCAATACAATCATAGAATCCAAGGTATACTCTCCCATACTGATTCTTATCATTTTTAGTTTCTTCTCACGATTAGCAAAGGAGGTTCTAGCTTCATTAGCAACTATATTATTTTGAATTAGGGATTCAACAACAACAAGTGTGTTTATTGAGATGGAATTATCCCTAGGAATCAAGACTTTCATACCATTAAAATGAAAGTGAATTCAGTGACAAAAAGTTGATGTAACAACACACATGTTATGTATCCAAGGTCTCCCTAGTAGAATGTTTTATGTAGTGGAATCCCAAGAACTTAGGATACCACATCTTTTCCAAATGATCGACCATAATAGTTAACACAATAAGATCTTTAGAGAAGCTTTTAACTTCATCATAAGCTTTGATAGTGATTTTATATATAGGCTTAATAGAAAATTCAAAGAAACCCAATTGTTGAACAATGTTAAAGGAAACAATATTTAACCCCACATCATTGTCTATCAACACATGTCTAACCTAGGTATGATAGATTTGGACTTCAATATGCAATCCAAGTTTATGTAAGTGACTAAGTTCTTTATCATCTTCTTTAGAAAAAGTTAGGTAATGTAGAGTACAAATGTTATTAACAATAGCTTGGAACTTATCCACATCAATATGAGTAGGGACACTAGTTGTGCACAAAGCCATCTCAAGGATATCCGTGTGCAAAGGAGATAACTCTAGCAACTCAAAAATAGATATTTTATGTTGGAAAATGAAGATGGGGTAATTGAGAGGGGAGGGGTGAATCAGTTACCAAAAAAACAAATTCAACAGTCCCAAAGATGCCTTAAACTTAGTTGCTGCTGCTACTTGGTAAACACATAAATTACTGTTTAAAACTTGATAGATGTTTAGTTAATTTATTAAGCATTTACTGAAATAAGCGACCATGCAAAAGAAAGTAATCATGAACACAGTAGACACCAGATTTACGTGGAAACCCAATATGGGAAAAACCACCAGCAACTAGTCACCAATTTTCACTCTTCTGAAGTGAGCCCTGTTAGGAGCCAACCCTGTTAAAGGTTACAAAACACACTATTAGGTGTGACCCTGTTAGAGGATTTAATCACCCTGTTAGGAGTGGCCTTGTAAGAGGTCTTTAGAACAATTCAACTGAATTGCCACCCTGTTAAAGGATTTATGGAATGGCTGTTAAACCAACTCTATTAGGAGATTTTGGAATCACTATTACAATGGTTAGAAAGCAACAATGAATGATCTGAAAATACATGCAACTTATCTTGCTGAATACAGATCTCAGTTTAGCTCCACAAGATCCTTACTGATTAAATAAATCTTTGCAGCTCCAAGATTTCCCTCTGCTCAACTCTGCTTAGGCACACACAAGTCTCTTCCTTGCACTTCCTTTCACTATCCGTATACACTCTCTATTCCACACTTTTTCGCATCTTGAGCACCTCTTTATATACTATACATAATACCAGGTCGGCCCAACCAACTTTACAAAACATATTCCAAAGTCGGCTTGAACTAACAATCAAAACAAAATTCTTCACTGGCTGACGCTGCTCAGAACAAAAAAACTGCTTCCTATGTTAACCGGCAGAACTCGGTAAAAACTACAATTACCGGAGAATTCGGTAAACCTGCCACTTCCTTTGGAAACCGACTAGACTCGGTAAAAGCTGTCTTCGATTACCGAGTGAGCTCGGTGAAAACTAAGCTTTCCTTAGCTTATCGTGCAAATTCGGTTAACACTAACCGTCCGCTACAAAATCCTTTGATACCCGAGTTATCTCGGTAAGAACTAAACTTTCCTTAGCTTACCATGCGAACTTGGTTAACACTAACTCACCGTGTGACATACAGGAATGCTCGGTATACACTGCAAAAGGCTTTACTGACCGACTGAGCTCGGTAGACTTTGTAAACTATTTTCCTGACCGACAGAACTCTGCAGACTCTGTCTGATAACTGATATGGCATTTGTGTAACATCAAAGACAATACACAATTACTTAATTGTATCCAACAATCTCCCTCTTTAGCATTGATGGCAACACAACATGTCATAGCAGAAATGAAATTTGAAAACAAGTCTACAGCAACACAACACAATTAACAATTCTCCCTCTAAGATAGAGAACTCTCCCTCTTACAGTAATCTCCCTCTGTGAAGGAATTACATAATCAAATTTCGGAAAGATATGACAGTAAAACTCTCCCTCTTTGACAACACATGCCAAAGACAATCCAATTTCATTGTACCTTTAGTACTGATTCATATGCAATATTTCTTTGATTTGCTGCATCAACTGATGATTGTTCAATTTTGTAAGAGCTGATGCATCACTAAAACTTATTTTTAGTGAACTTCAGATAGGGGAATGACCCCTAACTTACCTCTGAGATACAAAAATGCATCCTTAGGTAAAGGCTTTGTGAATATGTCAGCAATCTGTTCCTTTGTATGGACATATTCCAGTCTGATTTCCTTGTCCTGCACCAATTCTCTGACAAAGTGACACTTGATTGCAATGTGCTTAGTCTTAGAATGCATTACTGGATTCTTAGATATGTTGATTGCACTTGTATTATCACAAAACATGACAACTGATTCCTTGATTTCTGTCTTCATGCCTTATAGCAATTGCTTGAACCAAACAATATTAGAACAGTTTACTGCTGCAGCAACATACTCTGCCTCTGCTGTTGATTGAGATGTACAATTTTGCTTTTTGCTTGTCCAAGAAACCAACCTCTTTCCAAGAAAGAATGCACCTCCACTTGTGCTTTTTCTGTCATCAAGGTTTCCTGCCCAATCAGCATCAGTAAACACTTTTAAGTCTAGGTTTCCTCCAAATTTATACCATAATCCATAATCTTCAGTTCCTTTCAGATATCTCATTATCCTCTTGACTGTCATCATGTGATTTTCTCTTGGTTTGGCTAAAAATCTTGCCACAATTCCAACTGCAAGAGCAATATCTGGCCTAGTATGAACTACATATTGCAACTTTCCAATCATAGATCTATACAATGTCTGATCTATTTCCTTTGAATCATCTTCTTTGGTAAGTTTTAGTCCAGTACACATGGGAGTTCCAACTGGTTTACAGTCTTCCATACCAAACTTTTTCAATATCTCTTTGATGTATTTTGCTTGAGTGATGTAGATGCCATTCTTGTTCTGCTGAATTTGAAGTCCAACAAAGAATTTGATTTCACTGAACATTGACATTTCAAATTCCTTGCTCATTTGTTCTGAAAATTCTTTGCAAAGATCATCATTCCCTGTGAAAACAGTATCATCTATAAATATTTCTGCCAGGACAATCTTATTTTCTGGTCCTTCCTTGATATAAAAACTACTGTTATCATTTTTTCTTTGAAATTCAATTTGAATAAGATAGCTATGCAATCTTTCATACCATGCTCTAGGGGCTTGTTTCAGACCATACAGTGCCTTGTGCAATTTGCAAACCATGTTCTTTTTATCTGGATCTATAAAACCTTCAGGTTGTTCAATATAAACCTCTTCATCCAGTATACCATTTAGAAATGTTGACTTGACATCCATCTGATAAACTTTAAATCCTTTGTAAGCAGCATATGCTAATAAGGTTCTAACACCTTCCAATCTAGCAACGGGAGCAAAAGTTTCTCCATAATCTATGCCTTCCTCTTGAGAATATCTATTGCACACTAATCTAGCTTTGTTTCTTGATACTTTACCATTTTCATCCAACTTATTTCTGAAAACCCACTTTGTACCGATTACATTTTTGTCTTTAGGCCTGGGTACAAGAGTCCATGTCTTTTTTTTCTCTATCTGCTCTATTTCTTCATTCATTGCTTCAATCCAATTATCATTTTCTAATGCATCTTTGACAGTTCTAGGTTCAAAATCAGCAAGTAAACAAGTACCTTTCAACTTACTTCTTGTGATGGTTCCTTCAGATTTATTTCCAATGATCTGATCTGCTGAATGATATCTCCTGACATACTTGGCTAGAACAGGTTCTTTTCCTTTTGGATGAATCTTGTCGTTATCTTCTTGCATTTCTCCTTCATGCTCGGTTTGGTCTGGCTCGGTATCAACTGGCTCGGTATGCACATGCTCGGTTACCTTTGGCTCGGTAATCTCTAACTCGTTATTCTCTGACTCGGTAGACGTTGGCTTGGTAGATGTTGGCTTGGTAGATGTTTCCTGCAACTCGGTTAGTGATGACTCGATAGAAGAAGGTTTCTGATTCTCAGATGCAGTTGATATTATATCCGGTTCACTGAAGACGAATCTTTTGTAATCTTATGGTTCTCTTCTGCTTTCTTTTTCAGTCTTTTTTGCAAACTCATCAACTTTCACATGTATACTTTCTATGACTTTGTGAGTAGATAAGTTCAAGCATCTATATGCTTTACTCTTGCATGAGTATCCAAGAAATATACCTTCATCACCTTTTACATCAAATTTACCTTTTCTAGATTCTTTCAAGATATAACATTTTCTTCCAAATACTTTCAGATAACTTACATTGGGTTTATAGCCATACCATAATTCATAGGGAGTTTTGAATGAGTCTTTTTTCAACTGTACTCGATTTAAGGTATGAACTGTTGTACTGATAGCCTCCTTCCAGTATTTGATAGCAACATTCTTTTCTATCATCAAGGTTCTTGCATAATCCATGATGGATCTGTTCCTTCTTTCAGCTATGCCATTTTGTTCAGGAGTACCTGGTGCTGAAACCTGTCTTTTGATTCCTCTTTCAATACAAAAGTTATTGAATTCATGTGAAATAAATTCACCACCTCTGTCTGACCTTAGGCATTTCAATCTTTTCCCTGTTTCTTTTTCTACTCTTGCCAAATACCATTTGAACTTTTCAAATGCTTCTGATTTGTTCCTTAGGTACATGACGGTCATCATTCTTGAATAATCATCAACAAAAAGAATAAAATATTTTTCACCAGTATAGCTTTCAGTTCCAATAGGTCCACATAAGTCAGTATGCACAATTTCTAATAAATCTTTAGACTAATAATTTTTGCTTTTGAAACTAGACTTACCCATCTTTCCAATTTGACAATTCTTGCATAAACCGACCTCTGGTTTCTTTAAATCAGGAATGCCTCTCACTTTCTTGAATTTGCTTATCTTTACCAAATTCTCAAAATTCACATGACATAACCTTTTATTCCATAACCAACTCTCTTCTACTTGAGCAATAAAACATGAATGTTCATCAAGTTCAAGATAGAACAAGTTACCTTTAGTTTGAGTACCAGATCTAATCAGCTTTCCTTTACCGTTCAGTAGTCTTTCTTTGCCTTGGATGAATTCTACTTTGAGTCCATTGTTGAGTAATTGTGCCACACTCAACAAATTGTGCTTTAGGCCTTCTACCCAATAAGCATTATCACATACAAGTTCCTGGGTTAGAGTGATTCTTCCTTTTCCTTTGATGCAACAAGGTTCATTGTTTCCAAATCTTACACTGCCACCATCATACTCTTCAAATTGATCAAACTTTTTTTTATCTCCAGTCATATGATGTGAGCAGCCACTATCAATGATCCATGCATCATTCTTACTTATGTGAGAGATGAGTGCCATTTCTTCATTGTCAGATTCATCTTTTACAGCAATGTAAACAATCTCATCCTCTTCTTCATCATTAGAATCATTAGAATCTTTAGCCATGAAACATGATTTCTTACTTTTATCCTTAAATGATTTGAGATCTTTCTTACTGTTCCATTTATTATCTTTCTTTTCATCTTTATCTTTCTTGTTTGGACACCTTGCAGCAATATGACCGACTTCTTCACATGAAAAGCAGATTAGGGGTACTTTACCTTTGTATTTACCTCTTCCTCTTGAATATTTCCTTGTAAGTAGAGCTTCAATTACTTCAAGGTCGCTGTCAGAACTCTGATCTGATTGATCTTCACTCTCTGACTGAGATTCCTTCTTCTTCTTGCCTTTGTCCTTGAGTGAAAGCTTGGCTTCAAATGCAGACTCAATGTTCTTTGCAGCTGGAACATAATTATCAAAATTATCTAGTTCAAATGCTATCAATCTTCCAACTATGGCCTCTAGGTTTATCTTGTGATTGGCCTCACACCTTCTTTCTTGAATGGCTGATACCCTGATGGCATAAACTGGAAGTAGAGTTCTAAGAACTTTACTTATGACTGTCTCTTCACTGATACTTCCTCCAGAAGCTTTGATAGCACTGACACATGCTTTGATTCTTTCAACATATTTGGCAATGTTTTCATCTTCTTTCATTTTCATCTGATCGAACTGTCCTCTTAGAATTTCAGCTTTGGCTCTTCTAACATTGTCATCTCCACTGTAGATCTCTTTCAGTCTTTCCCACATTTCATAGGGAGTAGTGCAGTCCTTGACATCATCAAACTCTTCATAACTTAAGGCAGATGCAATATCAATCATCATAATGTTAAGAGTCTTCTTTATAGCAATGTCATTGACTGATAATGTACCTGATGGTTCTACATATTTCTCATCAAGATATTTCAGACCAGTGTCACCAATGGAAGCTAGATGAAATCTCATTAATCCCTGCCATGCTGAGAAGTTGTTTCGGTTAAGCCTTGGGATTTCCCTCTTGTAAGACATCTTGATCTTTGGCTTAGATCTTTGAAATCTCCTCCTGCAAGCACCAAAAGCTCTTATACCAATTGTTGGAAAATGAAGATGGGGTAACTGAGAGGGGAGGGGTGAATCAGTTACCACAAAAACAAATTCAACAGTCCCAAAGATGCCTTAAACTTAGTTGCTGCTGCTGTAGACACCTAAATTTGATTACACTGCTTTGGTAATCTAATTTAGCCATCTCTAAAGGCATCATTAATTAAATTCTTATTTAATTAATCCTTTGTCATCCCCTAGTTGATTAATTTAATTAATCATCTATAGTCCTAATTGATAAATCAAATAATCTATTATTTATCAATTAAATCCTTTTCTCCTATCTAATTCCAAAAATCCCCATTTATTAAATAAATCTATTTGATAAATGAAATCCTCAAATTCAAAAAAACCCCTAACCTATCTCTAATCCTCCATTTAGCCTAATCCACCCCATCCACCCATACTAACCAAGCTTAGCCACTAACTCACCCACCCTCATTAATGCCATCCACTTGCACATCTCTAACATCCCTAATCTAATCCTAAACCCAAGCCTAATCCACCCCCTAATGTTGTCACATTCCTTAAACAAGTTTAAGACTTTCCTAATCCAAACCAAAGTCTCCCCTCAAAAAAACCCAACCACTAAGTCATGAGTGCTCTTACAAAACATAAAGACTCTTACAAGCCCACTCATGACTCTTACACCCATCTTCCACACTCTTCCCTCTTCCACACTCATTCCTCTTACATCCCTCTTACATACTCAACCCCACTCATCATGCCCTTAACCAACCCTTAACCCTACCCTCTCACACTCATCCTCCTTGTGACAAGTGTCACCTTCCCATTGGTGCTAAACAAGCACAATCCATGTGCTCCCCTTTGAGTGCATCTTAGCCCTCCTTAAGCCTTCATCCATCCTTGCATCTAAGCCCTCCATCCCTCTACCCCTTAGCCTATAAATTGAATCCCATCCCAAGCCATTTCATCAAAAATCTTTGAGCTAAAGTTACCATGCTATTTTGAGAACCAAAGCCATCAACCATACCCTTATAATGCCAAATTGAGAGCCCACAAAGCTACCAATTTGCCATTACCCATCTCCATTGAAGCAACTTTTGAGCATCTTGAGCATACATCCACAGCAAAAGGACACATCTACAGAATCAGGAAAGCATGGAGTGTTTTCTCTCGTGAGGTTTGCACTTCTTATTTTTTTTCTTAGTCTAAGCATATATGTGAATTTAGTTTTTGGTTTGTGAATGTTTACTTTATTTGTTAATGTTCTTTGCATACTGATTCTGGTTCTACAGCTGCTACTTGGTAAACACATAAATTATTGTTTAAAACTTGATAGATGTTTAGTTAATTTATTAAGCATTTACTGAAATAAGCGACCATGCAAAAGAAAGTAATCATGAACACAGTAGACACCAGATTTACGTGGAAACCCAATATGGGAAAAACCACCAGCAACTAGTCACCAATTTTCACTCTTCTGAAGTGAGCCCTGTTAGGAGCCAACCCTGTTAAAGGTTACAAAACACACTGTTAGGTGTGACCCTGTTAGAGGATTTAATCACCCTGTTAGGAGTGGCCTTGTAAGAGGTCTTTAGAACAATTCAACTGAATTGCCACCCTATTAAAGGATTTATGGAATGGCTGTTAAACCAACTCTGTTAGGAGATTTTGGAATCACTGTTACAATGGTTAGAAAGCAACAATGAATGATCTAAAAATACATGCAACTTATCTTGCTGAATACAGATCTCAGTTTAGCTCCACAAGATCCTTACTGATTAAATAAATCTTTGCAGCTCCAAGATTTCCCTCTGCTCAACTCTGCTTAGGCACACACAAGTCTCTTCCTTGCACTTCCTTGCACTATCCGTATACACTCTCTATTCCACACTTTTCCGCATCTTGAGCACCTCTTTATATACTATACATAATACCAGGTCGGCCTAACCAACTTGACAAAACATATTCCAAAGTCGGCTTGAACTAACAATCAAAACAAAATTCTTCACTGGCCGACGCTGCTCAGAACAAAAAAATTGCTTCTTGTGTTAACTGGCAGAACTCGGTAAAAACTACAATTATCGAGGAATTCGGTAAACCTGTCACTTCCTTTGGAAATCGACTAGACTCAGTAAAAGCTGTCTTCGACTACCAAGTGAGCTCGGTGAAAACTAAGCTTTCCTTAGCTTACCATGCGAACTCGGTTAACACTAACCGTCCGCTACAAAATCCTTTGATACCCGAGTTATCTCGGTAAGAACTAAATTTTCCTTAGCTTACCGTGCGAACTCGGTTAACACTAACTCACCGTGTGACATACAGGAATGCTCAGTATACACTGCAAAAGGCTTTACTGACCGACTGAGCTCGGTAGACTCTGTAAACTGTTTTCCTGACCGATAGAACTCTGTAGACTCTGTCTGATAACTGATATGGCATTTGTGTAACATCAAAGACAATACACAATTACTTAATTGTATCCAACAATTTTAGTGGGAGTGTGCTGCAATTAGTTCACAAGATCATAAGTAGTAGATATTTTCTTAAATGAAGAGGACTTTGGTATTAGCTTGTTTAAATAATGTCTCCACTTCTCCAAAGCTTGAATAATTTCATATGACTCTTGACCATACAAATAATACTTCCTTTTAGCATCATTCAATTTCTCACTAAAAATAAATAGGTTTACATAATACTTCCTTTAGAATAATTCAATTTCTCACTAAAGAAAGCAACAAGTTCACCTTCTTGAATCAACACAACTCTTATTGCACTACCACTTGCATCACATTCAACTTGAATTGCCTTATTGAAATCAAGCAAAGCCAAAACATATAGCTCAAAAACCTTTTGTTTCAAAATCTCAAAACTCTTATCAGCTCCAAGTGTACACTTGAAATCATTTTCATGTCCTCTAATAGTCTCAGTCATAGCATTACAAACATAATTGAAGTTCCTTATAATTTTTTATAGAAACTAGCCAAAACATGAAATGATCTTACCTCACCCACATTCTTAGGTGTAGGCCATTCCAAAATTGTTTTAACCTTCTTAGGATCCATTCTAAAACCATCAACTAAAATCATAAATCCCAAATACATAATGTTTTCCTGCATGAATGAATATTTCTTCAAATTAATTAGTAATTTCTCCTCCTTCAATCTCTATAATACTTTGTCTAATTTTCTCAAGATGTTCTTCCTTAGTCCTACTGAATATTAAAATATAATCCAAATATATTATCATAAAGTTACCCAATAATTTCTTTACAACCTCATCCATCAACCTCATGGTACATTAGACAAACCAAAAGGAAAATTTGACCACTCATACAAACTATATTTTGTCTTGAAAGAAATTTTCCACTCATCACCTTCTCTAATTCTAATCTAATGATAACCACTCTTCAAATCAATCTTGGTAAAATATTTTTCTCCACTCAAACAATACATTATGTCATCCATCCTTGACATAGGAAAACCTATACTTAACTATTATCTTGTTAATGGCTATGGAATCTCTACACATTCTCCATTCTCCATTCTTTTAGGTGTGAATACAACCAGTACACCACATGGAGTTGGGGTTTCTCTAATAATACCTTTCTACAACAATTATTGTACTTTCCTATTAGATTTTTCATTCTCAATAGGTGTCAATCTATCTTGTGCTCTATTCAAAAAATGATCTTCCATATCATGGTATGCTGTGAATGGGGCAATTAGAGCGTAAGGTCTTGATCAGGTCTTTCATTTTTTTTTCTTTTCTGCTTGTGGGTTCTCCAGTGTCATTTCCACGCTACTTTCTCTGGGATTCATGTGTGATGCTGGGGCAATCCTTGTGTGTTTGTTTTGAGTTAGTTTGTCAGTCCTTTGGATGGTTGGTGAAAAGGCCTTGATGTTCTTGGTAACCTTGGCAATTAACCAATAGTCCTATAGCAAATCTAGTGCTCAACTACATGGTGGTACTTCTCTTTGAAGTATCCCCCCGCTCAAAAAGCTTCAATGGTTTTCCTTCATCTCCATTATCCCCCATCCATATTCAGCATCCGTCTCTCCTACCCCAGCTGATGCATCAGTATCTCTTTGAATCACTCATCACTCTTAGCTTTAGGGATCCACAATCCTAGTCTTAGGGATCCACCAATCCAAATCAACCCACCAAGCCTCATCTTTCGAGATCCACAATCGTAGTCCTAGGGATCTCCGAAACCCATCTTCCACCAATCTAACTCTTTGAAATCCTATTGCATCAGCTTTATAATCCCCTCATCCATCTCCCTATCCTGAATTCTTTTTTATAGTGCCCCGCTCCTTCATCCTCTGCAATCCCTGAGATCTTAAGCTTGCTTCCTCTTGTGCCTCTGATTCTCCCTTTATCATTCTCCCATAGTAAGAGTTTGAGCTAACTAAACCTCTTCTCTTAATCCAATCTGAGTCTCCTTGCTCATCCCAGATTCTTGTATTTTTCAAGAAGCCACCGAGCCTCGCTTTCTCTCCCCGCTGCCTTCTTGAGGGGGCATCTCATAGTCCATTCTCTCCTCTTCAGCTCTAGCCTTGGGCATCTTATTTTCTTATCTTTGATGCCATGCCACTTGCGGCATCACATCAAAAAGGGGCAAAATGTAGACACCTAAAAAACCTTTAGAAAATAAAGTATTTTTATTTTCTGAAAAAGTCCTGATGACATCATCATTTATTAATTAATTATTTATTTAATTAATTAATTAATTTTTATGCCATTAAATCCCTTTATCTTAATTAAAAATATTTAATTAAGGAATCCCTCCCAAAAATGTTTAAATCTTATTTAAACATTATTTCCTTATTTATTAATTATTTAATTAATAAATTGACCAAAAATCTTAAAATAAATAAAAAATTTATTTTTTGCCCAAAACTTGGCCAATTTCCTTATGACCAATAACCTCTTCCAAAATCTTCTAATCCTTCTTTAATTTTGATTAAAGGCTAATCCCATCATTTCCTACCCCTAATCCCAACTCAAAATATTTAATTAAGATTAAATATTAATCCTCATGTTTATTAAAAAAGTTTTAATAAATATCTCCTCAACACAAACCCTTGAAATAAATAAAACTTTATTTATTTCCTAAAAATCTAATTTATCCTCATCCTAAGAAGTTCTAGACTCTTCTAGAAAGTCTTCATCCTCATCTTAGGAAATTCTAGACTATTCTAGAAAGTCTTTATCCTCATCCAAAGTCTAGAGTCTTCTAGAAGATGTCTTTAAACCTAATCCTAATCCCCTCCTAACCTTGTCACATTTCCTAAACATGGGCTAAAACTTACTAACCCAAGCCAAAGTTAACAAATATCTCCTCTTTCACCCACCCTCATTAAATGCCATCCACTTGCCTATCCCTAAGCTAATCCTAAATCATCCTAATCCATCCTCTAATCATTTGCACAAGCCTAAGCAAGCTTAAAACCTTCCTAATCAAGTCCAAGTCGAAATTGCTCTCATCACCCTCAAAATATCTCAACCATAAAACTTTATAAAGTCCACTAGGTCATAAATGACTCTTACAAGCCCTTTTATTGCTCTTACAAGTCATTATGAGGGTCTTTATGAAGATTTTATCCCTTGAGCCTCCTTTATTGACTCATCCTTCCCCTTTCCTCCATCCTCTCACCATGTGACATGTGTCACTCCTTGATTGGCTATAAGGAAGCACAATTCATGTGCTCTCTTCTCATGCAATCTGAGCCCTCCATAAGCTTTTTCCCATCCTTGCATCTTAGCCCTCAATCCCTCAAGCCTCTTGCCTATAAATTGGATCCTTTCCCTTTGCAAAATAACACAATCCATGAAGTAAAGTCATAATGCCATTTTGAGAAGCCATTTTACATCAAAACCATACACTCACACCCAAATTCCAACTCCATTTGAAGCCCTTTTTGAAGCATAAGCTTGAGCATACATCCTATCTATTTAGACAAAGCTACTCAACAAGAGAGCTTCTCATTGAGAGAGCCCATTAATGGCTCATATTCTCAATTGAGAGTTCATCTTAGTCTATCTTGAAGTTTATGAATTTTGTTTAGTTTGTAGAAGCTTTATTTAAATTTGGTTTCTATTAGCATACTAACATTGCTCATATACACCTAGTAGGATTTGTTGTGAAATATTCGGAGAGGGACTCATTAGACCCTTTTTTTTTTATTCCATTTATATATCTATTAATAGTTGTAGATTAGTTAAATGCTGAGTGTATGAATTCATAGGATGTGTGAGTTCTATCATTTGGTTCATAGACTAGAAAGTTCACCCTGCCTGGATTAAGTTTTGCTTAGCCTTAATTCGGTTTGCCTCTTTTGCTCTCAGGTTAAGAGCATACCCTATGTTAGTTTTAGGATCAAACCATAATTCATTGTATATTATTCCATAAGGGAGCTATACCTACCAATTCAGAGAAAAGCCAATAATCAGAGAACGGCTTTTTCAGCTATTGTAACCAGATATTGTTCACGATTTGGGCACTAAAAGACATATTTTTAAGAAAAAAGAAAGGACAAATCTATTTACCAATAGATTTTTGGCGACTCCGCTGGGGACACGAACAGTCGCTTGATCAAAAAGCCTATGTCATGAGGGAAAATGGTACTACCTCATGAAAACATAATCCCAGTGCTCCAATCTAACCTTGGTTTTCAAGATGACCAAGAGGACATAATTTCATCCCTTAACACATTCATTTGGAGGCACAGAAGGAAGACTGAACATTATCAGAACGCTAGCCAGGTATTAGAGGAAGAAGAAAGAAGAGCTGAAGCTTTGGAAAGAGTTGTTCAAAGGAGAGATATCCGGAGAGCAGAAAGACAATTAAGACAATAAGCTCAAAGATAAATCAGACCCAACATCCTGGAACAATTTAGGTTCCTCAAAAGTACCAAGGAACAGGGTGGGCAAGATCCTACCTTTGATAAACTTTCAGATCTCAACTTTCCTATTTTAGACATCCCAAAGCAGAAAGGTGAAGGTAAAAGTCAAAGTAGACCCCCTTCCCCTATTAGAAATTAAGACACCAGCACTTCACATTCCACTTGTCAAGTGCTAGCACTTCACGGAGTTACTGCCCCTCCAATTGTTAATTTTTTGCCATATATTGCTAGAACAATTATCGTCGCTCCATGGGCCATGGCAACAAGACTGTTAGCATTAAACACTTAACATCCACTCCTGGCTGGTTCAAGGAAGAATTTTCCTAAATTCTCAGGTGATGGGAAAGTCACTACAGATGAACACATTAAAGTTTTCTTTGCGGCTACTCATATCTTAGGAGTGGGACATGAAGATGTTGTAAGATTTTTCGTAGAAACCCTCACAAATAGTGCGGCAGATTGGTTTTATCATCTAGCTGACAGCTCAATAACTTATTGGGATACAATGGGAACCAAATTTGAGACAAGATTCAAAACTGCAGAAGATGAACATGCTTTGCTAACACAGTTGACTTCAATTAAGAAGCAACCAACTATGAGCATGAGAGATTTCGTTGCCAAATTCAATAAGATTAATAGAAAAATTCCTACTACTGATAGACCCACACCTAGTAATCTGAAAACTTTCTTTATTAGCATTATGCCTCCAAATATCAATTATGATCTAAGAAGGGCACGTCCCATTGATCTGGCCGACGCACAAAAGAAAGCGATTGAATGTGAGGACAATTTAATCTCCACAGGAAAATGGAAATGAGAATTGCAAACTAAAGGGAGTTCTAGTAATGTCACATCATCAGAAGAGATGATTTAGAAGTTGTCTAATGAATTGGTAACAATGAAGAAGCAATTACCCAGATTCAATAGCTCTTGTTAGCGAAATTACCAAAATTCACCAGGAAGAAGCAATGAAAGTAGATTTTCGTAGCTTACAAGTTTAGAACCTAGGTTGCAAATTGAAGCAGCATCGAAAAAAGGAAATATGTGCATCTTTCATTTGACCATAGATCATGATAGTGAGAATTGTCCGGAGACTACTTGTATGATGCAATTGTTATCTACTAATGAATTAAACATTGCAGCTCCTTGTTCAGAACCTGATTCTTATTCAAATGGTGACTCTAGAAATTTATTTTTAGAATACAAATCAAATTTAGAATCAAAAGGTGAGTGTTATACAACCATTGATGGAACTTCATACACAGTGCTTACCCGTGCACAAAGGTTAAAGAACCAAACCTCTAGTCACACTCACAAGAATGACTTCAGTCCTTCAACAAGCAATGTACATATCAATCAAGAAGCATCTACTTCACAAAAAGGTAAGGACAAGACATCCTTTGATTTCATTCAATTTTGTGAGGAGTCAAAAATTCAAATTTCCATTATTGAGTATTTAAAGTCACATCCTTCCGAGTTAAAAAGACTGGTAGACCGATGTAAAGGAAACACATCAGATGCTAATTGTAACATAATGGTTGAAAAAGAAGATGAAACCTTGACATATAGTTTGTTTAATCAAGAAGATTCCATAGTTTTAGCAACCTCTCCTGGGAAAAAACCTAAACCCTTTTATATCTCACTGTACATCAATGGATGTAAACTCAGTAATTACATAATAGATTCGGGTGCATCGGATAATGTTATGCCTTATTTTGTAGCTAAAGCTTTGGGTCTTAATCTTACTAAAGTACATGGAAGATGCTATTCAATGGATGCCAAAAAAGTTCCCTTACTTGAGTAGATTAAAGATGCTCAAGTAGCTTTAGCTTCACATCCAAAAAAGAAGCTCCTATTGATCCTAGTAGCTGATATCCAAAGCTATACGTAGAATTTTTTGTCATGACTTAGGAGGAGAAATAAAATTAGACTGGTCTTAAGCAATAATACCTATTGGGAATAAGAAATCAAATCAGAACTTGAAGAAAAGGAAAAGTTCACAGTGTTGAAATCAGACAACCCTAAAGCTCAGATCCTATATCAAGAATTAGAGTTTGGCAATTATATGTTGTTTACTAAAGAAAAATCAAAAGAACAAATGGATGAAAATCGAAGCAATAAAGTTTCCAATGAAAATAAATATGTACCAGGCATATGGACACTTGAATTTGATGAAATTTGTGCCTCTTCAAGATTTGGAGCTAGTGTAGTATTGATATCCCCAGAAGGAGAACCTGAACCTATGGCTTTCAAATTAGAATTTGGGAATACAAATAACACTATGAAATAAGAGGCCTTATTACTTGTGATAATGACAGCAAAAGAAAAAGGAATAAGGATTTTAAAAGCCCAAGGTGATGCAAAGCTTATTGTAAAGCAGGTAAAGGGGCAGTATTCTGTTAAAAATCACAAGCTAAAAAATTACAAGAATAGAGTCTGCGATTAGATTGAAGGTCTAGATGCCTTCTCTATTGAAGTGGTTTTGAGAGAGATGAATACCAAAGTGGATTCCTTGGCTATCTCTGTATATGAGAAATAAGCATGCAAGAAATACTAAATTAAGAAATCAAAAGCATTTACAAACTTGTTAAACATAACATAAAGTGAGACAAAGAGGAAACAACTCAAAAAAATATATAAGCCATCAAGGGGCTCTCTCAATGAGTTTTTTCTCTTGTTTTAGGGATGTGTCTATTTTCTTAGATTTGGTATGTATGCTCAAGATGGATGCTCAAAATTTGCTTCAATGGATGTGGGGATTTGGATGTGGATGTATGTAAAAAGCTATGGAGTTTGTTCTCAAAATGGCATTATGACTTTACTTGATGGATTGTGATTATTTTGTAAAGGGGAAGGATCCAATTTATAGGCAAGAGGCTTAAGGGATTGAGGGATAAGATGCAAAGATGGGAAAAATCTCATGGAGGGCTCAGATTGCATGAGAGGAGAGCACATGGATTGTGCTTCCTTATAGCCAATCAAGGAGTGACACATGTCATAGGGCCATTGGTTAGAGAAAGAGGGGTTTGAGGGGTCAACAAAGGAGGCTCAAAGCTCATAAAGACCCTCATAATGGCTTGTAAGAGCGATAAATGGGCTTGTAAGATTCACTTATGGCTTTGTAAGAGCATTTATGGCTTGGTGGTTGGGATATTTTGAGGGAAGACTTTGCCCTGGCTTAGGAAAGTCTTAAGCTTGCTTAGGAATGTGCAAATGATTAGGGGATGGGTTAGGATTAGATTAGGGAGGTTAGAGATGGGCAAGTGGATGGCATTTATGAGGGTGGGTGAGTTAGTAGCTAAGCTTGGTTAGTATGGGTGGATGGGGTGGATTAGGCTAAATGGGGTATTAGAGATTGGTTTAGGATTATTAGGTTTTGATGGTTTTTTAAGTGATTTTAATAAATTTGGGATTTTTGGAATTAGATAGGAGAATAGGATTAATTGATAAATAATGGGTTATTTGATTTATCAATTAGGACTATAGATGATTAATTAAATTGATCAGCTAGGGGATGGAAAAGGATTAATTAAATAAGAATTTAATTAATGATGCCTTTAGGGATAGCTAAATAGGAATACTGAAGCGGTGTAATCCGATTTAGGTGTCTACAATCTCTGCTTCCCTATTACTTCCTCATCGAGATTTCCAAGACAAGAAGTACTAGATCAAAATTGTGTATCGATCTGTCGTTCCAAATAACGCAGAATCATGGCAAGTTTTCAATGATGATAAAATTTTGCAGATGTTCCTTGAAAATGAAAAGTTTAGCTTTGAGCACGAATCCAATGGAAGTAATCATGAAAGCCCTAATGCAGAGAAAGAATAGAGCGAAAATGTGGAAGTTCAGTTGAAAGGAAACATTATTCCCCCATATTTTGTGGCCTTAGAAAAATTGTTTAATAGACATGATGCTTACATAAAGCATAAGAGAGTAGAAAAGGGGCCAACAATGGGTGAATATGAAGGAGTTAACATTGGAGATATTCATAATCCCAAATTGATTAACATTGGGAGGTGTTGTTCACCCGAAGAGAAAGAAGCCGCAAAGAATATATTTATAGAATATAGAGATGTTTTCTCTTGGAGCTATGAAGACTTGAAAAGTTATAGAAATGGGAAGGTAAAACACAAAATTCCACTGGAGCCTAATGTAGTCCCTTTCTGGCAGAAACAAAGGAACTATAATCCTAAAGTCACTAATGCCATCTTCCAAGAAGTAGATAAGATGTTAAAAGCAAGAATTATTTATCCCATTCATCATTCCACCTAGATAGCCAATATAGTACCCATCAGAAAGAAGAATAGAGAAATAAGAATTTGTGTTGATTTTTGCAACCTAAATCAAGCATCGCAGAAAGATAACTTTGCTCTTCCTAATATGGACTATTTGTTGCAAACAATGGTGGGATCTAAAATGATGTCTATGCTTGACAACTTCTCGGGTTATAATCAAATTGAAGTAGAAGAGAAAGACAAGCATAAGATGGCGTTCACTACCCCTAGGGGTACATTTGCGTATCGTAGAATGCCTTTTGGACTTATCAACGCTAGCACTACATTCCAAAGGTGCATGAGTAATACATTCACTGATTTGAAAGACCGAATCATAGTCATATACCTAGATGACCTTACCGTGTTCTTGAGAAAAAGAAAAGATCATATAGAAGATTTGAGGAAAGTGTTACAAAGGTGTCGAGAGCATGGAATATCTCTCAACCGGAAGAAGTCAGTTTTTTGTGTGATGGAAGGAAAGCTCCTTGGCCATATAGTGTCCTAGGAAGGCACTAGAATTGACCCTGAAAGAGTAGAAACTATTCAGAGACTGAGCCCACCCTCAAACAAAACAAGGGTTAAATCTTTCTTGATGGGGACACGACCCAACAATAGAATGGACACAATAGAAAAGGGTAATTATATTAACTGAGAAAAGAGGCTAGTACAAATAGTGCAGAGAAAATAAACTTCAAAACATGCCCTACGGGCTTACAATAGCATAAATCTAGAGAATATTTCTCCTTTTAGCACCTCCTCTCAAGCTCCAATCCGAACTGCCTTTTACGATGCCAGAAATCTCCTTAAATAGACCCCGGAGGGTTAAGGACTAGGAGTACATTTTAGAAAGTGCTAGTAGGCATCCACCAATAGAATAGAAGGTTTCGAAAGCTGCGTTAGAAGTCGGTGCAAATCTAGAAGAATCCAAAAACGGTAGCCGAACTTTCGGGAGGCATAACTTTTGAACCGTAGCTCCGATTGACGAACCGTTTACATTTTTAGAAAGCTCTCAAAGCGCTCTATAGCCCTATGGACAAGTTTCGCTCGTCCCCCATTTTTTGGCCCTTTTTGAGGTCATTTAATGCCCCAAACCTGACTTTGAAGCATTCTTAGGAGGTCTCCAAAACCCGAAAAATTGTAATAACTTTCAAGCCGTGGGGCCTATTGACCTGATTCTTTTTCTGGAATGCTCTGAATCATGATTACATTCATCTGGCAAATTCACACCTTCTAGTTTATCGAAATGATGGCCCAAGTACATGCTCCTATTTTTTCAAGATTTTCAAATGCACTGATAGTTGAACTATGAGAGTTGGAACCTTTATTTGAGATCCAAAAATGTAAAGACATGAAACAGAAAGTAAGTCTAAGTACATTTTTTTTGGGTGACACAGGATTGCCCTTATACCTCTGGATGCTCCTACATCATTTCTTTAGGTAGGTAAATTTTCTCAGAAGATTTGTGCCTGGTTTCACAAAAACTACTAAACATATAGTGGACATGATGAAAGGGAATTCAAATTTCAAATGGAATGAGGAAGGAAAGCGAACTTTTCATGATATAAAAATTGCTATTGCTAATGCTCCAATGCTGTGCCATCCAAATTATAAGCAAGACTTTATCATTTATTGCTATGCTTTTGAACATACATTGTCAGCTATTCTTATGCAAGAGAATGATGAAGGAGTACAGGCTCCTATTGCTTTTATGAGCATACCTTTAAAGAACCATGAGCTCAAATATTCACAAATTGAAAAGCATGCTTTTTTAGTGGTCAAAGCTCTTAAAAAAATTTGGTTCTATATCCTGCATTCACATTCAATAGTTTTTGTCCCAGATGTAGCAATAAAGAGCATACTAATGCAACATGATATAGATTGCAATGTCAGAGGAACATAGGTAGCAAAAATACAAGACTATGATATAAAGATTAAACCTACCAAGTTCATAAGAGGGAATTCTCTATGCAAGACAATTGCAGAAAACAAAATCACTAGAAAGTCAGAAGAATCGGGTGAGAAGTAATTGGTGTTAGCTGTAGGTCTCTATGATCCATGGTTTGAAAACATCTCTTACCTTTTAACGTATGGTGAGTGTCCAGAGGGCCTAAATGAAAAGCAAAGAAGAGACATTAAATTAAAAGCAACTAAGTATGTGATCTAGGATGGTAAGATTTTCAAAAGAGTTGTTGATGGTACTTTTCTTAGGTGTGTAGATAAACAACAGCAAGAAAAGTTGTTGAAGACATTTCACGATGAAGCTTGTGGAAGACATTTCTCTTCATCAGTCATAGCATTTAAAATACTAAGGCAATGTTATTATTGGCCCGAGATGTTTAAAGATGCATATGCTCGGGTAGAAAAGTGTGAAAAGTGCAAGAATTTTTTTGGACGTCCTCAACAAGCTGCCCTACCTTTGAGACTTGTTATCATCAAAGGGACTTTTCAATAGTGGGGCCTTGACTTTTTTGGTCCTATTAGCCCTACATCCAGTGTTGGTCATCAATATATAATAACTACAACTAACTATTTTACCAAATAGGTAGAAGCTAAAGCTACAAAGAAGACTACTTCCGAGGTGGTGTGTGAATTCATAAAAGAAAACATTTTTGTTAGGTTTGGTGTTCCTATTAAACTAGTGATGGATAATGCATCTTATTTTTCTTTAATCAAAATTACTGATTTCTGTTTTGAGTATGAGATCATCGTTGGTCATTCATCTGATTATTTCCCTCAAGGGAATGGACATGCAGAGTCTAGCAATAAGAACTTAATTAGTATTGTTAAGAAGCTAGTCTCAAATAATCAGAAGACCTGGCACAAAAAGATTCATGAGGCACTCTAGGCAGATAGAGTGACACCCAAAAGGGCAATTGGTATATCCCCTTTTGAACTAGTTTATGGAACTTAAGCCAATCTACCTCTACCTTTGGAGTTAGCCATGAACAAACTCAGAAGAGTAATTGAGGATGATGTCTATAAGGATAGTCTAGAAAAGAGGATCCTATATCTAAGAAAACTTGAAGAAGAAAGGAGAGACATTGTAGACCACATTACACAACACTAGATGCGAGTGAAAGAGTTTTTTGATAAAAAGACAAGACCCAGAAAGTTTATGATAGGAGATATGGTGTTGCTTTGGGATAAAAGAAAGGCTTCGAAAGGAATGCATAAGAAGTTTGATGCTCTATGGAAAGGTCCATTCAAAATTCAACATGCATTCAAAAATAATTCTTTCAAGTTGGCATATGAAGATGGTGAAGTACTACCCCTGACTTATAATGGTCATGATCTTAAGCTCTATCAAATCAAAAATTGAAAAAAAGTAGCCCCTGTACTATACTATAGTTAAACTTAGTATCTTGTGTGTGTCTTAGTTAGCCTTTTCCCTTCTGTTTTCTTTTCCTTGTTCCTTGTTTTGTTTAGTTTTTGTTGTGTTGTCACCTTTTATCTTCTTTTGCGAAACCAGAGATTCTAAGTTCCTTGCTTGGGCATACTCTACCCAAGTCCCCAATTAGAGCTAGCTATTGCCTCACTTTTCACCATGTACCAATTATGCAAAGTGGAGATTAATTTGTATTGTGTTTAGTCAGGTCGAGTCATTCCTTTCTTCCTCAAGTGATAAGTATCTCCATCAGGTTTTCATCTTTTTCCTTCTCCCGCACTATATGGCTAGGTGGGTTTTCTTTATCATCACAAGTCTTTTGGGTAGTTTAGGACCTTGCTCAATGGAGATTCTTGAATTATGTTGCTTCAGATGAACTACTTGCAGCTTATTTTGTTTTGAATATGAAGAAATTTGAAATGGAAAAAAATCTAGTTTCGTTTTATCTTTGGCGAGTTTTCGCACCCCGAAGGTGAAACTCCGTCGAGATTCACAAATGCAGTCTGCGAGTTTAAATGAAGAGAAACAAATTATGTTATAGATAGATCATTCAAGTATTGCCATGTTTTCATTGTGGGAATCATTCAAAACTCACTAAGATGATTAAAAAAGAATCGGCGAAAAACTCAAAAATAGCTTCTCCTTGGCAGGTTTCAAACCAAGAAGTCAGTTTTTTGAAAAGGCATTCGTGAAAAGGTAAAGTGAGTCAGTGGGTCCCATCTTTCACTTGCGAAGCCAGCTTTATATTTTTTGGAGGCTTAAAGTAAAGTGATTAGGGAAGAGAAGGTAAAACGAGGGTGCAAGCAAAAAAGTGGAAATCACCTTCTCCTGCGCAAACTTTCTATCCTCGATAGCAATTTTTTGCAAGTAATAGAAAAATGTTCCTGCAAGCATAGTAATTGTGTAAATTGATCATGCAATGTTTTGGGAAAAATATTTGAAGCAAATCAATTGAGTTTGTGAAGGTATTTTAAACAGAATCCAGTCAAATGGATTTCTTCCCAAGAAGTACTATGTTTCTATTTCTCTGAAATGGGGTAAAATTTGGAAAGTAATTCTGTAATTAAAGAAAGTTACCATTGGGCCAATAGGAACAGTGAAAAGATAGGGAAAAATCCATTAGAAGCCTCACATTTACTAATTCAATGGATTTATTCTTAAATTCTCTTGTGTGGCACGGATCATGAAAATCAACAGATAGATTAAGGGTTCTTATATAAAGACAAACATAACAAAATTTCAAATTACAATTTTCTTTATTAAATTTTTATGCCATTGTATTGAATAGTGCTCTCAAAAAATTTCAGAGCTACAAGGTTTAATCTTGGCACTATTCTCAATTGTTGAGGTTCAATTCACCTCAATATCAGACAAGATGGCCACAAGATTTGCTAGTTTTGATGGGTTGGGTGGAGTTAAGTCAACATGGAAAAATATCATAGACATTTCACTATGTTTCTTTGACATGCAAGACTTTCAAAGGAGACTAAGGACAGAGCAAATTCACCCCATAATGGAGAGACTTCGAGGAAGTGGATTAGTAGAGGCAGTCGGATTTCTAGTAGCAGTACAAGCTACAGAGTTGATTATTGAATATATCAATCATTACAATCTGAATACAAAACAAATCTTACTACCAGATCAAACAGTGCTAATCTCAATTGATAGGCAAGTGGTGATGAACTACCTACACATTCCAAAACAAGAGGAGTTCTCTGAATTAACAATTGGAGGAGCTATGTCTAAATTCTCTCTGAAGAAGATGGTGTGGCGAAAAGAGATCATGAGTTCTTGGTTCCAAAAGCTAAGGGGATCTAAGAGTAAGGTCCCTAAAACCCTTTTTGGCACTGATCTCAAGCCTGAGATCGTGGACATTCTGATCCTCTTGCATTGACTTAAAGGTGAGATGGAAGCCTTTAATTTTGTAGAATAATAATTCTTTTTGGTGCAAATTATTTGTTCGAATACACAATATATTGACTGGGTGTATGAGGGAAGTGAACATCTGTCTAGGGCTCTCAGTGCGGCTAAGTTCTACAATTCATTTTATATGTCTTCTTTCTTGATATATATGTTGGCTTCCCTACAATTCTGGTCGGGACTTCCTAGATTAGAGAATTTCCCTAATGACATGAAAAGCTATGAATTTTATTCATGCTTGCAATTGCAGAATAGTTATGCAAAGTATATCCGAGTAAATGATGTGTTCACAATGAGAATATGCAGGGAACTCCAAGGATACCCGGAGCGGGTATTTAGTCCAGAAGTAATGGCGGTCATCAGTCAATTTGGTAGTTATTTCATTCAATTCTCATCTTTGTCTTATTTGCATCTTGCAGCGTTTGATGGATTTCCTTTGAAGTTGCCTACATACTCAAATGACATGATTATACTCATTGAGATCATGAGGCAAGCAATTCAGGTGAATGTGTTGAGCGCCAGTTTGAGGAAGAAGGGGTATGAATTCCCTATGAAAGTTGGGGCCTACAGTTGTGAGACTCGATCAGATGCTAAAACATGCTTAAGACATTTGAGAACAAGTACAAGTTAGAAGAGTATGAAGTGGTGAGGCCTATGTTTGACCCAAATGGGTATGCTAGAGATGTGCTTCAAATTGGAAGCGTAATCAAGCTTGTTACTACTGTGGAGGATTATTGGGCAGATTGTAAAGATGAGTTGGAAAGCCAAGATGGAGCTTTTCCTAGATTGACAGTGGATCAAATAAAGACATATGGCATTAACTTAGATGTAGAAGGGCTAGAAGATGATGGGAAAAATATGTATAGTAATACATATTTGACCAAATTGAGAAATACTCCAATCAATTCCTAGCCATATGTTGATATGGAAGAAGACCTTGATGTTATGATGGCTCAGATCATCAAGAGAACCAGAAATTGGGTCGGGTGGATAGCAAAAAAGGGTCATAGTAAGAGCAAGACTACTCAAGCTTCTCCAGCCACTACTACTCCCACTTCTTCTCAGAGTGCCACACCAAGTGTTACAACTATGGCTACTCAAGGACCTTCTCAATCTGTAGGAGGAGGTGACCAACCCCCGAAGAAAAAAATTTCAGTAGCTCCAACTTGCCAAGGTGATCTTCTACTAGTTGTTGGAGCCCAAGCTAGCACCAAAGAAAAGAGGACTAAAGAGTCAAAAGATGGTGTTACTACTCTAGTCTCACCTCCTCATTTTACTTCTCTAGTCTCATCTCCTCATGTTACTCCAACTTCATCTCCTCATCATAGCCCTAGTCCATCTGCAAGCACTCCTCTTTTGAAGCCAATTGGTTCCCCCATTCAGATAGTAGAGATCGAGGATGAAAAGAGCAGTAGCAACGAATCCACTGAATCTGACAAAGTTGCGAGGAAAACTCAAGAGGAAGAGAAAGCCCCGAGTTCATCTAGGCTTCTTTTTCAAGATCCAAAGAATCCTTTTTCTGAAACTACAATGGCAGTGACTCTGGTGAAGAAGAAAATGTTCAGTATAGAGTCACTTGGGGTTGCTTCTAAAGTGATTAGTACAGAGTCCTGGCTAGAAGACACCTTAGAAAGGAAGAGAAAGAGGAAAGAGGAGAGCACCCCTACAAAAGATACTATGTCTCAAGCAATTCACTCTGGGTATACAATAGTGAAAGCTAAGAAGTAGAAGACTTTATCAATACTTGGGCAAGATCCAAAAATAGGACACTTAACAATGGAGATAGCAAAGCCAAAAAAAGTAGGGAGAATTGAAGACATGACACCTGAAGATTTCACTCTACATTCAATTGATCTTGGAGAGGCTAGACATGATACGAAGGTGGGCCGATGGAGATCAAGTAATGAGGTGATAGAAAAACAATTGAAGAGCCTAAAATTGTCGAAAATCAAGATGAAGGCCGAGATTGAAGAATTGAAAAGATTTATCAGGCAGTTAGTTGTTCCATTGGCAACCATTACTGGTGTGCCTGCTACTAAGAACCCTACAGTAGAAGAAGTGCAAGGTTTCATCTCACAGCTTTAGAAAGATAGGCATTTTGGCTAGATCAGAAAAGAATGGATTGAGAAAATCAATGCAAATGGAGTTGCTCTGATCAATCAAATTGGAAATGTTATCCTTTGATTGGAAACTAAGAAGGATAATATCATATCTAATCACAATACTTTGGCTGCAAAGAAGGCAAGATGTGATGAGTGCATTTTCCCCCTGAACATGATCATCCAGATGAAGGCAAAGGAGGCGGTTGAAGTGAAAATTTTGAAGAAAGGGACTAAGCCTCTATTCGAATGGCTTCAAAGCTTGCAGTTTAAGCTATAGATGATTCAAGAAGCTAAAGAGAGACTCAAAGAAATAGGAGAAAAGGTGAGGAAGACCCAAGACAAAGCATTCGAACTCATGCAAGGATTACACACTCACTCACAAACCAGTGGGCAAGGGAAAGCTCTTACTAGGATAGAAGTAATGAAAAACAACTTCTCTACATACTTGAGTAATCTATCTAGAATGACTTCAAGCAGTCAAAGCAGAATGGTAGAGTTGCGAACGCTTGGTGGATGCATACACATGGCTACTGAAGAATTGACAAGTTAGCTAAATGCAGTGAAGGAGCTGGCTCAAGAGCACTCAAAGTGGATCTTAAAATTCACTAATGTACATGTGCCTAACCATGAAGAAATGATTCCAATTATAGTTGTTGCTAAAGCATATAGAGCAAAAACTGAAAAAGGAAAGAAGCCCAAGTGATTCAATTGACGCCCCCTTTTCATTTTCTGTTGAAATCTTTGCAAATGTTGTAAATTTTGTAATACGACAAACTGGCATCTTGCCGTTTGTCATCCTTAGAAGGTGAACCGATTAAAATTCCTATTGTAATAGTCATCTCTCAAACTCTATATGTATGAAGTTGAATGATTAATGAGAGGTCGGCAAAATTTTGGTGTAGGATACTTGATGTTGCAGAGTCAATTGAAGAGTATTTTATGTCAATTATTTTATGTTCCAGTAAGTTGATAGTTTTTAATTAGTTGATTCTTTCTCTTAAACTAAGTTATAGTAGGAAGGAAAGGATTGTTTCATTCCTTTGTTTTGAGGTTTTGAATAAACCCAGTAGTATGTGTTGTGAAATATTCCGAGAAGGACTCATTAGACCTTCTTTTTTTATTCCATTTATATCTCTATTAATAGTTGTTGTAGATTAGTTAAATGTTGAGTGTATGCATTCATAGGATGGGTGAGTTTTATCATTTGGTTCATAGACTAGAAAGTTCACCTTGCCTGGATTAAGTTATGCTTAGGCTTAATTCGGTTTGCCTCTTCTACTCTTGGGTTAAGAGCATACCCTGTGTTAGTTTTAGGATCAAAACATAATTCATTGCATATTATTCCATAAGGGAGTTATACCTACCAATTTAGAGAAAAGCCAATAATCAGAGAATGGCTTTTTCAACTGTTGTAACCAGATATTGTTCACGATTTGGGCACTAAAAGTCATATTCCTAAGAAACAAGAAAGGACAAATATTTTTACCAACAAGGATCACAAGGTTTCATGTCATTGCTTCATCATTACTCACATCATCAAGATGTGCTCCTAAATAATAATAATGTAAAAGAAATGTACAGGAGCCAAAAAGAATAATTGAGATTTGGATAAATACAAATGGATCTATTGTTAAAAATTAGGTTTCATCTTCCCAAGATGTTTTCCAACTTGATCTAACTTGCACTTCACAAGTTCCTCAAACTAAACAAGTCCAGAGGCTCACAATCTCAACACACAAGGTCTCTACCATGGGATCACACCTTTTAAGGTGTCATTGGAGTATTTTTATATTGCTTGTTACTCCTTTGAATTAAATGAGTTTTGGGATTATATCAATTTGGCAAGATTCAACTTGCTTTACTAACTAGGCCTAATAGACCTACTAGAATTAGACCTCAATTCCTAGTTTTTCCAAAGTCTTTCCCAAATTGACTAAATAAGGGTACAAAGTTTTGACCATTTCAAACACCTATTTGGATTTTTTGAACAATATCACAAATTAGCATCGAGGTTATTTTGCTTGCCCACCATTCCACAAAACTATATGTTCTAAGCTTTTAGGCCTCTTCAACCATGGTTATGAACTTTGTCTTCACACTCAACATTAGGATTCAACCCATCAAAACAATCAATGAGCTAAGTCTGCCAGACATCAAATAGCATCAATTCATGAGTAGATCGATCAATATGTTCATCCTTGATCCTTGAAACATGATAAGGTCTAGGATGCCAGAATCTTTCCAACTGCAACTTTGTAACCCTCTCCTCATATGCCAAATTTTTTGAACTTCCATTCTCCATGAGTACTTTACAACACTTCCATGCTATATTACATCTACTCTTGAAAAGACTTTTCCTCAAGATAGGTTCATCAATTTTCTCACTACTCAGAGTTCTTTGCAACATCAAATTTTCTCCAGTCTTAGGATCACAAGGTTTAATGACATTGCTTCATCATTACTCACATCATTAAGATGTGCTCCTAAAAAACAATATCATAAAAGCAATGTCTAAGAAATAATGTAGAGGATCCAAAAAAAAATTGAAATTAGGATAACTACAAATGGATCTATTTCTAAAGATTAAATTTCATCTTCCCAAGATGTCTTCCAACCTAATCTTGACAAGATTCAACTTGCTTTACTAATTAGGCCTAATAGACCTACTAGAATTAAGCATCCATTATTGGTTTTTCTGGACTCTTTCCCAAATTGACTAAATAAGGGTACAAATTTTTGACCATTTTAGACACTCGTTTGGATGTTTTGAACAATATCATAAATTGGCATCTGGGTTATTCTGATTACCCACCTTTCTACAAAACCCTCTTTTGTAGGCTTTTGGGCCTCTTAGAATAAGGTTAGGAGCTTTGACTTCACACTCAACATAAGGATTAAACCAATCAAACCAATCATTGACCTAAGTTTGCTAGACATTAAATAACAACATCAATTCATGAGTGGATCCATATGTTCCATCCATACAACCCCCCTACTTGGGTGTTCGCTCTAGTTTCATCCATACAACCGACTTACTTGGGTGTTTTCGCAAGCTTCCTAGCTCATCACTAAACAATGATTAGCCCAGGGTGCCAAAAAGAAATAGAAAGTCAAACCAAACCATTCTAACTCTACAAATAATGAAATCCTTACAATTTGAGCTAAAATTCCACCAGCTTATGGGAATTTTCAACCATGGAATTTTAGGTAAATTTCCATATATAGTTAAAAACCCTAGTCTGTGAGGGTTGCAAACCTACTTTCCCAAAAACTCATAGCCATTATATAGTTAAAACCCTGGATTGTAAGGGTATCAAACCTACTTTCCCAGAAATATTTGTATAAGTAATATTTGTAAAAGGGACATTTGTAAATGTAACTTTGTATAAGCAATATTTTATTAGTAACATATGTATAACAAACCTTTGTATAAGGAACATTCATAAGTGCCATTTGTAAACATCCAAGATAACAAAATATGTGTCTTAATAGAGAAGAGGAAGGATGCAATTGAGAATGACAGATATTGCCAAGATAGTTTAGTCACAGGAGATAAGATAAAGATGCTCCAACAATGTAAAAATTGTTAAAAACAAAATCTATTTATTGAAAATAGAAGATTGCAAAACAAGTTGATAAAGGACATAATGTTGATTCATAATGATATTTATGATCAACTCATCCTATAGGAAAAAGGCTCATAACCCCCACAAGAACTTGAAGGATCAACTCTTGGATAATGAGATGTGGTTAAATATGGAAACATCACCATTAAGAGGTAAGAGATGTGAAAGCTAAAAGATAGAAGATGTTCAAAAAGTCACAAATCAAAATCCTAGGATAGATAACCTCATTCAAATATCAGATAACAAGATGTTTAGAGAGAGTCTCTTACATTTTCATTTCAAAGTCCAAAAATTAAAAAATAAAGCATAGTTTTCATACACCCTTATACTTAGGTGCATTTACATTTAGACACCATGCCAATCCCATCATGATCACAAACTTCCACAAGGAAACGAGGTCCATTACATTTCAAGCAACAAGAATCCACAAACATTCTTTGACCCAAGGAAAAAATTAATTCGCAACAACAAGGTTTCAAACTAAACACCATAAACAATTCATAAATAACTTTTGGCCCAACACAAAATAATTCACATGGATGCAACACCATCATCCTCTCAAGAAATGAACCTCCAAGAAAAATCATTTTCTTCCACCAGTCCTTCATCTCCCAAAGACTCATATGAGCATTTTTTTAACCTCATAATGGTTTTTGACACTTGAGTGCTAGCACACTTAAACATATTCCACATTGGAAGCCAAGTACATCATGCATGCCGAGTGAAGATCAGCTGCCGAGTGAAAATCAGATACCGAGTAAACATCAGTTATCGAGTGAAGTATAAGTGTTGAGCAGTACAAGGTGCCGAGTGTTAACAAGTGCCAAGTGGATACAAGTACCGAGTAACATAAAGTGCCAAGCTACTTAAGGTTCCGAGTAATACAATTTGTTAAGATGTCGAGCTATCCAGGAAACAGCATGTGCCAAGTGTTTGCAATACTTCAGGAGACGAGTAACTCAGTATATCAACATAAGAGTTTGTAATTGCACAAACTATGATGCAAACAGTTTTTACAACCAACATAAGATAAATCTCAAAGGATTTAATGATGAGATCGAATCTTTTATTTTTCCTATGCAATTTGCATGCAGCCAATAAGAAAAAAGCTAAAGGCATGCAAACAATCAGCAAAAGATAAGTATTGAACGGAAAATGAAGATTGAATGTGGATCGTAGATCCATACCTAACCCTAAACTTTCAAATGTCTTTATAAGGAAGATGAAACTTCATTGTAAAGTGCAATGAGGAATAAGATAAGAGGTGTGAGAAGACATACAAGGGTTCGCAAGGAGTTATATTTTCAGAAGTGAAGATTATTCAGATCGCAAAAAGGATCCAGATCAGAGAAAGCATAACAAGTGCATGCAATCAGCAATCAAGGATTGTAATCATTCAGGTTTATTGTACCTAATACTCTCTAGCAATTGTATTAGAATGAAAATCCTATGGTGATAGGTTAGCTTAACAGCTATTTCGATAAATCCTTCAACTGGGTGATGAAATCCTTTAACAGGGTAACACTTCATGTTAAGTGTTTGAAATCCTCTAATCAAGTCACTATTGACATAGTGTAAAGCCTTTAACAAGGCAGGCCTTTAACAGGGAAAACCATCAGAAGTGGTTGAACAATATTGCTGCAGTAATTTTTGTGGGTATCATCCCCACCCCAGTTTTACCTTCTTATTCCTGGAGGGTTTCTGGGTTACCAAAATTCCTATGTTGTGAGTTATTGATGCATGTGTTTTGTTACATGTTTATTTGATATGCATGCAATTTACTTTTAGTTAAAATTTTATTGGCTAAAGTTTTGATACTTATGATTCACCCCCCCTCTCATAAGTACTCTTTCCATATTTGAATATTCCAACAATTGGTATCAGAGCAAGCCAGGTTCTCACAAGAAATAGCCTAATAGCTTGGAGGGAAAAGATCTAAAGATGGAAGCTTTCAAACTTGGAAAGATCATTGAAAATCAGGTGATAGATGTGCAACTTGCTCTGCATAGCTTGGAGGAATTCAGAAACAAATTGAGAAACTCATTAAAAAAGAGGAAGGATCTAGCCATAGCTGAAAATGATATACACTACAAGGAGATTGACACCACCAACATATTTTCCAGTGGAGACACTAAAGAGTTTGATGCAGCAATAGTAGAACTGATGGAGAAAAATAAAATTCAAGCAGAAGAAATAAGAACTCTCAAGATGGAACATGAATCACAAGCCATAATGATATGTGAAATTACTGAACAAAAGAAAAGAGCAGTTGATGATAAGGTCATGATGGAAAATGACAAAAGGAATCTTGCAAACAGACTTGAAGAAAAATGTACTAAACTGACAAGGATCTCAAACATGCAGATGGATACACTTGCACAAATGATGAACCTTCATCATGAACTCAATGTAAAAGATATTGAGATCTCTACTCTGAAGATGCAGAATGAATTGAACAGAGAAAAAGAGGTAGCAGAGAATCTCAACAAATCAAGTGAAGCAATCAAGTATTTTGAACAGTTGCTGAAATCACCAAAATCTACCCATGATACATCAGGACTAGGATACAATAGCACTGAAGTTGGGGAATCATCAAAGAGTGTTGAACAAAGAAGTGATAAAGGTAAGAATTCAAAACCCACTTGTCATTTCTGTAATAAGAAGGGACATACAGCTAATGTGTGTAGGAGCAGAAAATTCAATCAATCAAACATACCCAAAAGTTTCTGTCACAAGTGCAACATGCAAAGACATATGACACAAAATTGCAGATCCAATGTCTCAAGGACACAAAGATTTGAAGGACGTTGTTATAATTGCAAAAAATATGGACAAGGCATTTGAATGCAGATCAAAACCTATGTGGACATCAAATCAACCAGCAAAAATAGAAGGGAATGGAAGTCATTATCATTGGGATTACAACACCAGGTAAAGTTGTCATTATTGTCAAGAATATGGACATATACCACAAAACTATATAAGAACACATTTTAAAGGGAACTACAAAAAATGGTTGAATCAAACTACATGTTTCAGTTGTTTGAAAACTGGTCATGTCAACAGAAACTGTCTTACAAGATCAAAGACACCCAAAACTGAAGATAGCAAAGGAAAACAAAAGATTGACATTGAAAAGATAAGGGGGAAAATGAACAAGACTTGGATAAAGAAAGATGAGTGCAACACATCAAGTGGAGGGATCACTTTACCCAATGGGTCAAGTGATCACACTTCATCAAACTAAGCATGAGAAGTACATAGGACTGATATATAAAGCTATATCATACATCAGTCCCAAGACAAAGAAGCCAAGCAAGGTATAAATCTACATGAAACAAGATGTCAAGACAAAAATAAATGTTGATGCCAAGTTGACTTTGGATGCCGAGTTAAAACAGATGCCAAGCTCCCAACAACGACTGAGCTGATAACCGATGCCGAGTTGAAAAACTCCAATAGAAGCCGAGTAAAGTGAAGAATAGTGGAAGCCGAGTTAGGTCAAAATTTCTTTAGAAGCCGAGTTGGCAGTTGAGCATTTAATGCAATGAAATTAGGGTATATTATTGCAATTTTAATCAGATTTTTACATCGCGATTAAGAAGCAAAGGAGAAGAAAGAGAGTTGAGTGACTTCACAGCAAGAATCCAATATTTCAAGCAGATTGCAACCTCATTCAACACGTTTTTCATCAATCTAAAGGTATTTTCGTCTGTGCCGAGCTACGTAATTTCATACCCATTTGTTGTATAAACCCTAGTTTACAAAAATGGTGTCAAGTTCAAAGAAAGTCGAAGGAAAAGAGTCATTTGAAGTTCAGTTAGTTTCAAATGAAGTTAAGCAACCAGATTTCCGCCCTATCCCTGAAGTTGCTTATAAAAATGACCCAGCCGGAGCTCTTTCCCACATTCCCCCAAAGGTTGTAATGGTTCAAGATGTGAGGAAATGCTACAATTGCAAGATAGGAGACATGGAAATTAGACAAGCTTACAATAAACTGTGTGTACATGGAGTACTAAAAAAAGAATTTAAAATCGTTGAAAGAAAGGGTTTGACCCAAGTTTTAAGTTTCCCTACCGTATTTAAAAATGAATGGGTTAGACTTGTATTGAGCAGAATCCATGGAGGAAACTTATGGTTAGAAGATATGCCCATCAAATTGACAAAGTAAATTATACATAGAGTAACAGGGTACCCAACCCTAGACCGGTACAAGACCCTAAGAAGTGAATCAAAGGAGGTCATTGAAAAGAATATTGGTGCTCAATGGAACAAGAGACGAATGACAATTCATACTATAAAAGATCCTCTAGTTAAATTTGTTGTTAGAGTCATTGCTCACAAATTTTATCAATCCAGTAGACTCAACAGTGTACCATGCATTGCAATAGATGTAGGTTACAAATTGGTGGAGAAGGATCATACTTATGATCTTGCAGAACTGCAATTGCAACAGATAAATGAAAATCTAGCTGCCATAAGAAGAACAAAGGGCACACAATGAAAATTTGGAGCAATCCTAGTTTCCATATTCTTTTATGTACAAAATGAATTTCCTTCTTTTGGTAAAATAGCAGGGAGAAATGACAGAACCATTATTGCACAAATAAATGAATATGTTGAGCAAATGGGAGAAAATTTTGATACTTTGATGACAAGCTATTTTGAGGATTTCAAGAAATCCATGAAGCAAAGGTCAAGGATACCAACATCCTTAGTAGAAAAGCACACTAATGATATATGACAAGCAGTAATACCAAGGGTGAGATGGCTAAGGCCATTTGGTTACGAAATCAATATTGATGAAGCATCAGCAGCAATAACTGCACTATTGACAGAGGAAGCAGATAAAAATGCACCACATTTTGGCACTTATGATCTGGTAAGATCTAAAATAAATATGGAATTAAAAACTGCTTCCACACTGAAGAAGAAAGACAAATTGATCAAGAAGATCAAGAAGAAGTTTGGCAAGGAAATTGAGGCTGAGGCAGAAGAAGAAGAAGATGACAGTGAGGATAAAGATGAGCAGGAACAAGGACCAATGGAGCTAACCCAAGGTCTCAGAGAAGAAAAGGAGGAAGGTGCAGAGGAAGAAGAAGCCAAGGAAGCACCTACTGAAGCCGAGCAAAAGAAGAGAAAGGCAACAGAACAACCTTCAGCCAAACCCAGAACGAAGAAAGTTGTCGCTCCATCACCTCAAAAGCCAACAACAAGAGCATCAACAAGGGCCTCTACTCAAAAGACTAAAGAGGAAGTTACCAAGAAGAAACAAGTCAAGGAATCACAAGAAGAGCCAAGGAAAAGAAGAAGGTATGTGGCTCAACCTGACACTGATGAAGAAGAGCAAACAGCAGCAGAGCAAACAAAAAAGGTAAGCACTTCATCAGTTGATACCTTATGCAAAAAGATTGCAAATGGTGACTTGAATAACTTAAATAAAGTTGATTTTAGTAAATTTACAAAAGAGGAACAAAATAAGATAGAAGAAACAGCGTATGGAATGATGGCACAGTTCAAGTAAACTCCACTTGGACTAGATGGCCAATTGCCAAAGGACTTGTCAAAAATCATAGAAGACAGATGGCATTTTTGTCTAAAAATGGAGAAGGAGATGAGGGAATCAACCCTAGCCAGTGTATTGCCGGATTTGACTAGAGAACAAGTTAGCAAAGCAGTCAAAAGGCATAACAATAGGTTCACACCCAAATACAGGGCATTCTTTATACTTCAAAACAGAGTGGAAGAGATTGTTCAAAGAACAATGAAATCGTGGAAGAATTTGTATAAAAGGATTGAAGATTTTCTTGAGGAAGAATACAAGGAAGAGGCAGCCATACCAATAGAAGAGAGGAAAAAGAGAAAAGGAGAAGAAGAAAAGAAAGATGGAGAGGAGGAAGAAACAAAAAAATAGGATACAATGGCAACAGCTGAACAAGAGGAGAAACCAGATCAAAGTGTGCAAGACACACAATTGCCACCCCCTAGCCCTCCACAAGCATCCATCTCACCTGCAGATACAATAACAATTACTGATGTTCCTGACACTTCTGGTCAGAATATCAATCCACTAACTACAGAAGATCTTAAAAGAATTCTTGACCAATCAACACAACAAGCAATATTGTGTACAGATCCAGTATTGGTCAGTATAGATGAATTACAGAAACTAGTAGAAAATACAGTTAAAGATAAGGTGAATACACAAGAACCACCTTCTATCACAACTACTAGTAGTCAATTTGAAATACCAACAAGTATAATTGATGCTGCAAGACAAAAGCAAAGTGCGGCTATAGAACAAGGAAAAGAACAAATAGGACAGACTATTACATCTGATCCTACAGCACAAACACAAGGTGCACTTCCAAAAATAACAATAATTGATTATGGTAGACAGGAGGAGGAGGAAATAGTAAAAACCCCTAAAGAACAGGAGGCAATACAAACACTAATAAATTTTCCTACCTCGGGGACTCCTTCACACCAGCCATTACAAATTTTTGTACCATCGTCAAGTACTACCAGAGTTGCAAGGGTACTTCATTATGGAGACCCTGAATTAGATGAAGAGATAGTCATACCAAGTTATGACTCAAAATCAATAACCATTGATCAAATAAATGAAGTGCAGGATGCACTAAATAGAAGGAAAAGACAGGAAATATTTAGGAAGGAGTATAAACATAGACACACACTTCATGAGATCAAGGACATCTTTATGGATGCCTTCAGTTTGCAACCACCAGATGAGTCAAAGCATATCACAGAGAAATTAACAAATATTGTTGACTAGGTGACAAATGAAGACCTAGAAACCAATGCAAAACTTATGGAATGGTCAGAAAAGAAATTTCAAGGGAGAGTGAACGAGAAAATATCAAGACAAATCACACTTTCACAAGTAGAATTGGCAAAGCTTATTGATAAGGTGAAGAAGGTACTTGAGAATATATTCTCACTGTACAAAAAGTAATGTGATTTTTCATACTTCACACAGGAAACAAGCCAAAAGATACTGAGCTTGGAAAGAAACTTAAACATTTCAAGCATGCAACTACCAAGTGATCCAGCTCAAAGTGTGAAGCATTTTGCTCAATCGCTTCACACAAACAAAGAAATAGCTATATTAACAGTAGATGAGGCTAATATCAAGGCCAAAGTAATACAACTCCAGTCCTCCATTACCCCACATTTAGAAATACTCCATAAAGAGCAAGTAAATGCTGAAAGTGTACTCAAGAAAGATCCAACTCTTTCTACACTAGATGGACTTATTCATCTTGCTGCCGAGACTGCCATCCAGCATAAGTCACTAGAAATTTCTTTGAACAATTGGGATGCAGCTCTCAGAATGATTATGGAGGTAAATAGCACATTCTTGGCCAAATATGGTCTTAACCCTTAAAAACTTTGACATAAGTGTCAAAAAGGGGGAGATAAAAAAAAAGGGGGAGTATAGATTATAATGGAGTTATACAGAAAAAGGGGGAGATACAGATTAATGAGGAGAACAGATACAAAGGAGGAGCACTGATATACAGATAAGACAAGATAAGACACAATCAACTCAGGGGGAGTTACAAAATTTTTGAAGTATATACTGTAAAAACTATAAGTTACAAATTTTAATCAAAGTTTTCAATATGTACATACGAATCAGATTAGTAAATGTACTTATAAGATCAGTTAAGTGTTTTTGTCACTCATGTCAAAGGGGGAGATTGTTAACCTCATAATGGTTTTCGACACTTGAGTGCCAACACACTTAAACATATTCCGCATTGGAAGCCAAGTACATCATGCATGCCGAGTGAAGATCAGCTGCCGAGTGAAAATCAGATACCGAGTAAAGATCAGTTACTGAGTGAAGTATAAGTGTCAAGCAGTACAAGGTGCCGAGTGTTAACAAGTGCCGAGTGTTAACAAGTGTCGAGTGGATACAAGTACCGAGTAACATAAAGTGCCGAGCTACTTAAGGAGCCGAGTAATACAATTTTGTTAAGATGCCGAGCTATCCAGGAAACAGCATGTGCCGAGTGTTTGCAATACTTCAGGAGCCGAGTAACTCAGTATATCAACATAAGAGTTTGTAATTGCACAAACTATGATGCAAACAATTTTTACAACCGACATAAGGTAAATCTCAAAGGATTTAATGATGAGATCGAATCTTTTATTTTTCCTATGCAATTTGCATGCAGCCAATAAGAAAAAAGCTAAAGGCATGCAACCAATTAGCAAAAGATAAGTATTGAACGGAAAATGAACATTGAATGTGGATCGTAGATCCATACCTAACCCTAAACTTTCAAATGTCTTTATAAGGAAGACGAAACTTCATTGTAAAGTGCAATGAGGAATAAGATAAGAGGTGTGAGAAGACACACAAGGGTTCACAAGGAGTTATATTTTCAGAAGTGAGGATTATTCAGATCGCAAAAAGGATCCAGATCAGAGAAAGCATAACAAGTGCCTGCAATCAGCAATCAAGGATTGTAATCAGTCAGGTTTATTGTACCTAATACTCTCTAGCAATTGTATTAGAATGAAAATCCTATGGTGATAGGTTAGCTTAACAGCTATTTCGATAAATCCTTCAACTAGGTGATGAAATCCTTTAATAGGGTAACACTTCATGTTAAGTGTTTGAAATCCTCTAATCAGGTCACTATTGACACAGTGTAAAGCCTTTAACAGGGCAGGCCTTAACAGGGCAAACCATCAGAAGTGGTTGAACAATATTGCTGCAGTAATTTTTGTGGGTATCATCCCCACCCCAGTTTTACCTTCTTATTCCTAGAGGGTTTCTAGGTTACCAAAATTCCTGTGTTGTGAGTTATTGATGCATGTGTTTTGTTACATGTTTATTTGATATGCATGCAATTTACTTTCAGTTAAAATTTTATTGGCTAAAGTTTTGATACTTATGATTCACCCCCCCTCTCATAAGTACTCTTTCCATATTTGAATATTCCAACACATTTTCCTTCATCACCCTCAAGTTTAATTTCCAATGTTGAAACTTCTCAAGGGCTATCTATAGAAGAACTCCCACCTAATCCTATTATTGATCCAAGTCCATTTCATGATTCCCAAGTGCTAGAGCCAATACCATTATGTACTCTGTATTCAAGAGAGTCTTATTCAAAGTCCATTTCCTTCACATCCAAACATTAGTTCCTTTTCAAACTTTTATACCCTATGCCAAGAGGATGATTTAAAGAGCACAAAAATGAGTAAGTAAATCAAGATCAAGATCCTAATAATGTCCAAGCCAATCTATTCTTTGACCACGACCTCATTTCCCTTGATCCTTGTCGTAACCCCATTATCCAAGCTGATCCATTTCTCCTTGATCTTTCAATTTCTAAGAAAGAACAAGATCACCATTCCATATTCCCTAATGATCCAATTCCAAGTCAAGATCAAAGTATCCCTTCACCCCTAGATCCTCCAAAAGTTCCCCCTATTCCTTCATGTCCACCACAAGATTCCACCATCCCTTTATATCCTCTTCAATACCCTATCCTATTGGCTAGTCCTATCAATGTTCCCATTCCATTGTAGGATCTCATTATTCCTCCTAGTTACCCTAAAGTTTTAAACACATTTGTGCAAGATGTTCATGGACCCCTTCTATTTAAAATGGGTACCCTTACTTCTATTGAGTCTAGTCCAATTCATTGTCCTATCAAGTTATTTAATTCATTGTCCTATCAAGACGTAATGCATTACAATGTCACTTATACAAAAGTTACTTATACGAATGTTTTGACATCTGTATAAGTCCTAACTCTAATTTTGATTTAGAGTTCTTGCTTAACATTAGACATGTTGATCCAGCCAAAGATATCAAACATGAGCTACAATTCAAGGTGCATCGAAGAGGCTATGATGAAACAGCTGACAAAACATTGTCTTATGTGCTATCAGGCATTAGCTCAACAAGAACATTAAGATTTTTAAGCATATTCAATTAAGTTGTAACAAAGTACCACATTATGAAAGCTAAACCAAAAGAAGTCTTCTTTGAGATGAAAGGGTGCTTCTACTCATCAGTACACATCTTAATGGCTCTCCTCAACTGGATGGGCATGCCAATGATCTAAAGATAGCCCTTAATGAGATGTTACTTCTTATTCCCACTACTGGGTCCTCCCCTATGTATTACATTCCTTCAAATGATGAAAATGAGGGCATACTTGCTATTAATGCTATAAGTAACCTTGTTGACTTAAGTGTGGTTGTTGTCTCTACTTCTCCTGCCCCTAAGGAGTTCATTGTCATTGTTGTTGTTGGAAGTGTTGTGGTTTCTATAGATGTTGGTTTTCCTATCCTCACACTTGGCGAACTTCTTGCCTAAGTCTTTGTTGGTTTAGATAGATCTTTGGACTTCAACTTGGCAAGTTGAGGCAGCCAAATATGAAAAAAGATGGATTACCTTTCAAAGAACCCCTCACTCTTTTGACATGACCCTTCGATCCCATAAGCTAGTATCTAAGGGCCTGTTTGGTGAGCGAAATAGGAATACGTATTCTGGAACACGTATTCCAAAAATTTTGAATTCCTTGTTTGGATGCACCAAAACAAAATTGGAATACGAAGTAAAAATGGAATACATATTCCATTTTTGGCCCAAAAATAAGGTTTTGCAATTCCACCAAAATAGTTGGTATTGGAATACATATTCCTATTCCATTTTTATTTTTTTTAGAAAACATAAATTTTCGGGTCCACGAATTCCCATCAAATATTGGCTGAACCAAACGAAAAATAGGAATACGTTCTATTCCAGAATACGTATTCCATAATATGTATTCCTATTCCGCTCACCAAACGGGCCCTAAAGGAAAATTTGAAATCTTGTTTTTTCCTTTGAGGGGTGAAATGATGATTGATTGTGAGGAAGAGTGTATTTAGCTCTATTTTCTTCATATGTCATGTTTTGTCCTCGTCTCTCTTAACAGAGGTTGTTGTATATCTTATGGTGTGAATTTCAAGTTCCTCGATTAAAAAAATGCCTTGTCTTCTATAAATCTCTATTATATTGAATGTTTATGGTCTCTAATTACACTTCAATTTTGTTGCTTATTCATTATTATCAATTACATGTAGTCATTAGTCCTTATTTCTACGCCTCAAATGGACAAGTTAAATGCTTTTTGGAAAATATTTTGTACACCAAATTCAAGATATTAGTCTCCTTATCATATTACTTTGATCCAAGGAGGTTAGGTCAATATTCATAGATATTATGAACTACGTAAATTCATTTGCTTATTTGAAATTCACGATGTAAATTTTCATGAATAAATACAAATCTTCAAATTTATGACCTTTTATTGAAAAACGAAAAAAAAAAAAAAAAAAATAGTGCCTTAAACTTTAAATATGATATAGATAATAAATAGTTGATCCGCATGAATATTATAGACAATGTCCCCAGGACCTATTATTACAATTTTATTGTAGATACATTACTTCTGTATTTAATATTATCTTAAATGAGCTCGAACACATCAAATGACTTTGATTGGCTCAAAAATAAGTTAGATATTATCTTACATGACCTCAAACACATCAAATGACTTGATTGACTCAGAAATAAGTTACATTGCACATTTTCCTCCCGACGTTTAGGTTCTTCTACACCAGTCACAAAAATGTCAAAGATCACATCAATGGATGTATCCAATCTATGTCAAAACCATAAAACACACAACTCCATGAATTAAATAAACCGCATCCAACTTGCTGAAGAGCTTCATACATTGAGAAGATGGCATTCAACCATGGTAAAAAACTCAATGACAAACTTTCAAAGCAGGACTTCTCCAACTACACTTGGAGTTGCCACTCGAAGATATCTTTTGCCCAAAACAGATCTTTTCCAACTGAACTTGGAGTTGCTACTCGATGATATCTTTTGCCCAAAACAGATTGTGGAAGAATCATCACCATAGAAAACTTACTGATTTAATGCAATGCTTATTACATACAATCTTCAGACTGTCTGTCATATTCGAAAAAAGATCAAATGTTAACAAATATTAAAAATCTTAATCTTATCAAATGCTCACCTTTGGACATGACTGAACATAGAGGGTTTCCAGTTTCTGGCAACAGCATATAGCATGCTCTAAGTCACATCCTTCTATCCCACATGCCTGTGAGAGACAATAATGACATGATACAGAAATAAGTTATAACTAAACTGCTTTTAACAGGGAAATTAAAACCACTAATGTTTTAACCAGATCATAAATTTGAGAAAGGGATTGTTAGTGCAGTAACAAACCTCAAGTATCAATATTATCAAACTTGGGCATTCCAGCTTAAGTTTCTCAAGAACAAGACAATGGCTGGAGTGAAATCATTCATCACCAAAATAAACATTTAACACAAAATTGTTGCCGAATGAGAATTGTTTCAAAACCAAAGTGTGACTTTGACAATAGGAAAAAAAATTAAAACCCACCTAAAATCCAACACAGTCAGATTCTCACAGACCAAACTTACATCCTGTAAGTTTACACATTGGTACAAGTTCAAAATAGAAAGACTAGTGTATTGAGCAGATTAGGGAATAACAAATTGCTTGATGTCAAAACAAAAAGTGCAACAAAGAGTCTTAAGTGTGTGCGCTGAATTTCCTCTGTTAGTGACTACATAATCTTTCCAATCATAGATTTCTTCCCTAGCCTCCAAACTCAAGTTAAGGCCATCCATATTTCTATATCCACTTAATTTTACATCGGTGAGGTGCAAGCAACACGCCAAGAGCTCTTCAACCATGGACCGGGAAAAACAGCAATTTGATAAGTCTTAACACGAAGCTTTGGAAGAGCCCTTCCTCCATAAAGAGGCACGAGTGCATTATCATCAAGTCTTTTACATGCCTGGAGGTTCAAAACCTAATTTGCATAATCAAACAAAAAAAAATGTTAGAGCCTTCGACCATAAAGATTTATCTAAATAATGCACAATAGAACTTGCTATTTTAACATAATACCTCTAACAGTGGGCAAGAAACTATAATATGCTCCAGACTTGTCGAGTAAGTAAAAGACAAATCTAAAGTTGTTAATGAGGAGAATTTCTTCAAAGTGGAGAGACCGTCTGGTCCAATTGATGTGCATAACATTAAAACCAATGACTTCAATTGAGGACATGCACCAGATACAGACTCCAAACAGCTATCATTAAATGCTCTGCCATATCATCAGACACTAAATAATTATATTGTCATCCAAAAAGAACTGAAGTGGTGCAGAAGCACTTTCATGATATACCACACCCATGGGATGCCATGAGCCTAAAAAGTGTAATCAGTTGTCACTACGAGGTCTAGGGACTTACAGAACAAGTGATATGTAATAATGACCCAAATTGTAAAACCATTGGCCTGAGTTGCATATATAAGCCCTCATGGTCAAACTGGTGAAGGGGGTAAGGGTAGAGTTTGCTGTTCTTAGGTGTTGTGAACATTTTCAAGTCATATTGCACCTATTGTACGGGGTCTGAAATGGTTTGGGTGCAATTCGTTGCAAAATGCAAAACATTTTGAATGTTGCTTGACAACATTGTCACCATCTTAATGCGATCTCCTTAAAAATCCCATCAAATACCTCTCATTGGCTAGATGGTTCAAATTTTGATTGATTGAGAGGGTATTGATATATTTATGATCCAATGGGTCAAACTCAAGGACATATATATATGAAGGGTTGGTGCAGGGGGGTCAGGCGAGAAACATAAGGGTTGGTAGGAAATTCTGATACGACAGTGGCAGACTCATGAGGGTAGATACCAACATAGTATTTGGTGTTTTGTCAGTAGAGATGGAGGTTACTAACCGACAAGGATAAGGCATTGTAAGGTCATGGAATGGCTTGAGAGAGTATATGAGTCTTGGGTGTTCAAGGGTATGGAGAACCAGTTGTCAAGGGTTGCAGAGGCCTCGGTGGCAAGTTAGGATAGGGTTGAAGGATCAAGTTGTGATAGAAGATAGCCCAGATGACAACCAGTAAATTGACACGTGATCAGTACTTAGGTGTGATCAGAAATTGATGGAAAACCAATATGAGGAGCATGGTGCTTGGAGGGAATTGTTTGTGACAGGCTCTGACAGTAAGTAGATCTTGAGAGAGTCATTATGCGATTGGCTGATCAGTTGAGGCACTTGGTGTTGGTCAAAGGTAGTGAATTAGTTTAGTGGCTTAGAGGATATTTTTGATGAGAGAAATTGAAGAATCAGTCCTTGCACATGGGACAAATGTGTTGAACCATTATCCTTTGCATCAAGAGGAGATTGGTTGAAGAAAACAATAAAAACACACTGAATTTTCCAGCAACTTTTGTGTTCTTGACTAAACCATTTACACTTGTGCATTGGTCTTAGTGAATAATGATCTGAAATGAATTAAGGAGACATTAGAACTGGTTTGGTGTTACTTAATGAAGCTTGTTCAAGATATTGGCAGATTACTAAGACCTGGTCTAAAACCTTCCCTGAACAAGGGTTTCATAAAAAAATGGTTCCAACTTCATTTGATACCGTTGAAGCTCGATGGCCATTGGTGCAACCCAAGTAGGGGTGATGTATATTAGGAATTCAAAAGCAATTTGCAGGAGTCATCCAAATGCTATTTTTACCAGATAGCCCTAGCTGGCATCCTCGTGACCGGCTCAGTTTCAAGCGTAAAATTGGTCAGAACAGATGAAAATGCAGTTGATCAAGGCCAAGTAACGATTGATTCGGTGCAGAAATGTTGTGACAGCAATTTTTCAATGGTTGCCTAGTTTGGACACGTCCATTTGCAAGTGCTCGTAGTTCAATTGCATCCAATTAGGTCTAATTGACCTATTAGGAGCAATTTAGGGCTTTAACATCTGTTGAAGGAATCTGAACCTGAACATTTGTAGTCCTGTGAAACTCCCAAATGAGTATTTGAATCTACCCTTAGTTTGGTAGGTTATTCAGGAGTCTTGTGGAATAAGCCAAAAACATTGATTAGGCCGACCTAATTCAATTGGGTTTCCCTGCTAAGCAACCCTGTTATAATCAGCTAATCAGTCCAGAAAACCTTTTGGGCCAGGTTTAATGGATGGATTGAGTTATGGTGAACATGTTGAGGATGTCTTGGTCCACTACCATGGTTTAGGAGACCTGATACTTGTTCTTGCCTAAGTTTTGGAAGGTGGGTGATCATAAGGTGAGCATGGAGACCTTATGGACCTTGTCACACAAAATGTGTGAATTGATCAAATAGTTTGTCTAATGTTCTCGAGTGTTGGAAGACCCTAAGAAGGTCGGCTAACTTGTGTGGTTGTTGTTGAATCAATTTCCTTGCAATTTGTAGGGATAAGCCTAAAATCTTGCCTCCTTGTCATGGATTTACATCACAAAAGCTTATATCTCAAATAAAGTACCAAGAAAATTAAGTTCACGAACAGTAAACAAATAAAAACTACCTGCATAAAGAAGCATCAAGGAACTCCAGACGAAAACTACAAATTTCTGCTTTCAAAAGAGCACCACATCCTTCCAGCTTCAATTTTGTCAGTTGAGGGGCTCTGACCGTAAGTTCTTTCAAACAACACAATCTCGAAAAATCAAGAGACAGAAGAACATCCTGAAAGGATAATATTTAAGTGTTTAGCATGACAAATAATTAAATGGATGGAAGGATTCACAAATTTTTGAACTTCGTCATTAGATTTAATGGACCATGATTTCATAAATAATGATATATGCAGCATCAACTCAACAAACATTAAGTTAAGATGAGGCTAGTATACTGGACAAAACATGTGAGGTATAATTTCTAAATTTATTTTTTCATCATACAGACACAAAGTCATGAATTTTGTTTAGCTATTCATCATCCCGAATATTGAAAATTAATTGACGAGAAACAATTAAATGCATGCAGCGCACAGTATTGCCCATCCATTGCGAAGGAAAAGATATTAACTTACAGAAAAGAGTGATACTCTTGCTAGATGATCACAACGATTTAGACATACTCTCTGAAGTATTGAGCATGCTAGTTGAAGGCTAATCACTCCACGACAACCAGAGAGGGAAAGTGTTTGCAAGGATGTGCTACTTAGACTCGCATCTGAAAGAGACTACAAAAAATGAAACATATTTAAAAACCTAATTGGAGGGCCGTATAGAATCCTAATTAGATATATTGGAAGACGCAAATTACTTTTCCATAAGGTGATAATGAAGTATAGTACAAATAAGGTGGTAATGATGTATAGTACAAGCAATGAAACATATTACAAGTAGTGACACATATTTGATATCCCTACAGCTTGGCATTATCGATACTAGGTGTTTAATCTATCGAATTCATACATTTCTTACTGCTGGATGCCATTTATTATTTGGCATCTCTTGTTTTTTAGGTCAGTAATGCTCACCATTCTCTCTTCACTCTCTCTTTCTATTGAGATATTTTGTCTTTATTATCAACAATGTCATATCATGGGTGGTTAAGCCTTGTGTTAATGTATAGATTAGTTATAAAGATTTTAATTATGAATCCTGTGTATACTTATGTTATTATTATTTATGTTTAGATATATATATATATATATATATATATATATGCTGATTCAACTTACATATATATTTTAATAAAGTAAAACAGAATAATCTATGATAATCAAAGTAAATGACATTGTTGACCTTGCTAACTTGTATTAGCGGTTTAACATGTCGGATTAACATATCAGGTTTATAATGGTTCAAACATATGATATAATCCACCAATATAATACGTCGGGTTTAACATGGCATATCGGTAATAGAAAGTCACGCCCGATAGACGTGACTCAAACATGAGTCACGGCTATCGGTCATGACTCTCTGTTTTGTCTCACCGGATATATATTACTTTACCTTCGCGGATCTCCAAACACACAGTGAACACAGAATTAAACAAGTCTTCAAGTGGATGCTTTGGTAGATCAGCTCAGAAACTATTTCAGTAACCTTATTCACCATCCAGAAAATTTGTTCGACAGTATATTCTAACTGTATTTTAAGAAGTTGTTCTCAGAAATACAAGTCTTATAGTCTGATACTTTAACACCTTGTCACGAGTTTGCAGACTATCTGGGTTTTCGTATTGCAGTTTGTTGAAATGTTGCTCAATGCATGAGCAAAGACAGAGAATTCCTTGACTAATGTTCAGTATCTTTATATTTCTTATCTAAACATTGTGGCTGTACCACAGTTAATATATGCTGTTATTATGCAGTCAGTTTATGATCTTAGAACAGTATTACTGGCTATTGCTTAACTGTCATGAGTTAACAGTTATAAGCTTGAGACTATTGCATATGTTTTGAGAATACAAAAAATGAATCATCTTTTTGTGGGGCTGGGTTTTCCACCCTCAAGTGGATGGTTTTCCCAGGATAAAGTTTTGTGACTATGTTCCTTGAGAATTTTGATCTGATGTTTGCATTTATATTATTCTGGTTCAAAATCTCAACACAGTGACTATACAAAACTCAACTTAAAGCTAGGGTTTCAATATTAAAGTTCTCGTTTGGTGGTGGTAATAGTTGTTGGGCCCATTTGCCGTTGCACCAAAAGCCATGACTGTTAATGAACATGGAACACCACATAATTAACCACCTGTGGGTAGGGGAGCGCATCGCATCACCCAACAATCTCCCCCTCGACGCGCATACCAGGTGCTTACACGGGTCGGGAAGGCACCGGGGAGATTTGAACCCATGACCAAGCCAAAACCAGGCTCTGATACCAATTGTTAGGATAAACCACGGACAGAAATAAAAACTACATGCAAATATAACCAATAACAGAAAATAATAGAACACACAGAAATGAACATAAGGCACCAAGATTTAACGTGGTTCACCCAATCCCTGGGCTACGTCCACCAAACAGCAAGTCCGATCTTATTATAATCCAGTGATTACAACCTGATTACAATCCGTAATCCCTTACAGCTCAATACCGCCGCAAGAATCAATTTCGTATCACCACCCATAAAAAATACCCAACCCTAAGCCCTTTTTATACAAGTATTAAACCGCTTTAGGGTTATAACATGTCGGCCATATGTCGGCCATAATATGTCGGCTACCATGTCGGCTACTTCCAAAAAAAAAATTTCAGGGCGATGCCCCGAACCCCACTATTTATGAAGTATGTACAGTACTTTCCTGATCAGTCACCACAATCTAACAATCTCCCACTTGGGGACTGATCAGGCTCCACACTAAACAACAATCTCCCACTTGGAGACTGATCCTGTAGCAATACAACTACCGCATGGGGCTCCCACTGGATCAAACCACCCTAGACTCTGCTGTTCTTTTATTCACATTTAGTCTAAAAGACCAATTGAAGCTGAAGAGGAGTTCAGCTTCTCCCTTGTGACAACCTTTGTCAACATATCTGCTGGATTTTCATTGGTATGTATCTTCTCCAGCTTTTAACTGTCCATCCTCCAAAACTGACCGAATGAAATGGTACCGCAACTGTATGTGTTTGGTCTTAGAATGCAGAGCTGAATTCTTAGCAAGATGAATGGCACTCTGACTATCTGTGAACAAATAATTATCCTTCTGAGGATGTCCCAATTCTTCCAAGAAGAACTGAAGCCATATCATCTCTTTGGCTGCCTCTGTAGCAGCAACATACTCTGCCTCTGTAGTGGAGAGAGCATTAATCTTCTGTAGCCTAGAAACCCAGCTCACGGCTGCCCCACCAACAGTAAAGACATAACCTGTAGTACTCCGCCTGGTATCAATATCCCCAGCCAAATCTGAGTCAACATAGCCCTGTAAATCAGTAGTAGAGCCCCCAAAGTGTAAACACTTATTGGATGTTCCTCTCAAATATCTGAGAATCCACTTGACAGCATTCCAATGCTCAAGACCTGGATGACTCATATACCTGCTAACGACTCCCACTGCATGTGCAATATCTGGCCTAGTGCATACCATAGCATACATCAAACTTCCTACATCTGAAGCATAGGGTACCTTGGACATCTTATCCTCCTCTTCCTGTGTCTTGGGACACATCTCCTTAGTCAATTTCAAATGACCAGGTAAAGGTGTGCTGACAGCTTTAGCATTCTCCATAGAGAAACATTGCAACACCTTCTCAACATAATCAGCTTGAGATAGCGTCAATGTTCTGTTCTTCCTATCTCTGCAAATCTTCATACCAAGGATTTGTTTTGCTGCCCCCAAATCCTTCATAGAAAATGCTTGTGCTAACTGGCATTTTAGCCCCTTAATATGATGCATGTTAGACCCAGCTATAAGCATATCATCAACATATAGACAAAATAATGTAGCTATCATCATCCAACCTCTTAAAATAAACACAGTAATCTGAATGACACCTGTTATATCCATGCTCATGCATAAAACTGTCAAATTTCAGATACCATTGCCGAGGTGCTTGCTTCAGGCCATATAAACTTTTCTTCAATTTGCACACTAAGTTCTCCTTACCTTTGACCTCAAAACCCTGTGGCTGAGCCATATATATTTCTTCATCCAAATCACCATGAAGAAAGGTTGTTTTAACATCCATCTGCTCTAAATGCAAATCTTCAGTAGCCACAAGACTTAAAACAGTACGAATAGAAGTCATTTTAACAACAGCAGAAAATATCTCATCAAAATCAATTCCCTTTTTCTGTGCAAATCCTTTTACAACTAACCTGGCCTTAAATCTTTTCTTACCTCCTTCCTCTTCTTTCAACCTGTAAACCCATTTATTCTGTAAAGCCTTTTTACCTGCAGGCAACTTGCACAAATCCCATGTCTTATTTTTCAGCAAAGAGTCCATTTCATCTTTCATTGCAGACTCCCACTGAATCTTAGTATCCACCTGCACAGCTTCATCATAACTTTCAAGTTCACTAGCATCAGTAAGTAAAATAGAATACAAAGAGGGAGAAAACCTTTGTGGAGGTCTAATTGGCCTTGTTGACCGTCTAACATTCACTGGTGTGTGTGGTATTTGTTGTTGCACTTGTTGCACATCATGAGGAATGGCTGGAACATCAGCTTTTGGAGTATCATCCAGCACTACATAATCATCTTCTTTCTTCTCATGTTGCTGCAACAGATCTTTGTACAACACTTTTTCATTGAATATGACATCCCGGCTTCTTATAATTTTATGATTTTCAAAATCCCAAAGCCTATAGCCAAATTCATTAATGCCATATCCAACAAAGACACATTTCTTTGATTTAGCTTCTAGCTTGGTTCTATTTTCAGAGTCTATATGAGCAAAAGCTTCACAACCGAAGGTCTTGAGAAAAGAATAACTCACCTTCTTACCAGTCCATGCTTCCTCTGGAATACCACAGCCCAAAGGAGTAGAGGGACCTCTATTAATCAAATATACTGCAGTATTGACAGCCTCCGCCCACATGTGTAAGGGCAACCCAGCATGCAACCTCATGCTCCTTGCGCGCTCCATTATAGTCCTGTTCATGCGTTCAGCCACTCCATTTTCCTGTGGAGTCCTTGGAACAGTTTTTTGTCTACGAATACCATTAGTGGAGCAATAATCTTCAAATTCATGACTGCAATACTCACCACCATTATCAGATCTGAGACATTTTAATTTCTTACCAGTCTCATTTTCAACCAAGCATTTCCATTTCTTAAAAGTTTGAAATACATCAGATTTCTGTCTAAGGAAATAAACCCATACTTTTCTAGTTGTGTCATCAATAAATGTAACATAATAATGAGAGCCACCAAGGGAAGATACCTGAGCCGGTCCCCATACATCTGTATGCACAAGCTCTAATTTCTCCTTTTTGTTTTCCTTCCCTGTCTTTACAAAACTCACTCTCTTTTGTTTTCCATACACACAACTTTCACAGAAATCCATATTCACACATTTTAGACCTGGTAAAACTTTCCTTGAATGAAGTACTTTCATACCTTTCTCACTCATGTGCCCAAGTCTATTGTGCCACAGCGCTGTATCAGAATCTACAGCAGCTATTTGTTCTCCCTGCTCAACTGCAGTAATTGTTCCTGAATATTCATTTTTCTCTGAAACAATCAAAGTAGAAGGAACAATATGACCTGTACAAAGATATAAGGTGCCTACTTTCACACCTTTTGCTACTACAAGGGAACCTTTTGAAACCTTCCAATTTTTATCATTAAAAGTAATTACACAACCCTCATCACCGAGTTGCCCTGCTGAAATTAAATTCCTGCTCAGCTTTGGAACATGTCTTACCTCATGTAGTAGCCAATGATTCCCATTCTGCAACTTAATCTTAATTTTTCCCTTTCCAACAATCTGACAGGGTTCATTATCCCCCAAATAAACAAGCCCAAAATCCCCTTGGACATAATCGATGAAATAACCTCTATGAGGTGTAGCATGAAAAGAAGCACCAGAATCTAAAACCCATGAATCATCAACACTCTCTAAAGACAGAAGCAAAGCATCCTCTTCGGATTTGTTACTTACCACATTTGCCTCTTTGTCTCCATCTGATTTATCTCCTTCATTTTTCTTTCGAGTCCAGCAATCTTTCTTTTTGTGCCCTGGTTTCCCACAGTACCAGCAATCATTTGGTCCTCTCGATTGAGACCTCCTCCCCTTTGACTTTCCTCTTGATTTCCCACGATTTCTGGAGTTACTTCCTCTTTCAGTCGTTCTGCCCCTGCTTTGTGCATTTAAAGCACTTCCTGATGTAGATCCACCTGAGGATTTTCTACGAGTTCCCTCACTTAAAATAACACCGATCACATCATCATATTTTAGGGTACTTGATCCAGGAACAGAATTACTCACCGCCATTACCAAGCCATTCCAGCTTTCAGGCAAAGAACACAAAATCAAGAGAGCCCTAATTTCTTCATCAAAATTGATACCCACAGAAGATAATTGACTAGTAATAGTATTAAACTCATTTAAATGATCTGCAACAGATCCACCTTCTGCCATTTTCATATTAAATAAACGCTTCATGAGAAATACCTTATTTGAAGCGGAGGGCTTTTCATACAGTGTCGCTAGGGTTTTCATCAAATCTTCTGTCATCTTTGCTTTTGTAATATTAAATGCCACCGATGGTGCCAAGCATAACCGAATGCTTCCGAGTGCCTTTCTGTCCAAAAGATCCCATTCAGCCTCTGACATAGTTCCCTGATTCTTGGCTTTTCCTTCCAACGGCTTCCATAAATCCTTCTGATATAAATAGTCTTCCATTTGCATCTTCCATAACTGGAAGTTCTGCCCATTAAACCTATCAACCCTCAACTTACCCTCATCTGCCATTGCTCCCACTCAACCGTGAGACTCCCACTTAACCGTGAGACTTTCCTGCAGAGGATAACTGAGAAACAACTAGGCTCTGATACCACTTGTTGGGCCCATTTGCCGTTGCACCAAAAGCCATGACTGTTAATGAACATGGAACACCACATAATTAACCACCTGTGGGTAGGGGAGCGCATCGCATCACCCAACAATAGTTTTGTGGATAATGGCTGTGTGCTTATGCCAGCTTTGTACTTTCAGATTTTTATTGATAAAAATATATATTTGCCTAGTAAAAAAATGATTCCATTTCCAAGCAAATATGCCTCTCAAAACACATACCTCACAGCCATCAAGAATAAGTGTGCTAAGCATCAGACAGCCACCACCCACACTCAAAGCTTTAAATATTTCATCACTCAATGATTCACACTCTCTCAAGTCAACCTCGGTGAAACAAAGACATTGTAATTTTATTGTCCTCAAGTTCTGGTATTTCTGTAGGACTAATTTCTGGCAAAAAGACACAAATAAACCACTTGTTCATTTCAAAGTAAAAATTTACAACAAACTTGTAATATTAATCAACATTGTTAAGAGAACCTAAAGGGTGGTTGATGTAATGTCTACGTCATTAAGGATCGGACAATTTGCGACATCTATATGCTCTAGAACCGGTCAAGACAAATGGAGGACATCAATGCTGCCAGCAAAACAAAGAAACATAAGAAATAAAATACAGAACTAAATATCTCCAACAAAATACATTACCTCCTAAAGAAACCAGCTTACTTGCTGCAATTGGCAAGACTTATCTGACAAAGCCTTGGAAGATTTAAAGTAACAGACTTTAACGACGAACAGAAGTCAAGTTCGAGTGTCTGTAAACTTATTGAAAATCAACACAAATACTAGGAACTATAAATTGATTAGTCAACATAATAGATCAAATCGAAATGATTTACCTCGACAAAACAACACTTAGATAAATTAGATGTTATGGTAATTCCAGAATTATGTAGCTTCAGATGCGTCAGCTTTGGCAAACCTCACATCCTTGAGATATCAAGATGTCCCTTTTTTACCATAAAGAGTCTTTACCTAAATTAGTTTCACAATATATAAAGGAAAACGAAAACTACATTAACCTTCATTGATAGGTTGAAGCAGTAAGATGCATCCAAAATCTGAAGATATGGACAAACTGCTGCAATACCTCTAAGTGTTCGATCACTGAAACTCGAGCACTCAGAAACATGCAAAGACTTCAATAGTGGACATGACTTAACTGCAACATAAATTGTATAGCTTGTAATACAGCGTGGAGCCATATCAAGTTCTTGTAGTATAGGGCAATTCAAATTCACAGATGTCACATTTGAGTGCTTAAGGCATAGGGTTTTCAATTGATGGCATCTGAACAACATGAAAAATATTTACTCCTCTTGATAGTTCTTAAAGTTAGTAGATAAAGGTTGATTTAAAAGCACAATATATACCTTACAAAAAGTTTGTCTATAAGGCATCCAACAACCTGAAGATGTTGCAACGATTCATGTTGGATATGTATCCCTTCAGTGTAAGGAAGCAAAGGTGCGCAGAATCGCTTCCTACACTAATCTTTGAGAGGACGATTATGCAAATTCAATTAGCTATTGCAGAGATCTCAAGAAATGCATAACAACATAATCAAAATAACAAAGAACACATAACACAGTGATTACCGTGGGGAAACCCTTCCGGGAGAAAAACCCCACCCTCCAAAACTTACACAATGTATTATCAAACCAAGATGATTAGAATACACTTGCAATGCAAGTTTTTACAGGAGTGCATCACCACAACTCGAACTCGGAGAGACTCCTTCTAGCACCGGTCTTGCAAACTAAACTCAATTACACAAACACCTCCCCAAGCCCTCCTTTTATAGTGATTTTACAACCTGGAAACCACTTGTGGTTTTACAAAACCATGGGCAAAACTACCATGCCACATGTTACCCATTTTTGACATTTACATTTCCAATATGGAAAAATAACCAAGTTAAAATAGTAATCTCATCCACAATTTTGTCTCTTAGTCTAGACCCCAATAAAAGTCACAAAATGAGTCATCAAGGCTCTAAAAATGTCCTACCTATATTCTACTATGGACAAGACTCATTTTTGACAACTCATTAACCAATTTCCAATGTATAAACATGTGAAAAACTACCACAAACAAATTCTGAAATTTTCTAGAAAAAGATTGCAAGGTTGAGACACATGTTCTCAACATTCTCCCAATTGTCAAACACCTTGCATGAGTCAGGGGATCCAAAAATATCATGGACTTAATTGCTAGGGGCCAAGAGGCCCATAGACTCTGAACACCATCTGAATTTCTCTATGCTCACGAGCTTAGTTAATACATCGGCAACATTCACCAAAGTCTACCTTTTCCAGCTTCACCTTGCCGTCCTCAACCATATCTCTCACAAAATGATATTGTACATCAATGTGCTTGGTCCTCGCATGAAAAGTCAAGTTCTTCGCTAGGCAAATTGCACTCTGGCTGTCGCTATAAATTGTCACTGCACCCTGTTTGAACTCTATATCTGAACACAATCTCTTTAGCCAAATGGCTTCTTTGCAGGCATGAGTAGCTACCATATACTCTGCCTCAGTAGTGGACAAAGTGACCACAGCATGTCGCTTACTCATCCAACTAATTACACCACCAAATAATGTAAACACATATGCACTGGTGGATCTTCTTCTATCAACATCACCGGCCCAGTTTGAATCCACATAGCCTCAAATATCCAAGGAATGCTCGTTTCCTATTCCATGAAAATATATTGAGTACTCTGAGGTACCCCGCAAGTATCTGAAAACTCTTTTTACTACATCCCAATGTGCTCTTCCTAGATTAGACATATAACGAGAAAGTACTCCCACTACTTGGGCAATGCCTAGTCTTGTACAAACCATAGCATACATCAAACTTCCAATAGTACTCTGATATGGTACTCGACTCATCTCTTCCATCTCTAATGGGGATGTGGGACACTGTGAGCTAGAAAGCTTTGTTCCCATAGTAACAAGAACACTTAATGGTCTTGAATCCTGCATATTAAACCTTTTCAAAATAGTACCAACATACTTACTCTGGCCTAGCCAAAGCTTTCTGTTCTATCTATCTCGTATAATCTGCATTCTCAGAATGTGCCTAGCTGCACCAAGATCTTTCATTTCAAACTTTATCAAGAGTTGAGATTTTAACTCTACAGTCAAACCTTTTCCTTTGCCAAAAAATAACATGTCATCAACATATAAGGCAATAACCAGAAAACCATCACCATCAGATTTGAAATATATACAATGATCAGATTTAGATTGCACAAATCCCAAACTCAACACATATGTATCAAACTTCTAGTACCACATCCTAAGACTCTATTTTAAACCATACAAGGATTTCTTCAATTTACAAACCAAATGACTTTTACCTTTCATCACATAGTGCTTTGGCTGTGACATGTAAATTTCTTCCTCCAAATCTCCATGAAGGAAAGTAGTTTTCACATCCATTTGCTCGATCTCTAGAGCATAAGCTACTGCAATAGAAAGCAAAAATCTAATGGATGTCATTTTGGCTACTGGAGAAAAAATCTCACCCTAATCTACTCCCTCAACCTGAGAGTAACCTTTTGCAACCAAACGTGCTTTATACTTCTCAATGCTTCCATCTGTACCCATCTTCCTTTTGAACACCCATTTACAACCAACAGGCTTCCGTCCTTCGAGAAATGGTACAAGGTCCCATGTTTGATTCCTCTTAAGAGCTACCATTTCTTCATCCATGGCTATTTTCTAGGACTCTGAATCAGTCATACCAAGAGCCTCTTGTACAGATCTCGGTTCATCAATATTAGCATTCAATGCAAATATGCATCTCCAATCATCAAGAGAATACCCATACCTTTCAGGTGGTTTCCTTTCTCTAGTAGATCTTTGAACAAGATCTGGTTCAGGTTCAGGAGGTTCAAGTTCATGATTAGGTTCTACCTCTTCCTCTGATGATTCAAAACTTGTAGAGCTCTCTTCAACATCTCATCTTTCTAAGGGCCTCGATTCAACTTTCTCAGGTGTAGCAGAAAGTTGAATCACATCTTTCTTTTCTTCCATCTGTTTTGGCTGCACTGTAACAGAAGAAGGCTTAGTTTCTCTAAAAATAACACTTCTGGAATAAAATACCTTTTGTGCAACAAGATCCCAAAGCTTGTATCCTTTCACACCATAACTATATCCGATGAAGATAAATTTGACAACTTTGTTGTCCAATTTTGTCCACTTCTCCTTTGGCACATGAGCATATGCCTCACAACCAAACACTCTTAGATGTCTAAGTGAAGGCTTGTGGCCCGACCACGCTTCTATTGGTGTCTTATCAACAAGCGCTGATGTAGGAGACCTATTTATCAGGTAGCAGGCAGTGGCTATAGCTTCAGCCCAAAACTTTTGTTCTAGTGCAGCACCACTCAGCATACTCCTAGCCTTCTCCATCAGGGTCTTGTTCATTCTTTCTGCAACTCCATTCTACTGTGGAGAATACAGAGTTGTCTTCTCTCATTTAATACCACAATCTTTACAAAATGTGTCAAAATCATTGGAGCAAAATTCACCACCATTATCAGTTCTCAAACATTTTATTTTCTTTCTAGTCTGCAATTCAACCATTGCTTTAAATTCTTTGAAACGACTGAAAACTTCAACTTTACTCCTAAGGAAATAAACTCGTGTTCTTCTACTGAAATCATCAATGAAAGAAACATAATAAACTGATCTACTAATAGAAGGAACATCAACTGGACCAAATACATCCAAATGGATTAGATCCAAAATATATGAAGACTTATGAGAACTCGAGTAAAACTAAATGCGGTTTTGTTTACCATAGATACAATGCTCACAAAAATCAAATTCAAGATTGTAGTCATTTAAACCATCAACAAGGTTCTTATTTTTCAAGGTCCGTAGACCCTTCTCACCTATGTGGCTGAGTCTCTGGTGCCACAACATGGTCTTCTCTACAAGCAACTTTGATTCGGTAGACAAAGCACCCTTGGGTACCCAAAAACCACGACCATCAATTGAAAGAGAAATCTTCTCCTTCTCCAACTGAGTAGTCTTTTTCACAATCTTATTAGAAGTACTATTGCACTCGACTGTGCATGCATCAAGATGGTACAATGTACCCAATCTACTTCCTCTTGCTATTACCATAGCACCTCTCACCATTTTTACACCTGCTTCAGAAAACTGTACAGGCACACCCCTATCTATTAGCTTACTAACAAATAACAAATTCCTTACTAGTCCAGGGATATGCAAGACACCATCAAATCTTCTAATTCTACCATCAGAAAATTTCACACGAATACTTCCACGACCAACAATATCAAGTACTGAATTATCACCCAAATACACCTTACCACCATCAAAATTTTCGTACTTACTAAACCAGTTTCTATTATGAGTCATGTGGAAAGATGAAACTAAGTCTATTAACCATGCATTTTCACCTGCATGAGTGGCCAAGGCTATGATGAAAGCATCTCCATGTTCCTTCTCGAACTCAAAATTAGAATCTTGCTTCTTCTTTTTCTTCTCCTCTTTACAGTCCTTTTGAAAGTGTCCAGGTTTGCCACAATTCCAACAAATTGCCTTGGACTTACTAGAAGATTTCGATCTCCCTTTATTTTCAGACTTAGAATGGCCATGTTGTTTTTCATTCTTGCCTCTTTCAGAGAGACCTCCTTTATCTTTTCTGTCAGTCACATCATATTGTGTGGCTAAAGTCGAATCTGTGGGCCTCAACTTTTTATCATCAATCGCATCCCATAGATCTCGATCAGTCAATAGATCTTCCATCTTCAGCTTCCACATCTCAAAGTTTGTGCTAGAAAACTTTTCAACATTAATTCTCCCTGACATGCTTGCCATATTTTCAATCCTGCAACATAGAAATGAAATGCTCTGCACAAGCTCCCACTCAAACCTTGATTAGCTCAAAAAACCCTATACCCAACAAATAGAACCAAAACTGGCCAGGCTCTAATACCACTTGTAAGGAAGCAAAGGTGTGTGGAATTGCTTTCTAACAAATGATCTGGGTGCGTGCAAAGGAAGGAATACGCTTGCACCTGGGTGGGCGTGCCCTACACTAATCTTTGAGAGGACGATTATGCAAATTCAATTAGCTATTGCAGAGATCTCAAGAAATGCATAATAACATAATCAAAATAACAAAGAACACATAACACAGTGATTACCGTGGGGAAACCCTTCCGAGAGAAAAACCCCACCCTCCAAAACCTACACAATATATTATCAAACCAAGATGATTACAATACACTTGCAATGCAAGTTTTTACAGAAGTGCATCACCACAACTTGAACTCGGAGAGACTCCTTCTAGCACCAGTCTTGCAAACTGAACTCAATTACACAAACACCTCCCCAAGCCCTCCTTTTATAGTGATTTTACAACCTGAAAACCACTTGTGGTTTTACAAAACCATGGGCAAAACTACCATGCCACATGTTACCCATTTTTGACATTTACATTTCCAATATGGAAAAACAATCAGGTTAAAAGAGTAATCCCATCCACAATTTTGTCTATTAGTCTAGGCTCCCATAAAAGTCACAAAATGAGCCATCAAGGCTTTAAAAATGTCCTACCTATATTCTCCTATGGACAAGACTCATTTTTTACAACTCATTAACCAATTTCCAATGTATAAACATGTGGAAAACTACCACAAACAAATTCTGAAAAAGATTGCAAGGTTGAGACACATGTTCTCAACATTCAGAACCATCACTTTCTAAGGTGGCATGAGTGACACTTAAACAGCTCAACATGGGACATTCCACTAATAGTTGGAAAAAAGCACCACCTAAATTCTCACCATGTATTCTTAACACCTCAAGGTTCCTGTATATCACAAATATTGAGTGAGAGAAATTATCATGGAATTAAATCTTCAATTACACTTCAACAATATTAAAAATAACCAAATTAAATCCAGAATGAACAATCTTACTTCAAATCTGATATCACGTGCACAGGAGTTTTCAATTGAGAACCTGGTATATTTAATTCACCAAGCCTTCTATGCTTGTGGCACTTTCGTGCAACTATCCAACAACAGAGAGAAAAAACACATTATCTACTAATCATAACACAATTGTGAAGAACCTCCTTATAGCAATATCGTGAGAATGCTCGAAATAACAGAATACAAAGTGATAGCAGAACTCAGAATGAATCTACTGATCGCAGACCACTTCGAGGGGGTAACCTCCTTTGAGCAAGCTCAATACAATAAATTCGTCCGTGCCCATCAAGGGCCTCAACCTATTCTTATATACTGAGTACGATCTAGAAAAGTAATACTACCTATGCATGTGGGATAATAAAATATACTCACAGGACGACTTACAAAGCATATGCGTCCAACAACACTACTCTGACAAAATAAACAGAAGGAACACACAGGTTCCTAACATCCCCTCTCCCTTAGAAAAAAGCTTTGTCCTCAAAGCTTAAGGTGTGGAAATTGTTGTTGAATCTGAAGAAGGGGTTCCCAGGTAGCATCCTCTGGTTGCATGCCATGCCACTGAATCAAGACCTCAGAGATGGAGCGAGAGCGAAGCTGGCGAGTGCGCTGGTCAATGATTGCCACCGGCTCCAGGATAATGGATCCTTCCGTATCCATTTCAGGGAGAGTAGTTTGTGCTCTGACAGTGGTACCCAGAACTTTCTTTAGACAAGAAACATGAAAGACTGGATGAATGCGGGAAGAAGGAGGAAGTTCCAGTTTATAAGCAACTGAACCAATCTTCTGTAGAACCTTATAAGGCCCATAAAATTTTGGGGCCAGCTTATGACGCCCTTTCAGCTTTAGGGAGGATTGTTTGTATGGCTGTAGACGAAGAAAAACCATATCCCCAACTTGAAATGAGCGCTCAGAACGGTGTTGATCTGCTTGCTGTTTCATCCGATTACGGGCCATGTGAAGATTATCCTGTAAGGTACGAAGAATCTGATCCCTACTGCGGAGAACTATGTCAACTGCCTGGACTGGTGAGCTGTTGGGAGTGTAGGGAAGGAGCACTGGAGGTGCCTGACCATAGACTGCTTCATATGGAGTCATTTTAGAGGCAGTGTGGTAAGAGGTATTGTACCACCATTCAGCTAAAGGGAGCCACTTGGCCCACTGATGTTGCTTTTCGGAAGTGAAGCAACGAAGATAAGTTTCCAAGCATTTATTGACAATTTCAGTTTGACCATCAGTTTGTGGGTGATAGCCCGAACTCATCTTCAGTTTGGTGCCAGTTTTCTGAAACAGTTCAGTCCAAAAATGACTGGTAAAAGTTGCATCACGATCAGAGACAATGGAAGAAGGGAGTCCATGAAGACGAAATATATGGTCCATGAAGATTTGTGCAACAGAGGAGGCAGTATAGGGGTGGCTGAGGGCACAAAAATGACTATATTTCGAGAGACGATCAACCACAACCAAGATCACTGTCTTGCCACCGGATTTAGGAAGCCCTTCAATGAAATCCATAGAAATATCAGTCCAAATCCGTGTAGGGATGGGCAATGGTTCGAGCAAGCCAGGAAGGAGGGTCGTTTCACCCTTGTGGCGTTGGCAAGTATCACATTCAGCCACCATCTGTTGAATCGTCTGTTTCATCCCTTTCCAAAAGAAGTTTCTCCTTGCGCGCTCATAAGTTTTGAGGAAGCCTGAGTGCCCTGCTGAAGGAGAAGCATGGAGTTCATAAAAAATAGCCTGATGTAGAGCTGGGTTCTGAGGAAGCACTAGCCGACCCTTGTATCGAAGAGAAGCACCATCCCAAGAGTAATGTGGTATAGCAGAAGGATTATTGGCTAGCTGGCGAATGATTTGAGATAAAGAAGAGTCACTGTCATAGCCCTGCTGAACAGACGCTAACCAATTGGGAATGGGCATAGAAATAGCGGAAAGGGAAGCTTGATTATCAAATGTGCGAGAAAGAGCATCTGCCACAATATTCTCCTTACCCTTCTTGTAGGTGATCTCATAATCATACCCCATGAGTTTGCTGACCCATTTCTGTTGTGTAGGAGAGGATACCCGTTGTTCCAGGAAGTATTTCAGACTTTGGTGATCGGTTCTGATGCAAAAATGACTCCCTAAGAGGTATGGCCGCCACTTCTGTACAGCATGCAAAATAGCCATCATTTCTTTTTCATAAGTAGAGAGGGCTAGATTCTTACCAGAGAGGGCTTTGCTAGTGAACGCAATAGGATGGTCATCTTGCAGGAGAACAGCACCCAATCCATTGCCGCAAGCATCACTCTCAATAGTGAAGGGTTTGGAAAAATCTGGCATCGCGAGAACAGGTGTACTGCACATAGCCTGTTTCAGTTGTTCAAATGCAGTCTCAGCAACAGGGGTCCAGGAGAAGGCATCCTTTTTTAACAGAGCTGTCAATGGTGCTGCAATTTTCCCGTAATCTTTGACAAACTTGCGGTAGTAGCCAGTCAACCCCAAAAAACCCCGAAGGCTCTTGAGAGTTTTAGGATGCGGCCAAGTTTTCATGGCATCTATTTTTGTAGGATCCACCCGCACTCCATGGTGTGCAACAATATGCCCGAGATACTCCACTTCCTCCTGGCCAAACACACATTTAGATAGTTTTGCACAGAGTTGATGATCAGAGAGAAGTTGCAAGACAAGCTCCAGATGATGGAGATGCTCAGCCCAAGTTTTGCTATATATGAGGATATCATCAAAGAAGACCAGAATGAATTTCCGGAGGTATGGTCGAAATATGTTATTCATCACTGCCTGAAATGTTGAAGGAGCATTCGTGAGGCCAAAGGGCATGACTAAAAATTCATAGTGACCATCATGTGTGCGGAAGGCAGTTTTAGGTATATCCTCCTCATTAACCCGAATTTGATGATACCCAGAACGAAGATCTAACTTGGAGAAAAAATGAGCCCCATGAAGTTCATCAAGAAGTTCATCAACAACTGGAATGGGGAACTTGTCCTTTATAGTGAGATGATTAAGTGCTCGGAAATCAATGCAAAGTCGCCATGACCCATCTTTTTTGCGAACAAGCAGAACTGGAGAAGAAAAGGAACTGGTACTAGGGCGAATAATACCTTGCTTCAGTAAGTCACGGACAAGTATCTCGATTTCGGTCTTCTGATGAAATGGGTAGCGGTAGGGCCTGATGTTGGGCGGAACACTGCCAGGAAGGAGCTGAATACGGTGGTCCTCTGGACGAGAAGGAGGTAATCCCACAGGTTCAGCAAATACACCAGAATACTTGTCCAAAATGTGTTGGAGATCGGCAGGAGTGCTAGAGACTGCTGATGGCTGCATCTGAATGGAATGGAGCTGAGCGATGACACCATGTGAATTCTTCTTAAGAAGTTTTTCCATACGGTGTGAACTGATGATGCTGAGAGACCCTGGTTGTAAGCCTTTCAAAGTGTGTTGGTGCCCCTCGGCTGAAAACTGCATCCAAAGTTCAGCAAAATCCCAGAGAATGGGGCCAAGAGTGCGTAACCATTGGGCACCCAAAACCACATCACAGCCACCTAAGGGTAAGGCAAACATGTCAGAGCGCATGTTATAATCTCCAATAGAGAGACGCACATTGCGACATTTCCCTTTACAAGGTAAAGTGCCCCCATTGGCAATCATGACTTCAAAGCTAGAGCAAGGATGGATAAAGCAATCAGCCTGTTTGGCTATTCGTGGATCAATGAAGTTATGAGTGCTACCAGAATCAATGAGTATAGTAAGAGGGATCTTCTTGAAGAAACCCTGGACCCGCATGGTTTGTGGAGTAGTGACTCCTGCCAAAGCATGGACAGATATCTCTGGTGGAGCTTCTGGTGAAGGAGGTTCAGGCTGGTGAGGCTCAACCGCATCATCCACTGTTTCCTGAGCATCTACATATTCTTCCAGTTCCGGTGGAGAATCCACATCCAAGAGATAGAGCTTTTGCTGAACACATCTATGGCCCCGAGACCATTTCTCATCACAATTATAACAAAGCCCTTTGTCTCGCCTGACTCGCATCTCTGTTTCAGACAAGTGCTTGATCGGAGTAGTTCTGGGAGCTGGTATGACTGGAGGGTTGTGAGAACCTGTATTTCTGAATGGAACAAAATTAGATCTGGAGCGTTGTAGAGCACTAATCTTGTCTTCCGCTAACTTAGCCAACCCAAGGGCTTCCATCATTGTAGTAGGTCGAAACATTTTGACTTCTGAGCGAAGTGCATCCTTCAGACCACTGACAAAACAACTACGGAAGAATTCATCAGACAAGCCCTCTGTGTGATTAGCTAATTTTTCAAACTCTGTCTGGTATTCTCTTACAGTGCCTGTTTGACGCAGTTTAGTAAGTGCTCCTGTGAAATCATCAAAGGAACTACGGCCAAAGCGCTCCAAAATGAGGGTGCACAATTCTCTCCATGTTGGGCCTACATTAGCCTTGATGTACCAACGGAACCATTGAAGAGCTTCATGTTCCAAATGAAAAGATGCAAGGGGGACTTTGTGGTTATCCAAAGTATTATGCAAGCTGAAATACTGCTCTGCCCTATAGATCCATCCAGTCGGATCAGAACCATCGAAGCGTGGAAAATCAAGCTTTGGTCCACGGAAATTGCCAGAAGAGGACCCAGTATCTCCTGAATGGTTTCGGCTCATGGCTGACTGCTGAAAGTTAAGACCCAGAATTTTGTCATCCAGATCTTGAAGTTTGGTTTTGATTGATGCCATTTCTTCTTCCATGATTTTTGCTCCTGTACGCGTAACAACCATAAAGCAAGGTTTTTTTTTTTTTTTTTTTTTTGTGGAATGGGTAGAAGATGAGAAACAAAAACTTTTTTAGTTACGGCAAACTTGGATTTGGGTAAAACTCAGATAGGAAATGGGTGTTCGACGGGTGGTGGGAGACTATCTAGGGACAAGGGAAACAGAAAAATGAGGGTTTCAAGGGTAGGGAGGCGAAATGAGGCGAACAGTCCAAGAGGGATAAGGGAGCAAAATGAGGAATTGAATCTTGTGGCTCAGTTTGGTGGCGATTGGATGAGAGGTGAAAAAGATAGGGCAAACCCTAAAATTAGATAAATGAGGGATTTAGGGCTTTGATATGTAAAATTTGGGGTTGGGTCGCCAAGGAAGGAAGTATGCGAAATGATATTGCAGACGTTCTGCGGAAGTATGAGCAGAAACAGAAAGCAAACAAGGAAGCTACGACTAAAAAACAGAAAAATTTTTACTCTTTTTTTTTTTTTTTTTTAACAGTCGACTTAGAAAAATTCACGTACAGACAGAACAATTGAAAAGAGTTATTGCAATAACAAGAGATATTGGAAGTGAGAGGAACCTGAAGGCCACGACAGAAAAAAAAATTTGATGTAATTTCCACCCAGCGAGCCCAAGAGAGTGCTCTGATACCAGATGTGAAGAACCTCCTTATAGCAATATCGTGAGAATGCTCGAAATAACAGAATACAAAGTGATAGCAGAACTCAGAATGAATCTACTGATCGCAGACCACTTCGAGGGGGTAACCTCCTTTGAGCAAGCTCAATACAATAAATTCGTCCGTGCCCATCAAGGGCCTCAACCTATTCTTATATACTGAGTACGATCTAGAAAAGTAATACTACCTATGCATGTGGGATAATAAAATATACTCACGGGATGACTTACAAAGCATATGCGTCCAACAACACTACTCTGACAAAATAAACAGAAGGAACACACAGGTTCCTAACAACAATGGAGAAACATGCAATCTGCCTCAGTTACAGACAACATGGAGAATGTCGAAACTTTACATAATATGTGAGGACCTAACTCTAAGGTCATGCTCGAACTTTCAAAGCTCAAAGACCTCCGAGACTTCCAAAAGTCTTGATGTATAATAAGATTATGCCATCGTCTGCATACCTTACCAGCATTGCATAAGCTTCGACGGTCCATGCACATAAACACCTATTCTGCATTAAAAAAAATCCCTAGTTGGACATTACTATGATAAAATGAAAATTGTACTCGTAAATATAAATCTTCTATAACTTACCTCATATAAATCGTCATCAGTAAGGCTGATGACTGTGACTTGCTCTTTGTCTGACATTTGAAAAGGTAAGTAGTAGATTCAGCCAACCTTAGAGAGTGTGATGGACCCCAAATTTTCAGCCTCTATTTATGATGTTGAATACTTGAAAGAAGTATGGTCATGGAAAATAGCTGATACTGAGAAAAATCCTACTGGAACCAAGCCAAAATGCCAAATGAAGGAAGATAGAAAAGCAGTTCAGATCTGTCATCCACCTATTGGGATTTCATCAGTAATCTCTGTAAGTAAATATGTGCTAAAGCTATTTATGAGAGACCTGACATGTGGGTTACACCAGAATGGATGATGAACAGATTCGAAAGAAAGAAAATTTTAGTCTGTTCAGATGCTGACACCTGTCATTGATGATGCCAATTCCTAACTGTCTTTAAGACAAGCATAGCTTCATGAGGAAATTAAAGGGCTTGATAGTAGATTAAGGCAGATAAGCAGGTTTGAAAACCTATGCTGAACAAAGTATTCAAGTCAAAATGACAGTCCGTTCTCTCATGGCATTCACAATGATTCTTGATAAACTAAGATGATTTATATAATCTCTACGGATTCACATTGCCAAGTCATCTACTATATAGTGCTACTATATTCCCAGCAATAGTATATATGCAGTCATGAATGAATAAAGCACTCGTGACTTGGTAAGGGATAAGGACACTGATGAATATGTAATTTACATAAACTAACGGTTCATACGTGTACAATGACGTGATAGAATCTAGGCCTCAACAAGAAGGAGAGTTCCTTGATCAAATATTGAAGTCAAAAAGGGTAAGTGCGAATATATATCTGATGCAGCCAGCATGTTCATTAGTCAAAGGAAATTTTAGTAATACCAGTCAATGAAGTAACGAATGGGCCTTGTTTAAGATTCTTCCGGCAAGTAATTGTTGAAGTTCCTAAAGTTTGTTATTCAGATATAGAGATCAGATATAAATATTGGTCATATAATATTAGAAGTACAGGAATACAAAGCAAGGCACTAATGTTTACATAAAAGGTGATGGCATCAGATCTTACCTTATGCTATAAAGGTCATCAGGACAAAAGTATTGATAATAGCTTGCAGTGCAAAGCATGGTTTCCAAATTTTGATGGAGAGAAAATATTAGTACGAGCAGTGATTACCGGAGACAGTATTAAGTAGCCTAAATACAATACCATTGTTGGTAACCAGTAATTTGACTCTCCACGTCACACATGGGGTATATATGACATAATCAAATGTTAAATGTAAATCTTTAACTTCTTAATTTGTCCCTGAAAAAGGGTGAATGCATTCATTTAAACTTCAAACCTTTGAATATACCTGATGTTTTTTGAGGCTAATAGTTATTAACAGCAAAGACAAGGTTAACTGCCATATGGAGAAATGGAAGCCAAACATCTATGGCTATGGTCTCTGAGCGAGGTACACCAGTAAGGGAACAAGGAATTTAAGCCATAATTTTATTCAGTACTCCATCTACAACCACAGACAGCTGCTGAAGAAAGCACGGGGGTCTTTTTATTTTGGATATCAAATGAGGAATATATTTTTGGTCACTATTTGATAATGTATGCATATCTAACTCTGTGTTTTTGGGGCAGGTGTACACTTGTTTGAAGGAGAAGGTGCTTATGTGATATGGAGCATATGAGATGACAAGCCAAAAGCCATGCATCCTTCATGTCCGCGAGCGGGAATCACCATTGTCATTTTTCAAAGTCGATAATCAACAAATTCATGAGCAGGAGTATCAGTGCCACAACGCATATACCTGAATATTGTTTAGGATGATGTTAGCATGGGCGATCATGAAGTTTAAAGATTCAAAAATAAATTGATCGATATGTAGAGCCGTAGACATCAGGATTATTATCACATGGATGATTCACCGCTTGAGCAACCCATTACGTATGCTTAGTTATACAGTTATATAATTAATAGGAAGTTATTAAAAATTATATTCACTTACTCATTTATGTTAGTAATTGAGAAAAGGTGCGGTGAAAGGATATGTCCATTCCTCACACACCTTTTAGTGTTTTATAAATAGGTGATATGATTTTTGTACCCAAAAAAAATGGAGATAGACAATTCATATTCATATTATAAAATTTTATATATACATGTTCTATGATATATTTTATTCTCCCATTGGTGAAGAAATGATTTTTTGAATTAAGCCTATGGATGGTGGATTATCAAATGAATTCTTGTGCGATTCTGGAGTCAAACTGTATTAGATGGATCATCTGTAAGGAGTGTCTCCAGTACAATTTTATTTTTGGATCAGTAAGATATTACAAGGTAATTGGTAAATACTTGCTTGTTATTAACAGAGACCGAAAGGTCAAGTTATATAAAAGAATGAGACAATGTTTCCTTAGGAAACGATCGTAAAGAATAAAAACATTCTATTCTAGAGAAAGGAAAAAATGAAAGCAAACTAAAGCTTAAGATATTCACAAGATAACCATTAACTAATAATAGATGACTTATCTATTATTGTAATACCCTCCCTTAATGGTTTATCTATCGAACACACCAAGCTGTCCTCTAAATTTGACAAACTTATCAGGGCCAAGAGGCTTAGTGAGAATGTCTGCAGTCTGATCCGTGGTAGGAATATACTATAGATCTATAGTCCCATCTTCAACCAGCTGTCGTATGTAATGACAATTAACATCCACATGCTTGGTTCATTCATGGAAGACTAGATTCCGTGCTAACTTTATAACACCTTCGTTATCAACAAATAGAGTAGTCGGTCATGTTGGTTACATCTACATATCCCCAAGCATCTGACGAAGCCAAACAACTTTACATCTTGCCTTAACATTCCCTCTGTATTCAGCCTCTGTAGAAGAGAGAGAAACTGCCTGTTGCTTCTTGCTGGTCCATGTGACTGCACCGAATCCCAAACTAAACACATATCTAGATGTTGACTTTTTATCATCAACAGAACCTGCCCAATCTAAATATATGAATCCACTGAATTTAGGATTAGAACTCCGAGAGTACAGAAGTCCATAATTTGAAGTGCCCTTCACATAACGAAGCACATGCTTTGCTGCCATCCAATGATCAGCCTTAGGAGCTGTCATAAAGCATAAAATATAGCTGACTGTGAAGCTAATATCAAACCTAGTAGTAGAGAGGTAGATGAGGTTGACTACTAGTTGCCTATATGTAGTATTATCAATGGAAGGAGAATCAAACTTTGCTGATAACTTGAAACCTTTCTCCATAGGTGTAGATGTAGGTTTGCAATCCTGCATTCGGAATTTGTCTAACAGGGCCCTGGCATATTGGACTAAGAGATGAATATACCAAAAGATCGTTGCCAAACTTCAACACCTAAGCAATAATGCATAAGCCCAAGGTCAGCCATATCAAAAGACTGGCATAAGTTCTATTTGATTCTCTAAATCAAAGATGTCGAACTGTCAGTGATGATCAGATCACCCACATAGATAACTAGAAGGATGATGTCACTATCGGTAGTCTTGATGTACAGATTTGAGTCTGAAGAACTCCTCTTGAAGCCTTGATCACTGAGGTACTTATCAATCTTGATGTACCATGCCCGAGGGGCCTGCTTCAAGCCATAGAGAGCTTTTACCAATCTGAAAACCTAATGGTCTTTACCAACAACCTTGAAATCAGGAGGCTGTGTCATGTAGACCTCTTCATGGAGATCACCATTTAGGAAAACACTCTTTACGTCCATCTGATGGACCTTCCAGCCAAACTGTGCTACCATGGCTAAGACTAATCTGATGGTGCTCATCTTTGTAGTAGGAGCAAACGTCTCCTCATAATCAATGCCTTGATGCTAAGAAAAGCCCTTTGCCACTAAATGAGCTTTTGTACTTATCCAAAGTACCATATGATTTGTATTTAATTTTGTAGACCCATTTGTAACCAATGGGTTTCTTCCCTAGTGGACGATTAGAAAGGACATAGGTGTTGTTCTTTAGCAGGCTCTGATGTTCAGATGTCATGGCCTGTTCCCACTCTGGAATTCCTTTAGCCTCGAAATATATTTGAGGTTCAAACACACTATGAATGTTGGCCATAAGAGCAAAGTTAACAGAATCTGTAGTTTTGCTCTTTTTCTGAGAAGTTCTCTCATCAATGAGCTCATCATCACGAAGATCAACAAGTGTCTTAGCCTGCCACTGAGGCTGGATAGGAGAATGACCAACATTAGTACTATGAGATGCCTAATCAACAGGATCCTCATGAGAAGCAGCTGGATCAAACTCAGGTGAAGCATCTACAAAGTGAGGTGATCCTTCAAGAGAAGCTAGAGGAGTCTATACAGGTATCACTGGAAGAACTAGAGTTGCAGGAGCTACTGGAGCCCTCCCATTAGGTGGACCTAATGGAAGCCGAACTCCCAAATCATGAGCCTGCATAGGCTGGTCTGCTAGATCAGGAACAGAAGAAATATGCATGAATGGTCCTCGCTGCTCATCAAAAACTACATCACGGTTATATATGAGACGATATGTCTCAACATCAATCAAGCAGTAGGCTTTGTGAAGACTGCTATATCCAGCAAGCATGAGTTTTTGACTCTTGGCATCTAACTTGGTGCATGAAGCATCATGGATCCAAACAAAAAAAAGAGAGCCAAAAACCTTCAAGTGACTGATTCTAGGCTTGTGACCTGACCAGGTCTCTTCCAGAGTTTTACCTTTGACCGCCACTGTGGGTGACCAGTTCAACAAATAAACTGCAATGTTAACTGCTTCTACCCAAAACTACTTCAGAACATGTCTGTGTTTGAGCATGGAACAAGCCATCTCGGTGATTGTCCTGTTCTGACGTTAAACTACATTGTTTTGTTGTGGCATGTGGGGTGTGGTTAACTAGCGTTTGATGCCATGTGTATCCAAGAAGCTGGAGAAAGCATTAGAACTAAATTCCCCCCATTGTCTAATCTAAGAGTAATAATTGATTTCCCAGACTCTTTTTCAACTAAGGGTTTAAACTTCTGAAATACAATAAATGCATCTAATTTCTTTTTAAAGAAATACACCTGCATTTTTCTACTGAAATCATCTACAAACATTAGAAAATACCTGGACCCAAGAACAGAAGGAGTGGCCATAGGGCTGTAGATATCAACATGAATAAGTTGAAGTACCTGAGAAGCTCACCAAGAATCGCCACTGGGGAAAGGTGTGCGATGTTGCTTCCCAGCTTGACATGCATCACAAACTCCAAGGTGTTGAGTCTGAATCTCTAGCAAACCAAGAACAAGCTCATACCGAGCAAGTTGTGAGAGATAATACACATTTAAGTGCCCATATTACTGATGCCAAAGTGTGCTGACAGAAGATCACTGAGCAGCCATAGCTAAGTCCTGAGAATCACCAGAATCAGTAAGTCTAAAAAGACCATGATCCTCAAGACCTACTACAACAGTAGACTTAGTCGCCCGATCAATGATGGTGCACTGATATGAACTGAAGGTGACTAGGGAGTGTGGAGAATATTGCAGCAACTAACTGACAGAGAGTAGATTTAGTTCCATCCCTAGAACATAGTACACATCAAGAAATATGAGATTCCTCCCCACAAACTATATCTGAATGTTGCCTTTACTGACAACTGTGTACTCTTCTTCGCTACCAAAAATAATAGAATCTAAATAAGGTTGGTAGTCAGTAAACCAGTCTCTATGGTGAGTGAAATGTCGAGAGGCACCTGAATCAATGTACTAGGCAGATGACTTCACATGATCTGCAAGTCTTTTAGCCATGAAGGCGTAAAAGGCAGATTTTGCCTGCTCAGTGTGCTCTGCATTGTTCGTTTTGAGTTGCAAATTTGATTGCTTAGACTAGGCAGCTAAGAATTTCTGACATTCAACCTTCATGTGACCAAACTTGTGGCAGTAGTTGCATTGAATGTTCTTCTTTATATTACCATCAAATGCTAAAGCAGAAGACTTATGCTGAGATGGTTGCTGAAACTTGCCCTTATCCTTCTAAAAGGATTTCGTAGCAAAGGCTTGCTCAATGGAGGTGGAACTGGAGCTGCTACTGAACTGTTGTTTCCACCGATCTTGTTGAAGCAGCAAGGCGCAAAGATCAGTGAATTTCATATCAACACCAGTAGATGTGATGTTGAGAGTCTCAATAAAATGCTCATAGGATTTTGGTAAACTCCGAAGAGTGATTACCACAATATCCTCTTCCTCCATCTTGCGACCGATGGCAAGTAACTGATCACGAATTTCGTGAATCTGATTCAGGAGTACTTGGAGCGTGGTTGGCTCATCCATGACAATAGAAAATAGAGTGTTTTTCAGAAAGAAGGCTCTGCTCTTGTTGAAAGTCTCATCAAGACCTTTGAGGTGTGTCCAGATTTTGGTAGCTATCTTGCCAGATGGAATATGGAAAGCTGATCATCAACAACGGATAATTTGAGAAGTATCACTACCTCTCGATTATTCAAATCCCATGTATCTTGATCAGGACTTGGAGAAGTCTGACGCTGCGTAACACCCAAAACAAGTTGATCAATGTTTCGATATTCAAAGATTGCGATGATGCGCTCCTTCTAGGTTTTATAATTGTGACCATTGAATTTAGAATTATGCTTAAGCAGAATATTTGTTAGAGATGCCATAGCATGTTTTTCAATGAAAAACTATGAAAATCTATGAAGGCATGTTCTTTGAGGCAAAAATACAAAAGACCCAAAAGAATCAAAGAGTGACCTAGAAGAGAGCTCGAAAAACCCAGAAAGAATCTATTGTCCCTGGATCTGCTGGCTCAAAAATTGAAGCACAAAAATTGAGGCACCCAGAAAAAATGGACGACAACCTAGTTCAGCTCTCGAAAAACCCACCAAGAATTTACAAACAAAAAAAAAATGACCCCAAAAATTAGGGTTTCGAGCAAAACCCAGCTGTTAGATTGGAGAATCAAATTTTTTTTAAAAAGACAATTTTTTTGAAAAAATGGTCGATTCTGCTTCCCAAGTACGATTATAGACTGAGACCATGCTAAAAAAAATGTGTTTGACCTCCAAAAACAGTGGCAGCTTTAGGAAATCGCAGAGATGTGATTAAGGAAATCACAGAGCCATTTTTTAAAAAAAACGTCAGGAAAAACACAACCTCTGAAGCGAGGATCTGGTCACGAGCTAAGAAGCATGGCAAAAACAGTGTTTTCTTCCTCAAATCACAAGTTTATCCAACAAAAAATCGCGGGTTTTAGATGCGGTTTGCAACTCGCATTTTGCAAATTTGCTGAAGACAAGACAACCCGCACAATATGCGAAAGACTCGATTTGTGAGAACACGTGATTTGCACAGAGGGTTCAAACCCTAGCTCGAGTATTAGTTTGATTTGAATTTCTCCAGGCAGAAAACCCTAGGCAGGTTTTTGAGAAATTTGACTGAAATTTTTTTGAAAAAATTTAAATAAATAATTTCCAGAAGAAATTATAAATTTTTCCCAAAAAAAAATTTAAGTATTCGCTCTGATACCATATTACGAGATAATTGGTAAATACTTGCTTGTTATTAACAGAGACCGAAAGGTCAATTTATACAAAAGAATGAGATGATGTTTTCTTAGGAAATGATCGTAAAGAATAGAAACATTCTATTCTAGAGAAAGCAAAAAATGAAAGCAAACTAAAGCTTAAGATATTTACAAGATAACCATTAACTAATAATAGAGGACTTATCTATTATTGTAATATAAAAAATATTTATTTTAATTTATTTTCATTAGAGTTTTAAATTATTATTAAGTTGTGTCCTTTATAAATGTTTTTTATTAATTTCTATAAATATTTTAATATTTGAATAAGTGGACTGGTTCATTATTGTATTTTAAATTTGATAAACATAAATATTGTGAAATATTTAATTGTTTCTGTATTTATGTCTAGTTTGTCTCCGCAGGTGTTCAAGTGCATCCTAGACTAGTTTAAGATAGTGTTCATATGATTGATCTGTTGCATCTAAATTGTTAAAATTATTTATAGTTTAAAAAATATATTAAACTTTGTAAAGTTGTACGCTTCAATTTATAATATTGACTCTGATTACCCATTTAATTAAGCACTGGTCTTTTACTCTTGATTCATAATCCATATGCTGGCAATTGTTTCATTTCTTTCCTTTGAGGAATTAATATATTCATTTGTTGCATTAATTTATAATTATTTTTTATTTAAAACATTATCACATTTATACAATCATTTAATTTTGTTCTCAATTCATAATTTGAAAATTTAAAGTTTTCTATAATTCTTGTCGTTAGGAAAACTTTCATCATATTCATATTCTAAATTGATATGCTTTAAGCATATTGGATTTGAGGTTGTTGTCCAAGATTAGGTACACCCGCCTTGGTTTTGCAAAGCCAGAAGTGCAGGAGATTTGGAACGCATCGATCAATCCCGTCAAGTTGGCCTTAACTAATTGGATATCCTAGCATCGAGCAGGCAAGGCTTGTAGGATTCCAATTTGCAATTTTGGGAACCAATAGAGTGCACCTACAAAATTTACCCTATATAAGCTTATAAGTCTAGGCAAGGCTTTGACCCATAATTACTTTGATGGTCTAGTGCATACATTAAGTCCACCATCAAAATGACTATGTGTTGAAGATTGCATCTGATTAGACAATTCTAATCAAGTGCAAAGATTTGCTCCACAAGCGTTGCCAATATACCCGCTACTTAATTTTCACTAGAGTTCAATTCAAATAGAGTTGTTGTATTTAACTACATTAAATGATATTCATTTGTTTCTAATATACTATCATTATTTTTAATTCGTTTAAAAGAAAATACAAACAAGAAATCCCATTTTCTAATTTTAGCTAAAAGAGTGAATTGTTAGGCTTTGTTTTGAATTCTTTCAAATGACACTTTCATATTTGCAAGCCTAATGACCATATGGGAGATATTTGCTCAAATTCACAGCCCACAATTGGTGGTGAAAAAGGTCCGTAGAAAACCAGTGGTGATGATTAGTTTCCTAGTCATCCAAAGGTTGTGAACTAAACTATGGCATAGATTGATAAATTTAGTTTCGTGTCTTTCAGATAGGGAACACCTATGGCATAAAAATGATTGAAATGCAAAGGTTAGACAGCACAGGATATCATAAACAAGTAACACTTAAATTCCTTAAAACAAGGAGAGCTACAATGCCATAGACAAAAAGCTACAACCCAACTTTGTCTTTTCACTCTTTATTTGACTAGAATGGCAAGTCGGCAATGACAGTGCACAATTTCATGATCTACCATTTAAATTCAAGCATCCTTAACCATACAAATCCATGAACATGACTAACAAGTAAAATAAGTGGGTCTGAAAGAAACTTCTAATACATTCAGGGCAGATGTCATGAGAAAATCTACGGAAAAATTGGCATTCAATCGAATCCACCATTGAGATTATATGTTAATTCCTTACAGAAAGAGTAAAATGGCCTAGTCAGAAACTTGTTATATTATACACTCATTTATCAGAAATACATGGAAACCACACAAATCGATCCCATCATAGTGAAAGAAGAAAACCATTTTCCATGGATAGTAACAAAACATCCAAGAAAACACACCTTTTGTGTAACTTTCAAAGATTTACAACATTTTTGTTGGCCTCAAGCTATATATCGCCATTGTAGGCATCATGTTTTCTGTATTGAAGACAACAAAGTCTTAAACCAAAAATTTGTTTCCTAGTCATCCAAAGGCTGTGAATAGAACTTATTATAGACTGATAAATTTAGTTTTGTCTCTCTCATATAGGAATGCCTATGGCATAAAAATTAACACTTCAAACCCTTCTAACGGGGAGAGCTAAGTTTTAATTTTTTTTAAATAAGTTTAATAACAAAAAATAAACATTTACAATTTTTTTTAATTTCCTTCCTTTCTTGCATTGCTTCTTGTTTCCTTGGTATTTATCATACCCAAATTTCAAAATTTTCAATCAAAATGTGCAAGAGGAAACAAAAATTCAATCTTTAAAGTGTTCTAATACTTACCCAATTCTTGGTAGTCTCATGATTTTAAATCCTCTGGCTAATCACCAGCTCCGCCCTGCACTTTGAATTTTTAAATTTTGTTTCCCAAGTCTCAAATTATTAATGGTTAATGAAAGACATGGGAATACATATTTTCAACCAAATCATTAACCATTAACCTTTTAAAAAGGTTAAGGTTCGGGGGTCAAAACACGTATTCCAAACCACTAACCTTAACCATTAACCTTTAAAAAGGTTAAGGTTCGGGGTCCAAAACACGTATTTCAATTTGAAATCTTAACCTCTCCACTTTAAAAAAAAAAAAGAGGTTAAGATAAATTTTCAAAACATGTATTCTTAACCATTAACCTTAACCTCTCATCTGAAAAGGTTAAGATTAGAGGCTCAAAAAACATATTTCTAAAACAATTAATAAACTCTCTCTTTTTTCTCTGAATGCTAGAAGATTAGATTTGAATGAGTCATCTCAAAGGCCTCTCTATGATAGAAAATATGTCTCAATCATGAAAGAACAAAGATATTTCTTCAAAGTATTCAATGGAGGCTTCGAAATTCTAAAAGCAAGATAATGTACAAAGGAATCACCGGGGAGTCGAGAGTCTTGAAAAGAGAATGCGAAGCAGCCTGTACCTTAATTCCAACCCACTCATCTTTGATACTTCCAAAGCACTCAATGGAGAAGATTTAGAGCCTTGATAAAAAGTACCACTGTTACAAAACTAGGCAACAAGCATGAGAGAATAACTATGAATGGGTAGCCACCGGGCCCAACTATACATCTTCACAATGGACGTTATGAAAAAGCTTTGCAACTTTTTGAACAAATGCAGAATGGAGGTGTATCACACAATAAGTTTACTTTCATCAGTGTTTTAAAAGCTTGTGCGGGGTTGAGGGATTTGGAACAGGGTAAAGAGATTCAGGATCAGATTAGGAAGACGAAGATTGATATTGATGTTGCTGTGGAGAATGCGCTTCTTGATTTGCATTCAAAATGTGGAAGCTTTAAGAACGCACGACATCTATTTGAAAAAATGGTTAACTGAAAAATAGTTTCATGGAATTCTATTATTAGAGGATATGCCCGAGCTAGGTTATATGAAGAAGCTCTAGAACTCTTTGGGTATATAAAAAATAAGATCTGGATTGGGATTGTACCACTTTGGCCACAGTTGTGGGAGTATGTGCAAATCTTGAAGCCTTGGAACTAGATAAGCAACTCCACTGCCACTCCCTAAAATCTCAATTTGATTCCAACATTGTTGTGGGAAATGCCCTTGTTAATATGTATGTCAAGTGTGGGAGGATAGAGGATATACATATAGTGTTTGATTGAATATCAGAGCAGAATGTTGTGTCGTGGACAGCGATGATTGCAGGGTATGCTCAAAATGGAAATGCTGAGAAAACTTTGAAACTCTTCCCCGAAATGCTTTCAGTAGAGACAAAATCTGATGAATACACCTTTTTTATTGTTCTTAGTGTATGTGGAACACTTGCAGCTCTTGAGAATGGGAAACAACTCCATAGCCACAGCTTGAAAACTGGATTTCTGTCTCACATTCCGGATATGCCCACAATGGCTATGGCAAAGAAGTTATCCAACTCTTTGAGCAAATGCAATGGAAAAATGTGTTACCCAATCACATAACCTTCATTGATGTCCTATCTGCTTGCTGCCATGAAGACCTTGTCAGTAAAGGACACTTCTACTTCAATCACATGATTAATCATGATATTGCACCTCATATGGAGCACTACACCTGTATGATTGGGCTACTTGGATGTACTGGGCATCTAGATAAGGCAAAAGAGCTTATTAACCACATGCCATTTGAACCCAATTTTGTGGCTTGGTGGACATTGCTCGGTGCCTGCAGAAACCATGGTAATATTCGACTAGGAAAGCATGTTGCAGATTGTATTTGGAAGATGAAACCACAGGACCCTGGAACTTATGTGTTGCTATCAAACGTTGCCACTATATTTAGTATCTCTTAGAAGTCTCAACACACCATGACAACCAATTGACGTTCCTTAAGAAATAGATGATAATGTGGAAGACCACAATCACTATTGAAGTAATTGTATGTATTTCTATGCATGGACCAACCTCTCAACAAATGTTATCATGGAAGGAAATTAGATTTGGTAGATATAGACAAAAATTGGAGACATGATGAATATATAGTCACTATTCGATGAACAGGTGTAAGGTCTATGTTTCAGGTCATACTGGGTTAATTTTGTAGAGGTTAATTAACCTCACCCAAATCACATATCTGGGAAGTAGTTATTAACCACGAAAAAGTAATTCTTAACCTCCATTCTATATAAGGAATTATTCTTGGCTTTGTAAGGGACTTTTTGGGACTTGAGAAAAGGGAACACTATGCTAATATTTTGATCAAAAGATAGTATTTGTAAAGTGTGTATAAATTTTATCTTTGTAATCGAAAATTCCTCTTAGGTTCTTGGTGCAAGAAAATAAAGGAAAATGTTATTTGAGTTCTCTTCTTTCAAAATCTAAATTGCTAAAATCATTGATTCTCTTTGCAATGGGCATTTTCATGGTATTGTGCAGGTGTTTATGAATCTTTGGCTCAACATTGTGCTAGTGGTAATTCTCAAGCGTAGATCTTGATCGTTGTTATTAGCGGTTTAAGTTAGTCCAAGAAAGCTTTGAAGTCATATGGTGCATTCATTATCAATGGCTTTCTATTCATCTTTTAAAGTTTAATTTCATTTTTATTTGAAAAACTTCAAAAGTATATCATACGAGGGAGCTGCCCCTCTAAACGCAGAGGAAGGCTGCATATCAAGGGCCTATCCAACTGTTGTAAACAGTTTGCCACATACACTCCATTGGACCATTTTCAAGCAACAAATCTATTTACCAACAAATTTTTGGCAACTCTGTTGGGGATCGAAACAAGAAAGATTAATCAGTCACCTATGATGAAGTGAGATGGTATTAATGTGCTTCCAATTCTACAGCCAAATCTTGGTTTCCAAGACATGTAAGAAGATACTATTTCAGATTTGAACACTCTAGCTTGGAGGTGTAGATGAAGTGCTCAACAATATCATCAAGTAAATCGAGTTCTAGAAGAAGAATTTGGGGAAATCTTGTGAATAGCTCCTATTGGTCAAAATGTTATAGACATTGAAAGAATAGTTGCTATTCCAAGAAGGAACAGGCAAAATCTTGGTCACATCCAAGGTCAAGTAAATAATAATCAGTAAGCTGGCTAATAAAGGTACCTTCCCTTGAATGAAGGTTGGCCACTCTATTTTGAAGTTTGAATATTGGCAATTCTATCTGAGGCTTGAATTCAAAACATGGTTTGGTACAAAGGGAAAGTGGAAAGTGATAGTGATAGTGACACTGATGAGGAATATTTTTCATATTAAAAGAAACAAATTCCTAATGAGCCTGTACAAGTTGTTCTTGAAGAACTTCTATGGTGGCAAGAGGCTAGATCGTAGAATGGTTCATCCATACTTGCTACAAATTTTTCAAAAGATCAAAAAAGATGATGGAAAAGATTATGGATTTATTTCTCATGATCAAGAATACTTTTTAGCAAAAGATTCAACATATAAAGATAAAGATGGCCTTGTTGAAAAATGCCTTTCATCTAAATCAACAATGAAGAATAATGGGAATGTCTCTCATTCAGCTGTCTCTCAACAAAATCAAATTTTCATTGATCCCAAACAAGGTAGCTTCTTGAAGAGTTTCTATGGTGGGCGAAAACTAGATCCGAAAAAGATCCATCCATCTTTGCTCCAAACTTTGCAAAAGATAGATGAAGAAGATGGTAAAGATAATCAGTTTTTCTCTCACAGACCAAAAACAATTTCAGAAAGAAGTTCCACATGCAAGCATAAGGAAGAACTTGATCAGAAAAAATGATTCATGTGAATCAAGGATGGATAATGGTGGTCAAAAAGGTGCCCCAATACCTGGGCCCATTACTCATCAAAATCATGCTTCCATTGATCCTAATCAAGTTGAATTTTTAAAAAGCTTCTATGGCAATGCACGTTTGGATCCTACCAAAGTACATCCTTCTTTACTTCAAACACTGCAGGAACTTGAGAAAGAAAACCCATGAAAGAATTATTTTCTTGGTAGCAGAACATCTCTTGATCCAAATGTTAGAAAGGACTCATCTAAATCTTCACGCATGAAAGAAGACGGGGATCCTATGTCTAATGAAGGAGATGGTCGATAAATGGAGTCTATAGGAGAAGGGTCAGCTGATGTATCAAGGCATGACTGTGAAAATTTCAAGATCTAGGAGAAAGTATTCAATCATCTCAATCCTAATGAGAAAGAAAAAGAAATATCAAACGTTTCTCGAGGAACTACACAACATATGATTAAAGATGAGGGAAATATGGATCAAGGTGAATTTCATAATACTTTTATTCCTACTTGGTGCCTTGATGCTTCAGATGATGACTTCCTCTGTGGAGAAGACATTCCTATTCATTCACCCCTAATCATTAAAGGACTATATTGCTGAAGTCAATTCTTTAGAATATTTTTCACAATCTTCTATTATTGCCACTGATGAAGAAATAACCTCAAGTGAAATCTTGCAGACATCACCATTAACTCCTGAGATCATCACAAGAGTAGAAGATCATTTTCAAGAGAAAGATGATGAGTTGTCAAGAAATCCTTTTCAAGGTTGCATGCAAGTGAAATATGAAGCTTTCCCATTTTGTGAAGATGGTCATCAAGAAGAATCAATGAAGCAAGTTTGTGAAAACATTGATGAAAATTTAATAATAGGTACGATGGAAATGGGAATTAAGGATAGGCCTCAAGTAAGAGAAGATGACACATCAAGCTCTCACTCTTCCTCATGCATGAAACCTAAATTTGAAGCATTCAAGTTCACAAGTGGAGACTACAATCAAGAAAACATTGTGATGGTATCTCACACTAGAGAAGTACTTGGCCTTGAAGAAATGTGTTGTCATCTAATGATTGAAAAATGTGAAGATGAAGGCATAAATGATGATGCTCTTTTAAAAGAATTTCCCTTACATCAATATCAACTGATGATCAATTCTCCTGATCAGCTAGACTCATTAGAGAATGTGCGCACTGGAAAACATGATTGTTTCTTCTTTGAGTGATCTAATGGGAGAAGAGGAAGAAATACATCATGGGATGATTCAATGTGACAAGGATGTGCATTCATATTGGAATAATTTCGTAGAAAATACAAACACAATCATCCCCATGGAAAAGAAAGATGGTCTAGTGTCAAAAATAAGTTCAAGAATTCATGATGACCAATCACTAGAATTTCAAGTAGAAGGCTTGTCAAGTGGAGATAAGTATCATAAATGCATTCAAAATTTTGAGAGCCTTATCCTTCAACTCTTTCAAAATGAAGTTGTGAATGGCATGCAACATGAAGCAGAGTTGATTTCGAAGTCAAAGATTTTTTGAGACACAGTTATTTGGATACATTCCTTTATCAAGTGATGTGAAGTATACTAGGAATCTCAGAATAGGAATTCAAAGAGCAAACTTATACTTGAGTCCACAGGGGCCTGAAAGTTGCCACATGTTAGCACGCCATGGTATTTATTTTCCTCCACCAGTGAATGGATTTGCATGATTCTACCTTGAGTTACTAGAGGTAGGGAAACCTATCTTGTATATAGTCTAGATAGGAGTTTTTGTTGTGTTGTTTTGTTGCACCTAGTCTTCCTTTTAGTTCTCCTATTTTTGGTGTTTGTTCCCCTTTTTTCAAAGTGATTCCTCGTGTGACTCCATAGCCCAATGAATAAGACACTGTTCTAGTTTCTCTGGATTCGAGCTTCGTCCTTATCAGTCCTTGTCCCCAATTAGAGCCAGTTGTTGCCCTAGTATTTATCATACCCAAATTTCAAAATTTTCAATCAAAATGTCCAATAGGACATAAAAATTCAATCTTTAAAGTGTTCGAATACTTACCCCATTCTTGGTAGTCTAATGATTTTAAATCCTCCAACTAATCACCGGCTCCACCCTGCACTACAAATTTTTAAATTTGGTCTCCTAAGTCTCAAATTATCAATGGTTAATGAAAGACACCAGAATACATATTTTCAACCAAATCATTAACCATTAACCTTTTAAAAAGGTTAAGGTTCGGGGGTCAAAACACATATTTCAAAGCATTAACCTTAACCATTAACCTTTGAAAAGGTTAAGGTTCGGGGTCCAAAACACATATTTCAATTTGAAATGTTAACTTCTCCATTTTAAAAATAAAATTAAAAAAAAGAGGTTAAGATAAATTTTCAAAACAAGTATTCTTAACCATTAACCTTAACCTCTCATCCGAAAAGTTAAGGTTAGAGGCTATTTCTAAAAAAGTTATTAACCTCTTCTTCTTTTTCTGAATACTTGAAGATAAGATTTGAATGAGAAGTCATCTCAAAGGCCTCTCTATGATAGAAAATACATCTCAGTCATGAAAGAATGAAGATATTTCTTCAAGGTATTCAATGGAGGCTTTGAAATTCTAAAAGCAAGATAATGTACATAGGAATCATCGGGGAGTTGAGAGTCTTGAAAAGAGAATGCGAAGTAGCCCGTACCTTAATTCCAACCTACTCATCTTTGATACTTCCAAAGCACTTAATGGAGAACATTTAGAGCCTTGATAAAAAGTACCACTATTAAAAAACTAGGCAACAAGCATGAGAGAATAACTATGAATGGACAGCTACTGAGCCCAACCATACATGTTCACAATGGATGTTATCAAAAAGCTCTGTAGCTTTTTGAACAAATGCAAAACAAAGGTGTATCACCCAATAAGTTTGCTTTCACCAGCATTTTAAAAGCTTGTGGGGCGTTGACGTATTTGGAATGGGGTAAAGAGATTCAGGATTAGATTGGGAAGACAGAGATCGATATTGATGTTGCTGTGGAGAATGTGCTTCTTGATTTGCATTCAAAATGTGGAAGGTTTAAGAATGCACAACATCTGTTTGACAAAATGGTTAACCAAAATTTAGTTTCATGGAATTCTATTATTACAGGATATGCCCGAGCAGGTTTATATGAAGAAGCTATAGAACTCTTTGGGTATATAAAAAATAAGATCTAGATTGGGATTGAACCACTTTGACCACAGTTGTGGGAGCACGTGCAAATCTTGAAGCCATGGAACTGGGTATGCCACTCTCTAAAATCTCAATTTGATTCCAATGTTGCTGTGGGAACTGCCCTTGTTGATATGTATGTCAAGTGTGGGAGTATAGAGGGTAGACATACAGTGTTTGATGGAATGTCAGAGCAGAATGTTGTGTTATGGACAGTGATGATTGCAGAGTATGCTCAACATGGAAATGCTGAGAAAACTCTAAAAATCTTCCCCAAAATGCTTTCAGCAGGGACGAAAGCTCATGAATACACCTTTTCCATTGTTCTTAGTGTATGTGGAACACTTGCAACTCTCGAGAAAGGGAAACAATTCCATAGCCACAGCTTGACTACTGGATTTCTGTTTCAAATTCTAGATATGCCCACCATGGCTATGGCAAAGAAGCTATCCAACTCTTTGAGCAAATGCAACAGGAAAATGTGGTACCCAATCACGTAACCTTCGTTGCTATCCTATCTGCTTGCTGTCGTGAAGGCCTTGTTAGTGAAGGACACTTCTACTTCAATTACATGATTAACCACGGTCTTGCACCTCATATGGAGCACTACACTTGTATGATTGGGCTACTTGGACGTACTGGGCATCTAGATAAGGCAGAAGAGCTTATTAACCACATGCCATTTGAACTCAATTTTGTGGCTTGGTGGACATTGCTCAGTGCTTGCAGAAACCATGGTAATATTCAGCTAGGAAAGCATGTTGCAAATTGTATTTGGAAGATAAAACCACAAGACCCTGGAACTTATGTGTTGCTGCCAAACATTTCCACTATATTTAGTGTCTCTTAGAAGTCTTAGCACACCATGACAACCAATTGGTGTTCCTTAAGAAATAGATGATAATGTGGAAGACCACAATCACTATTGAAGTAATTGTATGTGTTTCTATGCATGGACCGACCTCTCAACAAATGTTATCATGGAAGGAAATTGCATGTTGAAGAGTTTTCAGAAAGTGGTATGATCATCACAAGAGTAGAAGATCATTTTCAAGAGAAAGACGATGAGTTGTCAAGAAATCCTTTTCAAGGTTACATGCAAGTGGAATATGAAGCTTTCCCATTTTGTGAAGATGGTCATCAAGAAGAATCAATGAACCAAGTTTGTGAAAACACTGATGAAAATTTAATAATAGGTATGATGGAAATGGGAATTAAGGATAGGCATTAAGTAAGAGAAGATGACACATCAAGCTCTCACTCTTCCTCGTGCATGAAACCTGAATTTGAAGCATTCAAGTTCACAAATGGAGACTACAATCAAGAAAACATTGTGATGGTGTCTCGCACTAGAGAAGTACTTGGCCTTGATGAAATGTGTTATCTAATGATTGAAAAATGCAAAGATGAAGGCATAGATGATGATGCTCTTTTAAAAGAATTTCCCTTACATCGATATCAACTGATGATCAATTCTCCTGATCAGCTAGAGTCATTAGAGAACGTGTGCAGCAAAATGGAAAAGATGATTGTTTCTTCTTTAAATGATCTGATGGAAGAAGAGGAAGAAATACATCATGGGAAGATTCAATGTGACAAGGATGTGCATTCATATTGGAATAATTTCATAGAATGGAAAAGAAAGATTTTCTGGTGTCAGAAATAAGTCCAGGAATTCATGATGACCAATCACTAGAATTTCAAGTAGAAGGCTTGTCAAGTGGAGAAAATTATCATAAATGTGTTCAAAAATTTGAGAGCCTTATCCTTCAACTCTTTCAAAATGAAGTTGCGAATGGCATGCAACATGAAGCAGAGTTGATTTCAAAGTCAGAGATTTTTTATGAGACACGGTTATTTGGATACATTCCTTTATCAAGTGATGTGAAGCATACTAGGAATCTCAGAATAGGAATTTGTTGATGCGAGTTTTGTATCACTTACATAACATATTAGTAATTGAATATTTGATACAGAATATCAAACATACAATTCCTCTCTTGAAAAGTTATTGCTCATGAGATATGAGAGTAACTCCAATGTTCCTTACTCTTGTGGATACTCACTCAGTTTTATCAATCTGATTTGTTGGTAATCACGTAGGCGGCCTTACGCAAATTATTGAGGATGACTTGGACTTTGGTGGGATGATGGAGATGGTGGTTCGGTTTGTGAAATATGCGGGTGGCGGATAATATTGATGGTGATGATGATGGAGGATGTGCCTGCCAAAGATGATGCTGATGGAAAAGCGATGGTGGTGGAGGGTGAATGGGTATGTTCTAATACTTGACTTACTTCTCTAACTTTCCCCTCTAAACTTTGACTACTCAACTACTCACTATTCTACTCCTACTCCTACGAATGAAAGGTTAGCAAATGGACGGGGATCGAACCTAATGAAAGCTGATCAGCGGCCTCACTTCTACAGGTGCAATGATTCAAAGGAATAATAAACTAGTTTACCACACAAGGCTTCCCAACCAGCCGTTAGGATGCTAGTGGTCTAGTATTGATCCCTATCAAAGATTTACTAATGCTACAATGCAACTATCCATCTACTTTACTCTTGCTTAAACAACTTGAAATGCAACCAACTTTAACAACTTGAAAAGAAATCTAACTATGTGGAAGTAGAAAACATGCAATAACACCCAATGTTCTTAATCACCATGCAAGTCACAAAAATGAAAAAGAGAGCGATTTTGGTATTATCTTAGCAACAATTTCTCCAACCCTTTACAAATGAGAGAAAATGGCCTTATATAGGGGCCAAAAATACAATGGACGATGGAGATCAAAACAAGATCAACGATCCAGATTGGATCCTCAAAACCCTAATTAGGGTTGCCACCCCATCGGCCAATAAGAAGCTGCCACCTCATCAATGGACCAATGAAAAAAGTGCAAAGAGTGGCAACCAATGAGAAGGCACCAAAATAGTGGTCGATCATAAATAGACACTTGTCCTATTCTAAATGAAAGAGAAATTATCACTTGGGCTTACATCAAGTGGTCTTCTAATATAAATCTTCCCTTTTCTTTCATTTTCTTAGCCAAGGCAATGAACTTAGCTTACCTTCCATTAACTTCTTCTATAGGAGGACAAGGTGTGTGCTTCGCTCTGAGTTCCACTGACTTCACCACGTTGCTTGCTGCTTGTAGTATTTTTTCATGATCCTACTCATATTCTTTCACAAATTCAATAAAAGCATTGAGAGAGGAAAGGGTGCCCAAATGCTTCTTCTTGATAGCAACCTTTCCTAACTCATCCAACCTAAATCCAAAATCTGTCTCATTGATCCTCTTCTCTGATATCCTCAAAATCAAGTGCTACCCCAACATCGCTCATCATGGTTGATATGGAAGTGTTGACGCTTGGGCTATGATGTGCTACCACCTTCTATATCTTCTTTGCCAAGGGGAGTTGTCCTTCTTTCAGTCTGTCCCTCATCCGTATCACGTCTACTGTACTGATATTGGTGTCAGTTATTTGCTTCATTTTCGAGAAGAAAGGTGTTTTGGGCATCATATCCCCTTTGTCTTTCTTAGTGTTTGTTTGCTTGGGATTCTTACTTGTACTAACATCCTCCATCTCGTTGCCCTATTACGAGATGGTAGAGTGGTGGACCAGAAGGCTAGCAGAACCAAGGGAAGCAATCCTTAGACTAGAACCAAGGGAAGGATGTCAGCTTAAGGACCCTTTGCAACTCTAAATGATTAAAATTCACCTTAACCAATAGCTGGACAGTGACTTTTCAGAATTTAGGATCAGACCTCAAAAACTTCAAATCCACTTGCAAATCAGAAATTTATCATGTAATTCACCTTCAAATAAATTTGCCCAACCTAGGGCAAAAATCACAGCTCTTTGCAAAAAATCAAAATTTGCAAAAAATTGCCAATACCATGAAAAATCTTCCTTTCAACCAAAAATCGCCCAAAAGCAAGGGCCAAATCTGCCCAAGGAAGAAATCGCCAATGGAAGAGAAATCTGCCCTCAAGACAAAATTGCCAAAAATGGAGAAAAAACTACCTTGCAAGGAAAATCGCCCAACAATGGAGAAATCTGCCCTTGCCAAAAAATCGCCAAATGAGAAGTGAGGAAAGAAGAGGAAGGAGGTTCCTCTTATACCCAACTCCACAAGCCTTCCCAAGCTGGCCAACTTGGACCCTAGGAGAAAGAGAAATAAATAATCAATGCAAAATTATGGCCCACAATTAAATACTTAACCAAAATTAATTTTGCCATGATAAAAATTAACTTTTTAAATTGCCATTTGGACCAAAATTGTAAAAAGAAAATAAATAATGCCTTAGAGGTGTTAAATATTTCCATTTAATGAAGATTTAGTAATTAATACGTTATTAAAATTGGATTTTGGCTAGTCAAAAGCCATTTTTTAATATTAAATTACTAATTTCATTAAAGACTACAAAGTTTTCAAGGCAATTTAATCCATTTAAAGACAAAATTTGCAGTTTTAATTCCAATCAATTTAGCTAAGACATTTTAGCATTTTAACACAAATAAATCATTCTCTAGAGCCTAATCTTTCTTCACCAAAAATTGAAGATTTTCCAAAAGACCAGATTTAACAAAAAATTTCATTTTTGAAAATTATTTCAAATTTACACAATTATATCCAAATTTTCAAAAGAAAACATCTAAATACAAAATTTACAATTTTATCCTGCCAAGTTGGAATTAACTTTGAAATTTGTTCGGCCTAGGGATAGAATTGGTGGCTCTGGAAAATCAAGTTTTAAAAAAAGGTTGAAAATAAGCTAAGTCTCTCCCACTCGCTTGAAGGTGTCCAAGGCTCAAAATTTTTAAAACTCAAAAAAAACTTTTGGAAAACTTTAAAAAACTATTGCCGAAGCGATTGAAAAAAAGGGGGTCCCCAAAATTTGCGGCAATGGTGTGAAAACCTCACAACAGAATTCAAAGAGCGAACTTATACTTGAGTCCACAAGGACCTAAAAGTTGCCATATGTTAGCACGCCATGGTATTTATTTTCCCCAACCAATGAATGGATTTGCATGATTATACCTTGAGTTACTAGAGGTAGGGAAACCTACCTTGTATATAGTCTAGATAGGAGTTTTTGTTGTGTTGTTTTGTTGCGCCTAGTCTTCCTTTTAGCTCTCTTGTTTTTGGTGTTTGCTCCCCCTTTTGCAAAGTGGTTCCTGGTGACTCTATAGCCCAATGAATAAGGCATTGTTCTAGTTTCTCTAGATTCAAGCTTCATCGTTGTTAGTCCTTGTCCCCAATTAAAACCAGTTGTTGCCCTAGTATTTATCATACCCAAATTTCAAAGTTTTCAATCAAAATGTGCAAGAGGACATAAAAATTCAATCTTTAAAGTGTTCGAATACTTACCCAATTCTTGGTAGTCTCATGATTTTAAATCCTCAGGCTAATCACCAGCTCCGTCCTGCACTACGAATTTTTAAATTTTGTTTCCTAAGTCTCAAATTATCAATGGTTAATGAAAGACACTGAAATATGTATTTTCATCCAAATTATTAACCATTAACCTTTTAAAAAGGTTCAGGTTCGAGGGTCAAAATGTGTATTCCGAACCATTAACCTTAACAATTAACCTTTGAAAAGGTTAAGGTTTGGGGTCCAAAACACATATTTCAATTTGAAATCTTAACCTCTCCACTTTTAAACAAAAAAAAAACAGGTTAAGATAAATTTTCAAAACAAGTATTCTTAACCATTAACCTTAACCTTAACCTCTCATTCAAAAAGGTTAAGGTTAGAGGCAAAACATGTATTTCTAAAACAGTTATTAACCTCTTCTATTTTTTCTGAATGTTGGAATATAAGATTTGAATGAGGAGTCATCTCAAAGGCCTCTCTATGATAGAAAATAGATCTTAGTCATGAAAGAATGAAGATATTTCTTCAAGGTATTCAATGGAGACTTCAAAATTCTAAAAGCAAGATAATGTATAAAGGAATCACCGGGGAGTTGAGAGTCTTGAAAAGAGAATGCGAAGCAGCCTGTAGCTTAATTCCAACCTGCTCATCTTTGATACTTCCAAAGCACTCAATGGAGAAGATTTAGAGCCTTGATAAAAAGTACCACTATTACAAAACTAGGAAACAAGCATGAGAGAATAACTATGAATGGACAGCTACCAGACCCAACCATACATGTTCACAATGGACGTTATGAAAAAGTTCTGCAGCCTTTTGAACAAAGGTGTATCACCCAATAAGTTTACTTTCACCAGCATTTTAAAAGCTTGTGTGGGGTTGACAGATTTGGAACGGGGTAAAGAGATTCAGGATCAGATTAGGAAGACGGAGATTGATATTGATGTTGCTATGGAGAATGCACTTCTTGATTTGCATTCAAAATGTGGAAGCTTTAAAAATGCACAACATCTATTTGACAAAATGGTTAACCAAAATTTAGTTTCATGGAATTCTATTATTACAAGATATGCCTGAGCAGGGTTATATGAAGAAGCTCTAGAACTCTTTGGGTATATTAAAAAAAAAAGATCTAGATTGGGATTGAACCAATTTGGCCACAGTTGTGGGATTATGTGCAAATCTTGAAGCCATGGAACTAGGTACGCAACTCCACTGCCACTCCCTAAAATCTCAATTTGATTCCAACGTTGCTGTGGGAACTACCCTTGTTGATATGTATGTCAAGTGTGGGAGTATAAAGGGTAGACATACAGTGTTTGATGGAATGTTAGAGCGAAATTTTGTGTCGTGGACAATGATGATTGCAGAGTATGCTCAACATGGCAATGCTGAGAAAACTCTGAAACTCTTCCCCGAAATGCTTTCAGTAGGGACGAAACCTCATGAATACACCTTTTTGATTGTTCTTAGTGTATGTGGAACACTTGCAACTCTCGAGAAAGGGAAACAACTCCATAGCCACAGCTTGACTACTCGATTTCTGTCTCACATTCTAGATATGCCCACCATGGCTATGGCAAAGAAGCTATCCAACTCTTTGAGCAAATGCAACAGGCAAATGTGGTACCCAATCACATAACCTTCATTGTTGTCCTATCTGCTTGCTGTTGTGAAGGCCTTGTCAGTGAAGGACACTTCTACTTCACTTACATGATTAATCATGGTATTGCACCTCATATGGAGCAATACACCTGTATGATTGGGCTACTTGGACGTACTGAGCATCTAGATAAGGCAGAAGAGCTTATTAACCACATGCCATTTGAACCTGATTTTGTGGCTTGGTGGACATTGCTTGGTGCCTGCAGAAACCATGGTAATATTCAGCTAGGAAAGCATGTTACAGATTGTATTTGGAAGATAAAACCATAGGACCCTAGAGCTTATGTCTTGCTGCCAAACATTTCCACTATATTTAGTGTCTCTTAGAAGTCTTAGCACACCATGAAAACCAATTGGCATTCCTTAAGAAATAGATGATAATGTGGAAGACCACAATCACTACTGAAGTAATTATATGTGTTTCTATGCATGGACCGACCTCTTAACAAATGTTATCGTAGAAGGAAATCGCATTTGGTAGATATAGACACAAATTGGAGACATGATGAATGTATATTCACTATTCGATGGACAGGAGTAAGGTCTATGTTTCAAGTCATATTGGGTTAATTTCGTAGAGGTTAATTAACCTCACCCAAATCACGTATTTGGGAAGTACTTCTTAACCACAAAAAGGTAGTTCTTAACCTCCATGTCTATATAAGGAATTATTCTTGGCTTTGTAAGGGACCTTTTGGGGCTTGAGAAAAAGGGAACACTGTGATAAAATTTTGATCAGAAGATAGTATATGTAAAGTGTGTACAAATTTTATCTTTGTAATCGAAAATTCCTCTTAGGTTCTTGGTACAAGAAAATAAAGGAAAATGTTATTTGAGTTCTCTTCTTTCAAATTGCTAAAAATGTTGATTCTCTTTGCAGTGGGCATTTTCATGGTATTGTGCAGGTGTTTATGAATCTTTGGGTCAACATTGTGCTAGTGGTAATTCTCAAGCGTAGATCTTGATTGTTGTTATTAGCTGTTTAAGTTAGTACAGGAAAGCTTTGAAGTCGGATGGTGCATTCATCATCAATGGCTTTCTATTCATCTTTTAAAGTTTAATTTCATTTTTATTTGAGAAACTTCAAAATTATATCATACGAGGGAGTTGCCCCTCTAAACGCAGAGGAAGGTTGCATATCAAGGGCCTATCCAACTATTGTGAACAGTTTGCCACATACACTCCGTTGGGCCATTTTCAAGTGACAAACTTGTTTACCAACACTTCTCAATTAGTAATTCTTTCTTACTCTCCATTCTTACCCTTGGTCCTACCAAGGGGCCCAGGACCATTTGCTTCACTTGCTTTGGAATCCTCCAAAGTTTGCTCATATTACAGAGCACAAAGATCATACAAATTAAATCATTATCAAATCTATCCATTGTAATAAATTATTAAATTCTACGTTATCGATTCAGATGCAAATACGGATATGGGATGTGGGCAATTTTTTTTTTTGGATGCAAATGCGGGAGAAAACGTATATATATAATATATAATATATGTAGGGAAAACAGTTCTGGATTTAATGTTGCAAGGAGGATAAATCAAGTCATTAGTAGATCTTGTTTTGCTTACTTTTGATGCTATTCATACCATCAATGGCAAGATTATCCAAAGATTCCAAACAGTAGGAGATCATGCAAAGAATGGACAATAGAGTGGGATGCGTACATGCAATCTGGGTTGTGGCTTGTGTTGACCAATGGATGGCCCATGTTTCTAATTACAATGTGAAGGATGTGATAGAAATGTATTATGAAAATTATGGGAAGACCTCCTTTCACACACATTAAATAGATACATCCAATGAGGTTGTAGTTTCTGATTAATAAATAAGTGTGAGTTTCAGCTTGAACAGTATATCCATTTTATCAAGTGCATCATCCTATCTAGTTGCCGCTGGGCCAACAGATGCTCCCGGATGCGTCTGAAAGCCCTGTGGATGCTGGCAAGAAGCCAGCCACAGGCTCTTGGATCCGTCTGGAAGCCAATGGTTGGCTTCTTGCCAGCATCCGCAGGGCTTCCGGAGACATCCGGGATCTGTCCACATCGGATGCGGAAGCCTAGCCTATAGGAGACAAATCAATATCTAGATTAAATTGAATAAAATACAATTTAGACAATAATACACAAACCAAGGAATGATTAGATTGCACCTTGAAGCCATGAAATATGGGTAAACAAAAACACAACTTAATTAACGGTGAATGCATAATAACAAAATGCATAAAGATTGGCAAAATTGGAAAAGCATCATTAGAGTACCAATTCTACAAGTATAATAGAAAGAATGGAGTTTGAGTTCATAAAAAATGGCATACCTACATCAACAATCAATATGTGCAAAAAGATTTGTAAAATGCCTCGTAGAATTATCTGTCTCCTTCAAGCCCTAAAATCGCTCACTTATAAAATGTCACTTATAGAAATGGTGTCTAATTTGTCGCTTATATCATTATCTACAATTGTCGTTTATAATAGTTTCATTTATCAAGTGACTTATACTCGTATGTTTGTAGCTTATAAAAATGGTATTTCAAAAATTCATTTCTCTAAACTGCAACATGTCTTTCATTTCTCTAAAATGTCGCTTATTACATTACATTGTCATTACAAAAATGGTTATTAATTTGTCGCTTATATCATTATCTACAATTGTCATTTATAATGGTTTCATTTATCAAGTGACTTATACTCGTATGATTGTAGCTTATAAAAATGGTGTTTCAAATTTTCATTTCTCTAACGGGAGCTCCAAAAAGCAGTAGAAGAAACAATAACATGTCTTGAAAAGCATAAATTTGGACAGACATCATATAGAGCGATCCCCCAGAAGCCTGAAAGCCATGTAGCATTACCTTGTATCAATTCATATCCTTCCAAATGCAGCGTAGTGGTAGTATTTGCCAATTAATATAACTAGAAGTTGCACCGAAAGAAGGTGCAAGGGTATGCAGATATGCCTATAGGTCTTTGGTATGAGAGAACTATTCAAAAAAAAATGTTTCATTGTAGAAGGAAGTCTTGTACTTAGCATTATCCACTTTGAATGAATCAACATTACAGTCTTGGTGAATTATATATTTTGAAGGCAGAACCTCTAAAAAATAAAGAATAGCATTTGAATAGATTTGAAAACATTAGAAAATGTTGCATTTGTTAATACAAGCACAACAGGTATAAGAGAAACTATAGTAGAAAACCAAGTTTGTGTTATGAGAAACAATGTATACAAGTAAATGTAATGTGCACAAAAAAAGCATAGTTGTTTTCATGTCATCAGGTTAAAGTAGCTAAATCCTGTATGCATTGTTATTTTATATATTTCATTATTAGAGTCATGACGAGCCTAGTTGGACAATAGATACAAGAAAGATGAAATGTACTAAATCTTGGGAAGGAATATAATTTTCCTTACATAACACATACTAATATTATATAATAATAAAATAGCATAGAGATACTTGAGTCAATAACTTGAATAAGCTGGCAAACCTTAATATTCAACCCAGTCTAAAACTATAGTAGTGACAACTTCCATACATGGTCTGATAGCCAACCCGGAAACCAGCCTCCTCAGAAAGAAAGAGCTATTGCTGCTAAGAATCAATAATACATTAATAGGTGATGAAAATCTTGCAGTGAGAGTTAGTATATTGAGAAGTGTAAAGAAAAAGAAGGCAAAGATAAGGTAAAGGAATCTAAATGAATTCCTTTCAATTTTGAGACAAAAACTAGATAAGAAATATTTTGGAGGTAAAGGTTTACTTTCGTCTCCATTAACTCAGTAAGGCACAAACGTTTTCTTGTACACACCAAAGCCATGTTCTTGATTTGTTGACAAAAAGTATCTAAAAATGATTTTGAATGTGAAGGTTCTTAAATAGATTAGAAATGAAGGTTTAGTTTCCACTTGTTAAGAGTATCCAATAAATATTTGTATTACCATTTTCAGAAAAGTAATAGTAATATAAGATAGTACTATACTTTAAGGTTCAGCATTTTAAAATATAACTTGTGTGCCATTTTCTTTAATATACCAATCACAAGTTTGTAGCATCCATTATATTTATACAACTGTACATAAATGTTTCCTCTTTACTTATTCTTCTGTAATGTTCATTTTCCATTAATGTTATGATACTAACCACAAATGTGTAGCAAATTTACTCAAGAGTGACACTTATTATCAGCCCATGGGAATTGAGGCAGTTAATATTAAATGTGGTTGTTATATGCAACCAGACTTGTTATCAGTCCTTCCCTTTTTATCATAAATAAGATTTGTATATGGCTGGCCTTGAAATTGATAATCAACAGAGTAGGTTTGACCCGATCAGACACATGTAGCACTTGGGCTTACGCCTCATACACACTAGTCACTAATCCATCAAGAAGGAAAATTAAAAAATAACTGTTTAATTATATTATATTTGTCGTTTGTTATTATATTTTCTGTTAAATAGCAGTCAATTTCATATAAAGCTAATTCAATATCCTGCCTCATTCCATAAATGCCCTCCCTTCTTCTATCAAGCTAATTAAATATCTATGCAAAGAGTAGTTTCAAATTCTGTACAAGAAACACGAAATATTATCCCATCTTCAGCAGTTACATTGACTTATTAAGTAAAACTAAAGAGTAATATGAAAATCACTTGCATAAACCCAACCAAAAGTGTGTAGGTGAAATTTGTAACATTTCACAATCACTACACAATCACTCTTACATTCACAAAAATCTACAGAATTTGGGGACATGGATCAAAAGCAGTTATCAACATTTTAATTTGAATAACATTTTGTAGAAGGAAAATCACAAATTTTGTTACTCCAAAGTTAATTCCAGCATTTACAAATCTTTCCTGATTCATGTTTTCTATGCTTTGAACACAATATTGTCTGCCTGAAAGGCCAGCACTAATGAGAGAGTATCAATTATTCTAATTTCTAAAATGTGGATGTCTTCTGAGAGTATCAACCAATGAACCTGTCATGCTCTAGAAATCCAAAGTTTGGTCTGTGAAAAAAAATGTAAATTTGTGTCCTTACACAATCAAATTACTCCTCAAGGACAGTGTATGACAAATATGTGTACTAAAACATGTTTCTAAAGTTCTGCAGGATGGACAGAGGGGAAATAGATTTGCAAGGTAATTTTTTCCCACAATAGGAGACAAGTGTATGTATATGTGTGTATGTGTATGAACATGGCCTTTGGAGGGTAAAAAGTTGCTATTAAGTACTCATCAAAGATGTCGAAGGGATTAAGGTGAAGCCCATAGACCATATTCTCTGTATTTTAATACGCAGTTCAGAAAATACAAGTTTATCTCCTGTTCATTTAAACATCCAACTAAGAGAAACAAAGAGTGCCATATGTACCTTTGATGTGTGAGAAATAAACATGGTAACACCAAACACACCAACAACTTGAAGAATTAGTCCAAACCAGTGTTACTTGAAAATGTGTTTCCATCATAGATGCACTCATTTCAAAGAAATGACCCGATTTTGGGGATAGGGGGACATGGAGTCAGTTGGAATGTTTCCAAGTCGTTCCCAATGAAGTAAAAGTTTCAGAAATTGTTCTAAAATCTCAGAATTGGACAATGGCTATTTTAGAAACTATTGACCGTCCACAAGACAATTGGGGAGAGCCATTCCCTGATTATGGCATCTGTAGCTTTATTTCATGAATTTTTTAAAATATATTTGTATTTTTTTAAAAACTTTTAAAGACAAAATAACATCAGTAGCATCAACTTGAGAATAGATTTTCTTAAATTCTAGACTATGGAAACATATGGTAGATTATAGACTACTGAAACTTATAACACACAAGACATATGTATGTTTGCACGGATAGTTTCAAATTTTCATATTTAAGTCTGTGTAGAGATTTCCAATTGTAAATTAATAAGTACTAGAAATACTTTTGTTACATTTCAGAAAATGAAATAACACTTCAACATTTAAATATATGCAAAGGTCTAAAATAAACAGGAGATAAACTTGTGTTTTCTAAACTCTGTATTAAAATAGAGAATATGGTCTACAGGCTTGACCTTAATCCCTTCAGCTTCTTTGATGAGTCCTTCGTAGCAATTTTCTCCACTTCAAAGGCCATGACAGCACCTCGCTATATATATATATATAACATCTCCTATTGCGTGAAAAAACAAAACCCCTGCAAATCCATTTCCCCTCCGGGTAAAATAGGTCCAAACTAGTCTAGAATTGCAACTAACGAAATGATTGGATCAGAGGAGTCATTGATGCTATACCACTGAGTCAAATCAATTATTTTGGCAACATATAAAGTACAATTAACCAAGGGAAGAAATGAGTACTGGTGAAGCAAAAAAAAAATAGAATTTGTTAACATTGACATGTACATTTCGACTTTGTTTCAGCTCTCTTACTGCTCTTGTTTTAGTTCATGTTCGCAGAAACAAAATGCTTGGGACAGTATTTTTCTGATTGTATAAACAAAATAAAAGATCATTCTCATACATCCTAAATTTGATGTCAGGAGTGGGTCTAGAAACATGTTGCACATATGATTTGATTATTTCATGCAGTAGGTTAACCATTCTCATAAAGGAGACTGCTCTGTTTTTCTAGCGTTCAATTAACAGATCTTATGGCACGTGTAGGGAAGCCAAGAAAAGAATATTATAATTTAAAAAAATTAAGAACAGTAAAAAAATTTAGTTTCCGTAACAATGAAACTATCCTACATAATAATTATAGTTCATATATCCAAAAAAATAATATAACTGACTGAAAATTGTTGTTCATTATGAAGATACCTCTGCAAAGACTGGTGTTCTCTTTCCAATTCCATCCATTCTATGAAACAATAGCGTCCAGATAAACTTATCAAGCATTCTACTCCAACAATTACATCAAGTTAATTTTGATGCCACAAAAATGATATAAATACACTTACAAGACACAAGGCTTATCCCCAAAAATAATGAAAAACGTAAGAAAACGAAGTTCTATAGATTATAAAAGAAATTTCCAACCTAGTTCCTGCATTTTGGGATATTTTCTTCATCTTGAAATGTTAAGGAATCCAGAACATAATCACAAGCTCATTTTAGGGTTTCAAGGAACGCAGTTTAGGGTTTTGAACAAGGAAAATTAGTTCAGGTTCATGCTCTAACAATGGAAAGCAGTTTCCTGTGCCCACTAAGTGGATGCCGTTTTGAAAGCGATATTCGATAGCAAGAGAGGAGAAGATGAAATTGCGTACAACACTGCAAAAAACGTACAAAATTGAAAAATGTTTCACACTTAAAACTCACCTCAACGTCTCTTGCTCATTGTCGAACCTTTTTCATATAAAACTAACCTTGACATTAAGGCCTACAAACAGATCCTAAAGAAGAAGAAAAACTGATTTTATGTTCACAAGGAGAGAGGAGCTAATTTTCTTGGGCAGAAATAACCCCAAACGTTTTTGGAAAGAACTCCAACCAAGGAGAAAACAAATTGAAAATAATAATATTACTGCCACCCAATGGTTTGAATATGCTAAGAAACTTTATGAACAAGAGGGTGGAGTGGGACAGCCACCTTTGGTCAATGATGATACAAATCTTTTCACTGTGCAAGAGATAGAGGCAGGGATTAAGAAGTTAGGTGGAGATCTTGTTGCGCTCCAAGCAGAATATCTGAAGTGGGGTATGAAAACTCTTGCACTGCACATCACTGAAATTTTCAACAAAATTTGCCAAGAAGGGTTTCCGAAAGATTGGACAATCAACCTTGCAATACCACTTTTTAAGAGTGGTGATGTTAACAATCCCTCCAACTACAAGACTATAATGATCAATCCCCTCTTTGCTAAACTTTTTTGGCAGCATGATAGAAACTAGGATCAGCAAATGGGTAGAAGAAAATGATAAACGTACTAAAGGGCAAGCTGGTTTTAGGCCAAAGCACTCGACAGTGGATCACTGTGTCACTTTGAGACACATTATTGAAAAAGAGTGGGAGAAAAAGGAAGAGGTATTTTGTTGCTTTGTCGACTTTAAAAAGGCTTTTGACACCGTCCCGAGAGACAAGCTTTGGTTTAGGATGGAAGAATTGGGGATTCCTATGCATCTCAGAGCTGTTGTTCATAGAATGTACGAAGAGGTGAAAGTTAAAATCAGAACTCCAAATGGCATTTCAGAATGTTTTAGGAGCGATATCGGGGTCAAACAGGGCTGCCCTTTATCTCCTACTTTGTTTGGTTTATATATTGACAAACTGGAAGAGTTGTTAAACATGCAAAAGGGTGAAGGCATTCAGCTAGGTGAATTTGTTATAAAGTTGCTCCTATATGCGGACGATCTCATTTTAATTGCCAAATCTGCCTATGGTTTGCAAGATCATCTATCTTCTCTTAAGCACTTTTGCGGAATGGTGGGGATGCAGGTCAATATTAGCAAGACTGAGGTTATGATTTTCTCTGATAATAAAAAAGAACACCAACATGAATTTTATTACAATGGAAGTGTTCTTGAAGAAGTTGTGGAGTATAAATACCTTGGCATCGATTTCAACAAAAAACTAAGTTGGTCTAGCTGCAGGTATAAAAGGATATTAGGTGGGTGGAAGGCTTTTTATGCTCTTCAGAATAGGTGCCGTGAAGTAGAGTTGTGGGATTGGAAAACTATTCAAACTTTGTTCGGTCTTCTTGTGCTGCCAGTTGTTCTTTATGGGTGTGAATTATGGAACAACAACACTACTATAGCACAATGGAAACAAATCGAAGGAATCCAAAAGCGCTTGATCACAAGCAAGTTTAAAATCAAAAGCAATGTTCCATATGATATCATGCTAAGTGAAATGGGGGCTGCTCCTATTGAGGCACTTGCTATGGTTTGCCTTCTAAGCTATCTAAAAAGAATCAAAAAAATGGAAGAGGATAGATGGCCTAAAGTTGTCTTTAGTGACATACTATGTAAGCGAAAAAGGACATGGATGCAACAAAACATCAAATGGATGAGTAAATAGAATATTCAATTCAATATGTGCCCCACAAATAATAAAGAAATAAAGGTCTTTGTCATGGAGAAATTCTACAAGAGAAATTGGGGAAGTGAGATCGGAAGGAAGAAATTATATTATATAAATGAGTTCAACCCCACTTGTGATCAACTCCAAAAAGCATACATAGGAGCCAACATTTCGTGGAGGGCTAAAATTCTTATTGCTCAACTGAGAACCAACTCTCACCAACTTTGTTGTGAGACCGGACGTTGGAAGAGGCCACTGGAGGCTTGGGAAGAGAGAATTTGCAGATTCTACAATTTTGGGAAAGTGGAAACTGAACAGCACTTTATTTTAGAATGTGAGGCCTAGAAGAGTAGTAGAGATAAATATGCGGACACTATATGTGACAGTTCTTGGCATAACCTATTCAACGAAGAGTACATTGAGCAATTGGGTGGACTCATCATCATCCTGCACAAACAACGAACATTGCTACTTAAGTCTGCTTGAGTTGTCTTGCTGTCCCATAGGCTATTTTTAGCCTTGTGGACGTTAAAATTTTATCTATCTATCTATCTATACCACCGAGTTACGAAAATCGCGCCAAATATTTTCAAGGTATGCGATGGTTATGTATTCACCAATGGCACCTTAGCATGCGATGTGTATGTAAACTATAGATGTGGAACATCAATAATGAATTTTTGACAACTTATTTAACAAGTGATATTGTTTATGCATCTTTAGTTCTATTTTTTTATAATTTTCAAAAAAATTAACAAATGATGTTGTTTTATGTTTCTTTAGTTCTAAGTTTTCTATAATTTTCAAATTAGATTTATATATTAAATAATTTTTTAGAAAAATTTAACAAACAAGTTATCAAATATTTGAAATATAGATATAACCAAGTGGAAATTGGGATTTTGACCTTACCTTTGCATATATCTATGTAGTACCTTCAAATATGTACATATTTATAATTTCTTCCTCATCTTTCCCTCAATCTTGTTATTTTTCTATCGCTCTCTATCCATATATATTTGTTTGTCTCTACCTCTTTAAATATCACTTTCTATCTCTATCTTTGTATCTATCCCTCTCTCAAGATCTCTTTGTTGTACATTTATATCTTCCATCTCTCCTTTCTCTATCTTTTTCTCCCTCTCCTATCCTCTTCACATCCCTCTTCTTTATGTATATTCATGTTTCTCCTCCTCTCGATCATCAACTCTCTGCCCTATTAGAAGCATGCTAGTTTTTGTCAGCATCAACTCAAGTTAAGGTAGATGTTTCATTTGATATCAACGTAGAAAAACAAGCTTTTTGTTTTTGTTTCATTTTCTTTAATGATTGTTACATTGGAATTATGTGTTAGATTGTGGTGACTGATCAGGAAAGTACTGTACATACTTCATAAATAGTGGGGTTCGGGGCATCGCCCCGAAAAAAAAATAAATTTGGAAGTAGCCGACATGGTAGCCGACATATTATGGCCGACATGTTATAACCCTAGAGCGGTTTAATACTTGTATAAAAAGGGCTTAGGGTTGGGTATTTTTGATATGTGGTGATACGAAATTGGTTCTTGCGGCGGTATTGAGCTGTAAGGGATTACGGATTGTAATCAGGTTGTAATCACTGGATTGTAATAAGATCGGACTTGCTGTTTGGTGGACGTAGCCCAGGGATTGGGTGAACCACGTTAAATCTTGGTGCCTTGTGTTCATTTCTGTGTGTTCTATTATTTTCTGTTATTGGTTATATTTGCATGTAGTTTTTATTTCTGTCCATGGTTTATCCTAACATTATGTGTAACTCTACAAACCAGTTTATTATCGCATGAGTTGAATGGATGATCATTTGATAAAAAAAATGGAAGCTATTTTTAGTAAATTTATTTAATAGAAATTTTGATTGTGCATTAAGTTTTGGCAGTTCATTGAAACTTGTGTTACTTTTATTTGAATGTTAAGTGTGGAAAATGAAATTTGAGCATACATTGTCCTTTCTTTATATGTTGAGATTGGATATGAAATTATAATTCCAAATATTGTCATTTATTATGTTGCCACAATGGTGTCAAATGTGTGGGTGTAAGCTAGGTGATCATAGTGTTACCGAGGGTAGGAGTGGTGTCCAACCTGAACCTATGTTTTTGAGACTTTCAAGCAAATGTAATTGGCATGGAAAGCCAAATTCTATCATTTTTGGCCACCATCTAGCCTACCATTGACTCTGAATTTTCTAAATAAGATGTAGTATCATGGGAAATGTGTTAATAGATTTGTCAATAGAAATGTGAAAATGGAAAGTGATCGTTCATGCTCTAACAATGGAAAGCAGACTTCTGTGCTGATTAAATGTGTGGATGTCATATTGAAAGTGATATTCGACAGTAGAAGAGATGTGACAAGAGAGGAGAGGTTGCAAAAATTGTACAACATTACTCACTTGAACATCTCTTCCTTTCCTCTGAAGGCAGTGGCTATCCAGCCAAGAAATTCATTGTGGCTAGATGCCCCATACCCCAAGGCATACCATCATTGACCTTTTTTGCATTAGTACTTCTTGTCACTATTTGTACTAATGATTGGACCGTTGGATGGTGTGTATTCCCATAATTTTTTGCCAATCAAAGATGTTAAATTAAAAAATGTTATTTATGGGATTTTTCCCTTACCTTTGCATATATCTATGTTGTACCTTCAAATGTGCACATCTTCATAATTTCTTTCTCATCTTTCCCTCACTCTGGCTATATTTCTATTACTCTCTATCCATAAATATATTTTCATCTTTGCCTCTTTAAATATCACTATCTCTATCTTTGTATCTATCCTTCTCTCAATCTCTCTTATTTATATATTTATATCTTCCATCTCTCCTTTATCTTTTTCTCCCTCTCCTATCCTCTTCACATCCCTCTTCTTTATGTATATTCATGTCTCTCCTCCCGATCATTAGCACTCTATCCCATTAGAAGCATGCTAGTTTTTGTTAGCATCAACTTAAGTTTAGGTAGATGTTTCATTTGATATCGACATAGACATAGAGTTTTTTTTTTGCCCTTTTCTTTAATGATTGTTCTATTTGAATTGTGTGTAACTCTACAAACTAGTTTCTTACCACATGAGTTGAATGGATGATAATATGATAAACAAATGAAAGCTATTTTTAGTTAGTTTATTTGGCAGAAAGTTTGATTTTGGATTATGTTTTGGTGGTTCATTGAAACTCGTGTTACTTTTATTTGAACATGAAGTGTAGAAAATGAGATTATACTTCCAAATATTGTCATTTATTATGTTACCATGATGATGATGATGATGATGTGTGTGTGTGTGTGTGTGTGTGTGTGTGTGTGTGTGTGTGTGTGTGTGTGTGTGTGTGTGTGTGTGTGTGTGTGCGCGCACGTGTGTGTGAACCAGGTGATTATAGTGTTGTTGAGGGTACGAGTAGTGTCCAACCTGAGTCTACATTTTTTAGACGTTCAAGAAAATGTAATTGCCCTGGAAAGCCAAATTATGTCATTTATGGCCAAAATCTAACCTACCTTTGACTATGATTTGTCTAAATAAGATGTGGTCTCATGGGAAATGCGTTAATAGATTTGTCATAAAGGTTTTTGAGAGTTTCAAGAAAATGCAATGTGTAGATGTAAAGCTTGATTCAACAATTGTTAGCAACATCTCTCCAGCCCGCACCAGAATTGTAAACTAGAAAAGGAAAATTCCTATTTCATTTTGAGGATGGTTGGTTTTGTTATTCTTATCTTGTAAAGCCTAAAGTATATGGAATTTTGTTGACAAATCTAAGGATAGAGAGTCTCGTGATTTCTCAAGAGTCAAACAAAAAACTAGGTGATCAAATGTGGCATGGAAAGCCAAATTTTGTCATTTGTGGCCACCTCTAGCCTACCATTGACTCTGAATTGTCTAAATAAGATGTGGTATCATGGGAAATGTGTTAATAGATTTTTCAATAGAAATGTGATAGTGGAAAGCAGTCGTTCATGCTCTAACAATGGAAAGTAGACTCCTATGATGATTAAATGTGTGGATGTCATATTGAATTTTGCGGCTGGATAGCCACTGCCTTCAGAGGAAAGGAAGAGATGTTCAAGTGAGTAATGTTGTACAATTTTTACAGTGTTGTATGCAATTTCAACCTCTCCTCTCTTGCCACATCTCTGCTACTGTCGAATATCACTTTCAATATGACATCCACACATTTAATCAGCACAGGAGTCTGCTTTCCAATGTCAAAGCATGAACGACTGCTTTCCATTGTCACATTTCTATTAACAAATCTATTAACACATTTCCCATAATACCACATCTTATTTAGACAATTTAGAGTCAATGGTAGGCTAGATGGTGGCCACAAATGATAGAATTTGGCTTTCCATGCGAATTACATTTGCTTGAAAGTCTCAAAAACATAGGTTCAGGTTGGACACCACTACTACATAGGTTCAAGTTGTACACCATTCCTACCCTTTGCATATATCTATGTTGTACCTTCAAATGTGCACATCTTCATAATTTCTTCCTCATCTTTCCCTCACTCTAGCTATATTTCTATTACTCTCTATCCAAATATATATATATATATATATATATATATATATATATATATATATACATCTCTGCCTCTTTAAATATCACTATCTCTATCATTGTATCTATCCTTCTCTCAATCTCTCTTATTTATATATTTATATCTTCCAATTCTCCTTTATCTTTTTCTCCCTCTCCTATCCTCTGCACATCCCTCTTCTTTATGTATATTCATGTCTCTCCTCTTGATCATTAGCACTCTGTCCCGTTAGAAGCAAGGTAGTTTTTGTTAGCATCAACTTAAGTTTAGGTAGATGTTTCATTTGATATCGACATAGACGGGTTTTTTTTTTGTTGCCTTTTCTTTAATGATTATTCTATTTGAATTGTGTGCAACTCTACAAACTAGTTTCTCATCACATGAGTTGAATGGATGACAATATCATAAACAAATGAAAGCTATTTTTAGTTAGTTTATTTGGAAAAAAGTTTTATTATGGATTATGTTTTGGTGGTTCATTGAAACTCGTGTTACTCTTATTTGAATGTGAAGTGTAGAAAATGAAATTATACTTCCAAATATTGTCATTTATTATGTTACCATGAGAGAGAGAGAGAGAGAGAGAGAGAGAGAGAGAGAGAGAGAGAGAGAGAGAGAGAGAGAGAGAGTGTGTGTGTTTGTGTGAACTAGGTGATTATAGTGTTGTTGAGGGTACAAGTGGTGTCCAACCTAAGCCTACATTTTTTAGACATTCAAGCAAATGTAATTTCCTAGAAAGCCAAATTATGTCATTTATGGCCAGCATCTAGCCTACCTTTGACTATGATTTGTCTAAATAAGATGAGGTCACATGGGAAATGCATTAATAGATTTGTCATAAAGGTTTTTGAGAGTTTCAATAAAATGCAATGCGTAGATGTAAAGCTTGATTCAACAGTCGTTAGCAACATCTCTCCAGCCTGCGCTAGAATTGTAAACTAGAAAAGGTGAATTCCTATTTCATTTTGAGGATGGTTGGTTTTGTTATTCTTATCTTGCAAAGCCTAAAGTATCTGGATTTTTTTTGACAAATCTAAGGATAGAGAGTCTCGTGATTTCTTAAGAGTCAAACAAAAAACCAATCCTATTTGTGTAGGTAATGCATGTGTTTGTACCATGTTCTAGGATATTTTGGGTTATAGATCCCATATAGAGTCTATTTTTAACACCACTACATGGTAATGCATGACAACCAAATAACAATGAGTTGATCATGAATAATAGACATTTTGATATTGTTGTGTATTGTGTTCAATAAAATAGCATACATGATTTTACTGAATTAGTTTTCATGCAAGATTTCAGGGTAAATACATGAGTTCCATGGCTAAATGAATAGTTTGGACCAAGTTTCAAGACCCCTACAAATGTGAAGGGAATCCAGAGGTTATAAATATAGGCTTATAATACAAAATAGTGGTTGGGTTACTGAGTTTTTATAGTGTCACTTTCCTCTTCCTCCAATGTGTTAAAGAAAAACCCTTTATTTTTTGTGATAGAAATATGGCCCATTGATGTAGAGCAAGAACATGGTTGTCATGAGTCATCTTGGATTGGAACTCAACTATTATAAATAATCAAAGTATTTAATATTTAGTAAATATATAGTAGTTGTGATATTGCTATCGGGATTCAACTGTGTAGATTTTGAATCAAACTCATTAACCCATATTTCATGAGTAGTTGTTCGCATGAACCCATCGCTCATGAGAATAAATGGAACACATAGCACTCATTGGATCTAGGTGATGCTCATTGAGGTGAAGCACCAAGACTTCGCAGGATGTCACCCATCCTAGTATTCTTCGAAAGTCACTAGGATGGGTGACCTCCTAGGAAGTTCTAGTGGTTCACCTCTATGAGCATCACCTGAACCAATGAGTACTAAGGGTTATATTTATTATCATGAAAGATGGTTTAATGTAAACTGTAACAATTTTCCTTAGGGAAAAATAACTGTAGACCAAAAAGAGTATGATCAATATATCAAAGCATGTCCTGATACATCACTATGTATATGTACAAACACACTAGGAGTGCCTATATATAAAGGCCTCTCAAGATGCATCTAGAATGGGTCTAGAAAGAACCAGGAGATAAGATAAGCACAACAACTAAGTGTATATGAGCAATGTTAGTATGCTAATAGAAACCAAATATAAATAAAGCTTCTACAAACTAAACAAAATTCATAAACTTCAAGATAGACTAATATGAGCTCTTAATTGAGAATATGAGCCATTAATGGGCTCTCTCAATAAGAAGCTCTCTTGTTGAGTAGCTTTGTCTAAATAGATAGGATGTATGCTCAAGCTTTATGCTTCAAAAAGGGCTTCAATGGATGATTGTGGATTTTTGGTGTGGATAGATGGCTTTAGTATGGATTTGGCTCTCAAAATAGCATTATAACTTTACTTCATGGATTGTGTTATTTTGCAAAGGGGAAGGATCCAATTTATAGGCAAGAGGCTTGAGGGATTGAGGGCTAAGATGCAAGGATGGGAAAAAGCTCATGGAGGGCTTAGATTGTATGAGAGGAGAGCACATGGATTGTGCTTCTTTATAGCCAATCAAGGAGTGACACATGTCACATGGTGAGAGGATGGAGGAAAGGGGAAGGATGAGTCAACAAAGGAGGCTCAAGGGATAAAATCTTCATAAAGACCCTCATAATGACTTGTAAGAGCAATAAAAGGGCTTGTAAGAGTCATTTATGACCTAGTGGACTTCATAAAGTTTTATGGTTGAGATATTCTGAGGGTGATGAGAGCAAATTCGACTTGGACTTGATTAGGAAGGTTTTAAGCTTGCTTAGGCTTGTGCAAATGATTAGAGGATGGATTAGGATGGTTTAGGATTAGCTTAGGGATAGGCAAGTGGATGGCATTTAATGAGGGTGGGTGAAGGAAGAGATATTTGTTAACTTTGGCTTGGGTTAGTAAGTTGTAACCCATGTTTAGGGAATGTGACAAGGTTAGGAGGGGATTAGGATTAGGTTTAAAGACATCTTCTAGAAGAGTCTAGATTTTGGATGAGGATAAAGACTTTCTAGAATAGTCTAGAATTTCCTAGCATGAGGATGAAGACTTTCTAGAAGAGTCTAGAACTTCTTAGGGTGAGGATAAATTAGATTTTTAGGAAATAAATAAAGTTTTATTTATTTCAAGGGTTTGGGTTGAGGAGATATTTATTAAAAAAAATTTAATAAACATGAGGATTAATATTTAATTTTAATTAAATATTTTGAGTTGGGGTTAGGGGTAGGAAATGATGAGATTAGCCTTTAATCGAAATTAAAGAAGGATTAGAAGATTTTGGAAGAGGTTATTGGTCATAAGGAAATTGGCCAACTTTTGGGAAAAAAATAAATTTTTTAATTTATTTTAGGATTTTTGGTCAATTTATTAATTAAATAATTAATAAATAAGGAAATAATGTTTAAATAAGATTTAAACATTTTTGGGAGGGATTCCTTAATTAAATATTTTTAATTAAGATAAAGGGATTTAATGGCATAAAAATTAATTAATTAATTAAATAATTAATTAATTAATAAATGATGATGTCATCAGAACTTTTTCAGAAAATAAAAATACTTTATTTTCTAAAGCTTTTTAGGTGTCTACATTTTGCCCCTCTTTGATGTGATGCCGCAAGTGGCATGGCATCAAAGATAAGAAAATAAGATGCCCAAGGCTAGAGCAGAAGAGGAGAGAATGGACTGTGAGATGCCCCCTCAAGAAGGTAGCGAGGAGAGAAAGCGAGGCTTGGTGGCTTCTTGAAAAATACAAGAATCTGGGATGAGCAAGGAGACTCAAATTGGATTAAGAGAAGAGGTTTAGTTAGCTCAAACTCTTACTATGGGAGAATGATAAAGGGAGAATCAGAGGCACAAGAGGAAGCAAGCTTAAGATCTCAGGGATTGCAGAGGATGAAGGAGCGGAGCGCTATAAAAAAGAATCCAGGATAGGGAGATGGATGAGGGGATTATAAAGCTGATGCAACAGGATTTCAAAGAGTTAGATTGGCGGAAGATGGGTTTCGGAGATCCCTAGGACTAGGATTGTGGATCTCGAAAGATGAGGCTTGGTGGGTTGATTTGGATTGGTGGATCCCTAAGACTAGGATTGTGGATCCCTAAAGCTAAGAGTGATGATTGATTCAAAGAGATACTGATGCATCAGCTGGGGTAGGAGAGACGGATGCTGGATATGGATGGGGGATAATGGAGATGAAGGAAAACCATTGAAGCTTTTTGAGCGGGGGGATACTTCAAAGAGAAGTACCACTATGTAGTTGAGCACTAGATTTGCTATAGGACTATTGGTTAATTGCCAAGGTTACCAAGAACATCAAGGCCTGTTCACCAACTGTCCAGAGGATTGACAAACTAACTCAAAACAAACACGCAAGGATTGCCCCAACATCACACATGAATCCTAGAGGAAGCAGCGTGGAAACGACATTGGAGAACCCACAAGCAGAAAAGAAAAACAAACGAAAGACCTGATCAAGACCTTACGCTCTAATTGCCCCATTCGCAGCATACCATGATATGGACGATCGTGGCAACCTTGAGGAGGGAACAAGGAGATTGCTTGGAAAAGATACTTCAAGACCCAAAAGGGAAGATCCCAAATCAAAAGAAAGTGAAAATCCAAAAGAGAACCGTTTGCCAACGAGATGGGTAGGACGAGGTACTAACGGACCAAGATCAGACATGAGGAAAGCTATATCCTGCAAGGACCTATCGGAGAGCACCTAAGCTGGTGGATTTGGATGAGTGATGCGTCTGGCAAGCTGAACTAAGAAAGATAACACTTTGGTGACAGGAAATCTAGCTAAAGGATGCATTGGAATAGCTAACCAAGGGTTGTGCGATGTGTGCAAGATGCTAATCAAGGAGGAACGAACACGAAAGTTGGATAGATACAACGGTACTAAGCTAAAGAGGATGTACAAGCTGACAGACCAAGATATTTACAAGCGGGCTAATCAAGATATGGTACAAGCTAACAGACCAATGATAGTTACAAGCAGGCAAAAGCTCAGGATGATAGGATAGCGGGATGGTTCGATGTTGTGCAAGATGCGAAAGCTAAGGGCGGGGTGATAGAAAAAGATATGGATTTGGCAAGATGCATCCAATGATGATGAGAGATTTTGTGACCAAGGATAGCTAGAGGAGCAGGATGAGATGGTTGTATAGGATGGTAGATAGCTAGGATTATGATGGGTATAAAGAGATGACATTGGGTTTGCATGAGGATAGCCTAGAGCTAGATACCAATGACAAGGGAGGATGGACAAGACAAGATCTCCAAGGAATATAGTGCCCCCAATCAGAAGATAACATGCGGAAGGAGGTCTTATGATGGATGTGATAGGATTGAAGCTAGGATGGAAAAAGCTGAAGGGGCTAGGGAGATGGATGATAGCTAAGATGATTGGTTGAAGCTGCATAAGATTAGTGGATGGTGTGAGATGGAAGCTGGAGGATGGAGGCTAGGTGGATAGATTGGAAGATGGAGTTGGATGTCAAGAGATGACCAAAAGCATGAGGGTGATAGGCTAAGTTGGGGATGGCGGGATTACGCATGACGCTTGTTTGCCAAGTTTTCATCATGGTACTTGTCCAAGGCGCTTGAATTGCCAAGTTTTCACCAGTGGACGCTTTATTTTTCTTTTCTTTTTTGACTTTTTGACTTTGGACTTAGCTGGAATGATTTTGGCTTTCTTCAGCTATTTTGGCTTTTTTGGGATTTTTCACTGGCTGTTGGAATGTTCAATTTTGTTGCTAGTTGTTGGTACACCGGATGTGTGATTTATACAGTAGATCGGATTAGATGGGATTGATGGTAAGCGATGGAGGGATGAAAATGCTGGAAAGGAGCATGAGATGGGGATGCTTGCAAGAGCAACATTGGCACATGTTGGAACGGGTGTGAAAAGAGCATATGGGGGATAGATGGTAGATGCGGGCATGATGGAGGATTTGTGGAAGCGTGCTTGGGGATATAGGCACCCAAGATGGAGTTAGGAGATTTGGGATATGAGTCACTAGATGGGGGATTAGCAATGGTGGATGCCATTATGCATTGGGTTTCAACTTTTTTCTTGGGGATCCACATGGTTTTGGATTTTTTTTTCATAGGCTTTTGCATTATTTTGCATTCTTTGATTGGATTTTGCATTTTTCGAGTATGTCTTTTAGAATAGACATATGATTGCCTAGGATGTGGATTTTTAGCTTTATGCATTTTGAAGTTGGCATTCACATTGTTGTGGTAAGCTTTGGGAAGATGGTTAGGAGAAACTTTGTGAGATGGAGAGGCTATGAAAGAGCATGTAGGGGGATGATGATGGATGATGTGCCCTGATATGTGCCTTTGTTGATCTTGCATAGAAATGGATGGAATAGGATTTTTATGATGGCTGATAGGAGGATGGAGGATGGTAGATTTTGGGACATAGGGACCCAAAATGGATTTAGCTGATGAAGGGGGGATATGGTAGGTTGTTTTGGGTTACAAAGATGGTGGAGGGGGGATGACATAAGATTTCTTGAAGGAGTGATGGGAGGCTGGCATGATGGGCTTGGAGATAGGCTTGGTTTGGGGGTGTGGTGTACCAACACCTTTAGATGGTGAGCCTTTGGATACATATCCAAGACCATGAAATCCTAGATTTTTTTGTGCAATAATAGGCTCTCTGATTCCTTGCTCTTGTGGTCCTAAACCTTGACCTTGATAATGCCATCGATTGAGCATTTGAACAAGCTGAGGAAACTTTTTGCTTGTAGAAAATGGTAGAAGTGATTTATTAGGTGTATTGCAATGGGGAGATATTGTTCTTAATTCTTCTGCTGAGAGAGGGCCACCGTGGATGAATGTAAGTGAACCAAGAGGGTAGATTATAGATGGTGGAATAGCTTGGATAGGTGGTAAGATGGAAGCATGGAGCAGGGGAGATGGAAGGATAGGATCTTGATGTAGCTGGTGGGATGAAAAGATATCTTGTAGTGGAGGAGATATGGCTCGAGGTTTTGGAGATGGAGGAGATGGTGACTGCACTATGGATGGAAGACATGGTACGATGATATCTTCATTTATGCTTTGGGGGATGTCAACATGCTTTTGGGCAGGATCTTGATAGGATTGGTTTGGAGTGGATGGTGCAATAGGAGGTGAAGGGATGGATTCTTCAAAGGTAGCAGATGGATAGATGGGAGATTCAGTAGTGGAGATGGGTGAGTAGAAGATGGATGCATAAGGGTCATTACAAGAGATTTGGGAAATGCTTGGAGGCGATGTGGATAGGATTTGGAGGGATTTGATAGGTGGTGGGATTTTGATGCTTGCGGGAAGTGGAAGGATTTTAAGCAATTTGATGGATGGTATGGGGATGATAGCTATGGGAGATGGAGGTGATATTATAGATGGGGAAGCTTCATCACTGACTACTTCACATGGTTGGATTAGATGACATGGCTTATCAACTTTTGGAGGCGACTTTTCTTGTATTTCCTCTAGGAGATTCCTTGGAGACTCATGTGTTAGAGGTGGAGGTAGATTGATAGGAATAGCTAGTTTGATGGGGGTGGAAGATTGGAAGCTTGGTTGATTGGGTGATGGAGGGGAAGCTGGAATATCAGATGGCATGACTAGATAGTTTGGAATAACTCTTGGATTTTGGGGGATGCTTGGGGGAATGTTTCTAAGGTTTTCAATATACCCGTCATAGTCAACAAGATTTTCATCATCATTGGAATAGGAGGTGGCGGGAGCAAGGACAATGCGACCAAACACATCATGATAGGATTGGTACTTCATGCTTTGATGATGAGTTTGATGGGGATGGGGTCGTGCGTATGGATGAACACAGAAGCTCATGGTTGGATTTGGGTTAAGCACAGATTTTGGATTGGTTGATGAAGGATTTCCTAGGGAGAGTCAAAGCTGTATGATAGACCTAAGGAGGATTGGCTGGAGATTTTTGGCTTTCGTGTGGATGGAAGACTTCAAGGGAATGCTATCAAAAAGTGAGAGTTTTGCTTTCCTATGCGCTGGATTGGTGGAGATTGTGTCAACTTAAGGATAGACTAATGATCCTATGGGCATGACATGAGATTGACCACTTGTGGATCCCAACCTTTAGCTCAAGGTGATGAGGGATAACAAGTGACAAAGCTAGATTACCCTAGACAAAGCTCTGTCAAAGGGATAACCTTGGTGAGGCTAGTGGATTGGTCGGATTGATTGGATAACAAATTCTAGCAGAATGACAACAACTCTCTAAAGGCTTGGGTGTGATTTTGGATTGGGTTTCTAGCTGGCTGGGGGGGGATGATTTGGAGAGACTTTGGATTTGGGATTGTTCTAAAGCAAGGAACTAGATAGATTTGGTTGCAGCGGGGGAGCTTGGATGATTTTCTGATGAGGCAGTGACTACGCTAAGTATGCCTTGGGCTGGGAGATTTCTGCTTTTTTGGGATTTTGACCAAAGTTGGCAAACATTCATTCAAAAGATATGAACAAACAAGCAGACAAAATTTTGGCGCAAGCACGTCAGACACACCAACATCCTAGGAAGCTTTCTACAAGGATGAAATTTGGTTTAGCTAGGGAGTCCTCGATATACGCAAGGTACGTGAGGCCCAAATCCGTAGATGAAACCAAAAAGATGTCACACAGCCGAGAGGAGCGGTAACCCACTTCTCCTCTTTCACTTCTCAAGGGTATAAAGTTCCTTGAGGCTTAGCCCGAGTGACAAAATTTTGATCCCAAGAGAGGTGTCTTTGGATTCACCTCCCAATCTTTATACTCCACCAGAATGCTAGAGTTGAGGTCGTCCCAAGGGGTGATGAAATCCCCAAGCAGGCCTCCTAAAACTAAAAACAAGGTTTTTGATTCTAGTCTTATGCACCCAAGATGGCCTCGAAAGACGACAAGGGGAGAGAAGACTTGGATGATCTTGGGCTAAAAAACATGCTTTTTTCTTTTACCAACTGACGCTTAAGTTTTCTAATCTAGACTTTGCAAGCACTCATGTTTAAGATACAATGTTTATTCCAACTTGACAGCGTCATTAGCATAATGAAAGTCGAGAGATCGTCAACATAAGAAATGCGAGCGCCATTGAAAATGTGTCAAAACCATGCGATGTTCATTGATTTTTAGGCATTCAAGATTAAGTGTGAGTTTATTTTAAGCCCAAAACAAAGGTGTGTGAGATTCGATTTCAAGCGCGCGCCCGGAGGCCCTCCACGTCAAGATTTGTCCAATTTTTATGCCCAAATGAAGTGTGAGTGAGATTAATGCGCATTCAAGGAAAATTTGATTTTAATCCATGGCATTCAAGAGTGTGTTTAGCAACATGCATTCAAAGACAAGTGATTAAACATTCAAGTTTTTTCCTTTGAGCATTCAAGATTGAGACTTTGTGTGTTGTTTTAAGAACTTTGAAGTGCTTTGTTTTAACCTTAGATCATTCAAGATTGTTTTTGGACTCAAAACATGCTTCCATCTCGATAAAAATAATTACCATAGGATTTTGTACCATTCCGAACTAATATGTTAAATTGTGTTACTTAGACTTACATCACACTGATACTTATCTTAAACTATTTCTTCATACCATCCCTTAGCTTGAACTATGCTTGGCATGAACTGAATAACTCAACATCAAATGATATCTTTGATAGATTCAACATACACTATTATCTTTGATAAGCTCAAAAATCATTGGAGTACTTGACAACCATTAGCTTGCTTGACAATAACTACTACTCAACATATGACTTGGAATATGTACAAGTCTTCATTCATTAACTTGGTCGATATTAGATGACTCGATCATAGTGATGATCAAATAATCTTTCCTTGTGAATGACTAAGTATTTGACACTAATAGACAACATGACTTAGGGATCAACAATCTCCTCCTTTGACATTAGTGACAAAAATACTTTGTCATGAACTCTCAAAACTGTTCAATACAAAATTGAAATACAAGGAATCCCCTTGAGAATATATTTGATACCTTAACTCAGTATACACTATAAATGTTTTGACTCTGAACTCGGTATATTTACATATTCATGTTAGCATGTGATGCAGAGGGCTTGGGTGTCCCAGGGTTTCTTCACTCCAAATACTCCTTTTTTTCTCTAACCATCCAATTATTTAGAACCTTTCCTTAAGTAGGATCTCCAAGATCCTTGGGATCAACTTCTCCTCCAAGGTATAGCCGATCTTTGTAAGATTCCAAGTTTACAAGGTTGAACTAGTCCAACTAGTCCTCAAATACCTAGTCTTCTTTGCTAGATTTCCCTCGTAGAACTCCCCATCTTCTACCTAGGATCTCTCCACGTACTTCCTTAGAAACTTATTAGTCTATTCAACCATTTAGATTCCCTCTAAACCTTCACCCACAACTTTGGACCCTTCACCAACCTAATTGGTTTCAAATTCATTAGGAGACCTAATTGCTTCAAGGTCTATTAGGGCTATTTTCACTGTTTGATGATAAAAGTCCCAATTTCTCCAAATGAGCCCACACAAGACCTTGAGAATCTCTAAGGTACTTGTGAAAACTATCAGATTCCAAAATTTTGACTTTTGATTGCACCCATAACCCTAATTTTATCTAGACCCTAGCTTTAAGCCTGTTAATTAGGCCTTTGGACTAGTAAGCACAAACAATTGTCAAAATGCCCCTCAATATTAAGTTCTAATCCTTCCACCTCCATATCCTATCAAGGGACCATCTAGGGCTTCCTCTATACCTTTTAACCTTTTACACAAGGCTATGGGTGTACATGCTAAAGCATTTTTATCCATGTCCTGGCTCACCTATTCTCAACAATTAGCCATAGGGCTTCCAATTTGGCCAAGGAAAACCATTAAAAAAATAAAATAAAAACAAAAATACATTATTTACAAGCTCTAACCCTACCTCCCCCATGGTTTTAGTCAATTCCAATGGCGAGTTCTTAGGTTAGAGCCATTTCTTGCTAAACAACATTGTCAAATGGACTGCAAACTAGTGACCTTCAAAATGCTTTAACTTTACACACTAAAAACTTAAATACAAACTATATAATTGAAATGAAAGGTAATTAAACCCTCTAAATCTCCATGGAACCTTATCTACTCTACCAATCCATAGTAGTCGTACAACTAGAAGAAAACAATACAACTTTAGCACATTTCCACCACAAATGCCCATACAGAAGTACAAAAAAACTACATTTACAATCCAAACTTCCATTAACCTTCTCCAAGCATCAAATACATGCTTATATCCCAAGCATGGGTAGTTATAACTGATCTAACCAAATGTTGCTCCATCGTTGCAAAAGTTGTCAAAGTTGCTTGAGCAACTTTTTGCACAATGAGCATTTTAGCCCATATTGACAACTCGATGGTTGAGTGTGAGCACCTTAACTCTAGAAAACATCCATAGAGTCCTAAATCATCCCTCAAACTCATCTTACCCCAAAATAACACTATTCCTCTATTCTAAGCCAAAATGACAACTTTTAGCAACTTTTCCCCTAGTGAGCACTATAGGTTCTTACAACATATGGTTGATCCACCATAGATCAAAACCCATTGTAATTTATTCCACACATCCAAAAACATTTTTAAAAGCATCAAAAAGAAAGGCGCCCTGCACCATACTCCCTTGGGAAAAAAAAGTCAAGTCCCTTGAGTTAGGAGGTCAACAATGGTGACCCCATGTTTTAGAATGCCTACCTCTATCATCCAAGTAGCCTCAGAATCAGGTAGTCCCTGCCACTTGATGAGGTACTCTTTGTAGTTACCCTTTCTAGTCTTCCTGAGGACTTTAGAATCTAAGATATTTTCAAACTTCATAAGTGTTGGGGTAGGCAACTCTTTCACTCAATCATCATCCTCGAAAACTCCAAGAGAGGACTGACCTGAATCCAAGGGTGGGCCCTTGTAGGGATACAAATCACAAACATTGAAGATTGGTGAGACTCCTAAATTGGGAGGTAACTCCACCTCATAAGAATTCTTTCCATATTTGTGCAAAATCTCCAATGGACCTATCTTCTTCTTGGTTGACCCTTTGGTAGCCTCTCCTTCCCAAGGTAAGCAAGGACCAAATCCCCTACCTTGAACTACAAATCTCTTCTTGACTAATTAGCTTTGGCTTTATACTGCTCCATCTATTTGTACAAAGTTTTGGTGACATGTTCATCAAGCTTCTTCATCTGTTTTGCCAATGACTCCCCTTATGCACTCCTTTTGTCCGATAAGCTAAGATCTCTAAGCTCTAAGATCCCTATAGGATGAGCACATACACTATTTCAAAAGAGCTTTTGTCAATGCTCCTATTGATGGAACTATTATAAGAAAATTTAACTTGCCCTATGATGTGATCCCATGACTGGCCATGCTGCTTAGTTGAACATCTTCAAAGATTCCCAAGTGACCTATTCACCACCTCTATTTGACCATTTGACTAAGGATGGTAGGATGAAGAGAAAGACAAATTGTGCCAAATTATTTTCATAAGGCCCTCCAAAAGTGACCTACAAACTTGCTATCTCTATGACTTACAATATTTAAAGGCAATCCATGAATTCTCACAATACCCATGAAGAAAATGCCTACAATTTGAGAAGCATCATTGGTTTGCTTGCATGGAATAAAATGTGTCATCTTGCTGAAATTGTCCACTACCACAAAAACATTGTCATTTCCCCTTGTTGTCTTTGGAAAACCCAACACAAAATCCATACTAAGGCACTCCCAATGCCCTTGGGGTATGATAAGTGGTTAATACAATCCACTATTGATGCTCTGTCCTTTCGCTCTTTGGAAAATCTGACATTGTTCCACAAACCTTCTGATATCAGACTGCATCTTAGGCCAATAATAATGCCTATTAACTTGCTTTAGAGTTTTATCCACTCCAAAGTGTCCTCCTAAACTGCCTTGGTGTTTCTCCTTCAGAATGTTCTCCCTCATTGAGCATTGGGGTATACGCATGAGGTGTCTTTAAACAATAAACCCTCCTGCAATACAAATTCACTAAAATCCACCTTGAATCCTTGTTGGAATTGCACACATGGCTCATAGGCTTCTTTAAAATCCTTTTCCTCTTTGTAGAGGTCCTTCAAATCATCCATCCCCATGCTCTATAGTTGGATTTCTTATATGGTTAAGACCCTTCTACTCAGAGCATTGGCTACCTTGTTACTAACTCCTTTCTTATGTCTGATATCAAATGTATAGGTTTGTAAAGATTCTACCCACTTTAAGTTCCTTTGATTCAGTTTGCCCTGCCCATTCAAGAAACTCAAAGCATGATTATCAGTGTAGACCACAAATTCCCTAGGTAAGAGATAGTTTCTCCATTTTTTAAGGGCCTACACTATAGCATAGAACTCCAAGTTATAGGTGGAATATTTTTGTTTAGCCTCATTCAACTTCTCTAAGAAAAATGCCACAAGGCATCCTTCTTGTCTTAGCACAACTCCAATTGCCAACTTGCTAGCATCACGCTCCACCAAAAACAACTGGTTAAAGTTAGGAAATCTAAGGGTATGGAGCTCTACAATTCTCCTTTTCAATATCTCAAATCCTTGATATGTTACTACCATCCATTTAAATTGACATTTGATCCCCCCTTTTATAGTGTTGAGGATAGGGACACATACATGACTGAAGTTCCTTAAAAATTTCCTATAATAGGAGGCCAAACCATGGAAACTCTTAACATCTCCTATGGACCTAGGTGTAGCCCATTCCAAGATTGACTTAACTTTATCAGGTTCTATCTTGATACATCCATTAGCTACTACAAAATGAAGATAAACCAATTCATTTTTCATAAACTCACACATTTATTGATTGATCATCATCTTCTTTTGATGTAGTCTCCTTGAGACCATCTCTAAATGCTTCAAATGCTCCTCCTTGGACCTACTAAATATCAAAATATCATCAAGGTAAACAATTACAAATATATGAATGAAATTTGCTAGCACTTCATTCATGAGCCTCATGAATGTGCTAGGTGCATTTGTTAAGCCAAAAGGCATAACAAGCCATTCATAGAGTCCTTAATTTGTTTTAAAGGTTGAATTCCACTCATCACCAAGCCTTACTCTTATTTGGTGATATCTTGATTTCAAATCCACCTTGGAAAAGTAACAAGAACCTCCTAAATTGTCCACCAAATATTCTATTCAAAGCATTTGGAACCTATATCTGATCGTGATTTTTATGGCCTTAGAATATGTATGCATCCTCCATTTCTCATCTTTTTTAGGTGCAAGTATTGTAGGTACAACACATGGTCTTAAACTCTTCCTTATCAAGCCTTTATCTAGTAAATCTTGAATCTACCTTGTTATTTCTGCATTTTGACTTGGTGTCATCTTATAGGCTGCTTTGTTTGGCAAATTTGCTTTAGGTATAAGGTCAAATTGATTGCTCACATCCCTCATTGGTGGTAATGCACCTGGAAACCCATTATCTACTATGTCATGGTATTTTTCCAACAATGATTGTACCTCTAGTGGCATATTGGCTTTCTCCTTGGTCTCCTCCTTTGGTTTCACTATTACTGCACAAAAAACCCCTTTCTCCTTCTTAATTTCTTTGAGAAATTCCTTCCCACTAAATAACATCACACTACTTCCTATATGCTTGTCCTCACTAGGTTCTTGCAATGGATCCATTTGGAATTTCTTTCCCTATTTTGTGATCACATAAGTATTTTGTTCACCATCATGGATAGCTTTGACATCATACTGCCATGGACATCCTAGGAGTAGGTGGCATGCATCCATTAGCATGATGCCACATAGGACCTTGTCCTTATATTCACTAATCTCAAATTCAACCACACTTTGCTCATCCACCATTATTTGTTGTCTCTTATTCAACCATGAGACCTTATAGGGAGTGGCATGATGTATCCTCAACTTTTTTTTATCTACCATCTCAGTAGACACTATATTTTCAGTGGAATGAGAGTCCACTATTACCTTGCAAATCTTCCCATAAGACATTCAAGTTATCTTGAATAGATTCTTCCTTTGTGGAGGCTCTGCAATACTTGGCATCTTTAACAAAGTTCTCCTTAGTATTAGGTTTACTCCATCCACTATTGGCCCTACCTTGGAAATGGGAGAAGTAAGACTTTGTGTGTCATCCTCTTGAACTAATCAATTTCTTCATTCCCCCATTGAAGAAGAACTAGCTTTTTCAGGACATCTTTCCATTGTATGTCCTACTTGGTTGAAGTTATAGCACTGCCAATAAAGTCTGAGTTAGACCTTCCTTGTGACTGAAATTTTCCTCTTAGAGGACCTCTTCCTCTATATCCTCCCCTTTGGAAGGATCCCCTATATTGGTTACCACCACTACTTTTAATTGATTGTCCTTTATCAAGTTTATTAGGACCTTGCCCCCTTCCAAAGTTGCCTCTTCCTCTTAATCATCTATTGTTATTTCCTTTTCCCCTCTGATAAGACTCATTCCTCCTCCTAGCTTTATTCTATGCTCTTAGTGCCATTTGGAAACACTTGTGCATGCTATTAGGGGCCAACATAGTGATTTTATCTTGGATCCCCTGCCTTAATTCGTTGAGGTACCTTGCTACCTTCTCCACTTCTTCTTCTTGTCTTCTAGCCTAGAGACTCAACCTATTAAACTCCTTAGTGTAGGCAGTTATAGTCACGTCCCTCTGCCTTAGATTCTACAACTTATGATACATCTGAATCTCATAATCATTGGGCAAGAATTGAGCCTTCATTCTGGTCTTCATTCTCTCCCAAGCTATCATCTTCTTCTTCCCTGCTACTACCCTATCATCTTGCATCATGTCCCAGCACACCAATGATGAGATTGTGAGTCTAGCCTTAGCATAACTAACTCTTTTTTCCTCTTGCACTTCCTTGTAGTCAAATTGGTTATCAATAGCTTCTAGCCAATCTAACAATTCATCATCATTCAGGCTACCACTGTAGTAAGGGATGTGTTCCATACTATCCTTGTTGAGAGACTTGAAGGCTTCCAAGAACACCTTCTTGTTTTGGTGCACCTCCTCTTTACTTTCTATTGTCTCCCCTATGAGGTCTTCTTCATCTTCCTCATCACTTTCATCTCCTCATTTTGTAATCTTTTTCTTACTCTTTGTATTTGCCTAGTTAGCCTTGGCCAATAGGTCTTTGACCAAGTATACTATGGCACCCTTGCTCATTGCCTTGGGTGGCATACTATTAGCTTCTTGGCTCCCTTGACTTCCTTATTCATCAAACATGTACCAACTAAAGTTGACTCTGATACCACTTTGATGCAAAGGACTTGGGTATCCTAGGGTTTCTTCACTCCAGACACTCCTTTATTTTCTCTAACCATCCAATGGTTTAGAACCTTTCCTTAATTAGGATCTCCAATATCCTTGGGATCAAATTATCCTCCAAGGTATAGCTGATCTTTGTAAGATTCGAAGCTTAAAAGGTTGAACTAGTTCAACTAGTCCTCAAATACCTAGTCTTCTTTGCTAGATTTCCCTCCTAGAATTCCCAATATTCTACCTAGGATCTCCCCACATATTTCTTTAGACACTTTTTAATCTATTTGACCATTTAGATTCCCTTTGAACCTTCACCCACACATTTGGACCCTTTACCATCCTAATTGGTTTCAAATTCATGAGGAGACCTAATTGCTCCAAGGCCTATTAGGCCTATTTTCATTGTTTGATGATAAAAGTACCAATTTCTTTAAATAACACCACAAAAGACCTTGAGAATATCTAAAGTAATTTTGAACATTATCAAATTCCAAAAATCTTGACTTATGATTGCACCCATAGCCCCAATTTTAGCCAAACCCTGGCTTTAAGCTTATTAATTAGGCCTCTAGACCAGTGAGCACAAAAGATTGTCAAAATGCCCCTCAATCTTAAGTTATACTCCTTATATCTCCATATCCTATTAGGGGACCATCTAGGGCTTCCTCAAATACATTTTAACCTTTTCCACAAGGCTATGGGCGCACGTGCTAAAGCATTGTTATCCCTGTCTTGGCTCACCTATTCTCAACAATCAGCCATAGGGCTTCTAATTTGGCCAAGGAAAACCATTGAAAAAACAAAAACAAAAACAAAATATTATGTACAAGTTCTAACCCTACTTCACCCATGGTTTCAATCAATTCTACTGGTGGGTTCTTAGGTTAGAGCCATTTCTTGCTAAATAGCACTGTTAAATGGATTGTAGACTAGTGACCTTCAAAATGCTTTAACTTTACACACTAAAAACTTAGATAAAAACTATCTAATTGCAATGAAAGGTAATTAAACCCTCTATATTTCTGTGGAACCTGATCTACTATACCAATGCATACCAACTGTACAACCACAAGAAAACTATATAGTTTTAGCACAGTTCTACCACAAATTGTGAAGAATGAGACATGGGAATTGGTTCCTAAACTTAAAGACAAGAATGTCATTGGAACTAAATGGGTTTTCAAAAATAAGATGAATGAAAAAGGTGAGGTTGTGAGGAATAAAGCAAGATTGGTATGCAAATAATATTCATGGGAAGAAGGCATAGATTACGAAGAAACATTTTCTAGTGTTGCCAAACTTGAAGCAATAAGAATGTTCTTGGCTTATGAAGCAAGTAAAAAGTTTAAAGTATATCATATGGATGTAAAGTCAACATTTTTGAATGGTGAACTTGAAGAAGAAGCCTACATTCAATATCTTGAAGGATTTCCTTTGAAAAAAGAAAAATACATGGTATGTAGTTTGAAGAAAGTATTCTATGGTCTAAAGCAAGCACCAAGAACCTTGTATGCAAGATTTGGGTAAATATATAATAAAGTTGAGATTTGCTAAAGGTATGACAAAAAAAAATTTATATTTGAAAGAAATTGAGAATGGATTGTTGGTTGTTGTAATATTTGTGGATGACATAATCTTTAGAGGTAATGATGAAGTGAGTGACAAATTTGTTGATGAAATGAAGAATGAATTTAAGATGTGTATGATTGGTGAGATGAATTTTTTCTTGGGTCTACAAATTGTACAAAATAGTGATGGTAGTTCCTTATCACAAGCTAAGTATTTGAAAGACTTGTTTAAAAGATTTGGCTTGGAAAGTTGTAAGCCTATTGGTACACCTACGATAACTAGTCACAAGCTACCTAGCAAAGATGAGACACCTACAATTGAAAAAAAGAAGTATAGATCTATTATTGGAGGTTTGCAATATTTGACTCACACCAGACTAAATATAATAAATGCAATTGGGATAGTAGCAAGATTTCAAGTTAATCCTAAGGAATCACATTATGTAGCAGTAAAGAGAATATTCAAATATTTGAAGGGTATACTTGATTTGGATTGTAGTTTGACATATCAAGTGATTTTACTTTGTGTGCATATAGTGATACAGATTGGGCAGACAGTATGGATGATAGAAAGAGCACCAGCAATGGAGCATATACCATGAGACCTTTAGGTGGATTTGACACTATGGAAGTGTCCTTAATTTCTTTCTCATATGTAGAGGACCTCAAATGGTAGTCATTGTCCTCTATATCACTAACATCAATGCTCACATTGTACAATTTAATTTCCCATATAGTGAGCCTAGACCAAAATGTTTCTTTGGTCTAAACCACAATACGGTAATTGACCCAGTAATCCTCAGTATCAGGCATATGCTTATAGTTAGAGTCAAGTTGTAGATGATCCTTAACATAATTGATTGGATCATACTATGGCTGAATGACCTCATAGTCTCTCAATTTGATTTTTTCTTCAAAATCCTTAACTAAATTCATTGCATTTGACCTAGATACAAAAGAATATGGTCCTACAATAATTTGGAAAGGGATTTTTGCCTTCTTAGTTGTTGAGTACAAGGTATTTATGTTATTAATCTATCTACATAGCTCAATGAATACCACCTTACTTTGGGGTACCAGAGAAACCTCTTTGGAAAACCATCGAATGCACCAATCTAGATGTAGGAGAATGTCAGGAATTGGATGAAACAACACCCAAATAAAGCTACTATTGAAATCACCTCTAGTGAAATCTTTGCTCAGGACACCCCTACAACTCTCTACATAGCCTCATGATGAAGGAACATTAACCTTCACATATTCTTCATAGATTTTCTCCAATTACAAAGAGGGGTAGAATTCATAAACCTTTGTGTCTTCATTAAAATTCTCAATGCTCGGAATTCCAGGCCATAAATGAATGGTTTCCATAATGTATATCCGTAATGATATGTAAAATTACTAAAATTCCTTTTCTAAGTTCATCTAGATGCTCGACTCATCACAAATAATTTGAGCACAATCGATGTGATTTTCTTTAGCACATATCACTTGTACTAGGAATAAATGATGTTAAATGAAATCAAGGACCTCCTCATGTCCTTTGAGTCTAAAAAATAGAGCCAATATATCAACTATCTCTTGCTTCATACTAGTGTTGAATAGAGTCTTTGAGAGCTTACTTTTCTTGCTCTTGGGCTGTTGGAGCTAGATTGTCAAAATGTCACTAGGCCTCTAAGTCTTTTTTCTCATTAAACATGGAAGAGGACAAGCCAAAGTCAACATCACAATATTTCTCTCTCTTTGGAATACCAAATGTGCTTTGCATAAGGTCTTTATCAAGAGTGATCAAGATTGAGTCATCAGGCATTTTGATTTACTTAGATTTTGCATCATATATGGCTATGCACTCCCTAACAAGTTTAGGCACCTAGATGACCATTAGAAAACTGGCAACATCTAAAAGTCCACTCTCTTTAAGCTTTAGAGTAATAGGATGAATATGTTGATTATTGAGCCTTCTGTGTCAATCCTTGAGATTATAACATCTGAAAGATGTGTCTATAAAGTTTTTGAGCTCACTCACTAATCCATGTAGGCTATCAATTCTACCAATCTTTCTAGCCATTCACTATACATCATTATAGAAAGCAAGGAAATTCATGCTAATCATAAAATTATACTAATTACAATATGTAGAAGAAAACTTATCGCCAATTTGATCTTATTGAATTTAAATCCAAATGTTGGGCATTGAATTACCTATGTCACATAAGTGAATAAAAAACCTTTTTACTCATATTTCTCTAGTAACAATGCAATGATCATATTAACATTTAATTTGATTAGCTAAAAACTTCATTTCACATCAAATGCATTAATAACAGGAGTCAGTATGGGAGGTTTCAACCTTTAGACTTTGATGTAGTACAAAATGGATGTTATGATCCTCCCCTTTAGCACTAGCTTCTGGAAGAGTAGCTCGAGAAGTGAGAATCCACTTTGGAAAGAATAAACACCTCATTTTTTCGTCCTTGGAGAGAAATCATTTTTAATCTTCTTCACAATGCTTTCTTTCAACCCTTTTAGAGGAGTGATCCCTTCTTTACTATTCCAAAAAGTGATATAATGAGGAAATTTAACTTTATTGGGATTGCATGAATTTGATTGTGCTCCCGCAAGTAGAGAAGCCAATATCTATTTTTTTGCAACCTTAATATTCGAGCTTGCACTTGACCTTGGGCACCTTTAGGAAGCACATCAAAAGAATTTGTACTTGAATATTCTATTTTACACCTTAGGGCTCTTTAAAAGTGTCTTTTAATATGGCCTATTAGAAGGATGGCTTCTAAAGTGCTCCTCTAATAAAGGAGCAACTAAACTGATAAAACTTCTATAGGTATGATTTTTCTTGAAGCCCACTAATCTAGATACATTTTTTACTTAAACATCATCTGAACATCTCTTTAGAATACAACCTTGGGGTTGACATCTGATGTGGATGCTCCAACTTGTTTCTTCAAAAAACTGGGATAACAACTAACCTAGAGCATCATAAATGGTCATTTTATGCCATGGCTATACCTGTGGTCAGGTTACTGCAAGAATTTACCTTCCTTATTTAGAGTACCTCCAAATATCCTTGAAATGCATAGCTTTATGCACTAGGTTCACAGAATTAGCCATATTGAACATTCAGAAAAGTGCCTTCCAGGGTGCATTTCTGAATAGAGAGTAGTCAAAGTGGTGGAATTCTAACAACATATGAAACCGAGAGACATCATGTTTTCTATGAAAATCTAATGTATATTGCTATGAGCATCTCTATATTTCAGCTCTTTGATATTATGCATCTAGAAATTGTGTAACTTTATGCATTAGAAACTCATTTGGCGAGCTTTTTCTCTGATCCAAGAGTAAACAAATAGATGAAACTCCAAAACTGACATCCTTGAGAAATTTTGGGTTCATCCAAAAACATCCTGGCCTTCTTCTCACCAAAGGACAATGCTCGATAATAATCTCACCTGAACTAAATACCAAAGACCAATACAGACGACCTTGACATAATTCCCATAAAAGGTTTGGGGGAGAATATGAAGCAAGGAAATCTTGAAATGCCACCTTTGCTAAATTTAAGGAAAATTGATGATAAGAAAGACCATTTATAACAACCTAGACTTGGACACTTAGACACCATAACATTTGACTTGACCCTAAGCATAGAGCTTAAAAGGAGAGGAATGAAGGTCTGGCAACAATCCCAATGATTATAAGGTCTCAAATCACTTATTCCAACCTAATATGATGTGAAACAAAAAATTTAAAAACCACAACCACTCTACAAGTATGAAAACCCAACTTAGCCCTTCAACTAGTCCTACTTTCCTAATTAGCCCTGTTGGGACTATTTTTTTCATTTTCTCAAAACTTTTGCATATAACCTTGGAAAAAACTTAAAAATTCTAATACCCTTTTGGAAGTTATATAGCATATATAAAAATCAACTATAGTTTTATTGGACCAAAAGTATGGAAATTTGCTGATTTCATTAGATTTAGGCTTAATTAGGCCACTTTTACAAAGGAACCTATAGAAAAACTTTTACCAAAGTCTCTCACTTTCATTATAGTTTTATTTTGGTCCAAATGAAAGGATTTGATGACCCATTTGAACCCAACTCTTTATTTCATAGGAAAATTATAAAATCCTCGCTAAAATAGGCTTAAATCTAGGGCCTCTTGGTAATCTAACCTCCCAACAATTTTGAGACCAAATAAATGATCCAACACCATCTTTAGGACATTTAATAACTCTTTTTGATATAAAATAACCACCTCCTTAAGGTATATCTCTTGTTGCTATACTTTAGCCTCTGTTTCCATGCACCTTTCTCCTTCAACCTCACAGTGTACACCCTTCAAACCACTTCTTCAACAAACAAAAGTGTTAGTAAAATGAAATATATGTTACATAGGATACATATCATGAGAAATAGAAACTAAACATTCATGGGATGGATCCCCATTCTCCAAACACCCATTGAATCAATGAAACTAACAACCATGTTTTACACCAATCAGCAATAAAATAAAAAATCAGATTGTTCAAACCCTTAAAATTCCTTATCTGGCTAAAGCACTTATACAAAATATAGATTTAGATTGGAATTGTGAGCTTTCTCTCTTCTATGGTTTCATGTGTCTCTTGTGTATAGCTTTCTATCTAAGCTTTCATTCTAAGTTTACCATTTGTCAAACCACATTTAATGCAAGAGTTTTCAATGCTAGTTTATAATGGCCCCAGCTAGCTACAACCCAGTAGTTGATATTGGTGCTCGCATTCCTGCTTCAAATATCCATGGTGCCTCCATTGAACAAACATCCTCGCAAGTTCATCCCGAAGGTCTTCCATGAGGTACTCTTGATATTATCCTTCCTCTACAAGAATTTGATGTTGCATGTGAATGGTTAGAACACCATACATTGATAGGGTATTTTGTGGGTAGGACTCCTCCTAAAGCCATGCTCAGAGAATGGGTTACCAAGAGCTGGACTCCTCACGGAGTCTTCCTTGAAGCTGTGCAAAACCTTACCAAAGGTTTTTTTTTTTTTTTTTAAATTCTACTTTGCTAACCCATCATAGGCTGATGTAGTCTTTGAAAATGGCCCTTGGTCAGTTCATTCCTCCTTGTTCATGTTTCAAAGGTGGTCTCGAGACTCTACATTCTCTAATGAAAAAAAGCTTAGGGTTCCTATTTGGGTTGAGTTTGCTAGTCTCCTCCTACCTTGTTGGTCATTTATTGAGTCCATTGCCAACACTCTTAGAAAAGTTGTTACTAAGGAACATGATAAGTTTTTCAATGCTCACCCTTAGAAATGTGTTTACATTGAGGTTGATCTCTCCAAGGATCTCAAGGATTATGTGGAGATTCATGTTGGTTCTCACACCTTCTCTCAGAAGGTGCTTTATTTGAACATGCGAAATACCTGTTATAGGTGTTAGTCAGTGAAACACAATATCAAGGATATATATATATATATATATATATATATATATCACTCTTAATATAAGTTAATTATTCCATATATAATATTTGTCATATATTATATATCTCATATTGATATTCATGCCATTTGTTGACTAACTGCTTGATATTAACTATTATGGTTGATGGATTGCTAATGGAAATTATAGATAACATGGTATCACCACTAATGTGAATTAAGACTTGATAGATGGAGGAAAGCTAACAATATTTATTGTTCTTTATTTGTTGATATACTGACCTGTGTTAGAAATAGTAATACAAGATGACTGAAAGGGCTCAATGGGTAGATTTGTGTATGAAAAATATATGTCATAGAAGACTTCTCAAAGCTAGAACTACAGTCTTACACGCTGTGAACTCTACATGCCTGTATCAAGCGACATTCCAATGATATGGGAAGCTATTATCTGCTAGTTGTGTATTGTTATAGACCCTAGAGAAATCAATTTATTTAATGTCCTAGTCCCTAAGCACAACACTAAAATAAATCAAGGATTAGATTAGTAGTTCAACTATATTGCAAAAATATTGGGAACTAGCATGGAGTTCTTGGGCCTACAAAAGTGTTTTTCTTATATGTCGAAGAGTTGTCACGATGAAACATCATATTAAGATACTCAAGGAAAACTTAAGTTTAGTACAAGAAGCATTTTTTCCTGGAAGACTTTACCGAGATTAAGTCTTGCATGTTCTGTGAGAGTTGGTTGAAAAGTAATAATAAAATTCTTAAGGAAGATTTGTGAAACATTATTAGATCAAAAAAATGTTTTCCTTCAGTCAAACTCTATGGAAACTAGACTTTTCACTTCCGCCCACTCATAGTGATAACACACATTTTATAATAAGTAATATTTGTGAGACCCTATAATTTTTGTATTACCATCTTGGGATATATACAAACTATGATACATCTACATTGGGTCATCATCAATCTTCAATGTGTATAAAGAAGATCAATTCTTAGGTTGCGACCTACCATGATGAACGAAGATCACAATTTTTGAGTATTTTCATGCTAGAACTAGCATGAGATATGGAGGACTATTTGCATGTAACCAATGTACAAAAACAAGAGCTTTTCTCTAGTCGTCTACTGCAAATAATGTCAAAAATGAAGTCTTCCATATATGATGCAATACAAAGTTGTTCAACTGATAAAAGAGTGGGAATTTTATATTGTGGCAAGGATAATAACAAATGTTTCATTCCCACCTAGACCAACTTCAGAGGGGAGATGTTTCATTCTAAAATAAACCAATAAGGCATTTTAGGAATTTATGTCTATTGACCTTCATATGCAGATAACTATTTCTTATCTCGCAATATTACATTTATCTAATCTTTGTAGTTTCGCTCTTATTTTTACTTCTATATGTGATATAAAGTCATTTGACTTAATCTTTTTCTTTGTCTTTTAGGATGTCCTTGTAGCAAAGAAGATTGGAACATGAGGCATGCTATCAATATTGTACAAACTCAATCTTATGATAGTAGCTCCAAAGAAGCTATGATTCATTAATCATCTGATGATTATGTTGAATAATGTGAGGCTCTTGAAGAAAATATCCTTGATGATTATGATTATGAGAGGGAGTCTAATAGTTCATTAGAGGTATCCTTGGAGAAAGAGAGTGAGCAAAAAATAAATGCTTCAATAAAACTTTTGATGATCTTGGTTCAGAATAAGTAGACTTTGTTGATGGATTCTCCACTACTCACAAAATATAACAACTAAAGGACTATTATTCATGGGATAAAGTTTCATGTATGTAGGCTAGAAGGCCTTATGCTATCAGGATATCCATTGAACTATGGAAGCATGACATGACTTGCTACCAAGAGGTTGGAAGGATGATAATAGATTCAGATGAAGTCTAAGACTTCATCGGAGAGAACCTTGTGCTAAAAGGTCAAAAAAGTTGATATCAAATTAAGAGGGAGAAACCTTATTCTCTGATATGTTTTATAGTGAATGTTGCGACAACACCATATGATAGAATTCATGGAGACTTCATGCAAACTTTTGATGTGATACATGTATGAGCCTATCCCCTGTGTACATCATGAAGAAGTGACATTTTCTAAATGATTATCACTTGTATTAGGAGAAGTTATTGAAAGGGGATGACCTTACAATAACTTGTATCATGATATACATTTTGTGTAAATGTTGAAATAAATCATGAACGACTTTATCTTATAAATCAACAACTAGGTGTTAGATGTTATTAATTCAACTATCTACAAGTTGTTTGTATGGATATATTTTAGGTACTTGGTGAATATCTTGCCTTGATATTCAGACAGGCCATTACCACATTGAGTAGTTTGTGAATATTCATATAGGCCAATACTCATGTTACCTAATATGATATCAAATAGCAATTGGTGAATATCATATATTAATATTCTGATAGGCGAATACTTATATGATTTCATATACTAGAAATCTTTTGATCAAAGATTTCCTATATGTATTATTTTTGAAATATTACCTATGGTGTACTATCTATGTGTTTTATCCTTCACCATTAACAGGGAATGTTAATGTTATAATTCTATCAGATAATTTATATTATATATATGAGATATATAATATATGATAAATAACTAATGTAATATATATAATATATAACAATAACTAATGTATGTTAATATATTAAAGAGACATGTCTCTTCAAGATGCAGGCCTCCTTATATCACATACATATTCATTCGTATAGTAGCTTGGAAAATACATAAAATATCTAGAAGTGCTATTACAAGTTATAGAACAAATTAATGGATCATATCTTTAACAACGAGTGCTCTGTTTGCAAATTTTTCATCAAATCACCACATTCTCCATGTTTGCATGATAGATTCATTTGTTTCCCTAAAAGATTATGGCTATATAATTCCAATATAATCGAGATCCCTGAGCGATGAGAAAATTTGTTATGGAGTCCAATAATAGATGCTTTAAACTCTGATCATAGGAATGATGTGCATATTATTCCCATGCATCTACATTCATCACATTATTACATTCAATCCTGACCATGACTATGATTATGTATTTCCCTATGCATCTCATGACACACTTAGAGAATGAGGAGCCAAAAGACATGCATCAAGAAATTTGATAGGCATCCAACTTATAGCAAAGGGTGGGTAGAACATTCTATCAAGAAATCCATGAAGGCCTTCATAATGGATATCATTTGTAGATGAAAACTAAAACTCCCAATGATAAATTTATCTCCATAGGAAAATACAAGAGGTGGACGCAACCTTTCAAAGAATGGGAATATGACATAATTCCTTTGAGGCTGGCTAATTTCTAAATAAAATGCACTGCCTAATTTCTAGACAAAATGCAATAGAAACAATAAAGTCAAACATGATTATTTTTTCGATCCACTAAAGCATAGTGAAATTTTCTCAAAATTTTTGTTGTTTTCAATTACAAAATTGTAAAGATCAAATGCTGAAAATTTTGAAAAATTTCGTTGTGTTTTCATGTTTTTGAAATTTAGTCAATGGTAAAATTTGCAGGGAGGATAGCCATGTCCTTCCATCCTAGGTACCTTGCTAGTGTAGCTTACAAACATGACTACTTGACCCCCTATGTTGCACATTAGATTCTACAAAAGATTAAGTGGAATGTGGTGCTTTTTGTTGGGCAATCAACTTTTAATATGTAGGACCGTTCATACAATCCATTTGTTTTAACATGTTTTGTCAGAAAGCTAGTGAAAATATTTCCTCATCTCTGTCTTTGACCTGCCTCTATGTGCCTCTTCCAAATCAATACCACATTTCTTGATTTTTCATAATTCATATCATGCAACAGGAAAGTGGTCATGTCACAATAATACAATTACCATTATTTAGCCACATCACTGGATTACTATCCACTTGACATCTCTCCCAAAATGAATCTAGCTATGTGTGATGCAATGATACTCTGCACACATCTATTCACACTAACAACCTTGTCCAAGCATCTCAGGCTATGTAACCACACCACATTAGTATTGGTTTAAATAAGGCATCACAAGGCTTGCACTCCACAACCTAGACAACATCCATTATTCACAATTTCCATCCCATGATGAGTTTATAACACATTATTGCATGAGAAATGTTTGAGGACATCGGTTCCAATGAATGGATTGTCGTTGAAGTGTCAAAATTGTTCATTACATACACAAGTAGAAAAGAAGTCAAGTAGTCAACCATTTGTTTTTCTTGTGAGGTTATAGGCACACTGAGGAAAGTAATCCACACAAATGGATGATATTATCTTCAAGTCATTTGCTTCAAAGGACACCAAAGTAACAAATCTTTCACAAATGAAGATGTATTTCAACTTTGTTCGGCTAATGCCATGCACATAAAGTAGCCTTCATCTCTACCCATTTATTTATTTTGCCCATATTTATTAGCAATGTAGGTATGGAATAATAAGGTCATATATACACCCATCAAGTTTAACACAAACTTATTACATCAACCAATGAATATAAAGAATGTTTCTCATGCCTAAATCACAATATATAACATTGATAAGTAGGAGATAATTTTCATAACAAGTCAAATTGTGATATTGCTATCAAGATTTAACTGTGTGATTTTGAGTCAAACTCATTGACCCATGTTTCATGAGTAGTGATTCAACATGAATCCACATCTCATGAGAATAAATGGAACACTTATCACTAATTAATTCTAGGTGAACATATAACATTCTTATTCAAAAATCCTCATAGACTAGCCATTTGAAAATAAACCTATATCTTGGTGAAAATATCGGGTCCCTAGTGGATCTAACTAAAAAGAATTTTTTGATCTCAAAAACTTGAACCATCAAAATGATCTTTTTATTCTCATTTCCATGATTGAAATCAACACCAATTTCCTATTCATATTTCAAAACTCATTCTTCACCATTTTTGCAAAGTGTCTATTTTTATGTTGGGAGACATTTGAACCATCTTTAAAACTTACAAAATCAAATAATTGGGCCTTGAAATCTTGCATTCATGTTCCCTAGTCCATATACTCTCATTTTTCAAATGCTCACTTCATGGTGTTTTTTTCACTCAAAAGATATTGACTAACAAAGTTGCTCTTATAAATTTATCCTGCAAAGGACATGTTACAAGACAATAAAATTCACCCTATTTTAACTTTGCAAACTGGTCAAATGACCACTTGGGGATATAAAACTTAGGGCATTGTTACTTTCTCATATGGAGAGTATGAAAATTCCTTTTTGTCTTTTGATGAATAATAGGGAAAATTTGGCGTACAGGCAAAGTTGGCCTCTAGAAAATCAATAACTGGGTACACTAGCAGAATAATAATTTTTAGCAAATGGAATGAGCCTGGGAAAGTAAGCATATGGATTCATCAAGATTTTAAAATTGGCACATTTGAGGTATTTTTATTCTAGAACACAATAATGCAATTGGTTTAGGATCATCAATCACAGGTTCAAAGTTAAAGTATCTCGAACAAGGCAAGACTACAGAAATTACATTTCGAATTGCAGTTGAAAACTAGTCAAACAATTTTTTCATAGGCTCAAAGCTAGAACATATGAAGTCTCTGAACCCTAGAATGTAGTAGAAATAATAAATTTCTCAATAGGGTCAAAATTATAGTCAGACAAACATGCATATTTATAAACTATTATAGAAGGCAACTAGATAATTATAAGTTTTTGCAAATGCAAGCAATTTGGAAATCTCATCAAATGGATTCATCAGACCTTGAAAATGCAAAAATAGGATTTATTTTATGACTACAATGCAAAAATATGATCAATTCTTTAAAATTCTTAACGGTTAATAAAATATTCACTTTCAAATAGAGCATTAGCATTAGCTTCCTAAAATCCTGAACAGTATGCATTAGCATGACAACAATGAACAACCAACTTTGAGGAATTCAAAACCTTGTTGAAACATATTGAAATGACTTGAAATATGAAACATATTTTCTTTTATATTCATACTGATCACTTCCAAAGTAGAGAGTCATGAAACTTCACTGGTTGCATGATATTCAAATACAAACTAGCCCTTTGAACTCTGTTTGACACTTGGGCAAAATGTAGATTATGACAAGTGCTCAAAATGACACCTTATCAAATGACTTGAAACTTCCAACCAAAAAATTGAGGTGCATGAACATACTAAATGAGAGGTAATGAAAACTTGAAAGATATCATTTGACTCAAATTATTAGTCAGGTATATATGCATGTAAAGCACTTATAGGGGCTTGATTAGCAAATTTCTCAAATATGGTATTCAAAATCTTGATCCAAATTTGAGTGCCAACATGACCTTCTTAGGCTTCCATTTATTTACCTTTACATCCTTTACTTTCATCACCAATGAATCTTTGACTTCTTTTGCATTAGGGATCTTCTGAGTAATATCCTTAATGGTTTTCCAAAATCACCATTCACAACCCTATTTCTCAAGTTTTAATTTCTTTGCACCTCAACCACCATGTCTTCTATAATTTTTTCAATTTACTACTTTGAGGATTCCTTATATTAATATGAACCACATTAGACCTTACATTAAAAGCTTTATTATCCACTTCTTCATCGTTCTCAGAGAAAATTTACTGATGAAGCTTTTCATAGTTATACCTCTGCATGTTTACATCTACATTAGGTTCTTCCTAATTAGAGCTATCATCATACTCACCACATGAACTTGATAGATTATAGGCTACATCACCTAAATTTTTCTCTCCTTCACCTTCTTCTAGCTCAAATTTGTAGCAAGCAACAATTGATTGGGCAGCTACACAATACTTAGGAAATGAGGAGTTTGGCAAGCAATACACCAAGGAATACCCTCTATAACATTTATTGTGTTCCTTTGTAATGGATCTAGTCACTATTTTCCTTTTTACCATTATTAATTGGCTTCGATCAGTCCATTGAGTGTTATAGGGAAAGATTTGCAATCTATTTTGCCCATTGAAATTATTTCCAAATTGTGGTTCACCATTTGCACCTAGTTTCTTGACATCACCCATGACAGGTTTCATATGTTTTATTATGTTCATGACTTTTTCCATCTTGTATTCATTGGTCTTCATATATACCATAGGTTTATATCTCTCTATCTCTTTCTTGTTACCTTAGGAATTAAATAAATTAGGATCATCTCTTCTTCCTGTACACTCGAAAGTGTCCCACTCTAAACCCTTCTATCCAAACGATTCCATGAGTTGGAATGCTTGGATGCCGGCTTAGAGCTCCCTATCCATGGAGTGCAAGAGAGTATATTTTAAGAATAAGAAAGCTCTCAGATGAGCCTTAGAGATACTCTTCTTGCTAGTAAACCATGCAATGGGAGGTTCCAAAGACAAGATGCAAGAATGCAAATGTCCCAAGGAGTTCCTCAAGGATGCAAATGCAAATATGAAGACTACACTAGAATGAATATGAAAAATGCAGCTATTCTAAGCATGGATGAGAGTGTTACAATCCAAATATTAAGCTATGTGAGATTAAGCTACATGTAAAAATGAAATCTAAGCTAAGATGCTATGGTATGAGAGAATGTAGACAAGAAATAGAAGTTCTCCACAAAGCTCCAAAGAAACCTGTTAGAAAACCTGCAGCATAACAATATTCAAAATGAGGATTGAGGGGGAAAGCTCTCTCCCTTTTAAAGATGTATGGACGGTAGAGATCAAGATGAAGATGGTGGATGATCAACGGTGGAATTCGAAAATAGGAGTGATCCATGTGCACACACAAATCAACCAATAGAATATAAGTTGACTTGTCATATAAGACAAAAGTCACAAAGCCTTTTCTTTTAATTGCAAAATAGAAAAAAGACTTTATGTGTGCACTTTAAGTGGGTTAGAAGAATGGGGTCTTTTATTTAATTAAAAGGGGACATGTTCTTTTAATCAAATAATGAACTTAGGATAGCATAGTCAAACTATAGGTTATAATCAAATAAATTGATTATTAGCAATTTGGTTTAGGTAAATGATTAAATTAATTTAGCCAAAATGCTAAGAAGGGGGCTAATAGTCTAGATGACCATTTTTAGGTGATTACATTTGCCCCTCTTTGACTAATGCGTGATCGATCTGGGAACACATTATGTCAAAGAAAATAGAAAGCCAAGTAGGTAGTGGTAGATATAGATGTCTGATTTCGAAGAGTGAAATGCAGAAATAGATAGCAAGTCCTAAATGCACAGCCTGATAGCAGTAGTACTGAACACTAGGAAGATGATGTTAGGATCTTAAAAGAATTCTAACACCTAGCAAAGCGAATATATTGAGAGCAAGTGATAAGATCAAACAAATGCTCCTAAGAAATAGATAGCTGTAACAATCAGCAATAGAGTATTTTTGCCCCCTCGGGATCGAAATTGAAATGAGGTAAGGGGATGCAAAAAATTGGCTAGAAATGAGAAAATTAGAATATAGCAATGTCCAAGATGACAGATAGATGATTAGAACCCAAGAATGACTATATTAAAAAATTGATAAAATGCCCCAGTTTGACTAGAGTTGACCTTGAAGGACATAGCATAAAAATTAGGTCAAAATGAGTAGAAAGGTGATTTTAGACATGAAATAGTGAATTTAAGTAGATATGAAGTATGGAAATGATGAAGACATGAAGAAATGAAGATGCCCCAGTGATGATTCAGAGATTAGACCTCAAAAGGTCAGCTAACTGCTCAGAAGAAAGTAGAATTTCAAAAGACAATTTTGACCATCAAGGTGAACTCGAATTTGGATTTCGATCCCGAAAATGAATCTAGGATGTTGAAATTATTTAAGAGGTCAAAAATTTTATATAATGTGATGATAAGATAGAAAAGAGATGAAGCGAAAGATTAAGAACGTGAAAAGACATGAACAAGAAGAAAGTAAAGAAATATATGAAAGGAGTTAGCTGATATGTCCACAAAAAGATGAAGAGAGAGCTCTCCCCATATGCAAGAATGCAAGACTAAGCTATAAAATGAACCTAAAATGCAAGCTAATATGCAAAGTGGTTTACCAGCAAGAAGTGCATAACATTTAGACTCTTAATTTCATCATTGAGCATTTATTAGGGACATCATGAGATCATACAACCATCACTAGTATAACTATGAGGATATGAATATGATCAATATGAGATAGGTATGTGGAAATCCAATCTAAGCATCAGAGACATGTAAGTCAAGATAACTACACGATTAGATTCCCTAATTTTAATTTAGCAAGATTACACCTGTATCAAGGCATAAGCGCCGGGATAAACCCTGAGTGCGGTCTTGCAAAACAATCAAGGATGATATATTTATAAGTCAAAGTGTTGAATAGGACAAGCATGAATGCTTACAACACTATAGACAAACAAAAGTATACCCACAAGCAGAAATCAAGAAAATATGTCCCATGCCCCCAGTCTTCTAGTCAATGACATCCTTGAAAGACTACTAGGGAGGGAATACATGGCAAAGAAATCATCATAGACAGCACACAAAGTAGATAAAGATCAGCATAGCTCAGTCGTTTAGGTGTTAAAGTGCGTGTGTGTAAGTCACTTGGCCATTTCTTCCAGACTTGATTCTGATAGTGAGAAATATTGCGACATCGGAGACCGTAGGTAAACTATTTGTAAAGTGTTGAAAAACACTTGATGTCAAAGTGGGGGAAGTGTTGAGAAACACTATTTTGTGAGTTGTCAAAGAAACCCTAATGCACAAGAATACCTCAATAGGCTAAGTAGTTATGCCCACAAGATGAGGACAAGAAACAATTCCAAGCTAGGAAATGTGTAGCGAAGTGGATGATTGAGATTGATAGACATAGGTGCAAGGGTTTCAAGTAGTGCCTGTTTCCAAGTTTTCACCACTTGACAGATTTTATTCAGGACTTTTTTTCAAATTTTTTGTATTTTTGAATATTTTTTTATTTTTTTGGTGATACATCAAAGTGCCTATTGCTAGGTTTTCACTAAGATGATCTTTTTTTCAGGATCATATATGATTTTTTGGATTTTTTAGAAGGTTTTAGAGATTACTAGTTCTTGAGCAAGATCACATCATTTTCTCCTAATGTCTAGCAAGGTATAGGACATGATGGAGAAAAAATCCAGTGGATAAGCAAAGATGGATGAAAAAAGAGTATGAAGCAAGTGAAAGTGATCCTCAAGGACTAACTCCTCAAGAGTACCCAAGCTAGGGAAAGAGGTGAAATAGTCATATGAAGCATATTTTGGATAAGCCATGGAAGTAATGAGAAAGATAGCATGTAGGATAAGCAATGAAGCAAACAAGTGAGATAGCATGAAGTGTGTAGTCCAAAAGAGTAGCCATGTCAAGAGACTTATGAGAACCATGTTTCATTTATTATGATCAAGACCAAGGGGTCAACTAGATAGTATAGCAATGGGATAGAGCAATAAGAATAAAGCTCAAGATAGAGGCTATGAGTGAATGGGAGAGCACAATAGAAAATCTCATGGATAAGATAGCCAATATGAAAAGATAGCTCAACATTGTCAAGATCAAAGAGAGAAGAGGGGATAGATGGATGATGGAAGAATTACGCATGATGTCTGTTTGCCAGGTTTTCATCATGGTACTTATCCAAGGTGCCACAAGAAGTAGTTTTCACCATAGGATGCATTTATTTCTCTTTACTTTTGCTACCAAGGTGCCACAAGAAGTGGTTTTCACCAAGGCACATTTTTTTTTTTTTCCTTTTTTTTTTTTTTTTTTTTTTTGAATTTTTAGAAAGAGCTCAAGCTTTTTGAATTTAGATAATGCTCCTATAGGAAAGATAATCCATGATAAGCCAAGACCATAGAAAGGTATGCTCAAAGATGTTGATAGGGTGATGAAAGAGAAATGGTAGTAGGAAGAATATATGGAGGATAAGAGTTCATGTATAGAAAGTTAGTGTAAGCTTTAGAGGATTTCATGAGGGTAGTTGAAATATTGGACAAGATCAACATTGACATACACCTTGAAGGGTATTGGAACAATGGAGGAATCATGGATGAAATAGCTTGAGATTTAGATGTATGAGCTGGTAGAAGAGATTTGGAAAAAAGTGGAGTGGAAGGCTTTGGAATATTTTTAGAAAGATTTTTGGAAGAGGATGGAATGGAAGCCTTTGGAAGCTTGAATGTCAACTTTGAAGTATTTTCAATATTCAAGTCTTTTAAAAGAGACTTGGGAATCAATATAGCTTTAGATTTTCCTTTGGATATTTCAAAACACATTTCTTCAATAATGAGTTTAGGAACCCATATTTTCTTTGATTTAGCTTTTTTAATAGTGGACCTTTGTGGTCTCTTTTGTGCATTCTCCTTCTTAGCATTCACATGTCGATTAGATGGAACATAGTGATCTTTCTTTTTCAATGGATTCTTATGTTTATTCTCACTTCCAAAGGACTTGGGATTTGTGGATGAATAAGGATGATATGACTGGTTTAGATGTATAGATGGGTGAAAATTCATCAAGGATGAGTGTCTTTGTTGATCTTGAGGTATTATAGGAGAGCTAGGGAATGAGCTAGGGGTGAATGTAGGAGATGGAGGAACATAAGGCCCCAATATGGATGGAAGGTTTGAATTCTTTAGCTTAGATGGATGAGGACCAAGGATAGATTTAGAAGATGCAAAGGGATAGTGGGAAGGGATATCAAAATCTTTAGAATGAGCAACATGGTCAAAGCCATCAATAGACTCATGAGTACCTTTGATAGGAACAACATTTTTAATAGTAGCACTTGAAGCTTGAGCATAATTTTGAAGTGGATATGGAGAAGTAGAACATGAGGGGATGCTTTGATCTTGACAAGTAGCTTTGGATAGCATATGAAGAGAACTTTTCTCATAATTTTCAGTAAGCTCAAGGGAGATAATGGAAGTAGTGCATTCATCATACTTAGGAGGTGGATAAGACATAGGATATGGAGGAGTGACATTTTGAAGGAGATGAAAGGGTGCTTGATCTTGATCTTTCTTGACATTTATAGCTTTTGCTTTTTGAGAGTCCTCTTGACATGGAGCCACTTCTAAGGACAAGGGAGAATGAAGAGTGAATGGAGTAGTGCATGAAGGTTGAGGATGTTTAGGATTGGTAGCATGGAAAAGGTTTGTAACCAAGTGAAGGTTAGCTTGAGTTTCTTTTAGAGGTAGCCCTTGAGGGTACACATATTGCATATGGAAAGCACTAGGTTCTTTATTTGATGGAGGCATGTTGGAAAGATTTGAAGTGTTGGGAGATGCATGAGTGTTGGAAGATGTAATGGAGCCACTACTAGACATAGGTTCATCAACGTAATCTTGCTCAAGAGAAGTATCCTCAGCACATGGGTCACTAGAGGTTCCAATAATTCCATTATCAATAAGATCTTGGATTTTATGTTTTAGCTCAATGCAATCTGAAGTACTATGCTCATTATGTTGATGATAAGCACAATAGATATCCAAGAATGGGTTTCCATATGAGCTAGACTTAGGTAACATGATGATCTTATTGCCAAGAAGTTTTTGCAAAGTATCATCATAAGAATCTTCCAAGGGAGCAAAAGTTCTATTAGAAACATATCTAGGATCTTCTTTTTGTTTCTCAAGTGAATATAATGCATTCATTTCTTCATCATTATCTTGGTCAAAGATAGGTCCATCATGAAATTTTGGAATAGGCTCAAAGTAGGTATCACTTGCTTGTCCTCTAAAGAGGTCTTTAGATCTAGAAAATGAAGACATTTGATGTCTTGAAGTAGAACATGTAGACCTAGAAGAAGAGGATGACCTCAAAGAAGGTGACTCACATGCATGTAAAGACCTTAAGGAAGATTCATGTAATGATGCAATCTTCTCCTCAAACCTTTTTTCAAGTTTAGACTTCATTTTTGTCATGCGCTTAGAGAAATGAAGGTAAGAAAGATCATTTGTCTCTTCTAGTTCTTTGTATTGCACATATAGATCTTGAAACTCTTTAGTGACATGGAGGATATCATGATCATCTAGATTTGGTTGAGGTTTGGTAGCACAAGCTTTGAATTCCATAGTGGTAGATGCAAAGCCAAGCATAAAATAGTCTAGAAAATAACTTGATGTTGAAACTATAGGAGGTAGAGTGTTCACTTGCCAAGATATTAGAGAGAGATTAAAGTGACTTGTCAAACAATATGTCCAAGAAACTTACGACATGAATGACTCAAGTCAATAGCTAGGCAAGATGCCCAAATAGCCAAATAAATAGAGCAAGCGGGGTGACAAGTGAACAAATCTCCAACCCAAGAGTGTAGTCAAGAAATCAAGGCAACCATTTCAGCAAAAATATAACTAGCAAGTGGACATAGACCATGAAGACAAAAATACCAAGAGCACTAAGACCAAAGAGCCACTTTAAGCATGTTCAAAAACTAGAGACATAGAAAATCAAAGTCAAATGATGAGACTCCCCTTAGCAAGCAACACAAGAAAATGTTTGCATTTGGTGTTTTGACTTGGTTGACAAAGTTTGACAATAGTTGATAGCATAACAAGTTTGATGTTCAAAAGCAATTTCTTTCCAAGCAAGATAGTGACACATGGAGTAGTCTTCAAACAATCAAGCAAGGGACAAAGCAACCTTGCATGATACAAGCATATGTGACGTCTCAAAACAATTCGCTAGAATTATCGTCATGTGTATGTTCAAAAGATTTTCACAAGTATACCACATTCGAGAATACATCAAGCAATATCTACCTAAAAGTCATGGTTCATTACTCAACAACTTGGCCCACGCTTGATGCTCCTTCGCCTCACACCAAGTGGTTGCCCACAAGAGATATTGGCTTTGTCATGGAAATGCCATAAGCATAACCAAGGGAACACATATGGTGAGTGTAAATCTTGGGGTGATCCGGGTAGTCCACTAGGATCAATCCTTGCACCAAGAAGTTGAGCGGCTAAAAAAGGTAGTTAATAACTTAGAGTTTTTAGATCGGGCTTCCGTTCATAGTGTTCCTCTTGCTCCCAATTACGGGACACCTCACCTTGCGATGAGTAACCGATCTCGCGATCACAAGAGTACCTTAAGCATTCTTGCCTAGTGATCTCCCTATGGTCGAAATCCCATAAGCGATCACACTAGACGAAGATAAACACTACGTCTACCAAGGTTTTGTGTCCTTGATAGCCTTGAGTTTATAGTGGGTTGGAAGAACCAGGTAATCGGCTTGTTCCCACTTGGGTCGTTCCTCTCAGGTTGTCCGAGAGCAGGCCCTCTAAAGGATTCTAACTACACAAAGTGGATCAAATTTTGGAAGTCAAGATTTCTGGTTCACCACAAGGGTGAAGAGCATACTCTCCTATTCCAATCATTTTCTCCCAAACACGCCAAGAAGATTCAGTTACCCCTTGCTTTTGAAACCAAATGGCAAGTCAAGATTTCTGATTCACCACAAGGGTGAAGAGCATACTCTCCTATTACCAAAAGACTCCAATCACAAGTTTTATGTGCCTATGAAAAATGAACAATTATTCAATGCCACACATGAAAACAAAAAAGCAAGAAATTTGAGTTTTTATGCTTTGGGCAGCCCTGCAAACAATCGTTAGTAGCCCTTGTGCATTTGAAGCTTTGACATGCGTTCTTTTTATGCAATGTTTCAATTTTTTTCACAAGGATGGCAACCTGAAATCACAACTTGTTAGCAACAAAAGTTAGTGTGAAATAATATAAAAATCTGCAATAAAAAGTGGTGAGTTGCTTCAAAAATCTAATTTATCCTCCAACCAAGTACATGCAAAGAAAGTGCAAGTTAATCACAAATGCTTTCATTTTTACTCTTTGGTTTTGACCTAGTCAACAAGATTGAACTTTTTTTCTATGATTTCGTATCCAAAAATGAAAATAAAAAAAAGAGACCCCTATTAAAAATCAGAGAGCTTTCCAAAAATGCAAGAAATTTTAAAAAATCTCTTCATTTGCTCCCTAGAGATTGATTTTGTCAAAACAGGCCAAATTTATCAAATCAAATTTTTTATCCTTAATACGATCTCAAAATTTAAAACACAAAGAAAGAACCCCCATTAGAATTCAACAAGCTTTCTGAAAATGTAAGTTTTTCCAAAAAATGCGCTGATTTGCGATCAAAAACGGCTTTTTATGAAAAATAAAGAAAATATCATAACTTCCGAAAATCATGTCAAAATGCTCTGAAAATTGGACTGAGACATTTTGAGCATATACCCAACCTGCAAACAAAATTTTAGAACCAAATTCTAAGCGGTTTAAAAGATATGATCAAATCTTTAAACCAACTAAGTTTTTGGCCTTCAAACCAATTTACTTATGGCTTGGCCTTAAAACCAAAGTGAAAATTCTACAAAAGCATTTGATTAGACCCAATATGCTGCTGTAAAAATCCAGAGATAAGAAATGAAAGCAAATGGAGCTGAAAATTTGATTCAAGCCCCACGGTGGGCGCCAAAAATGTACACTCGAAAGTGTCCCACTCTAAACCCTTCTATCCAAACGATTCCATGAGTTGGAATGCTTGGATGCCGGCTTAGAGCTCCCTATCCATGGAGTGCAAGAGAGTATATTTTAAGAATAAGAAAGCTCTCAGATGAGCCTTAGAGATACTCTTCTTGCTAGTAAACCATGCAATGGGAGGTTCCAAAGACAAGATGCAAGAATGCAAATGTCCCAAGGAGTTCCTCAAGGATGCAAATGCAAATATGAAGACTACACTAGAATGAATATGAAAAATGCAGCTATTCTAAGCATGGATGAGAGTGTTACAATCCAAATATTAAGCTATGTGAGATTAAGCTACATGTAAAAATGAAATCTAAGCTAAGATGCTATGGTATGAGAGAATGTAGACAAGAAATAGAAGTTCTCCACAAAGCTCCAAAGAAACCTGTTAGAAAACCTGCAGCATAACAATATTCAAAATGAGGATTGAGGGGGAAAGCTCTCTCCCTTTTAAAGATGTATGGACGGTAGAGATCAAGATGAAGATGGTGGATGATCAACGGTGGAATTCGAAAATAGGAGTGATCCATGTGCACACACAAATCAACCAATAGAATATAAGTTGACTTGTCATATAAGACAAAAGTCACAAAGCCTTTTCTTTTAATTGCAAAATAGAAAAAAGACTTTATGTGTGCACTTTAAGTGGGTTAGAAGAATGGGGTCTTTTATTTAATTAAAAGGGGACATGTTCTTTTAATCAAATAATGAACTTAGGATAGCATAGTCAAACTATAGGTTATAATCAAATAAATTGATTATTAGCAATTTGGTTTAGGTAAATGATTAAATTAATTTAGCCAAAATGCTAAGAAGGGGGCTAATAGTCTAGATGACCATTTTTAGGTGATTACACTTCCCAACTTACCTGAGGCTCTCCTATTATTTTTAATATTTACTATAATCTTGAAATAATCTCCTAATACCTTGGTGTCTTTATCTCTAAGTATGTATGTTATTTTTCTATAAATGCACTCAAATAAGTTTTCAGATACACAGTTGTATCTAGCCTCATAACTTGGAAGAGATTGTACATTCCTTTCCTAAACCTAACATCGAATTCAAAGGTAGCTTCATCCTAGTTTTTCATAATATTGTTAAACTCACTCAATAAAATTGCAACATTATTATTGTCTTCATATTGTTGCTTGAAGCATTTCTCAAAATCATCCCAAGAACTAATGTTGTCATTAGGGAATCTTTTAGACCAATCTCTACAATTGTCAATGAGGGAACTGTTAGAGTAATTAGTTGTTTTCACTTATTAATTAAATCACTTTGATTTAATTAAATAAGTTTCCTATTACTCTAGTTTTCTTAAGCTATCTTGTAGGTACACATAATTAATATTTTATTAATTATATTGTGCAACCTTGCTTTTTTAGGCTTTAGGTTACCCTTTTCGGGTTTCGATCTCCTTTATAAGGATTGATCTCTTTGTAGTTTTAAATTATGAAGATCCGTTGAATAATATTTTTTTCATCTGAGTTTTTCATATCAAACCTTTGCCTCTTCTTTTCTTTTTCTTCTCCGTGACAGGTTTTCTACATGCAGGTTTTCGTAGGCTTCGTGGATTTGTTGTGCGCTTTTGCTCAAATCCTACATGGTATCAGAGCTAGATCTGTTGTAGCTTGTTTGGTGTTTCAAGAAAAAGGGAGAACAAGGGTTTGGTAGATCAGATCTAGTGTTTTTTCGAGTTTTTTTTGAGAAAATAGGAGGGTCACTAATTTTTAGAGCAGTTTGAGGCCAAACAGACCTCATAGATGGATTCAGAAGGCGGTGGAGAGGATGTTTTGTTTTTTTTTTTTTTATTAAAAAAATAATTTTTCATGCATTTTCAGAGGCCTTATCGATTTTTCTTCTATAACTTGAGCATACGAACATATTTTTTCAATCCAAAAAATGCATCAGAAAGCTGGTTCCAAGATGGAGATGATGGTATAGGTGTTTTTGGGTTTTGATGTAGTTTGGTTGCCTATTTTGGTAGTCAAAGCTAGATGTTCTATTTTGCACTCCGGGAGGCGTATCTTGAGCATTTGATCTCGGATTATGGACTTCTTTATATCACTAGAAAGCTCTTTCTATCCTCTTTCCAGTGATGCTAGTTGTTGTTCTAGATTCTATTCTAGGTACATCCTATTCAATCTTTTACATTTTGGCATTTTGGTGGATATCCTGTTTGTTTCAGGTTTGGGGATCGATTTTGTTGCTTCAGATACTTTGTTTTTGGCTCTACCTTCTGTTGTTTCAACCTTATGTTTTTTCTGATCTTGTTGATATTCATTGTAAGCATCTTTTTGCAAATGCACTGAGATAAAGTGCCACTCTTGCATTTCGGGTTCATGAACGTTGTTTTGAGACAGTTTTACTCGCACTATTTTATAAAGTGCCATGGAGGGGGATAGTTGTTTTCTATTTTAGGCATTCTCCCTTTGTCAAATGAGTGTCCATTCCATGACATTAGCCCCATGCAGTGTCTGTGACACGTGCCTTTATAGGTGTTTGTACCTCTTACACTCTCTCACTGTTCTTGGTTCTTTTTGCAGAGGTTTTGGCTCATCTTTTCAGTTGCCTGTCACCTCACCCCGTTTGCATTAAGGGGGGTTATTCTATTGTTCTAATGCTTCCTTGGTTCGGTGGTTCGTTGGAGTGAGCTATGTATTCAATATTTGATCCTATATACTAGGCGATTGTAGTGGCTGGCTACCTATGCATTTCGGTGAGATGGATCACCTACCATATAGACACTCTCGGTTCGTGCCTTCTATTTCCATGGAGGATCTTCAGATCAGCAGTTTCTTTCTGACAAAGTTTGCAACTTCTTCTGGTTCAGTGGTTTTCTTCATGATCTTCTCTTTGTTCCTATCTTCTAGAACATTCTTTCCTATCTCTTTTGGAGAGGGGTTTTTCCCACTAGGTTTTCTCCTTTGTCTTTGATTTACAAAGATTTCCTTCTTTTGGGTACTTGATCAGGCCTTGTTGCTAGGACCCATTTTTCTACTTTCATAGTTGTGCTAGGTTAGCTTACCTCCTGAGCTTTTCTTAAGGAGGGGTGTTAGAGTAATTAGTTGTTTTCACTTATTAATTAAATCACTTTGATTTAATTAAATAAGTTGCCTATTACTCTAGTTTGATTAAGCTATCTTGTAGGTACATATAATTAATATTTTATTAATTAATTGTGCAACCTAGCTTTTTTAGGCTTTAGGTTACCCTTTTTGAGTTTTGATCTCCTTTATAAGGATTGATCTCTTTTTATTTTTAAATTATGAAGATCCATTGAATAATATTTTCTTCGTCTGAGTTTTTCAGATCAAACCCTTGCCTCTTCTTGTCTTTTTCTTCTCTGTGATAGGTTTTTTGCATGCAGGTTTTCTTGGGCTTCATGGATTTTGTTGTGCGCTTTTGCTCAAATCCTACAGGAACGCATAAACAACTTCATGACTACATCTTCATGTTCTACTTCAAAATATTTAAGCATATCAATAAAATTTCTAAGATGCTTTTCTCCACTAATGGCATGTTACTGAAAAAATTGGTGACCTTATCTCTTAATTCATTAGGAATAGGGTTAGGACATCCTAGAATCCCTACAAATCTTATTTTCTTGTATCTATCTAGATATGCATGTCTTCTTTGGAAACCTAATCCACCACTAGCACTTGGACTAGCAATATTAAATACTACTTCTAATTTAGTTTTTGTCTATTGTCCAAACACAATTTGGCCTATTGTAACACATTCACAAGACAATATTGGACAACACCCATGTGATTTGTTAAAAGACCATAGGTTTAAAACTTTGGAATATACATTGATAAGATGTAACTTGTTGAATAGTAACACATGATGATGACTTAAGCAACTAGATGTTTTTCCTTATTTTTTCCACTTTAGCCTCATTTTTGGCCTTCTCTAGTTCTTAGCCAGATCTTCTATCTCTTTTCTAACCTTCTCCAATTCTAGATCAATTTTGGACATGGCTAGTGCACTCTTCAAATATTTACAAACTCATTGATATGTACACCCATAACCTTTTACTTTCCTTTTTCTACAACTTTTCTATAGGTTCTATTGTACTTTCTTGCATCTAAGTATCATCTAAAGGTTTGTAAGGGTTTAGGGTTTAGGGTTTAACATATTAATATTATATGCTTAAAATTAGGTATGAAACACCATACAAACCTAATGAAACATAACATACTGTACAAGAAAATGATTCTATCATACAATGAAAGGACATTGTTCTTACACATATACCATAAAAATTTTATATTACACCTAGATGTAATGTGTCCCCAATAGAGTCACCATTATCTCAACGCCTAATTTGATAGGGTTTTAATCAAGTTTTCAAATGTATAATATACTTAGGAATTAGCTACAAGACATTACAACCTTCTACCCTTTGAACTTTGCAAAGTTCAGGTGGTTATACCTATAATTAATCTCATTTTCTATACAATTACAAACCCACGCTTAATCCCTAATAAAATAGATAACAATCCTTGATTCTTCTAACCATGGGATAACCAAAAGAATTAAAAAGAGTTAATAGTTCATATCTAATGGCTCTTAAGTGAAGCGTGTACAAATTATTTTAGATCCACAATTCAACACAAAGTAAATAGGTTTTTGATCAAAGATTTTGAAGTTGTACAAGCCTAGATATCTACTCAAAATGACACTACAACTAGTGTATTATCCATTTGGGCTCCAATTTACAAATCTAACACAATAACCTTAGATATATTCCTTCACTTAGTGAATAAGAGTAATAAATAATCTGAATCCCATGCTTATCAAAATCTTCTCAGAAAACTCTTTAATTCTCCCATAAGATGTTAAGCATTTACTTAATCAATTAGATTAACAACAAAACATGTAATAAGAGATAAATTCAATTAATTATAACTAAAATTCAATTTCCTTGTTATTGAATCACACAAAATTAAAGAATAAAGTGAAAAGAGACAATATCCAAATTGGTAAACTCCAATGACTTCTCCATTTGCATTAATTTTCTTGGAATAATACAATTAAAGTATTATATCTATGAACTAAAACAATTTAAAATGGACTCAAACTAATGCAACTCCATCTTCTCCATTCATGAATAGAATCAAAATTGCAGAATATGCATAGTACTAGAACAACTCAACATGAAATACTACATTCATCAACCTTTAAAATTTGTCCCTTCTTCTAAACCTTGGAAATCCTTTTATAGTACAAGGATTGCAACAAACTTTGGGTAGGAAAGAATGACACATATCATGTATTCATTTTCCAAAAATTTCTTGGTTAGAAAAAATGATGGTTTCCAAAGATGGTTAAAGTTTTTCACAAACACTTGATGTAACATCTCTTGATTTCATGTGACGCTTTGCTTCTTCTTCTTAACTGTGTGGAATTATAAAAATTGAATATCTCTAAAAACCAATTTTGTTCACGTAGGCCCTGAGGAGCATGCCCTATCTGAACTTGGTGGGTTAGATTCTTCTAATTCAACTACTTTTTGTTCCCGCATACTCACTTCAGTTTGTAAATTGGAAGTCATCTTTGATTTTTTTCATAGGTTGCAAAAATATTCCTATATCTGTCTTGAAACTCCTCAAATTTCTTCTCCTTTACCTTAGCTACATCATGCACATAAGAGATATGATCCTTTAAGTCTCTCATTGACTCATAGATATTCACATATTCTATTCTCTTCAAAACTAGATTGCCTCAAATACCAGTACTTTTATCAACAATTTTTCTCCCAGAGGTAGAGGTAGAGAAAGACCAAGTGGCTAAAGCAATAATATATTCACTATAGTCCCTCAAAAAGTTTTGTTAGATGGATTAATATTAGGTCTTTTTGACATCATCTCTTGCATTATTGAGTTAAATGCCACAACATCTACTAGACTAAGCTTGGGTAAAATCATGACATATGTTTCCTTGATAATCTTTCTTCCCTCTTCCAGGGTCATAGCTTCAAATTTGGTCACCATTCCCCCTCAATCTCTTGTATAAGCTTGTCAACATTAGCTCCAATTGTTTGTCATTTCTTTTATTCTATTTTTTGATGAAATTCTAGCCTATGATATTGCAAAAGTAGTTGCTTGAAGGCCATTAATTTGTTAAATTGACCATCTTCAAAATATTTTTGTTAAGCATCTATTCTCACATCTCTAGCGAAAACACCCTGTATTTCTTGTGTATTAATATTTGAAAAAAGTTCCCTAGGCTCTTGAATAATTTCTTCTATTAAAAATTCCTCTGGTATGTAAATATAATCTCCTCCTCATCTCCTTCCTTAGGGATGTCTACTTCCCCTTGCTGATCTACATCTTGATGTAGGCATTAGACTATTCACAACTCCTTTTTCTTTAGGCACAAAATCATGGTACCTACCTAATGGTGGAGGTGGAGTAGGTGGCCTTGGAGATTGAGGGGAAGGGGTTCTCCTAATAGGATCTTCATTTTCCTATCCTTGATATATAAGCAATGCTCTACTACCCCTGGTAGACTTCTTCCTTTTATATACCATCAATCTAGTATCACTCCTTTTCCTTTTGACCAAGTCATCACCTTGAGGCTTTGATTCTTCTCTTTATCTTGTTTGTCCTCTTCCCTCTTGGGGAATTATATCAAATGCTTTCAATAGTAAATCTAGACCCTCTACATCTTCTATAAACGTAACTTTGGCCTTCTTGGCTCTACCAAGTCTTTCATTCAAGGTATCATATGTATCCAAGAAGTTTTCAAAGATGATTTTCAACTTTTGAGCCCAAGTCTTGGCATCTGGTAGTGGATCATACTTTGGATCATCCTTTTGGATTCCATCCTCCTTTTGGATTCCATCTAAAAAACTTTAATTTAGTAGTTCACCTTCTATTTTTTAATTTTGAGAATCAATATTTTTGTTGTTTCTGATAATGTTGGGAAATAAAATTCATGGTTACCTCTTAAGTGAATTTTTATCCTATTTATTAACATTTGATAAAACCCTTCTATATTGTTGAGCCTCTTAGAGATGACATTCATCATATAAGCTTTGAGTAACTGGGAAATACTTATGTCTCCTCCCTTGGTTACTACAAAATGATGGAATACTATGAGATCTATGAAAAAGGTTCCTTTTTAGCCTTTTGAGTAGAATCAGTCTATTGAAGCAAACTAATTTGTCTCATAAGCTCAAGGAATCAAACCCTTAATGGAACATATCTTTGTAACACAAAAGGTCTCCAATGGAAACCATTATCTCTAATGATAGTTGTGTGGGGGTAAAAGTAAATATCCCCCATTTATGACACAATATTGGAATAGCTTTGTAATCAATTGGCCTCAAGATTTTTTGCAAGAAACATGGGAAATCTCTAAAAAATGGCAAGATTCTCTTTCTAAGGGAAAACCAAAATTCATTTTCAAATAATGTAAAACTAGATTGATCCCAATCAACTAACAAGATGGTTAACCACAATTAAACCAATAATGCCTCATCCTCCCTTTCAAATTCCATGTACATATATTTGGAAAAGTAGTCTCATTTTTTCGAATATGATCATGTACATAAGTAGTGAATGTTAGAAATAGATAATACTAAGAAGGTAGGGGTGGGAGGGGAGAGGGAGCCAATGAATCAATATTATACAAACTTTTTCCAACAACTAAATATTCTTAATTACTTAATAACTTACATATCAAACTAAACTAATAATGTTGAACAATAAATATAACCATACAAAAAGAGAACACATAAAAACATTATTTGTTAACTAGCGAAACCTTGACTAAGGAAAAAATCTTGGTGGGGATGATACCCACAAGATGATCCACTAAACAAAAGAATCATGTTAAGGATATTGATCCTGTTAGGAGTCTATGATATATGTGTATAGTGTCTTGAGTCCTTGTTAGATGAGTAGGCCCTATTAAAAGCCTCAACACTATTAGGAGTTTCTTCAACCCTGTTAGGAGTTAGTAGATCAAATACAATGTATGCAAGAAGAGCCCCCTACCCTAACATGCAATATACATATGAGTTTCTTCACAAGAGTAGATATACATACAATATCATCTTACTATTGTATCTTGCACTTGCTTTAAAAACATCAGTTTTTGCATCACATAAGACTCACATATCATTTAAATTCATGATAGCTCACATCACATTTGTACCTCTTATTATCTATGCAAGAGATGATCTTTACTTATATATCACAAATTAATAAATCTCTACTTAGTCAAACTTGACGCATTCACATGTTTGACTAACTATAAAACCACTCTGGGATTAACATCTAAAATGTCATCCCATTATGATTATGTAATTATTTTGTTACCAAAATAATTTATTAAGCTATACAATCCAAAATATTGTCATGATCTATTCTACTTTATTGATTACCTGAACTTGTATATCAACTATAAATTGCACCGTACAGTCCATGCTGATCTAACCATTGACATAGACCATCATGATGTTCTCATCTATCAATCCTTAAATATGCATGTCCTAACTCAAAATCTATTGTCCGTACATATTGCATCTATCTCTACACTATTGTAACCTATCTAACACTTAGATAATTTTCTAACTCTAATTGTATAAATGAAATACTAAATATATGTTTCCATAAATGAAAAATTTTAGACATCTATCTAGCCATATTTCCAAAAATATCCCCATTTCAAATTTATGGAAACATTGAGAAAATTGGCTAAGTCCCAAAATGATGTTATACAAAACAAAATAAATACAAAAAGTAATTACACAAAATTGCCTTCAAAAAAAATTTATTATTTATGTTTTGATGGATCATTACATTCCTTATTCCTCCTTTACAATAGGTACATAAATAAGCTCCCCCTTACATATACATATACATATACATACTTCTCCCTAACACAAACATATACACACACAATTTTCCTTACATATACTTCTCCCCCTTTGACATCAATGACAAAGGTGTCAAAAAAATATGTATCCTCAAAAATTTGTTGACTTCCTCTGTTCATCTTGATATTTTGGATATAGAATCTATAAAATCAAGTCTCAATCTATCAAGATCCTTCTTCCATGTCTCATTGACTATGTTAGATATACTTTATGAGTGCACAAAGTGCATAGGATGCCACTTCAATTGTGCTTAAGTTAGTATAGTAAAGGTTATCATAAGATGCCTTAGCTGTGAAACATTCCTCCAATTGCCTCTACAAAATGCTGATTTTAGATAACAAAAATTCTCTGAAGATAGAGAATCTCCTAATTACCTTCTCCTTGTCAGATTCAATTCCTTTAATAGCACTATGAATCTTCTCCATTTTTGTCTCAATATCTTCAATAAGTAGCAGTAGTTGTAGTAACCTAGTAGTTAGTGTTTGAAGCTCACTCATTCGGCCTTTGATCTGATTATGAAAATATGACAATTAGTTGTATGACATTGTGCATTCTCCATACAATTTATTACTTTCATCTATGCTCTTTCTTAGCTCTGTGATGCACACATCCAAATTTTTCATGTCATTTCTAACATTTGTGCATATTGTATCAAATCGTGATGCATCATGCTTTATCTAGGCTTGAACTATAGCAATGTCAGATAAGGTTGTGAATTCTTCATCAAAGGATTTCACCAATTCTTTTTCTTTTGCCTATAAATCTAGATCCTTTACAGTTGTATGAATTGCCCTTTGCATTCTATCCAACACTTCTGCTAATGTTTTTTCTAAAGTATTCACATACTTTTTCTTCTTGGGTAACTTTCCAAAGAGCTCATTAATCCTTTTTTTTTATCATCATCATCCTCTAATAATACTAGAAATATTTGATATGTTGTTGCCAAGGTAGCTACTACAATAGGTATAACATAGGTTATGTTAGCTTCATGCTGAAAGACTACCATCCCAAATTCTATTTCTATATGTTTTAGATTTGGGAAAAACGTAGACTATTGCATCACGATTTTCCACTTTTGCTTAAGTTCAGAAGATTCCTTCAAATTCTTCTTTTTTCTTTTCCCTCTTATTTCCTTTTCTCTTCTTCTTTTCTATCTTCTTCTCTCTTTCTTTCTGCTTCCCTTCTTTCTTATTCTCTCTTTCTCTCTTCTTCCTTTCTCTGTTCTTGTTTCTTTCTATGTACATCCTTTCTTTCTTCTTCCTTATTTCTTTCCTCTACTTGCTTTATTTCTACTTCTTCATCCTCTTTATTTGAACTAGTATAAGTAGTAATATTGCGAACAATAGTAGTTCCATAAGTTGCAAACAAATGCTCTTTAGCATTTGTAGTTATGTAAGTACTATCCACTTGCATAGATTTTGTACCAATAACTATGTGAGGAGATGGATAGGTTTATTGTGCCTCTTCAACTTCTTCTTCATCATCAGTATGTGCCTCTTCAACTTCTTCTTCACCATTAGTAGGGGTATTAACCTCTACATAAAATAGACTTGCAGTTTCGGGCCGCACACTCTCCTTGGTGACTTTAGGCATGGAAGTCATAAATTTTACTATGGCTTCTTCAATTTCCTTCTTAACCTCTTGATAGTTTCCTCCCATAAGAAGAATTACTTTTCTCTTGTTACTTATCAAAGGATCAATACCTTTCAAGATATCCTCAATCTCTACCTTTGTGCTTACTTCACATAATTTATTTATCATATTCTCTCTCAATTTAGTATCTTCTTCTACTACTCTTCTCTCCTTGTTTAGAAATATATTGTATAAATCTTCTAGGATCTTATTTTGGATGCTATCAAATATCTTATTCCATAGAATCATGTTACTTAGAATCACATTTTATAGCTGCCTCCTATCTATGTTATTGTACAAACTATAATACTTGTTCAATTGAACAAAATTGTCATTCTCTACAATCTACATATTCAAATTTTCAACTTTAGGCTTCCAAGCTTTCTTACTAGTTGGTGTCTTTCCTTCTCCAACTGCCTACTCAACCTTCTTTTCCTTAGTCTCTTCACCAGATTCCTTAGAGTCACTAATTTACAATGTCTTTCTCCTCCTTCTAAGTCCTTTAGTGGTTTGCTTGACCTTTTTCTTGGCAAATGGTGGGGGTTATTCCTTAACCTTCACTAATCTCTCTGATTTCCTCTGTGCAACTATTGTATCATCTTCTAATTTCCTCTTTTGTAGACCATGTTGTACCCTAACTGCTTGAACCTATGCAACTACTGCATATGGTGCAATAGGTATCTGTAAGGTAGGCTCTGCTACTATCACCCCTTCAAATGCCAATGCAACAAAAATATGTGTGTCTATCAACACCTTACTTTTGCACTATCTTTTATCTCCATTTCTATGCCTTTGATCTTATTAAATTATTCTTTTATCATGTTAGATTCCTTAAGAATGGATTCAATTTTCATTTCCACATTCTTCTTGATCTCTTTATTGTGAAGTTCAGAATGAACTTCCCTCATTTTTGCACTTAAAGGTGCCCCATCTTAGACAATTAGTGTCCTTTTCAGACCACAATATGATCTACACATATCTTTCAATGAGTTCTTCACTCATTTCATATCCTATGGTTCAATAAACTTTACCCTAGGTTCTATTGCCTCTATGTAAGTAGTGTCAGTTTCTACTATGAAACATATTTTATCTTTATATTTCTCCACCATTGAGGGAGGTATTCTATATCTTTTCTTTATCTTAGATTGGAAGCTTTTCATCATTCAATCAATAGCTCTGTCTCTAACATTTTCTAGTCTAGCCTTGTAGCTCTATGTAACCATCTTCATTGAACACTCATTATTGTCCCAAATTATCATACTAGGAAAATACATGGTTGCATAGAAAAACAAATGTGTCAATAGAGATTTGAATCTAAAAACTGCATTCTTAGATTTCTTTATCTTCACAATGTTATCCAACAAATGCACTCTAACAATTTCACACATATTTACTTTCCTTCTCTCAACTACCATTACATAAGATGTATGCATAAATCTTGCTGGCATAGAGTTCACTCTAGAGTTATGCTTCAATTTATATCCTATAATTTTTTTGAACACTCTCACTCCTTTTTCCTAGATCATGTCAACTTTCATATTCCTTCCATCAAACTTAGTATACAAGTTTGTCTTAACTGTCTTTCTCACATTCTTGTTGTTCACCGGATTACAACCTTCATTGCTTAAACCTATGACTTTATCGATTATGTCATTATCAATTACAATAGGCACATTACCTACTCACAACATTTCTTCATGAACTTGACTTAGTATAAGCCTACTCTTCTCATGATTATCAAATTATGTGAAGAACATATGTACTTAATCAAATTCAATTAATCCAAATAAGCATATTCAAATTTTAGGGTTAGATATCCATTACACATAACTATAAATACTCATGAATATATTCATCTTATAAACTCTCAAATTAACAATGAATGTATCTTCTAATGTCTTCTATGTGAAGTACATTTGGTGGAATTTGAGAAAATGCTCTTAATGAATCATCAATAAGAGAAAAAAAGGGTGCTTCTTGAATTTGTACCTGGGTCTCTCACTTATATCACAGATTGATTGACTTTCCATACTACTAACTGTTGATACTAAAAATTTCAACTTCAAGCTTCATAAAATACCCTAATATCACATTTTAGGGCTTCTGCAACTTGACACCTCCAATACTTCATTTCACACTTCAATTTGTTGTAAAATCATTCACTAATTTCTCCAAACTCTTTACACGATCAAATGGTACTCTCAATATTTCTCACTATCCTTAAATCATCTCAAATCTAACTCCACATTAAATGTGCATCAACTTCATTCTAAAAAAGCTATCACTGATTAATAGTGAACTTTTTTTCTTCCATATGACTTCCTGTAATCATAAAAACTTTTCCCCACTTGACCATGGCTTCCTTTCTATGTCCTCTATCTCTTGTTGATTGTACAACATCCAATTCTCTTTGTAGCATTAATTTTGATTAACTTATGCTCTGTCTCTACTAGAAATACTTAATTCAAATAGGACGAGTCACAAATAATTGATGACTTCATTCTTCCTTTAGGTGCATCAAAATATTGTTTTTTTAAAACTGTATGAATTTTTTTTGGATCCCTAGCTTTCACAAACACTTTTTTGAGTTCATCAACACACTCTTTAATTGCTTCCTTTTGACTACTACCATTGATGTTATCATTTATGTTATTGTTCCTTCTATAATTAGGATTTTTGTTGAAGTTCCTTCTATCCTTTTTGCAAAATCTCGTTGTGTGTCCAAAGTTATTGCATAACTAACATGCATGTGCATTGCTTCTCTAATTGGTTCCATTCCAACTCTTAGGTGCTCTACAATTCCTTGCAATATATCCAAGATTGTTACATTTGTAACATGCAATTTTTTTCCTTTCACCATTAGTTGTTTCTCCATCATTAGATTTTCTTTGTGATCTTCCTCTTTTATTACCTATAGGGTTAGTATTCCTAAACATTCTACTATTTGCATTATTACTATCAAACTTAAGTTTCTTAAAATCTATTGCTTTATGTCCATAACCATGACAATTATAACAATAGAAATTAGTAATAGGCTTAAAAGACTTGCCTGTGTAATCCCTTTTCATATAACAAACTTTATTGCATATGAAACATCTACCTTTGAATTCATGTCTAACTTCCTTAGATGATTTGACTTGCTTAGGTTTATCAACTTGCTTTATTTCTTTTGGTTCATCATGTTTCATAAACAAATCAATGACTTCTTTGGATACTTCTAATCCATTCTTACTTTGATTACTTTCTTTAGACTTCAGGGTTTAAACAAATAGATCTAGTTCTTTTCAAATTTTAATTTTCTTGGTTGACTTTTCTTCGATAAGATATCCAAGACCTGTCTTGTCACATGAGGGTCTTTGGTGAAATATTTGTTCATCAATTTTCTCACTTTTGGAATATAGTTTATCTAATTTTTTCTTAGCTTGTGTCAATTCTCCCTTCACAATGATATAATACTTTTCTAATTCTACATGCTCAGTCTTGATAGAATCTAATTCAAATGTTACTTGACTCAACTAGGATCTTAGCTCTACATTAGCAGATTTCAGATCTGGTTCATTCTTACTATCATTATTTTTAAGACTCAACTTAAGTTCAATGATTTTCAACTCATGCTTCAAAATTTCATTTTATTTCTTGAGGTTCAATACTTCATCATTATTACTACCTTGCTCACTTGGTTCTTTCCTAGATTTTAGATCATCGATCTTATCTTTCAATTTATCAATGTAATATTTTGCATCCTCATACCTATCTTTCAGGTTGTCTCTTTCTTCTATAAGAAGATCAATTTTCTCGAGAGCTTCGTCAAGATTTCTCTTCAACTATTCTATATCCATAGTGATCTTACTCAAGCTGTTAAGCCTTTTCTGAGTAACTGTGCTCTGATACCAATTGTTCTTGGGTGGGGGGGGGTGCAGATAGTGGGGGGTGAATCAATATTCTAAATATTTTTTTCCCACAATTGTGTATTGTTAATTACTTTATAACTTGTATATGAAAATAAACCAATAATGTTGAATAGTAAATATAACCATACACAAAGAGAACTCAAAACACCATTGTTTTTTAACTAAGAAATCGAGAAAAAATGAAAACTAATAAAACAATCCAAGATAGCTTAATGTGAAGAATATTACCATAAACCAAATGAGTTTCCCAATGGATCAACAAGAATGGAGACAAGAGATTTTGAAAGGGGAAAGCAAAGAAAACCCCTTGTGTAATATTATGAATGGAAGACAAAAGCCCTAAGAAAGGAGAGAGAGAGAAGGTGGAGCAAATAGCTCATTACAATAACATCCAGATGATGTGTAGAAGTAGTTGTAGAAGAATGAGAGAGGCATCTCTTTTATAGAGATGAGAAAGGAGTTGCATGTGTAACTCCCATTTCTATGAATGCCACCATTCATAATAAGTGTGTGCAAAGTGTCAATATCCTCTTAAGGAGGAATAAACTACTTTCCTTAATAAAGGAATTACAAAAAAGAGTTATACTCACATGTAGACTAGAGGACAAGAAAATAATATGTCCTTCACATGTGTACTAAAGGATAAAATACATAAGGGATACCTTGGTTTATCCCATTTAATAAATAAATACAACCAAGGAAAGATTACTACTTCTAACAGAAACCCTAGCCAAGGGAAAACCTTATGAGGATTGCTGATGTTTTGTAACTTCAGTCAGTTAAACCTATGAGACTATATGTGTGTGTGTGTATGTGTGATGTGTGTGTGTGTGTATTAATTTTATATATATATATATATATATATATATATATATATATATATATATATATATATATATATATATATATATATATATAAGATATTATACAATTTTTTATTTTATTAATTTTAATGGATATACTTGTCTCATGAGGAGACATGTCTCTCCATGTCTCATTCTTAACATATATGATGGGAGATTGATGCATTTGAAAAGTGTATACTAAAATGGAAATGCAACTACATTTGCAATGATCTTTGGAAAATAACATGGTATTAGAGACAAAATGCAAATATAAGATACAAATATACATAATGAGATATTTTCTTCTCTCAAGTTTTTTATTCAGAATTAATACATTTGATGAGACTCAATATAAAATAATGATGTACAAGTATATAGGACAAAGTATGGGACACATTTTGCTAGAAAGAGTAGAAACTTAGGCAACCACCTCCATGTACTTACATTGAATGGCCATGCAAGTTGGCACTAAAGTCCTCTAACCCTTTTGTTACATGTGGTAGCAAGCTTACTTACAACTTTAGAAATGGTTGAAGAGCACATTAGAGAAGGTTTATTTTGCATGTCATAAATTCTATAGGTAGTATACAATCATGGTGAGGCCCTCGTCAGCACACAAATATAAATGTTGATAGGTATAATATTGAGACATGCATGAAACTTTGTAAATGATGCATTTCATTCATCTTCGTAATGCACAATACGTATTAAAGACAAACTAGAAATTATTCTGAAAGTCCTTCATAGATACTTTAAGAAGTACTGATAAGTATGGTAGGGTTTGTTACCACATTTTTCTCCTTGTTATTCTCTAGTTTATCTCCTTTATTATTCTTTCGAGTCCAACAAAATTTCTCCTTATGCCCTAGTTTCCCATAGTACTAGCAAGGTCTCAATCCTTTGCATTGAGACATCTTCCCCTTTGATTTTCCTCTTGTTCTCCCACAATTTCCAAAACTATTTCCTGTCTTAGTTGTTCTAGCTCTACTTTCTGTGTTCAAAGCACTTCCTTATGTGTATCCACTCGAGATTTTCTTCACTCCAAATAACACCATTCACATCACCATATTTTAGGGTATTAGATCCAGAAACAAAATTACTCACAACCATTACCAAGCCACTCCATCTTTCAAACAAAGAACACAAAATCAAGAGAGCCCTAATTTCTTTGTCAAAATTAATATTCATAGAAGATAACTTACTAGTAAGGTATGTGCAAGATCATGGTGTGCCAAAAAGTGGTGATTTGAAAAATTTGTAGTTCTAAAATATCTCACACCATTTAAAAATCTATTCCAACTATTTTCTCACCCACCTTGATGCTAAATAAAAACAATTAATATCTCTATAAGGTCTACTATACCTTTTGATACCAAACCTATATGGTCAACTTTAAGAACATCCTAAAAATGTTCTTTTGGCCTATTTTAAAGTGATTTTTACTTCAAACATGTACCTGACGACTTTTTTTCACCAAAATTTGATGAGATGAAAAGGGTTTCTTAAGAATGTTCTTATCTTTCCATAAATGTAAGGTTTGTCAAATTATGAGTTCAATAAGTAATTATTACTTATTTTCTAATGGAGTTATGTATAAAGTGCTGACTGACACACTACTTGAAAAATAACTATAACTTTCAAATGACACAATATTTTTTAAATCCAAAAGATGCATCACATTCTATGTTTCTTCTACTATAAGGAAAAAAATGAAAAATTAAATTTTGTAGAGTTTTGAATTAGTTAAGGTGGTTAGACATGAGAGTTTTTATTCCAAAAATACTAAAGTCAAAAATTAATTAATTATTATTCATTTAGAATAAAAATACCCAAAAATATGTGTCACATCTAGGCATGAGTCTACTACTTATATCTAGAATATGTTAAAAAAATATTATCATTTGATTTTGATTAAGGTGGTCAGACATACGTCTACATCTTATTTTTGTTTTGAAATTTTTGTAATATTGCATTAAAATTCAAAATTTTGACTAATCAATTTTTTATTTTTTTCAATAAGTCCTAGTATTTTAGAAACTAGATTGAATTTTCTAGAGATTCTTTTCTCTCAACTTTTCAATATATAGTTAATAACAAGTAGAAAATTGCACATCAAGTTGACATAAACCTGATTTTGTAATTTTTTATTACCACTTAAGAGCATAGTTTGGTTGACCATGATCCTACACATACCCAATAACAATATATAACTCATTTAAATGATTTGTAACATGTCTACCTTCTTCCATCTTTATATTAAACAAATATTCATGAGAAATACCTTAATTTGAAGTAGAGGGCACTTTATACAACATTTCTAGGGTTTACATCAACTCTTCCAGTGTCTTCACTTTTGTAATGTTAAATGTCACTAATGGTGCTAGGCATAATCGAATGCTTCCAAGTTCCTTTCTATCTAGAATCTTCTAGTCCTCCTCTGTCATAGTTCCCTAGTTCTTCACTTTTCCTTCCAATGGCTTATATAAATCCTTCTAATCAAGATAGTCCTCCATTTACATTTTTCATAACTAAAAGTTCTTCCCATTAGACTTATCAACCTTCAATTTACTCTCATCTTCAATCATTTCCACTCAACCATGAGACTCCAACTCAACTGTGAGACCTTCCTACATAGGATAGTTAAATTTTTTTTACAATAGTCTGGCTAAAAGAAAAAAAGAAAGAAAGAATAGTTTGGCTCTGATACCACTTGTTAGGATTAACCACAGACAAAAATAATAGTTACATACAAATATAACCAATATCAAAAAATAATAGATCGCATAGAAGAGAACATAAGACACAAAGATTTAACTTGGTTTAACCAATCCCTGGGCTATGTCCACCAACAACAAGTCCAATATTATTATTATCTAGTGATTATAAACTGGAATCCCTTATAGCTCAATACCATTGCAAAAATCTACAATATCACCATACATTATGAAATCCCCAACCCTAAGCCTTTTTATACAATCTTTTTTTTCTTACAAAATTAGGTCTAGAATAATAGAAAAATAGTAGCCAACATATTTTACAATATAAGGTCATTTTTGGCTCTGGGGCCCCTGCCCCCCAAAAACCCCCATGGAAGTGTTGCCCCTTGATCCCACCCTATACATCTATAGGGAGTGCACCTAGACTATTGCCCCAAGACCCTGCAAGGGAGCCTCCCCTTGACCTCATCTTGGGGGCACTTCCCCCAAACCCCTATAGAAATAGTCTAAGTAGAAACCACACCAAATAAACCTCTGTGTCTGATTAGGCTCCACATCACAACACTGGTGTGGGTGCTTACCAATGGTATCATCATAGTGATTTGCATTACCCATGACATATGATACAACTCCAGGTGTTATCTTGATTCCATTTACTATTTTTAGGTAATGCATTATTAAGTTTTGCACCACTTTTGGCTCAACTTGGTTAAAAGAATCCCTAGACATTTTGAACTATACCTCATTAGTTACATCTATGGTTGACTGGAGATTAAAAACCTTAGTAATGGATTCAACATCAACTTTATATAGGATTTCTCCATCTATAATTGTTTGAGTGATAGGATCATATTTGGTTGTCAATTCCAATAATAAGTCCATTTCCAAAAAAATAGTAGGAACCACCAACTTCCCAAGGTCATATTGCCATACATTGTAGAAAGGGCTTCTTAAATTGGCTTAACCATACCATCTCCTAAAAATAACTAAACTCTTAACTATCATAGACACATCATGGACATTCTCATACTTATCCTTTAGATTTGGGTGTACTTCATTTTTTAGTATTTTCCATTCATTTGTGGCAGCCCTAGTTGTTTTAGACAATGGAAATTGGTCAATAAAATCACCTTATAGACATATTTCTATATAGTTGAGTTTTACAGAGTGCTTCTTGGATGACATTTTGAAAAATTCAAGCAACTAAGTAGGGCTTGGAGCTCTATTTCTATTTAGTAGACTAGGCAAAGGGTTTTGTAGTAATGACAACTTTGAATTCTCTATGAAAATATAAGAATTTTCACAAACCTTATGAAAGTAATAGTTTAAAAATTTGAGAGGATGGCTCTATTCCTTGATTTTTCTTTCACTAATAACATCACTCTAAAGCTTGCTTCAAATTATCCTTTTGTAGATAAATGTAATCGTCAAAATGTTGAATCATGAATGCATTAGGGCGACATTATAGAATAAGGTGACAAATTTTAATTCCTTAGAAGTGGCATTAGGACCATCAATTTGTGCAAAATAACTTTAGTTATGGAAAAAAAATCCTTTTCCTTCATTACAATACAAAATTTGAACTTCCCTCATTGTTTCTCTTATTTTCTACATTAAACAACTATTATCTCTATTTGACCTTCGTGGATGATCCATATGATCACCTAGGCTCAAATGTTCAACCAAGGAGACAAAAAATTGTAACTCCACATCATATCTTCTAAAAATTCATTTTTTTTGGAAGAATGATCCATGTGTCCTCACTTCATATTTTTTCAAGATAAATTTCAGGTCTCACGAAAACAAACAAGCCATTGATCTTTCTTTAAGATATCCACCCATCTTTGAATCTTTACACAAGAAATATTAATTCATAGTTTCTGATTTAACCATGTATATAATCTTCTTTTTAAAGTATCTTGTATTTGTCTCAGTGCTAGATGGACATGTGACAAGATATTGCATTTTTTAGTAAGTTTTAGTCAGTGACACAAAAATGTGACAGTTTCTCGATCTTTTCCTTTAGTGACTGCATGTTAGACCTACCATGCCAAATCCATTCTAGAGATACATGGACAAATGAGAATGATAATAAATTTTCTACCTCAATAGTTCCCACCATAGTTGTTTAAGCTCAGATCTTTTCCATGTGACATGATATTATATCTTTAGATCACTAGAGAGGGAAACATAGGAAGATGTGATAGCTATCAATCTTCTTCTTTAGTGATGAAGCATCACTTCAGAGCTTGGACATGCCATGTAACACATGCTTGCATCTTATGTTTTCACTTTCATCTTTGTCATCTCTTTCAAAAAGAAGACAACCATTGGATCCTGACCCTACTTCGCTTGTACACACAAAGGATTAATAATATTATTTATGAAAGTTAAAACATTTGAAAAAGGTGTGGGTCCTAAGCAAAAAATTTAAAGAGATGTTGTTGGAACCTCGGAACTTAAGGGGAACCCAACAAATGATACATCAATCCTTGTTAAGTCACATTATTGTAGAAGGATATCTCATAGGATCAAGAAATAATATTAAAACCTAGGAAAAGGGGAGATATTAGAAGTAATAGTTCATCAATATAACTGAGAGGGGGTGTGTGAATCAATTATATAAGAATCTTAATTCAATTCTTGATTTATCAACTAAAGTAAAGAGAAAACATAAATGTGTATACACAAATACACTAGATATGTTGACTAGGGAAACCCTTGAGGGAAAACCCTAATGGGAATGATGCCCACAAAATAATGTACTAATTTAAATATTCCTTTTTTAGAGGAGAGACTCTATTAAGAGTCTGTTACAATTATTAGTAAAAAGAGTCCCTATTATGAGACTTTGAATCCATTTTAGGAGATTCCAACCCTATTAGGAGTTGAGGAAGGCAGCTAAACCCACTATCCAAACAGTCTTCAAGATCAAATCAATCAACCCACTGTGCAATTGACCTCTATACTATTCTTTTCAGAATAATAGATGTAGAACAATCTTCTTCTTTCTTTCTTTATCTAGTAGGTTAGATTTCTTCACTTTCAGATCATTCAAATAGATCTGGAACTCATCTGTAACCCTGGAGGTTACTTACACACATAGCAGATTACTCTACTCTTCTCCTTCGCAATTTGCAAGACTGCTCAGCTCATTGATCATACCAAAATGATGATAAGAATTTTGAAAACACTTTTCCTTTGTACCATACTCAATTATTAACTTTCTGAGTCAGCTCCTCATACTTAACATTATTTTGAGTTGGCTCCATATTTAATTAAATGAAATACACATTTAATTAACGTTGTCAGCTCTTAGTTGATCACAAACTTTCACACATGTGGCTTCTGTACTTGCACACTTTATGACATCACCACTTGTTAGTCTATTTGCTCCAGTTAAGTACACTACCATTTGTTCCAAACACAAAGTTTTATATTGAACAAACAACAGAGACTATTTTCCTGATGCTATGTTTCCCTATGGTTCTCTATAAATTACTGATATCTTATGTACAATGTCAATTTAGGTTTTGTGCACTTGGCCACATGTCAAATACATGTTGTAGTACCTTTTGTTAATTGTGCATAGGAAAATATGCAATGTGGTGTCTTTAATTCACAAATCTTAGTCTGCTACTCTATCAGTCTTACTATGTTGTCATCAATGACAAACACAGTCATAACACTATTCTTCATTGCTCGCCTATAGCATCAGCATTCATGCTAATGGGACCAAATTCTTATGATATGCGAACCTTATCTTAAATTACTAAAAATGTAACTTCAAAATATAAGGCTTGAAGGGTTTTCAACTTCAAGATAATTTTTAAAAAAAGAACATGCACATATAAAACCTAACTTTGACCAGACAAAGAAAGAAAACCTTGCCAACATAGAGATTTTCTAACTTGTAGAAAAATACTGCTAATAATACCTTTTTCCATTATGTTTTTTTGACTAGTTCCTTTCTTAGTTGTTTGATTCTAGAATTACTCTCATTTGATCATTTGCAACTAGTTGAAGAGATTGAGCGATAGTGAAGAAATATCTCAAGAAATAGTGTCATATTTGACAATCTATTACAAATACATAATGGTTACATGGAAAGAGACCTGAGAGAACACTCCAAAAATAGGAGAATTATCCATGGTATAACCTACTACTAAATGTTGAAACTTATGGAAGAGAGAAGAGCTTTTTAGTCAAACATGTTTTAAAATTATGCTATGGTAGGAGATCCATAAAATAGAGATGAGGAAGATGAGGAAATTATATAACATATTGTGCTAACTTAGTTACAACCTTCAAAGATCCATAAGATAGAGATGAGGAAGAGGAGAGAGAGAGGAAGAAGGGAGAGGGGGAGAGAGAGAGAGAGAGAGAGAGAGAGAGAGAGAGAGAGAGAGAGAGAGAGAGAGAGAGAGAGAGAGAGAGAGAGAGAGAGAGAGAGAGAGAGAGAGAGAGAGAGAGAGAGAGCGAGAGTAGAGTGTGGACCCCATACTTGCACTAATTTGAGTACTATAGATGAAGAAAACCCCAATTTACTTTTGGTAGACGCAGATGACATCTCTCAATGAACATCAAACTCCACTAGAACCACACATGTACCATTTCCCTATTTACACTATGCACCTTTGGTGACATTTCTTGAAAGTCTACTAGTTTAGTGTTGAGCTAAAGAAAATATCAAAAATAATATAAAATATAAAACTCATTCAAAAAACAAAAAACATAAGATATGACACACATATTTATAGTGTTTCATCTAGCTAATTTAGATTACATCCACTCTTCAAGTAGGGAAATATCTCTATTTGAATTATAATTCTTAGTACAATACAAAAGCAACAGATTTATTGTTTATGCACATATACATTCTTCATTCTTAGTGGAAGACAAAAAGACTTGGAAGAGGAAGAGATGAAAATGATTAGGCATGGAGAGATGTTACAATATTCCTCTTCCAATAATTGATATGGTCTCCCACTTAAAGTTCAATCGATGCTACATAGAGATATATCCTACTTGTAATTCTTATGGTTATGTCATGACAATGACGAGAGAAGCTCTAAAGAATTCAAACTTCTCTCAAGGTACAACCTTTGTAAACTTTGTATCAATCTTCTCTAACTATACTCTTCCCTCTTTAGGAGCATGATAGATGAGGTGAAATCTGGTTTCTATGTACTTTGTGTCACTGTGGAAAGCTTAATTTTTTATCCAAATGAATTTCACTCCTACTATCAAAAAATAAAGTAAAGTTGGATTGATTAAATCCCAACTCATGAAACAATAGCTATAACTATATCAACTCTTTAGCCCCCTCATTAAGAAAAATATATTCAACCTCGATAGGGGAAAGAGAAATAATTTGTTTCTTATGAGAAGTCTAGCTAAGCGCTGCCACAATAAAACTAAACACATAGCTTGTTATAACCATCCTTTTATCTAATTCTCCATCCATATCAAAATCAACATATCTGCAAATATAAGGGGTCTTACTATTAAAACATAAAACATGAGAGGAAGTGCCTTTCAAATACCAAAGAATCTATTGAATTTCTTGCCAATGAGTTTTACTTGGATTAATCATAAAACCACTTCTGACTCCCTCTGCATGAGCAAGATCTGGATGGGTGATAACCATTTGCATACATTAAACTCCCAACTACTGAAAAACAGGGAATACCATCCATCTTAGATTTTACTTCTAGAGTGGAAGGACACATCTTTGAATACAATAACAAATGATCAGCAAATGGAGTGAACTGATTTGGCATTTGACATATTAAACTTTTCTAACAATTTAAAAGTATATTTTTCTTAAGATAATCTGATTTCCATTTTTTTTCTCTATTTCTAAATATATCCATCTCAAGAATCTTCTTCACTTGCCTTAAACATTTCATGGCAAAATGAAGAGCTAAATGCATCTTCATCTCATGAATGACTCGTATACTATTTCTAGTAGTCAACATATCATCAACATATAGTAGTGAAATCACAAACTCACCTATAGGAAACCTTTTGTAGTAAACACATGGGTCTGATTCATAGCAAGTGAATCCTTCTTATGTCATGAAGTTATCAAAATTTAGGTACCGTTGGTGCAAAGCTTGCTTCAACCCATATAAAATCCTCTTTAACCTACAATATAAATGCTCTTGCCCCTGTTTAATGAATCTCTTTGGCTGTTCCATATACAATTCCTCCTCAATATCCCCATGTAGAAATGCTATTTTGACATCGAGTTTCTCAAGCTCAAGATCCCAAGATGTTGCTATGCCTAAAATCAATTGAATAGGTTGCATTTTTACAATTGGAGAGAAAATTTCATTTAAAATTGAGACCTTTTTGTTGAGAAAATCTATTCACTACCAATATGGCCATGTACCTTTTATGTCCTCCATCTTCCTCTTTTATCTAGTAGACACATTTATTTTTTAGAGCTTTATGATCTGGAAGTATAGGAACCAAATCCCAAGTTTGATTTGCAATTAATGAATACATTTCATCTTTAATAGCATCCATCTAGTGAACTAAATTTATATCATTACATGCTTGCTTAAATGTTTGTGGCTCTACCTGATCAAAAAAAAAAAAAAAAAAACTCATAGTCATCAAATTTCCTTGGATGCTTTCTCTCTTTAGTAGATCTCCTTAGTTGTGTATGCTAGTCATTTATACCCTCTTCATTGCTAGTATAAAAATTAGGATCAGTGCCCTATTCAAGTTGAATATTATGGTTACCAAAATTTTGATTATGCTAAATCAGAGAAGGGCATTGGACATTATAAGTTCCTTGTGGCATAGCTTGTTGTTGGTGTTTTGATATTGGGCTAATAGAATCAAATTGATGTTGAGTCTCTATGTGCAGTAGAAAGGAGACCGCAAGCTAGGAAATAGAAGCAAATTAAGGTTTTATAGTTGGAGAATGTGGCTAATCTATTGTGTATTCACTGCCCATTAATGAATTATGCATAGGAGTATGAGGCTGCAAGTTGATAACATCACCTGGAATGTGTGCTATATGTGTGGAAATCGTAGTGCTCAGTGTTTCAATTTCAAGTTAAAACAAAGCCCTATGCTTTGTGCCTACAACATGAATATTATGTAAGGTAACCATAGTGGGAGGTATTTGAAAATGGGTCTAGGAGGGAATATTATATTATATAGATTGTGGAAGACGGGAGCAAATAGCGTGAGGTGAAGTCATGACAGTAGTAACTGGATTAAAAGTAACTCAACCAGTCTTGTTAGAGTATGCTCCATTATCAAATAAATCATATTCAAAATAACTACCAGAAGTATGAACCATTTCATGCAAACCTGAGAATGATTTCTCATTGAAAATAACATCATGATTATGAAAAACTTTATGAACTACTGGATCTCACAAGTGGAAACCATACTAATCTTCACCATACCTTTGCATGTCTTCACTAAGTAATGTGGCTACGACATCATTGAATTTCAGCTTTCTCTTGACTACTATTGAAGTGCTCACAACCCTTACTACACCTTCCCAACTATTTGGAAGTGAACATAATAATAAAATGGCTTTTATTTCATCATCTAATGGTATATCAACTAAAATGATTTGACTGGGTAATGTATTAAACTCATTCAAATGATTCAACATTACTCCCCCTTCTTTCATTTTTAGATTATATAGTTTCTTCATCATAAAAGATTTATTCAATGTTGAAGGTATCTCATATAATGAAGACAATTTCTCAACTAGCTCTCTAGTTGTCTTCTTAGCTGAAATGTTAAACAACACATTACTAGAGAAAGCTAAGAAAATCATTGCCCTTACTTTCAAATCCAACTTTTCTCATTCTTTGTCTATTAATGATCCTTTTCCCTTTGTGTTACCAAGCAACGTAGGTTGTACATATTGCTTGATCAACAAAGACTCTATATGCACTTTCCATAGCCCAAAGTTTTGCCTAGAAAACTTTTCGATTTTCCACTTATCCACCTCATCCATGGTGCTTGTAAATCTTTATCAATTTCTAGAAAATCAAATGAGCATAACCAACTCTGATACAAATTATTGAGCTAAAGAAAATACAAAAAATAATATAAAATCTAAAACTACTTTAGACAAAAAAATACATATGATTTAATAAACATATTTATAGTGGTTCATCTAACTAATTGAGATTACATCCACTCTTCAATCAGGGCAATATCTCTATTTGAATTATAATTATGAATACAATACAACAACAATATATTTATTTTTTATGGACATATACATTCTTCATTCTTAGCGGAACACGAAAAGACTTGGAAGAGGAAGAGATGACAATGATTGGGATTCATTGTCTAACCATTAGGGCTATTAAAATATTGTTTTTCCAATAACCTTTACATTTATCATGTATTTTACTTGCAATTAATTATCATTTATAAGGTAGGGGTCAAATGGAGGGGGTTTGGGCTCTATATTTAAGGAACAACATGCCCCATGATTTTTTTTTGAGGGTGCTACAACTTTAATTGGAATATTTTCCTAAAAGATAGGAGCTCCTACTTTTTAGTTGTTTTATTTTGAGTCAGTGAAAATGGGTGGGGCTAGAAATAGCCCCACTAGCTTACAAGAAAATTTTGCCACGTGTTAGCAATCTGCTCATCTTTTTGCCACCAAAAGAGTCTTGCCAAAATAATTTGGAAAGAAATACAATTTTATTTATTTAATCTTTCATACAGTCCTTATTGTGCATGCAAAGCCATAACAAAAAAATTGCACAAAGCCAACACAAGAAGCCAGTAGAGGGCTAGAGATGAAGATGAGTGCTATATTTTTCAAATAATATTTGCTATTGTTTCCATTGACTTTCTTTGCCAGATTTTTCTATTTCATTTGTTTTCCATTTGAAAAATGTTCCAATTTTGTCAAAAAGTCTATCCTGTAATAGATCTATTTTTTAAAAATATAGAACATTTTTTGTTCATGGCTTGATGTAGTTGGTGCAATGATTATTGTTATTTTTCATACAATTGAGAAGTGTGAAAATAAATATTAAAAAATTGATACAAACATATAAAAAAGTGAAGTATCATATAGCTTTCAAAAAATCAAAATAATGTATACACTTAAATTAAATATTGTTATACACAATAAAATTTATCACACACACACACACACACACACACAAACACACACACACACACACACACACACACACACACACACACACACACACACACACACACACACACACACACACACACACACACACACACACACACACACACACACACACACACACACAAATACAAATAGAGAGAGTCATGGAAACATAATAAATGACAATACTTTGAAATAAAATTTCATATCCAATCTCAACATATCAATAAAGGACAATGTGGGCTAAATTTTCATTTTCTACACTTCACGTTTAAATAAAAGTAACACGAGTTTCAATGAACCACCAAAACATAATCCATAATCAAACTTTCTATCAAATAAATTAGCTAAAAATAGCTTCTATTTGTTTATCATATTGGCATCCTTTCAACTCATGTGATAAGAAACTAGTTCGTAGATTTCCACACAATTCAAATGGAATAGTCATTAAAGAAAATGAAAAACAAAATTCTATGTCTATGTCAATATCAAATGAAGCATCTACCTAAACTTGAGTTGATGCCAACAAAATCTAGCGTGCTTCTAATGGGGCAAAGGGCTAATGATCGCAAGGACAGACATGAATATACATAAAGAAGAGGTATCTGAAGAGGATAGTAGATGGAGAAAAAGATAGAGATAGGAGAGATGGAAGATATGAATATATAAATAATAGAGATTGAGAGAGGGATAGATAAAAAGATAGAGATAGAAAGTGATATTTAAAGAGGTAGAGATGAAGAGATATATATGGATAGAGAGTAATAGAAATATAGTCAGAGTGAGGGAGAGATGAAAGAAAGATGAGGAAGAAATTATGAAGATGTGCACATTTGAAGGTACACCATAGATATATGCAAAGGTAAGGGAAAAATCCCATTATCCACTTAGTTATATCTATTTCAAATATTTGATAACTCATTTGTATAAATTTTAATTTTCTTTTTTTTTTTGGATATAAATCCAATTTGAAAATTATAGAAAACTTGAGCTAAAGAACCATGAATAAAATCACTTGTTAAATGTTTTGAAAATTATAAAAAATTAGAATTAAAGATGCATAAACAACATCATTTTCTAAATAAGTTTTAAAAAATTCAAAAAAATTCATTATTGATGCTCCACATCTAGTTTACATGGACATCACATATTAAGGTGTCATTGGTGAATACATTGTTGGAAATAACCAAGACTTGCTAGGTTACTGAGAGGGGAGGGGTGAATCAATAACCTCAAAAACTTTAAATCAATTCAGCACATAACCATATAAATCATTCACCATTCATTCTTCTAATCTACTACATGCATGAGAAAAGATAAACATTCATAACACATGAACACAATATTTTGGTGACCGAGAAACCTTCCAAATAGAAAGTAAAACTGGGGTAGAATGATACCCACAAAACTTCACTACTGCAGTATAAAGTTGGCCTGTTAGAACTTACATTGACCACTTCTGATGATCTACCTTGTTAAGAGCAATTTGGACTGCTAGGTCCACCTTGTTAGAGGTTTTACAAACATACAATGAAGTATGCACTCTATTAAGAGATTTATACAAAGACTATTAAGTCTAGCCTATTAAAGGATTTGGAAAACTGATTCACCTGTCAGGATGAAATAGTAGATCTGACTTACAAGTTAATTGCCAATTAGATCTTGAAGTACATATCACCTCTTGTGACTAATATGTCTTTTGCTGCTCCTTGATAACCTTGTTGAATTCTCTGCTCTGCTACTAATTCACATTCACTCTTCTCAAAACATTACATGTTCATTCGTTAACATCATCTTTATTATTTTGCAAATGATACAATACATTACATATATACCATTCCAATAATTACAATTGCAAGGTCGGCTAAAACACAAGTAAACAAAATATTTCTAAGTCAGCCAAATAGTAGAAAACTCAAGCTCTTCAAGATGACTCAGTGACCTTTTAATACTCGGTGTCCACTGCATTACTTGGCATCATTATGCTCTTAGTAGAAGTAGAAGCACGGTCCATACTAATGTTGGGCCCATTTGCCGTTGCACCAAAAGCCATGACTATTAGTGAACATGGAACACCACATAATTAACCACCTGTGGGCAGGGGAGCGCTTCGCATCACCCAACAATCTCCCCCTCGACGCGCATACTAGGTGCTTACGTGGGTCGGGATGGCACCGGAGAGATTTGAACCCATGACCAGGCCAAAACCAGGCTCTGATACCAATTGTTGGGCCCATTTGCCGTTGCACCAAAAGCCATGACTGTTAGTGAACATGGAACACCACATAATTAACCACCTATGGGCAGGGGAGCGCGTCGCATCACCCAACAACTAATCACACAACGTAGCTTGGAACTCGGTAACCATTGGAGACTCAGTAGATATAGTGATACTTGGTAGAAACTGAATCCTTCGTTTACCTTGCTATCACTCAATAAACACTACACATCCATCACTTGGTAGAAACTAACTTCACATCATGCAAAATGATGACTCGTTAGACACTGTGAAGCTTGGTAACCATTATCTACTTGGTGAACTCTGTAAGCTCGATATACACTACTGATCTACACACTCACTTGGTAGCTTCGAGAATGCTTGATGTGAACTACTTAACTGTTGAACTTACAAGGTAACCACTGTATGCTTGGTATAAATTGCAAACCGAGTGATGAGCTCGGTAAGCATTCAAAATCAAATAAATGTTGTCACTAATGACAAATACTATTAGAATCTGAAAAGATTGATAACCCAAAAAACTAGTGCAAAGAATAGATATCTAAACTATGAATGCAAATGATATAAAATCAAAATAGCAACATAGAGTTAGTCTCCAAGAGAGTTTTGCAAATACTGGAAGCAAAATAGCATTAAGAGGATGCAAAAGAAATCAATCCCAAATACAAGCTAGGTAGCATGCTTATATAGACTAGGAAGAGGAAGGAGGTGGCAACATCGACCAATGAGGAGCAACCATCTATCAGACTAAAGATAGCAAAGTATCTTCCTAAGATAGCTAATGGATGCTAACATGTAGGAAGGTGACACCTCGCAACCACTTTCTAAAGAAGACATGCTTTATTAACCTAAGCAAGATTATTAAAAGTGTAGGAAAAAAAGTAGTAATAAAGGGAAAAATAAATAACCCACTAGGAAATAAAAAAACTACACTAACACCCCCCCATAAGTGAAGCTTAGGTGGATGGAGAAATGGGTCCTAGGAAGTTAGGCCTAATGAGGTACCCATGTACATAAAATTCCCCCAAAAGAGAGAGAAGAGACCCCCAAAAATAATCAGGACTCCAAGTGAGAGGAAGAGCCCCCCCACAAAAGATGAAGCATCTCGCACCCCTAGCAAAGCTCACAAATGAAGGAACTTGCTCTCAGTGAAGGGTTTGGTGAAGATATCAACAACCTACTTAGATGTCAGACAATAGTGAAGGTCGATGACATAACCATGGATGAGCTCCCAGATGTAGTGCATGTGGATCTCAATGTGTTTGGTCCATTGATGATGGACCAGATTCTGTGAGATCTGAATGGCACTCTAGTTGTCACAAAATATGACTGATGGCCATTTGATCTAGATACCAAACTCAGTGAGAAGATGTTGAAGCCAAATGGCATCAGTGGCAGCATTCACAACCCCTTGATACTCAGCCTCAGTAGAAGATAGAGCAATAGCAAACTGCTTCTTGCTCGACCAACAAATAGGACCAAAACCAAGTGAGAAGCTATAACCTGAAGTAGACTTGTGATCTAGAGAATCACCTCCCCAATCTGAATCTATGTAGCCCACCAAATCAAGCTCAATACCTATTGCATAGTGAATCCCATAACTATGAGACCCTTGAATGTAGTGAAGGATCTGCTTGGCTGCTTTCTAGTGTAGCTCATGAGGCTCTTGCATGAATCAAGAGACCATGCCTATAGCTTATGAGATGTCAAGTCTCATATGAGTCAAATAAATGAGACTCCCAAAAAGTTGGCGATACAAGGTGCCATCAACAAGTGGAGAAGAATGCTAAGCCTCAAGTTTGACTCTAGAAAGGAAGGGAGTTAGAGCAGGCTTACAGTCAGCCATATGAAACCTCAAGAGTAAATCTAGAGCATACTTGGACTGTGTGATGGTGATCCCAGAAGGAGACTAAAAGATCTCAATCCCAAGAAAGTAATGCAATAAGCCCAAGTCAGTCATCAAGAAACTATCTTGAAGGGCAACTTTGACAGCCTTTGATCTGATTAGGATCTAGGACTATTACGGAGGAATGCTTAAAATTATTTCATAAAGTAAAATTTCAAAGCATTAATTAGCAAATTAACACAACTTAAATGCTGAAATGAACAAAGCATAAAAAGGTAATGACTGAAAGAAAGAGAGTAGAGAGACATAAGACAAAACACGATTGATAACGAAGTTCATCCGCGGGTCGGACTACATCTTCGGGTCCTACTCCAATAGAGGGACCAATCCGATTTGCTCCAAAATCAATTACAAGTGTTCAAGATCTTCCCTTCAAGCACAATTACAGCATTACTCTCTAATGTGAAGGAATAATCATCAAGTCTCCAAGATCATAATCTCCTTCTCATCACCTGGATGCTTTTCCAAAGCCTACTACCCCCATTTTATACATCAAATTTAGCCAAAAATGGGTTAAAACAATTAACCAACAAAATCCCCCATTTTGGTTACATATTTCGAATTTACCCCTTTTACCATTATTTTGTTATGATTTGACACCAAAATTAAGGGTTTGTTTTCAACAAATACCCTTAATTAAATAAGCTTGGGCGGATTTGTTATGAATAGATAACAACTCTTCCCTTAATATTATATATGCCATAAATAGCCCATTGGTTGGCCTTAATTTTAGGAGGCCAATGGTTAGGAGTTCAACTCCCATTATCTCATTCCTTTAATTCGAATTAAATAGCTATTTTAATTCGAATTTGAATGTTTTCCCTTTCTTTATGATTTTGTGATGTCATGCTGACATCATCAAAACTCATACTTTTTCTTGAATTTGAAACCATCATAACTTTTATATCCGATCTTCGTTCCTGATGAAACGAACGCCATTGGAAAGCTTTTGACAAGCTCTTTCATTTGGAATCCATTGTCAAATACTTTTGAGATGATTATTTTTTCACCCTTTTATGACCTTTGGTCCCAGTTTGACCATTTTGACTAGTCATAATTTTTGCACTTGAACTCCAATTTTGATCGTTCGAGTTATGTTGGAGTCAAAATTGTGAACACTTGTAATGATGTTGATTCTTGGAGCATTGGGGACATTTTACTTTTCAGTAATTTTTATCCCCTGGATCAAAGCCTCCCCACTGAAGAGCTTTCAAACCTCCGAAAGTTTGGATTACTCAGAAAGATGGTGAGGGTATAGTTCCCTCACTTTACCAATCTCCATCCATCTTGCCTTACTTGGATGCATCCCCTTCAATCCCACTCGGAGGTATTCAACTGGTCCTCTTTGTGAAGTTCTGACATTCCTGTCAAGGATGACATCTTGTGGCAATTTTGACATGTACTCTGGTGAAAGGTCATCAACTGATGGAACCTAAACACTAACATCTTCATCCAAGATCATTGGAGGCTCATACAACTTCAGATTCTCAACATTGACAACTAAGTAAATTTGCATGTATGGAGGACGATTAAGGTGGAAAGCATTGTTACCAATCTTCTCTAAGATTTCAAAAGGACCATACCTGATAGGCTTGAGCTTCCTTCCTTCACCTTGCATTCTTTCCTTACTGATATGTAACCAAACTCTGTCACCAACTTGGAATTGGTGATCAATACGATGCTTATCATGGCGAGCCTTCTATTTTGCTTGGCTCTACTCCAACTGTGCTTCTACTGCCTGATGGATTGCTTGGACCTTCTGGATGAACTTTAAAGCCTTTTCTACATCATGGCGTCCATCTACAACATTGTCCTTCCCAAAAGAAAAATCCATTGGTGTCATAAGCAAGTAACCGAAGCAAGTCTCAAAAGGAGACATCTTTGTAGAAGAGTGCACCGCATGGTTGTAAGCATGTTGCACATAATGAAGACTTTCATCCCACAACTTAGGATGTTTGCTGCAGTAGCCTCTAAGTAGATGCACAACTGTCCTGTTCACTACCTCTGTCTGTCCGTCGGTCTGCGGATGGAAGGCTGTACTCTTCTTCAACTTGGTGTCCATGAGTTCCCACAAAGATGACCAAAATTCCCCTAAGAATCAAGAATCCTGATCCGATACAATAGAAGTAGGTATCCCAAAATGAACCCATACATTTTGAAAGTACAAATGAGCTATCAGTTCAGCAGTGACTTGCTTTTTACAATGCATTAAAATACACATTTTGCTGAACCGATCAACTACTACATATAAATAATCACGACCCTTCCTAGACATAGGTAAACCTCCTACAAAGTCCATAGACACACTTTCCCATGGATGAGATGGTACAGGTAATGGTGTGTACAAACCCAATTTCCTATTACTTGGTTTGCTAGTTGCACACATTACACATCCTTTTATATACTTAGTGACAGTTTCCTGCATACGAGGCCAGTAACAATATTTTTGCAATTGAGCTAATGTCTTACTTACCCTGAAATGCCCTACAATCAAAGAAGTGTGTGCTTCACGAATTACATGTGCATGTTCATCTTTAGGAATGCATAGTTTTCCCAAGTGGTATAACAAATTGTCCTGCACATAGTAATCTTTCTCTTCCACATGTTTACCCTGGATTAAAGCTGCATAGATATCCTTAAAGTTCTCATCATTAGCATATTGTTCCTGAAAACTTTCATGAACCATAGAACTATTTTGAAGGATTATCAAAGCATTCTGAACAGGAGGTCTAGACAGCATATTTGCTACTTTGTTATGGGAACCCTTCTTATACTTAATTACCAAATGAAACTATTGTAGAAAACCCATCCACCTAAAGTGCCTACTTTGTTGCAACTTAGATTGTGAGTGCAAATATTGTAGCGGCTGGTGATCAGTGTGGATTATAGTTTCTTTTCCCATTAAGTAATGTTTCCATTTTTTAACACTTTGAACTAAAGCATAAAGTTCTTTATCATACGTAGGATAGTTACTTACTACTGCTGAAAAAGTTTTAGAGTGGTAGCAGACTGCTTTACCTCCTTGCATGAGTACATCTCCCATGGAAAACTCGCTCGCATCTGTCTCAATCTCAAATGGTTGATGTAGATCAGGTAGAGATAACATTGGTGCAGTGCTCAGCTTTTCCTTTAAAGTGTCAAAAGCCTTTTGTTGTGGACCTCCCCACTGAAAAGTTGCCTTGGTACTGGTCAATGCGTGCAACGATGATGCAATAAAAGAGAAGTTTGCAATGAACTTCCTCCAGTACTGAACTGCACCTAAGAAACTCCTGACTTCTGTAACTGTACTTGGTTTAGGCCATTTTACAATGCATTCAACCTTCGCAGGGTCTACTTTCAATTGACCATTCCCTACGACATAGCCTAAGTACACAAAAGATGTCTTTGCAAATTCACATTTTGACATCTTTACATATAGTTTTTCTTTTCTCAGTATATCAAATACTTTCTTTACATGAATTACATGATCATCCCAAGACTTACTAAATACAAGAATATCATCTAAATAGACTATGACAAAGTCATCAATAAAGGGACGAAAGACATCATTCATGACTCTCATGAGTGTAGCTAGTGCATTACAAAGCCCAAATGGCATGACCAACCACTCAAAAAGTCCTTGTTTTGTCTTAAAAGCAGTTTTCCAAATATCACTTTTTGCAATTCTTATTTGATGGTATCCACTACGTAAGTCTAGCTTAGTGAAATAAATTGCATGCTTCAATTGATCAAGTAAATCATCAATTCTAGGAAGAGGGTACCTGTTCTTTACCGTTATCTTGTTCAAAGCCCTGTAGTCAATACACATTCTCCAAGTCCCATCTTTCTTTGGAACCAACACAATAGGAGAACCACAAGGAGAAGTACTAGGACGGATAGCTCCTTTCTCGACCAACTCTTGAACTTGCTTCTTGATTTCTTCATTCTGCAACACTGATAAGCGGTACATGCCAATATTAAGAAGTGGTGCATCTTGTTGCAACTGGATCTCATGTTGTATCTCTCTCTTAGGAGGCAATCCTTTCGGTTCCTAAAACAAGTCATTGTAAGTGGAAACAATTTTGACCATTTCAGATTTATGTTTTGGATCACATCTCTTAAATGCCTCAGATGTTTCATCTTTTTTGGCTTTTACAATCATCAATACAAAATTCTTACTAGAATTAACTAACCTTTTTCATTTGACCAGCATTGACTAATGCCAAATTAGTCTTAACCTTATGTGCCTGTACAATGTATTCAATATTTTCTTTAAACAAATGATACTTATTTTCCCTCTTATAGAAGATAGCCTGTCGATGATACAAATAGGGACTCTCAAGTACAAGACCACAAATATCTAAAGGGACTACATCAACTTCTACCTCATCCACAAAGTTTGCAGTGATAGCAAATCTTAACTTGCATTGTTTAGTTACTTGTAACTGTGCATCATTGCAAACCCATCCAAGAGGGTATGGTTTTGGATGAGGTGTTGTAGTCAAATTAAGCTTTTTAACAACTTCTTCAGATATCAAATTAACTTGAGAACTTGTATAAAATAATGTATCTGTAGACACCTAAAAATCCTTTAGAAAATAAAGTATTTTTATTTTCTGAAAAATTTTCGATGACATCATCATTTATTAATTAATTAATTATTTAATTAATTAATTAATTAATTTTTATGCCATTAAATCCTTTTATCTTAATTAAAAATATTTAATTAAAGAATCCCTCCCAAAAATGTTTAAATCTTATTTAAACATTATTTCCTTATTTATTAATTATTTAATTAATAAATTGACCAAAAATCCTAAAATAAATAAAAAATTTATTTTTTGCCCAAAACTTGGCCAATTTCCTTATGACCAATAACCTCTTCCAAAATCTTCTAATCCTTCTTTAATTTTGATTAAAGGCTAATCCCATCATTTCCTACCCCTAATCCCAACTCAAAATATTTAATTAAGATTAAATATTAATCCTCATGTTTATTAAAAAAGTTTTAATAAATATCTCCTCAACCCAAACCCTTGAAATAAATAAAACTTTATTTATTTCCTAAAAATCTAATTTATCCTCATCCTAAGAAGTTCTAGACTCTTCTAGAAAGTCTTCATCCTCATCCTTAGGAAATTCTAGACTATTCTAGAAAGTCTTTATCCTCATCCAAAATCTAGACTCTTCTAAAAGATGTCTTTAAACCTAATCCTAATCCCCTCCTAACCTTGTCACATTCCCTAAACATGGGTTAAGAATTACTAACCCAAGCCAAAGTTAACAAATATCTCCTCCTTCACCCACCCTCATTAAATGCCATCCACTTGCCTATCCCTAAGCTAATCCTAAACCATCCTAATCCATCCTCTAATCATTTTCACAAGCCTAAGCAAGCTTAAAACCTTCCTAATCAAGTCCAAGTCGAATTTGCTCTCATCACCCTCAAAATATCTCAACCATAAAACTTTATGAAGTCCACTAGGTCATAAATGACTCTTACAAGCCCTTTTATTGCTCTTACAAGTCATTATGAGGGTCTTTATGAAGATTTTATCTCTTGAGCCTCCTTTGTTGACTCATCCTTGCCCTTTCCTCCATCCTCTCACCATGTGACATGTGTCACTCCTTGATTGGCTATAAGGAAGCACAATCCATGTGCTCTCCTCTCATGCAATCTGAGCCTTCCATAAGCTTTTTCCCATCCTTGCATCTTAGCCCTCAATCCCTCAAGCCTCTTGCCTATAAATTGGATCCTTCCCCTTTGCAAAATAACACAATCCATGAAGTAAAGATATAATGCTATTTTGAGAGCCAAATCCATACTAAAGCCATCTATCCACACCAAAAATCCACAATCATCCATTGAAGCCCTTTTTGAAGCATAAAGCTTGAGCATACATCCTATCTATTTAGACAAAGCTACTCAAGAAGAGAGCTTCTTATTGAGAGAGCCCATTAATGGCTCATATTTTCAATTAAGAGCTCATCTTAGTCTATCTTGAAGTTTATGAATTTTGTTTAGTTTGTAGAAGCTTTATTTAAATTTGGTTTCTATTAGCATACTAACATTGCTCATATACATTTTGGCACGCCCGGTGGGACCCCGCATGGGTCATCTTCATTAGCTTTTTTAGTCAAAGTTTTGTATGTTATTTGCTGATTTTGGCTAATTTTTCTTATTTTTGTGATTGGTAGGATTGTATAAATTGGTTTTGTAGGTCCACATGAGCATGAAGAAGACAAAGGAACTCATAATCTATCTCATAGTGTTTGCAGATTTTTCAAGCTTATAGGTGGACAAAGAACTTGAAATTCTTCTTCCTCTTCTTGTCTATATTCTTCTTATTCCATCTACTTCTTCTTCTTCTTCTTGTGGGAGATCTTGGCCATTTTTTTTAAGGAAGCAAAATCATACACACTTCTTTTTAGTGCTTAAAATGAACCCCCAAATCATACTTAATTCCATCGAAAAATTAAAAATTTGCAAGAAAGAAAAAATCTTTTAACAAGTGAAACTAAACCAATCTAATCATTTTCATCCTTGCAACATCAAGGTTTTAGATGCATTCATGCAAAATTAGGAACACTTCATTTTTGGGAATTTAAAAAGAACTTCAAGTTTCCATTTCAAAAGGTTCAAAATCAACACTAAGTGCACACTAAAGTTCTTTTAAAAAATCTCATGAAAACTAAGAGTCCTAAATGGTTGCCAAAATTGTCCTAAAAAGCTTTGTTATTTGTTCCAAACAAATGTCTTGTTGCAAAATCTTGAATGTTTCTTAGGTTTTTCATGCATCAAAACAATCTAGGAATATCATTTTTGGGCTTAAAACATGCAAACTAGCACACAAAATCTTGAATGAAAAGCAAAGTCCAAAGAGTCATTTTCACTTTTGAGTCCAAAACAATCTTGAATGATCTAAGGTTAAAACAAAGCACTTCACAGTTCTTAAAACAACACAAAAAATCTCAATCTTGAATGCTCAAAGGAAAAAACTTGAATGTTTAATCGCTTGTCTTTGAATGCATGTTGCTAAAATCACTCTTGAATGCCATGGATTAAAATCAAATTTTCCTTGAATGCACCTTAATCTCGCTCACACTTCATTTGGGCATAAAAATTGGACAAATCTTAATGTGGAGGGCCTCCGGGCGCGCGCTTGAAATTGAATCTCACACACTTTTGTTTTGGGCTTAAAACAAAATCACACTCAATCTTGAATGCCTTAAATAAAATTAATCGATACTTGACGTGGAGGGCCTCCGGGCGCGCGAGTTTGCTTTTGTTGACTCTAACTCTTCTTATTGTTCGCATTCTTCAATCGATTTACTTTTGTTGGCGCTTCAAGTTGGAATTGAATATTGTCTCTTAAACATGAGTGCTTGCAAAGTCTAGATTAGCACACATAAGCGTCAGTTGGTAAAAGAACAAGCATATTTTTTAGCCCAAGATCATCCAAGTCTTCTCTCCCCTTGTCGTCTTTCGAGGCCATCTTGGGTGCATAAGATTAGGATCCAAAATCTTGTCTTAGCTTTTTAGGAGGCCTGCTTGGGGATTTCATCACCCCTTGGGACGACCTCAACTCCAGTGTTCCGACGGAGTATAAAGATCGGGAGGTGAATCCAAAGACACCTCTCTTGGGATCAAAATTTTGTCACTCGGGCTAAGCCTCAAGGAACTTTATACCCTTGAGAAGTGAAAGAGGAGAAGTGGGTTACCGCTCCTCTCGGCTGTGTGACATCTTTTTGGTTTCATCTATGGATTTGGGCCTCACGTACCTTGCGTATATCGAGGACTCCCTAGCTAAACCAAATTTCATCCTTGTAGAAAGCTTCCTAGGATATTGGTGTGTTTGACGTGCTTGCTCCAAAATTTTGTCTGCTTGTTTGTTCATAGCTTTTGAATGAATGTTTTCCAACTTTGGTCAAAATCCCAGAAAAGCAAAAATCTCCCAGCTCAAGGCATACTTAGCATAGTCACTGCCTTATCAGAAAATCATCCAAGCTCCCCCACTGCAACTAAATCTATCTAGTTCTTTGCCTTGGAACAATCCCAAATCCAAAGTCCATCCAAATCATCCCCCCAGCCAGTTAGCAACCCAATCCAAAATCACCCAAGCCTTTAAAGAGTTGTTGTTACTCTACCAGAGTTTGCTATCCAATCAATCCTACCAATCAACCAATCTCACCAAGGTTATCCCTTTGACAAAGCTTTGTCTAGGGTAATCTAGCTTTGTCACTTGTTATCCCTCATCACCTTGAGCTAAAGGTTGGGATCCACAAGTGGTCAATCTCATGTCATGCCCATAGGATCATTATTCTATCCTTAAGTTGACACAATCTCCACCAATCCAGCGCATAGGAAAGCAAAACGCTCACTTTTTGATAGCATACCCTTGAAGCCTTCCACCCACAAGAAAGCCAAAAATCTCCAGCCAATCCTCCTTAGGTCTGTCATACAGCTTTGACTCTCCCTAGGAAATCTTTCATCAGCCAATCCAAAATCTGTGCTTAATCCAAATCCAACCATGAGCTTCCGTGTTCATCCATATGCAAGACCCCATCCCCATCAAACTCATCATCAAAGCATGAAGTACCAATCCTATCATGATGTGTTTGGTCGCATTGTCCTTGCTCCCGCTACATCCTATTCCAATGATGATGAAAATCTTGTTGACTATGACGGGTATATTGAAAGCCTTAGAAACATTCCCCCAAGCATCCCCCAAAATCCAAGAGTTATTCCAAACTATCTAGTCATGCCATCTGATATTCTAGCTTCCCCTCCATCACCCCATCAACCAAGCTTCCAATCTTCCACCCCCATCACACTAGCTATTCCTGTTAATCCACCTCCACCTTTGACACACGAGTCTCCAAGGAATCTCCTAGAGGAAATACAAGAAAAGTTGCCTCCAACAGTCGATAAGCCATGTCATCTAATCCAATCATGTGAAGTATTCAGTGATGAAGCTTCCCCATCTATAATATCACCTCCATCTCCCATAGTTATCATCCCCATACCATCCATCAAATTGCTTAAAATCCTTCCACTTCCCACAAGCATCAAAATCCCACCACCTATCAAATCCCTCCAAATCCTATCCACATCACCTCCAAGCATTTCCCAAATCTCTCGTAATGACCCTTATGCATCCATCTTCTACTCACCCATCTCCACTACTGAATCTCCCATCTATCCATTCGCTGCCTTTGAAGAATCCATCCCTTCACCTCCTATCGCACCATCCACTCCTAACCAATCCTATCAAGATCCTGCCCAAAAGCATGTTGACATCCCCCAAAGCATAAATGAAGATATCATCGTACCATGTCTTCTATCCATAGTGCAGTCACCATCTTCTCCATCTCCAAAACCTCAAGCCATATCTCCTCCACTACAAGATATCTTGTCATCCCACCAGCTACATCAAGATCCTATCCTTCCATCTCCCCCACTCCATGATTCCATCTTACCACCTATCCAAGCCATTCCACCATCTATAATCTACCCTCTTGGTTCACTTACATTCATCCACGGTGGCCCTCTCTCAGCAGAAGAATTAAGAATAGTATCTCCCCATTGCAATACACCTAATAAATCACTTCTACCATTTTCTGCAAGCAAAAAGTTTCCTCAGCTTGTTCAAATGCTCAATCGATGGCATTATCAAGGTCAAGGTTTAGGACCACAAGAGCAAGGAATCAGAGAGCCTATTATTGCACAAAAAAATCTAGGATTTTATGGTCTTGGATATGTATCCAAAGGCTCACCATCTAAAGGTGTTGGTACACCACGCCCCCAAACCAAGCCTATCTCCAAGCCCACCATGCCAGCATCCCATCACTCCTTCAAGAAATCTTATGTCATCCCCCCTCCACCATCTTTGCAACCCAAAACAACCTACCATATCCCCCCTTCATCCGCTAAATCCATTTTGGGTCCCTATGTCCCAAAATCTACCATCCTCCATCCTCCTATCAGCCATCATAAAAATCCTATTCCATCCATTTCTATGCAAGATCAACAAAGGCACATATCAGGGCACATCATCCATCATCATCCCCCTACATGCTCTTTCATATCCTCTCCATCTCACAAAGCTTCTCCTAGCCATCTTCCCAAAGCTTACCACAGCAATGTGAATGCCAACTTCAAAATGCATAAAGCTAAAAATCCACATCCTAGGCAATCATATGTCTATTCTAAAAGACATACTCCAAAAAGGAAAAATCCAATCAAAGAATGCAAAACAATGCAAAAGCCTATGAAAAGAAAATCCAAAACCATGTGGATCCCAAAGAAAAAGGTTGAAACCCAATGCATAATGGCATCCACCATTGCTAATCCTCCATCTAGTGACTCATGTCCCCCATCTCCTAACTCCATCTTGGGTGCCTATATCCCCAAGCACGCTTCCACAAATCCTCCATCACGCCCGCATCTACCATCTATCCCCCATATGCTCTTTTCACACCTGTCCCAACATGTGCCAATGTTGCTCTTGCAAGCATCCCCATCTCATGCTCCTTTCCAACCTTTTCATCCCTCCATCTCCTACCATCAATCCCATCTAATCCAATCCATTGCATAAATCACACATCTGGTGTACCAACAGCTAGCAAAAAAATTGAACATTCCAACAGCCAGTGAAAAATCCCAAAAAAAAAAAAAAAAAAAAAGCCAAAATAGCTGAAGAAAGCCAAAATCATTCCAGCTAAGTCCAAAGTCAAAAAGTCAAAAAAGAAAAGAAAAATAAAGCGTCCACTGGTGAAAACTTGGGAATTCAAGCGCCTTGGACAAGTACCATGATGAAAACTTGGCAAACAAGCATCATGTGTAATCCCGCCATCCCCAACTTAGCCTATCACCCTCATGCTTTTGGTCATCTCTTGGCATCCAACTCCATCTTCCAATCTATCCACCTATCCTCCATCCTCCAACTTCCATCTCACACCATCCACTAATCTTATGTAGCTTCAGCCAATCATCTCAGCTACCATCCATCTCCCTAGCCCCTTCTGCTTTTTCCATCCTAGCTTCAATCCTATCACATCCATCATAAGACCTCCTTCCGCATGTTATCTTCTGATTGGGGGCACTATATTCCTTGGAGATCTTGTCTTGTCCATCCTCCCTTGTCATTGGTATCTAGCTCTAGGCTATCCTCATGCAAACCCAATGTCATCTCTTTATATCCATCATAATCCTAGCTATCTACCATCCTATCCATCCATCTCATTGTGCTCCTCTAGCTATCCTTGGTCACAAAGTATTTTTATTTTCTGAAAAATTCTCGATGACATCATCATTTATTAATTAATTAATTATTTAATTAATTAATTAATTAATTTTTATGCCATTAAATCCTTTTATCTTAATTAAAAATATTTAATTAAAGAATCCCTCCCAAAAATGTTTAAATCTTATTTAAACATTATTTCCTTATTTATTAATTATTTAATTAATAAATTGACCAAAAATCCTAAAATAAATAAAAAATTTATTTTTTGCCCAAAACTTGGCCAATTTCCTTATGACCAATAGCCTCTTCCAAAATCTTCTAATCCTTCTTTAATTTTGATTAAAGGCTAATCCCATCATTTCCTACCCCTAATCCCAACTCAAAATATTTAATTAAGATTAAATATTAATCCTCATGTTTATTAAAAAAGTTTTAATAAATATCTCCTCAACCCAAACCCTTGAAATAAATAAAACTTTATTTATTTCCTAAAAATCTAATTTATCCTCATCCTAAGAAGTTCTAGACTCTTCTAGAAAGTCTTCATCCTCATCCTTAGGAAATTCTAGACTATTCTAGAAAGTCTTTATCCTCATCCAAAATCTAGACTCTTCTAAAAGATGTCTTTAAACCTAATCCTAATCCCCTCCTAACCTTGTCACATTCCCTAAACATGGGTTAAGAATTACTAACCCAAGCCAAAGTTAACAAATATCTCCTCCTTCACCCACCCTCATTAAATGCCATCCACTTGCCTATCCCTAAGCTAATCCTAAACCATCCTAATCCATCCTCTAATCATTTTCACAAGCCTAAGCAAGCTTAAAACCTTCCTAATCAAGTCCAAGTCGAATTTGCTCTCATCACCCTCAAAATATCTCAACCATAAAACTTTATGAAGTCCACTAGGTCATAAATGACTCTTACAAGCCCTTTTATTGCTCTTACAAGTCATTATGAGGGTCTTTATGAAGATTTTATCTCTTGAGCCTCCTTTGTTGACTCATCCTTGCCCTTTCCTCCATCCTCTCACCATGTGACATGTGTCACTCCTTGATTGGCTATAAGGAAGCACAATCCATGTGCTCTCCTCTCATGCAATCTGAGCCTTCCATAAGCTTTTTCCCATCCTTGCATCTTAGCCCTCAATCCCTCAAGCCTCTTGCCTATAAATTGGATCCTTCCCCTTTGCAAAATAACACAATCCATGAAGTAAAGATATAATGCTATTTTGAGAGCCAAATCCATACTAAAGCCATCTATCCACACCAAAAATCCACAATCATCCATTGAAGCCCTTTTTGAAGCATAAAGCTTGAGCATACATCCTATCTATTTAGACAAAGCTACTCAAGAAGAGAGCTTCTTATTGAGAGAGCCCATTAATGGCTCATATTCTCAATTAAGAGCTCATCTTAGTCTATCTTGAAGTTTATGAATTTTGTTTAGTTTGTAGAAGCTTTATTTAAATTTGGTTTCTATTAGCATACTAACATTGCTCATATACAGTATCAACCTTAGTATGCTTGATAACAACTCGGATGTGAAATAATTCATTCCTTTGCCTATCATTCTTAGGAGAAGATTCTTTACTTGTACTTGCACTTATACTAGAAAAACTTGTAGCTGATGAAAGAGATATACCTTTTCCTTTACCTTGAATCCTAGTAGCAACAATCTTTGTCTCATCTCCGGAGTCAGATCCAAGATCTTGTTGAGTTATAGCAGTAGTCTTTTGTTTGCCTTTGTTTCCACCATATCGCTTTGGCCTCTTTTCAGGATGCAGCTTCCAACACTTAGAATCATCATGCCCTTCTTTCTTGCAATGTGAGCATGTGGGTTTCTCACCCTCTTTCTTTACTGTTGCTATCTTTTTACCCTTTCCTTTGCCTTTGGACTTTTCCTCAGACTTAGATAGTTTTTTATCAAACTTATCAATGAAAGTGCCCTTACCCCTTGATTCTAAATGTGTTGCTTGGACACATACTTCATCCAAATTACAAGGATTTAGGACGAGAATAGAATGCCTTAGGTAAGAATGAAGACCACCTATATACTTGAGTAAAGTGTCTTGGGTATATAATGGGACATTTAATGAAATAGCCTTTTTACGAAATTCATGGGTGTAATCCTGGACAGACTGACCTTTCCCTTGCCTAAAATGTTGCCAATTCATCATTAATTATTGCATATGGCCTAGGGGGTAGAATTGCTTCTTTAAAGCAGTAACAAATTCTGACCAAGACAAATTAAACTTACCATGCTGTGAAGTTTCATCCCGAGACCTACTCTCCCACCAAGTTAAGGCTACACCACCTAACCGAAGAGTGGCTAACTGAATTCTATCAACATCATCTACAAGGTTCTGAACTCTACAATAGACTTCTACTTGCTGAATCCAATCATCTATTTTCTCAACATTTAACTCCCCACAATATTTTGGCAAGTCAAATTTTACATCCAACTTGATTTGAGGCTTATGTCCACCCTTAAAAATATTAGAAGACTCAGAATGGGTAGAAGAAAGAGAAGAGGGGGAAGAAGGAGAAGAGGGAGAAGAGGGAGAAGAAGGAGAAGATGGAGGTGTCTTTGGCGGATCATGATTAGCGCCTTTCTTTTTCCCTTTTTCCTTTTGAGCTGCACGTCTTCACATCTTCTCTTCTCTTTCTTGTACTGAAACTTCTACCATTGTCTGCAAATTCTGAAGAGTCTTCTGAATACTCTTATCTTGAAAAGCTTGTCCACCACCTTCATTTGCCATATGTGATGATGGTTTAGTCCTTCGTTTTCCAATCTCAGGATTGTATTCCTCAAGCTTTCCTTTGCCTTTCTCAATCCTGGATCTTGTTAGCATTCAAATCTGCAATACTAGTCCAACAAAAGCTCTGATACAAATTTGATCTGATTAGGATCTAGGAGTATTACAGAGGAATGCTTAACATTATTTCATAAAGTAAAATTTCAAAGTGTTAATTAGCAAATTAACACAACTTAAATGCTGAAATGAACAAAGCATAAAAAGGTAATGAATGAAAAAAAGAGAGTAGAGAGACATAAGACAAAACACGATTGATAACGGAGTTCATCCACGGGTCGGACTACATCTTCGGGTCCTACTCCAATAGAGGGACCGAACCAATTTGCTCCAAAATCAATTACAAGTGTTCAAGATCTTCCCTTCAAGCACAATTGCAGCATTACTCTCCAATGTGCAGGAATAATCATCAAGTCTCCAAGATCATAATCTCCTTCTCATCACCTGGATGCTTTTCCAACGCCTACTTCCCCCATTTTATACATCAAATTTAGCCAAAAATGGGCTAAAACAATTAACCAACAAAATCCCCCATTTTGGTTACATATTTCGAATTTACCCCTTTTACCATTATTTTGTTATGATTTGACACCAAAATTAAGGGTTTGTTTTCAACAAATACCCTTAATTAAATAAGCTTGGGCGGATTTGTTATGAATAGATAACAACTCTTTCCTTAATATTACATATGCCATAAATAGCCCATTGGTTGGCCTTAATTTTAGGAGGCCAATGGTTAGGAGTTCAACTCCCATTATCTCATTCCTTTAATTCGAATTAAATAGCTATTTTAATTCGAATTTGAATGTTTTCCCTCTCTTTATGATTTTGTGATGTCATGCTGACATCATCAAAACCCATACTTTTGCTTGAATTTGAAACCATCATAACTTTTATATCCAATCTCCATTCTTGATGAAACGAACGCCATTGGAAAGCTTTTGACGAGCTCTTTCATTTGGAATCCATTGTCAAATACTTTTGAGATGATTATTTTTTCACCCTTTTATGACCTTTGGTCCCAGTTTGACCATTTTGACTAGTCATAATTTTTGCACTTGAACTCCAATTTTGATCGTTCGAGTTATGTTGGAGTCAAAATTGTGAACACTTGTAATGATGTTGATTCTTGGAGCATTGGGGACATTTTACTTTTCAGTAATTTTTATCCCCTGGATCAGCCTTAATGGTGGGTGAAGAACTTCCTATGATCAGCAAGTCATCAACATACAAAACCAAAAATAGGAGTGAATCACCTTGTTGCAGAATGTAGACATTAGGATCAGAATGGCACCGAGTGAACCCAACTGATAAAAGAAAGGAGTCCATCTTGGCATACCAAGCCCAAGGAGCTTGTTTGAGGCCATAGAGAGACTTTTGAAGACGACACACAAGTGAAGAATCCTGAAGGAAACCCTGTGGTTGCTCCATGTAGATCTCCTCATGAAGGTCACCGTGAAGAAAAGCACTCTTCACATCCATCTGATGTACTTCCCAACAATTAGCGACAAAAATGGCAAGAACAAGTCGAATGGAATTCATTCGGGCAACTAGTGCAAAAATCTCAGAGTAGTCAATCCTAGGAACCTAGGAGAATCCTTTAGCGATCAAGAGAGCCTTGTGTTTGTCAACTGACCCATTTGCTGCAAATTTTTTTTGATAGATCCACTTACATCGAACAAGTTTTCTTCCCTTAGGAAGAGGGACAAGATCCCAAGTGTGGTTCCTCATCAAGGAACTATACTCTTCCTGCATAGTTGTGTCCCACTCAAGAATATTAGAAGCCTCATGAAAAGACTATGGATTAGAGGCAATAGCAATGAAGACATGTGGAGCATCCTAGAATTGTGAACAAGTCTGCCTGGTGTCTGATGGATCCCTAACCCAATCATCTGCAGACTGCAAGGTCTGTCTTACCCAAAGTGGACTAGAAGATGGAGAATTTGGAGGAGAATCATCAACCTATGAATGATGACTAGGAGAGGAAGGAAGTGAGTCCTCTATATCACTTTTTGCATCAGAAGTGGAGGTGGAAGACTGTTCAGGTGAATCTAACCCATCAGAAGAGCTGTCATGTATTCCAAGTGACTCCAATGTCAAAGTAGAAGGAGTTGGAGAAGTGATAGAAAGGGAGCTTGAAGGTCCCTCCTCAAATTGAACACTCCTCTCAATGAACAACTCATGTGTAGTAGGGTGGAGCAATTGATAACCCTTCACACCATCAGGATAACCTACAAATATGCAAGGTTTGGTCTGCGGATCCAAGTCTTTGCATTTCTCTATAGGAATGTGGGCCCATGCAAGAGAGCCAAAAACTTGAAAGTTCTTAACTGATGGTTTCTAACCATTCTAAGCTTCAAAAGGAGTAACTCCCTTCAAGGCTTGGTGAGGAACATGGTTTTGGATATAACAAGCACAGTTAATGGCTTCTGCCCAATACTGTGTGCAAGAGATCTAGAGTGAATCATACAGTTTGCCATTTCCTTCAAGGATCTATTCTTTCATTCTACAACACCATTCTACTAAGGATTGTATGGAACTGAATGTTGTAAATCAGTCCCCTCTGAAGTGCAAAATCTTTCAAACCAATGGTTGACATACTCAGCACCATTGTCTATGCGCAAAACTTTGATGGCTTTCCTGGATTGCTTCTCTACAAAAGTTTTGAAGTCTTGAAAATGATCAAATACCTCTGACTTCTATTTGAGAAAGTACACCCAAATATATCTGAGGATATATCTGGCCCTGTTGAAAGAAGGATGCTGAAATGGACCAGCCAAATCACTATGAACTAACTCTAGTATCTGTGAAGCTCTCCATGCCTTACTTTTGTCAAAATTTTCCTTAGGATGCTTACCAAGAATGCAACCTTGGTAAACATTGCTTGAGAATTGAACCGAAGGCAACCCTATGACCATGCTCTGCTGGTTGAGCTGATGCAAATAGTGGAAGTTAAGATGGCCAAACTGCTCATGCCATAATTTACTCACATCATTAGAGTGAGTCAGCAAAATAGATGAAGGAGGATCAGGAACAAAGTGAGAAAATAGATAGAGTCATGACTGATGATCTACTCTTCCAACTGCAACTATAGAATCACTATGCAACTCACATATCTCCACTGAATCAGGAGTGAACTCAACCCGCTTGCCTGAACCTGTGTGAGTGATATGGTATACCAATAGGAGATTAGTTGACAATTAGGGTACACAAAGAATATCATGGAATGTGCCATCCTCCACATCAACAGACCCTCTCCCACACACCTCAATGGGAGTGTCATCACCCATCAAAATAGAAGGCATAGTATATGGCTCCAAGGATGCAAGTTCTTCCTTAGATGAAGCCATGTGGTGTGAAGCACCCAAATCAAGAACCCAAGTGGATGGTGAGGAAGCAATTGCAACAAGGGCCTTGCCCTTTCCTTTCCCCTTGCTATTTTCTCTCTCCTTGTTAGACCCTTCATTAGAACTTTGTTTGATGGACTCAAGAACACTGATATTATTCTTCTCAAGAATGTACATCAAGTGATCAATTTGTTTCTTCAAACATTTATGTTCATCATGACCAGGTCTTTTACAATAGGCACATTTGACCTTTTCTTTCTTAGGCTTATTTCCCTTGGAAGATGGGGTATCAATAGTTGCTTTTGAAGCAACCAGTATCTGATCCTTCTTTTCCCCACTATTATTTTGTTTCTCATCCTTACTATTGTTGTTACTACTTTGTCCTTTTTTGTCTTTTGTGCCTTCGTTGGTAGCTAAGGCATGTGACTTAGAGGACTTAAGAGTGCCCATCTAGATTAGCTTGTCCTATTCTTGAGTGAGATTGATAGCAAAATCATCTAAAGATGGCATGGTGAATTGAGTACCAAGTGCTCCCTTAGTAGCATAGAAGGTGAAGACAAACATAGACTATTATGAACTTAGCTTAGAGAGAATAATAAGAATCAGTTGTTCATATTTCTTTTCAATTCCACATTGTTTTAACTACAACCATAGTGACTTCAATTAGTGAAGAAATCCTAGATTGTGTTGAAATTGTATGGACTTAAACTAATTAGTTCATTTTTCAACATATGACTCCTCATTGAATCTTGTGTACCAAATAGTGTTTCTAGCTTTAACCATATTTCATTTGGTGTATTCAAAGATTCAATGTGAAATAGAAAATCAGGAGAAATGGACAAACACAATGTTCCATATGCCTCATCACATTTGTTAAACCACTTAGGCTTGTCTTCATCTTTAGTAGGTTCAGTTTCAAGTCCCATAGTTATCCTATTTAATCCAGCTTTCCTTAAGTGAATTGTCATGCATGATTCCCACTCAAAGTAATTGTATGGAGTTAGGATGGGCATATTCGTTTGATCCATGATGAAGAAATGTAGAAAAGAAATGCCAAAAAAAGAGAATCCAACCACGACAATGCCCCCCCTTTTAACTCAATCAAAGAACCCCCCCAAAGAAATATTATTTGGCACTTTATTTTAGTGTGTTTACAACTACCACTAGAAAGAAATACTTAGTGGTCTTAATTTCAATGCATTATAAACCCTCATGAAGAGCATATGCTAAAAGTGAAACTTGGGCACAATAATCAAGGAAACAAATAGAACCACTATGATCTACTCAAAAAATCATGCACTTTCAAAAAAAGAATCACCTTGTTATGAAGTCGTATGAGAAAGTTATGATCCTCTGAAGTTTCCAAAATGAGAACTGTGCACAGTCACAGCCGAGAATCTACAATTTCTTAAGAATTCATGCATGAAAATTAAAAAAAAACTTCTCTAGTGGATAGATCACAAAAAATAAGTCAAGGCAATAACAAGAATCATCAAAATCGGAGTCCGTATGAGCAAGAATGAGACATTTGAAAACTGCGTTCAAATCTGTGACTGCCAATGGAGAGGGGTATGGCTATAGCTTTCCGTGCTCAATTCTGCAAAATATAGAGCTTGCATGCAAAAACTAAAAGATATCCAGATAGTTTTTTAGTGCTGCAAACAAAACCCAGAAAGAAATTTTCTTGCTGATGTATAGAAAATGTTGCTGTAGTGTAAATCATACGCCTTTAACAGTAAAAAATGGCTCCAAAAACCAAGAAATGACCTTAGCAACCAAAATATGACATGCAAATGTTGGATCAGCTTCCTAAGTCCATCAATGGCATGCTAGAACCTGCAATACTGATTGAAAACTCCAAATATGCACGTTGGTTTTCAGATTTGAGATTGAAACCTCAGAGAAAAAATGTTTTTGTCAAAACTTTTTTGATTCTCAAGATCATCCAAAGATGCAAGAGAAGAGCATACTTCATTTTGAAAAAACTAAAATAAAATTTATTAGCCACTCACCCCCCCGGAATCTCTCAAATAAGGAAACTAAAATATACTCTTGCACATAGAAAAGCTCTGATACCATGTTAGAATCTGAAAAGATTGATAACCCAAAAAACTAGTGCAAAGAATAGATATCTAGACTGTGAATGCAAATGATATAAAATTAGAATAGCAACATAGAGTTAGTCTTCAAGAGAGTATTGCAAATACTAGAAGCAAAAAAGCATTAAGAGGATGAAAAACAAATCAATCCCAAATACAAGTCAGGTAGCATGCTTATATAGACTAGGAAGAGGGAGGAGGTGGCAACACCAACCAATGAGGAGCAATCATTTATCAAACTAAAGATAGCAAAGTATCTTCCTAAGATAGCTAATGGATGCTCACATGTAGGAAGGTGACACCTCGCAACCAATTTCTAAATAAGACATGCTTTATTAACCTAAGCAAGATTATTAAAAGTGTAGGAAAAAAGTAGCAATAAAGGGAAAAATAAATAACCCACTAGGAAATTAAAAAACTACGCTAACAAATACAACATAATACCAACAATCTCCCCCTTTGGCATTAGTGACAAAAAAACTCATGAGCCAAAACTTATGTACACTGACATTCTGATTTTTGATTTTTCAAAATTGATCTTTGTAAAGCTATTGTATATACATATCTTACATATCTCCCCCATACATATGGCATAATATATACATAGCTTATCACTGTACATATATAAATCTATTTCCTCCCTTGATTTCTTACTTTCTCTTTACTCCCTTTGATCTTATTATCTCATACTCCCCCTTTTTGACAATAATGCCAAAGAGATATGCAAAATATTCAAATAGAAACATCAAAATGTGAGAGAAATTCGGAGTGTACCTTGAGAATAAGAGCCAATGTCTTATCCCAATTATCTTGCAAAATTTTGCAAGTAGAGAGGGCCACTTGAACTTGTGCAGAAAGTTCAATCATATGATCTGCAACTGAAAAATTCTTATCTTGGACCAATGTTTTTGAATATGCAATATGTTTCTACATTGGGTCCATAATTGGAAGGATCATATTCTTGATATCAATCAGTGTAAACTTGGTCCTAGCTTCCTCTCTAAGTAACTATGCCTACATCTCTGGAAAAAAATTCACCTTCATGTGATGAGATGAGCTTGAACTCGGGTCATGTTGTAGCCTTTGTCCACTAGCCTTCATATCAACATCAATCTTATTTAATTTCTCCTTTATATCCTTGGTATACTTAGTAACATCACAAAGCTTGCCAAAAAGTGGTGTCACATTGGTCAAAGATTGTTCAAGGTTGCTCAAAATCGAAGATAACTCTATCTAATTTATTGCAATGTGATCAAGCAACTTATTGTCAAATTTCTTCTCTACCTTCTCAATGAGCTTCTCTTGGCCAGAAGTGTCCTCATTGAACTTATTCACAGCCTCTTCTAATTGTAACAAAATGTGTTGAGATGAATTAACATCAACACCTATAGCCTCAGTAATTATGTTTTTGGCATTTTCAATTATTGTAAATTCTTTGTCTCTCTCATCTCTAAGTTGTTTCTACCTTACCTTTTGCTCTAAAAGCTGATTGAGCAACATCATTCCGTTAGCTATGGTAGTATCTAGATCTATCTTATGAATAACAATTTCTTTTTCCAATTCAATATCTTCATTAATAGCTTTCCCAATAAGTAGAAGTTTTAGAGGATTCTTTGGTTTTACTTCTTTGCTTACTTCCTTGGATTTAGAAATAGATACAATAGTAGAAGTAGCTGGACTAGCAGAAAAAACTTGAATTGGTCCAACTAAAGGAAAACTGAAAGAAGTACCAATTGTATCCAAAGTTGATGTGCCTTCCAAAAATGAAGTACCAATAGGTAATGTAAAAACTGGAACACATACAACTAGAGAACTGACTAGAACAAAAATTGGTGCAGTTAAAGATGGAGTAGACAAAATTGTAGAACATGTTGGCAAACTTATTGTACAAGATGTAGAAAAATTGACATAATTTGAGAACTGGAAGCACACATACAGCTGAAGTACATTGCTCAAGATCTGATGAAGAGGGTTGCAACTCGGTAGATGAAGTGACTGACACTTACATTGTAGATACCTGGAGTTGTGAGGTAGTAGGTGTAGATGATATTTTTGATGTAGTTGCAATCATTGCTATTGAAGCTAACTCCAACCTTGATGATGTTGATGGCTTAGGTGGAGAATGAGGAAGGGAAGCAATGACTTCTACTGCAATTTTCATTGGATGATCTTCTTCATTTTCTTCCTTGTCTTCCTCTTTAGCATCTTCCTCTTTCTCTTCATCATCAGCCCTTAAAGCCTGATAGTCTTCAATAGAAAATGTAACACATGGAGTGTTACCATCTTCTTCATCATCAATATCACCAGCATCATCTTTGATCTTTACTAGATCATCAATAGGCCTATGCAAATGATAGATATTCTTCCACATGTTTGTTGCATCTCTTACAACATGCTCAATATCTTTGATTAAAATCAATCATGTATGGAATCTGATCATCATTTTACCTTCATTATTCTTCATTTCTACTTTAATTCTACATCAATGAGATTTGGCAATAATTTCCTCAAAGATTTTTCATAAATGTCTTTGGATGTTTGTTTAGCAAATTCCCACCTTGGCTGCAATCTCACTAACAATTCTTTTGAGATTTGGGGAGCAATCTAGTCCAGGGAATACTTCCACTTTCCCATTTTGGTGAGTACCAGCTCCTCAATTTGCATCTTCTCAGCATTAGCCCTTGTTTCAAATTTTCAAGCCTTGAATTTTGTGATGCTAGCTCCTTCCTCCATTTTTTTTAGTCTCTCTTGGAAGGTAAGTGGGGGCTTGCTGAGCACAAATTCACCTTTTCCTTTGCCTCTCCTAGTGAAAACAACCGTGGAAGCCTTTGGTGGCCTTGTAATGATTACCTTACCCTTCTTTGCTGGCTCTACCTCCTTTGATTCTTTTTCTTCTCCTTCTTCTTCTTCTTCATCCTCTTCGTCCTCTCCTCTTCCCTTGGTAAGCATTACAAGGCTAGTAGCAGTTATCATCTTTGCTATTTTCCTCTTGCTTTTACTAATTGCTTGAGGTAGCTTGATTTCTAGCTCAATTCTAGCTTTTTCCTCATCATATGTGCCAAAGAATGGTTGCTTAGTGTCTATAGGCTCATTCACCAATGCTTTAATAATATCCCTGGTTTCATCAATATTGACCTCATAAGGGAGAGGTTTCACCCATGCAACTCGGGGCCTGACTGCCTGAATGTATACTCTATCATAGTCAACCATGAAACACACATCATCTTTATAATCCTCAACAAGTTTAGGAGGAATTCTGAACCTATTTTTCATCCTTTCCTTGAAATCTTCAAAATAATTATCCATAATACTGTCAAAACTTACACCCATTTCTGCAATAAACTCATTTATCTGATATAAAATGGGAACATCCTTTCTCCACACAATAGAACCTTTAGATGGAAATAATTTTTGTACATAAAAGAAAAGACACTTCAACAAAGAACCAAATTTACAAGGGTTACTCTTTGATGTTCGGATGTTGTCCATATTCTTGTTCAATTGCTTCAGTAATAACTCAGACAAGTCAAATTCCATGTTTTTCTTCACAACTTTGAATGCTAAGTCCATTGCCTCACATGGCACATTGTTTGAATGACTAGATCTATAAATCTTGTGGAAAATTACATAAATACCAAATCTTAACTCCACATCAAAAATGGTGCTAATTTTCAAACCTCTACCATCCCACTCGGTTAGGGTTTTCTTCTAGAGTTCATCCCGACCTAGGGTTTTGGTAGATTTCTCTTTGCTTAGCATGGGAAGGCCAATAATCTTTTAAATCATCTTCTTTTTTATCAACATGGGCTGCTCTAACCATAATTGACCATTGGGCACATGACTAAGAATATACCTAATCCACATTATCTGAAAACTTCTTGGTAGGTGTGACATATGGGTTAACCCTTTTGTTTCTAAGTGCTTGTGTTCAGGTTTTCAATGAGCCATCTACACACATTTCCTCTAAAGAATTATCCATTTCTAGGGTTCCTATCTCCTGAATAGAACACTTAAAATGAGTTCTAATGTCATTAATTAATAGTACCTTTGGTGGAATTTGAGATTGCGCACCATTAGGGTCAAGTGCCTCTGCAGCTACTGGAACTAGCTTGAAATTTGGTGCTTTCCACTCCACACCCTTAACCAACATTTCTAAACCTCTTTTTTCCTTACTACCACTAGTGCTTCTAGATTCCATTACTACTCAGTAAGTGAAATAAAATTTTTGAACAAATTCTTTGATGGAAATTCACTCGAAATCACTTGGAATTGCTTGTGTGCATCTGGAAATCTTTTAGTTTTGTGAATATTGAAGATGTGGTGAAAAATGGAATCAAATTCTACCCTTTTTGATGAAATTTTTCCATTAGTGCTAGGTACCATACTAACATAGTGCATGACAGAATGTCATCCACTTACTAGCTCAGTAGAAACTTGTGACTCAAAAATTGAATAAACCTTTACTTTCCCTGACCTAGCTTGGTTGAGTCTAAGACTAACCTTGCTTGGTATGAACTGAACTTATGTGATCCTTTTGTATCTAAAATACTGATTTGGATCTTCTACTTTCTTATATTTGGAATTGTTCGAGATTTAGCTTGAAGATGCAGTTCCAGTCCTTTCTTTGAAGAATCTAATTTGAAATGGTCGAGTCACCCACTTCTTGAGTGACGTTGCTATCATTTGAATTGTTTTGCTTGGTAGATTTAGGAATCCACTATTGTCTCATCTGCTACCTGATGTTATGAGCTTTGGCTTTCTTTTCATCTTCAATTATTTTAATATGTTGCCTCTCTTTTCACCATGTACCAATTTTGTAAAGTGGAGATTAACTTGTATTCTATTTAGTTGGGTCGAGTTGGTCCTTTCTTCCTCAAGTGATAAGTATCTCCATCGGGTTTTCATCTTTTCCCTTCTCCTGCATTGTATGGCCAGGTGGGTTTTCTTTATCATCATGAGTCTTTTGGGTAGTTTAGGACCTTGCTCAATGGAGATTCTTGAATTATATTACTTTAGATGAACTACTTATAGCTCATTTTGTTTCAGACATGAAGAAAGTTGAAATGGCAGACAATCTAGTTTCATCTTCACTTTGGCGGGTTTTTGCACCCTGAAGGTGAAACTCTGCTGAGATTCACAAATGTGGTTTGCGAGTTTAAATGAAGAGAGAAAAATTATGTTATGGATAGATTATTCAAGTATTGCCATGTTTTTGCTACAGGAATCATTCAAAGCTCACTAAGATGATTAAAAAAAGCATTGGCCGAAAACTAAGAAATAGCTTCTGCTCGGCGGGTTTTGAACCAAGAAGTCAATTTTTCGAAAAGGCATTTGTGAAAAGGTAAAGTGAGTTAGTGGGTCCCATCTTTCACTTGCAAAGCTAGTTTTATATTTTCTTAAGGCTTAATGTAAAGTGATTAGGGTAGAGAAGGTAAAACGAGGATGCAAGTGAAAAAGTGGAAATTGCCTTCTCCTCTGCGGGCTTTCTACCCTCAACAGCAATTTTTCACAAGTAATAGAAAATTGTTTTTGCAAGAATAGTAATTGTGTAAATTGATCATGGGATGTTTTGTAAAAAATGTTTGAAGCAAATCAGTTGAGTTTGTGAAGGTATTTTAAATAGAATCCAGTGAGGCAGATTTCTTCCCATGGAGTACTTTGTTTCTATTTCTTTGAAATAGGGTAAATATGGGAAAGTAAGTTTGTAATTAAAGAAAGTTACTGTTGGGCCAACGAGAACAATGAAAAGATAGGGAAAAATCTTTTAGAACCCTCACATTTACTAATTCAATGGATTTACTCTTAAATTCACTCGCGTGGCACAGATCATGAAAATCAATGGACAGATTAAGGGTTCTTATATAAAGATACACATAAAAAAAAATCAAATTATTGTTTTCTTTATTAAACTGTTATGTCATTGTATTGAATAGTGCTCTCCAATTTTTTTAGAGTTATACGATTAACTCTTGGAACTATTCACAATTGTTGAGTTTTAGTTCACCCCAATATCAAACAAGATGGCCACAAGATTTGCTAGTTTTGATGGGCTGGGTGGAGTTAAGTCAACATGGTAGTATATCACAGACACTTTGCTCCATTTCTTTGACATGCAAGACTTTCAAAGAAGACTAAGGACAGAGCCAATTCACCCCATAATGGAGAGACTTCAAGGAAGTGGATTAGTAGAGGTAGCAAGATTTCTAGTAGCAGTACAAGCTCCAGAGTTGATTATTGAATACATCAATCATTAAAATCAGGATACAAAACAAATCTTACTACCAGATCAAATAGTGCTTATCTTAATTGATAGGCAAGCGATGGTGAACTGCCTGCAGATTCCAGAATGATAGGAGTTCTCTGAATTAACAATTGGAGGAGCTATGTCTAAATTCTCTCTGAAGAAGATGGTGTGGCAAAAAGAGATCATGAGTTCTTGGTTCTAAAAGCTAAGGGGAGCTAAGAGTAAGGTCCCTAAAACCCTTTTTGACACTAATCTCAAGCCTGAGATCATGGACATTCTGGTCCTCTTGCATCAACTTAAAGGTGAGGTAGAAGCCTTTAATTTTGTAGAACAATATTTGTTTTTGGTACAAGTTATTTGCTCAGATACACAATATATTGAGTGGGCATATGAGGTAAGTGAACATCTGTTTAGGGCTCTCAGTGTGGCTAAGTTCTACAATTTATTTTATGTCTTCTTTCTTGATATATATGTTGGCTTCCCTACGATTATGGCCGAGACTGCCTAGATTAGAGAATTTCCCTGACGACATGAGAAACTATGAATTTTATCCATGCCAGTAATTGCAGAATAGTTATGTAGAGTATATTGGATTAAATGATGAGTTCATAATGAGAATATGTAGGGAACTCAAAGGATGTCAGGAGCGGAGATTCAGTCCAAAAGCAATGGTGGTCATCAGTCAATTTGGTAGTTATTTCATTTAATTGTCATTTTTTTCTTATTTGCATCTTGTAGCATTTGATGGATTTCCTCTAAAGTTGCTTAGATACCTAAATGACATGATTGTACTCATTGAGATTGTGAGGCAAGTGATTTAGGTGAATGTGTTGAGCACCAGTTTGAGGACGAAGGGGTATGAATTCCCTATGAAAGTTGGGGCCTACAGTTGTGAGACTCGATCATATGCTAAAAACATGCTTAAGACATTTGAGAACAAGTACAAGTTAGAAGAGTATGAAGTGGTGAGGCCTATGTTTGACCCAAATGGGTATGCCAAAGATGTACTTCAAATTGGAAGCATGATCAAGCATGTTACTACTATGGAAGATTATTGGGCAGATTATAAAGATGAGTTGGAAAGTCGAGATCAGGCTTTTGCTAGATTGACAATGGATCAAATAAAGACATATGGCATTAACTTAGATGTTGAAGGACTAGAAGATGATGGGAAAAATATGCATAGTAATACATATTTGACCAAATTGAGAAATACTCCAATTTGTTCTGAAGAAGACCTTGATGTTATGATGGCTCAGATCATCAAGAGAACTAGAAAATGGGTCAAGTGGACAGCAAAAAAGGGCCAAGTAAGAGCAAGAATACACAAGCTTCTCTAGCCGCTGCTACTCCCACTTCTCCTCAAAGTGCCACACCAAGTGTTACAACTACGACTACTCAATTTGCAGGAGGAGGTTACAAATCCTAGGAGAAAAATATTTCAATAGCTCCAACATGCCAAGGCGGTCCTCTAACAGTTATTGGAACCCAAGCTAGCACTGAAGAAAAGAGGACTAAAGAGCTAAAAGATGGTGTTATTGTTCCAGTTTCACCTCCTCATGTTACTACTCCAGTCTCACCTCCTCATGTCACTACTCTAGTCTCATCTCCTTATGTTACTCCAACTCCATCTCCTCATCATAGCCCTGGTCCACCTGTAAGAAATATTCTTTTGAAGTCAACTGGTTCCCCCATTCAAATAGTAGAGATTGGGGATCAAAAGAGCAGTAGCAGCTAGTCCACTATATTTGACGAAGATGTAAGGAAAACTCAAGAGGAAGAGAAAGCTCCAAGTTCATCTAGGCTTTTGTTTCAAGATCCAAAGAATCATTTTTCTGCAACTACAGTGGTAGTGGCTTCGGTGAAGAAGAAAATATTTAGTATAGAGTCACTTGGGGCTGCTTCTAAAGTGATTAGTATAGAGTCCTAGCTAGAAGACACCTTAGAAAGGAAGGGAAAGAGAAAAGAGGAGAGCATCCCTGCAAAAGATACTATGTCTCAAGCAGTTTTCTCTGGGTCTACAATAGTGAAAGCTAAGTAGTAGAATACTTTATCAATACTTGGGCAAGATCTAAAAATAGGACACTTAACAATGGAGGTAGCAAATCCAAACAAATCAAGGAGAATTGAGGACATGACACCCAATGATTTCAATTTGAATTCAATTGATCTTGGAGAGGGTAGACATGATACAAAGGTGGCCCTATGGAGATCAAGTAATGAGGTGATAGAAGAACAATTGGAGAGCCTCAAATTGTCAAAAATCAAGATGAAGGCTGAGATTGAAGAATTGAAAAGATTTATCAGGCAATTAGTTGTTCCATTGGCAACCATTACTGATGTGCCTACTACTAAGAACCCCACAACAGATGAAGTGAAAACTTTCATCTCATAGCTTAAGAAAGATAGGCATTTTGGCTAGATCAAAAAAAGAATGGATTGGGAAAATCAATGTAGATGGAGTTGCTCTGATCGATCAAATTGGAAATGTTATCCTTCGATTGAAAACTGAGAAGGATAATATCATATCTAATCACAATACTTTGGCCGCAGAGAAGGCAGGATGTGATGAGTGTATTTCCCTCCTAAAAATGATTATCCAAATGAAGGCAAAGGAGGTAGTTGAAGTGATAATTTTGAAGAAAGGGACCGAGCCTCTGTTCGAATGGCTTCAAAGCATGAAATTTAAGCTAGAAATAGGGGAAAAGGTGAAAAAGACCCAAGATAGAGCATTCAATTTCATGTGAGGATTACACACTGACCCACAAACCAGTGGGCAAGGGAAAGCTATTATTGGGGTAGAAGTAATGAAAAGCAACTTCTCTACATACTTGAGTAATCTATCTAGAATGACTTCAAGCAATCAAAATAGAGTGGTAGAGTTGCAGAGACTTGGAGGATACGTACACGTGGTTGCTAGACAATTGACAAGTTAGCTAAATGCAGTGAAGGAGTTGGCTCTAAAGCACTCGAAGTGGCTCTTAGGATTCACTAATATACATGTGCCTAACCATGAAGAAATGATTCCAATTATAGTTGTTGCTAAAGCATATAGAGCAAAAACTAAAAAAGGAAAGAAGCTCAAGTGATTCAATTGACGCCCCCTTTAGATTTTCTGTTGAAGTCTTTGCAAATTTTGTAAATTTTGTAATACAACAAACTGGCACCTTACCATTTGTCATCCTCAGAAGATGAACCAATTAAAATTCCTATTGTAGCGGTCATCTATTAAAATTTATATGTATGAAGTTGAATGATTAATAAAAGGTCAAAAATTTTTGGTGTAGGATACTTGATGTTGCAAAGTCAATTGAAGAGTATTTTATGTCAATTATTTCTTGTTCCAATAAGTTGATGGTTGTTAATTAGTTGATTCTTTCTCTTAAACTAAGTTACAGTAGGAAGGAAAGGATTGTTTCATTCATTTGTTTTGAGGTTGTGAATAAACCCAGTAGGATGTGCTGTGAAATATTTGGAGAAGGACTCATTAGACCTTTTTTTATTATTCCATTTACATCTCTGTTAATAGTTGTTGTAGATTACTTGAATGCTAAGTGTATGAATTCATAGGATGTGTGAGTTCTATCATTTGGTTCATAGATTAGAAATTTTACCTTCCCTAGATTAAGTTCTAATTAGGCTCAATTTTCTTTTCCTCTTCTGCTCTCGGGTTAAGAGCATACCCTGTGTTAGTTTTAGGATCAAAACATAATTCATTGCATATTATTCCATAAGGGAGCTATACCTACCAATTCAAAGAAAAGCCAATAATTAGAGAATGGATTTTCAACTGTTGTAACTAGATATTATTCATGATTTGGGCATTAAAAGTCATATTCTTAAGAAACAAGGAAGCACAAATCTATTTACCAATAGATTTTTGGCGACTCTGCTAGGGAAACGAATAGTCACTTGATTAAAAAGCCTATGTCATCAAGGAAAATGGTACTACCTCATGAAAACATAATTCCAGTGCTCCAATGAAACCTTGGTTTTCAAGATGACCAAGAGGACATAATTTCATCGCTTAACACATTCATTTGGAGGCATAGAAGGAACACTGAACATTATTGGAATGCTAGCCAGGTATTAGAGGAAGAAGAAAGAAGAGCTGAAGCCTTGGAAAGAATTCTTCAAAGGAGAGATATCTAGAGAGCAAAAAGTCAATTAAGAAAATAAGCTCAGAGATAAATCAGACCCAGCATCTTGGAACAATTTAGGTTCCTTAGAAGTACCAAGAAACAGGGTAGGCAGGATCCTACCTTTGATAAACTTGCAGAGCTTAGCTTCCCTATTTTAGACATCCCAAAGTGGAAAGGTGAAGGTAAACGCTAGAGTAGACCCCCTTCCCTTGTTAAAAATTAGGACACTAACACTTCACATTCCACTTGTCAGGTGTTAGCACTTCATGGAGTTACTGGCCCTCCAGTTGTTAATTTTCTGCCATATACTGCTAGAACAATTATGGCCACTCCATGGGCCGTGGCCACAAGACCATTAGCATTAAATGCTTACCATCCACTCCTGGCTGGTTCAAGGGAGAATTTTCCTAAATTCTCAGGTGATGGGAAAGTCACTATAGATGAACACATTAAAGCTTTCTTTGCAGCTGCTCATATTTAGGAGTGGGACATGAAGATGTTGCTGTAAGATTGTTCATAGAAACCCTCACAAATAGTGTGATAGATTGGTTTTATCATCTAGCTGATGACTTAATAAGTGATTGGGATACAATGAGGACTAAATTTGAGACAAGATTCAAAGTTGTGGAAGATGAACATGCTTTGCTAACATAGTTGACTTCAATTAAGAAGCAACCAACTATGAGCATGAGAGATTTCATTGCCAAATTCAATAAGCTTAATAGTAGAACTCCTACTACTGATAGACCCACACTTGGTAATATGAAAAGTTTCTTTCTTAGTGCTATGTCTCTAGATATCAATTATGATCTGAGAAGGGAACATCCCACTTATCTGGCTGATGCACAAAAGAAAGTGATTGAATGTGAGGATGATTTAATTTCTATAGGAAAATGGAAATGAGAACTTCAAACTAAAGGGAGTTCTAGTAATGCCACATCATCAGAAGAGATGATTTAGAAGTTTTCTAATGAATTAGTAGCAATGAAGAAGCAGTTACCAAGTTTCAATAGCTCTTGTCAGTGGAATTACCAAAATTCACTAGGAAGAAGCAATGAAAGTAGATTTCTACAGCTTACAAGTTCACAACCTAGGTTGCAAGTCAAAGCAGCACCAAAAAAAGGAAATATTCACGTCTTTCATTTGACCACAGATCATGACAGTGAGAATTGTCTGAAGACTACTCGTATGATGTAGTTGTTATCTACTAATGAATTAAACACTGCTGCCCCTTGTTTAGAACCTGATTCTTATTTAAATGGCGACTTTGGAAATTTATTTTTAGAATACTAATTAGATTCTGAATCAAAAGGAGAATGTTATGCAACTATTGATGGAACTTCATACACAATGCTTACCCGTGGACAAAGGTTAAAGAACCAAACCTCTAGTCACAATCACGGGAATGAATTCAATCCTTCAACAAGCAATGTACATATTGATCAAGGAGCATCTATTTCACAAATAGGTAAGCACAAGACATCCTTTGATTTCATTCAATTTTGTGAAGATTCAAAAATTCAAATTTCCACTATTGATTATTTAAAGTCACATCCTTCCAAGTTAAAAAGACTGGTAGACCGATGTAAAGGAAACACATTAGATGCTAATTGTAATGTAATGGTTGAAAAAGCACATGAAACCTTGACATCTGGTTTGTTTAATCAAGAAGATTCCACAGTTTTAGCAACCTCTCCTAGGAAAAAACCTAAACATTTTTATATCTCATTGTACATCAATGGATGTAAACTTAGTAATTGTATAATAGATTCAGGTGCATCGGATAATGGATGCCAAACAAGTTCCCTTACTTAGACAGATGAAAGACGCTCAGGTAGCTTTAGCTTCACATCCAAAAAAGAAGCTCTTATTGACTATCCTAGTAGTTGATATCCCAGAAAGCTATGGACTTCTATTAAGTAGAAGTTTTTGTTGTGACTTAGGAGGAGAAATAAAATTAGATTGGTCCAAAATAGTAATACCTATTGGGAATAAGAAAGTCAAATTAGAACTTGAAGAAAAGGAAAAGTTCACAATGTTGAAATCAGACGTCCCTAAAGCTCAGATCCTATATCAAGAATTAGAGTTTGGCAATTATATGTTGTTTACTGAAGGAAACCCAAAAGAAAAAATGGATGAAAATCCAAGCAATAAAGTTTCCAAGGAAAATAAAGATGTACCAAGGATATGGACACTTGAATTTGATGGAAGTTGTGCCTCTTCAGGATCTATAGCTGGTGTAGTATTGATATGCCCAGAAGGAGAACTTGAACCTATGGCTTTCAAATTAGAATTTGGGAATATGAATAACATGACAGAACATGAGGCCTTATTACTTGGGATAATGACAGAAAAAGAAAGAGGAATAAATATTTGAAAATCCCAAGGTGACGTAGAGCTATTGTAAAGTAGGTAAAAGGGCAGTATTATATTAAAAATCACAAGCTGAAAAATTACAGGAACAGAGTCTGGGATGAGATTGAAGGTCTATATGCCTTCTCTATTGAAGCAGTTTCGAGAGAGATGAATACCAAAGTTGATTCCTTGGCTGTCTCTGCCTCCCTATTACTTCCTCACCCAAATTTCAAAGACAAGAAGTACCAGATTGAAATTTTGTATCAATTTGTCCTTCTAGATAACATAGAATCATGGGAAGTTTTAAATGATGATAAAAGTTTGTAGATGTTCCTTGAAAATGACAAGTTTAGTTTTGAGCATGAATCCAATGGAAGTAATCATGGAAGCCCTGATGCAGAGAAAGAACAGAGCCAAAATGTGGAAGTTCAGTTGAAAGGTAACATTATTCCCCCATATTTCATGGCCTTAGAAAAATTATTTAATAGACATGATGCTTACATAAAGTAGAAGAGAGCAGAAAAGGGGCCAAAAATGGGTGAATATGAAGGAGTTAACATTGGAGATATTCAGAATCCCAAACTGATTAACATTGGGAGGTGTTGTTCACCCAAAGAGAAAGAGGCCACAAAGAATCTATTTATGGAATATAGAGATGTTTTCATTTGGAGCTATGAAGACTTGAAAAGTTATAGAAATGGAAAGGTAAAACATGAAATTCCACTGAAGCCTAGTGTAGTCCCTTTCCGGTAGAAACAAAGGAACTATAATCCTAAAGTCACTAATGCCATCTTCTGAGAAGTAGATAAGATGTTACAAGAAAGAATTATTGATCCCATTCATCATTCCACCTGGATAGCTAATATAGTACCCGTTAGAAAGAAGAATGGAGAAATAAGAATTTGAGTTGATTTCCACAACCTAAATCAAGCATCCCTAAAAGATAACTTTGCTCTTCCTAATATGGACTATTTATTGCAAATAGTGGCAGGATACGAAATGATGTCTATGCTTGATGGCTTCTTGGGTTATAATCAGATTGAAGTAGAAGAGAGAGACCAACATAAGACTGCGTTCACTACCCCTTGGGGTATGGTTGTGTATCGCATAATTCCTTTTGGACTTATCAATGCTGGTGCTACATTCCAAAGGTGCACGAGTAATACATTCGCTGATTTGAAAGATTGAATCATAGTCATATACCTGGATGACCTTACCATGTTCTTGAGAAAAAGAAAAGATCATATAGAAGATTTGACGAAAGTGTTATAGAGATGTCGAGAGCATGGAATATCTCTCAACCCGAAGAAGTCAATTTTTTGTGTGTCAGAAGGAAAGCTCCTTGGCCATATAGTGTCCCAGGAAGGCATTAGAATTCACCTTGAAAGAGTAGAAGCTATTTAGAGACTGAGCCTACCCTCAAACAAAACAGGGGTTAAATCTTTCTTTGGGTAGGTAAATTTTCTCAAAAGATTTGTGCCTAATTTCATGAAAACTACTAAACATATAGTGGACATGATGAAAGGGAATTCAAATTTCAAATGGAATGAGGTAGGAAAGTGAGCTTCTCATGATATAAAAATTGCTATTGCTAATGCTCTAGTACTATGCCATCCAAATTATAAGTGGGACTTTATCATTTATTGCTATGCTTCTGAACATACATTGCTGGCTTGGGCATACTCTACCCAAGTCCCAGTCAGAGCCAGTTGTTGCCTCACTTTTCACCATGTACCAATTTTGCAAAGTGGAGATTAAGTTGTATTTTATTTAGTTAGGTCAAGTCGGTCCTTTCTTCCTCAAGTGATAAGTATCTCCATCGGGCTTTCATCTTTTCTCTTCTCTCGTATTGTATGGCCACGTGGGTTTTCTTTATCATCACAAGTCTTTTGGGTAGTTTAAGACCTTTCTCGATATAGATTCTTGAATTATGTTAGTTTAGATGAACTACTTATAGCTCATTTTGTTTTGGACATGAAGAAAGTTGAAATGGTGGAAAATCTAGTTTCGTCTTCTCTTTGGTGGGTTTTTGCATCCCGAAGGTGAAACTTCGCCAAGATTCACAAATGCAGTTTGCGAGTTTAAATGAAGAGAGAAAAATTATGTTATGGATAGATTATTCAAGTATTGCCATGTTTTCACTGTAGGAATCATTCAAAGCTCACTAAGATGATTAAAAAAAGCATTGGCAAAAAACTAAGAAACAACTTCTCCTCAGCGGGTTTCAAACCAAGAAGTTAGTTTTCCAAAAAGGCATTTGTGAAAAGGTAAAGTGAGTCAGTGGGTCCCATCTTTCACTTGCAAAGCTAGTTTTATTTTTTTTGGAGGCTTAATGTAAAGTGATTAAGGTAGAGAAGGTAAAACGAGGATGCAAGCGAAAAAGTGGAAATCGCCTTCTCCTCTGCGAGCTTTCTATCCTCGACAGCAATTTTTTGCAAGTAATAGAAAATCATTCCTGCAAGCATAGTAATTGTGTAAATTGATCATGGGATGTTTTGGGAAAAATGTTTGAAGCAAATCAGTTGAGTTTGTGAAGGTATTTTAAATAGAATCCAGTAAGGCAGATTTCTTCCCATGGAGTACTCTGTTTCTATTTCTCTGAAATAGGGTAAAACTAGGAAAGTAAGTCTGCAATTAAAGAAAGTTACCATCGGGCCAATGGGAATAGTGAAAAGATAGGGAAAAATCCATTAGAACCCTCACATTTAATAATTCAATGGATTTATTCTTAAATTCACTCGTGTGGCACAGATCATGAAAATCAACAGACAAATTAAGGGTTCTTATATAAAGACAAACATAATAGATTTTCAAATTACCATTTTCTTTATTAAACTGTTATGCCATTGTATTGAATAGTGCTCTCAAATTTTTTTAGAGTTACAGGATTTACTCTTGGCACTATTTGCAATTTTTGAGTTTTAGTTTGCCTCAATATCAGACAAGATGGCCCCAAGATTTGCTGGTTTTGATGGGCTGGGTGGAGTTAAGTCAACATGGTAGAATATCATAGACACTTCACTCCATTTCTTTGACATGCAAGACTTTCAAAGAAGACTAAGGATGGAGCCAACTCACCCCATAACAGAGAGACTTTGAGAAAGTGGATTAGTAGAGGTAGCCAAATTTCTAGTAGCAGTACAAGCTCCAGAGTTGATTATTGAATACATCAATCATTACAATCTAGATACAAAACAAATCTTATTACCAGATCAAACAATGCTAATCAGAATTGATAGGCAAGTGGTGGTGAACTGCTTGCGGATTCAAGAATGAGAGGGGTTCTCTAAATTAACAATTGGAGGAGCTATGTCTGAATTCTCTCTGAAGAAGATGGTGTGGTGAAAAGAGATCATGAGTTCTTGGTTCCAAAAACCAAGGGGAGTTAAGAATAAGGTCCCTAAAACGCTTTTCAGCTCTAATCTCAAGCTTGAGATCGTGGACATTTTGCTCCTCTTGCATCGAATTAAAGGTGAGGTAGAAGCCTTTAATTTTGTAGAACAATATTTCTTTTTGTTACAAGTTATTTGCTCGGATACACAATATATTGACTGGGCATATGAGGTAAGTGAACATCTATCTAGGGCTCTTAGTGTGGCTAAGTTCTACAGTTTATTTTATATGTCTTCTTTCTTGATATATATGTTGGCTTCCCTACAATTGTGGCTGGGACTTCCCAGATTATAGAATTTCCCTGATGACGTGAAAATCTATGAATTTTATCCATGCCTACAATTGCAGAATCGTTATGTAGAGTATATCCAAGTAAATGATGTGTTAGAATGAGAATATGTAGGGAACTCCAGGGATGTCTAAAGTGGAGATTCAGTCTAGAAGTAATGGCGATCATTAGTCAATTTGGCAGTTATTTCATTCAATTCACATCTTTTTCTTGTTTGCGTCTTGTAGCATTTGATGGATTTCCTCTGAAGCTGCCTAGATACCTGAATGACATGATTGTACTCATTGAGATCATGAGGCATGAAATTTAGGTGAACATGTTGAGCTCCAATTTGAGGAAGAAGGGGTATGAATTCCCTATGAAAGTTGGGGCCTACAGTTGTGAGACTCGATCAGATGCTAAAAACATGCTTAAGATATTTGAGAACAAGTACAAGTTAGAAGAGTATGAAGTGTTGAGGCCTATGTTTGACCCAAATGGGTATGCTAGAGATGTGGTTCAAATTGGAAGCGTGATCAAGCATGTTACTACTGTGGAAGATTATTGGATAGATTGTAAAGATGAGTTGGAAAGCTGAGATTGAGCTTTTGCTAGATTGATAGTGGATCAAATAAAGACATATGTCATTAACTTAGATGTAGAAGGGCTAGAAGATGATGGGAAAAATATGTATAGTAATACATATTTGACCAAATTGAGAAATACTCCAATTAGTTCCAAGCCATATGTTGATATGGAAGGAGACCTTGATGTTATGATGGCCTGGATCGTCAAGAGAACCAGAAAATGGGTCAAGTGGATAGAAAAAAAGGGTTGGAGTAAGAGCAAGACTAATCAAGCTTCTCCAGCCACTGCTAATCCCACTTCTTCTCAAAGTGCCACACCAAGTGTTACAACTATGGCTGCTCAAGGACTTGCTCAATCTATTGGAGGAGGTGACCAACCCTAGGAGAAAAATATTTTAATAGCTTGAACTTGCCAGGGTTGTCCTCTACCAGTTATTGGAACCCAAGCTAGCATGAAAGAAAAGAGGACTAAAGAGCCAAAAGATGGTGTTACTATTCTAGTTTCACCTCCTCATGTTACTGCTCTAGTCTCACATCCTTATGTCACTGCTCCAATCTCATCTCCTTACATCACTCCAACTCCATCTCCTCATCATAGCACTGGTCCATCTGCAAGAACTCCCCTTTTGAAGTCAACTAGTTCTTGTTGTCACTGAAGTCTGCACCCTTTTCCAAAGTTGTTACCTAAGGACGACCTTGTGAAACATGGAAACAACCTCTAAGCTATGGGACCTAAACTATGAGGTTGAGTCTCTGAAGAAGTTTGGCTTCCTCTTACTATTAGGATGCACCTAACTACTCTTGGAGAGGAAAAGGGAGAAGGAGAGCATGAAAGCAAATCTACCTAATCTAATCTAAAGAGGTGATGCACCAAAATAGAGTGTTCAGACCAATCTATGCCCATATATGCACTTTTAAACCAGAATGAAACTAAGGATATACACATCCAAACTTGCTTTAATCTAATAATCACATGTAGATCAGAAGACCAAGATGAATGACACAAGGAAAGAGAGATTCACTTATATTATCATTCATAGGCCAAGGAGATACAGTCATGCAGATCATAGATCTCTACAAAACACCAGTAAGAGGCAAAGAGTTCTTACACTTTCATACCAATGGCTGAAAGAGATAAGGCAGAAAATCATGTAGTTTAGAGGCACAGGGGAATTTACACTAAGAATCTGTAGAGAAAATAATAGAGAAAATAGAGAAAGTTTGACCCTAACAAAATCTACAAATATTGCCTTTATAGCTTAGGCATAACTGAGATTTTCCCTCCAAAACTACCCTACAACCACTGCCATTAAGTCCTGCAGAAAATAATCGTGGAGAAAAATTTGATCTGGATATGGATCCAGATGCAATGATATCTGATCTTCTATGTCAAAAAATGCCTTGAGAGGACAGAAATGGTGCCATTAAGCCATTCTGGCTAGGTAGATGGATTGAATTGGAAGGGTGGAGTGTTCCTCTTTGTTTCGCATTTACTCTAGGGTGGTTGAAATCGATCATAAGATCAGATTATGCAAAAAACCTCGGTATTACCCATTCCTAGTTCATGAACCAGTGTGGTCAATAGGTCAACATAAACCTCATACTAGGATAAACCATGTGGACCAACAATCCCTTTTCATTTTTCCACCCCACAAGGTCCTCCTGAGTTGACCATGTCTTTCATTACTAACTGCGCCACCTTTTCTTAAACCCCAACTGCGATAGCTACAACATAACTGCCACCCCTAACCATCAGTGCCTTAACTGCTTGTACCCTAGCTAGACCCCACCACATGTCACTGAGGTGCTATGTCACTATGTGTATCCTCCGAGCAATTTACCATAGTGAGATAGTGCCCACCGTGGATATGGACTAATTTGACGATCGTGAAGACTCACCGTATTACTATGCTATCTCCTCAAAATTCTGAGCCCATGAACACTTGGCAACCACCTGGCACAACCTGGCATCTTCATCTTGATGAGACTTGGCCCCACTAATCCATGTGGCACAATGGTGCTATGTCGCTATGGGTATCCTCTGAGAAATTTCTCATAGCGAGATAGCACCCACCGCAGATACAGGCTGATCTGACGATCGTGAAGACTCGCCATATTACTGCACTATCTCCTATGAGAAAAAACTTGAAAAATTGGGCCCACAAACCACTCAGCACACCTGGCATCCAACTCATCCCAAATTGGTACCATCCCTATGGTTCACGAGAGACCAAGGGCCCACCTCACTATGTGTCGTTGAGGTGCTATGTCGGTATGGGTAATATCCTCACAGCTTTCCATAGCGAGATAACACCAACCGTTGATCCAGATTGATCCAAGGGTGAGGAAACCTTCGTGCATTTGAAAGGGGCATGGGTCCAGGCTACTGCTGACATCAAAAGATCTGTATAGCTGGTGATGAATCAAAATCTTCCTTCAATCGCAGTCACTTTCCACATTTCCTGAGGTCCCACCATGTTATTTTACTAGCCAAGTGCTATGTCGCTAATGGCAAGAAGAAAAAATTTCTTAATAGTGCCATAGCGCCCTCCGGTGCCGTCACTTTGCTGCCCCATGATAACCTTAGCCTTGCGAATTGCAGACCCACCTGAAAACTACCATTGAGGACGAGCTGTAATATTACTTTCCGTCTGGGCGTTGTGTCGCTAACGGTGAGGAACACAAATTTTTTGATAGCGCCATAGCGCCCTTCGGGGATCTATCAAAACCCAACGCCGGAGAAACAACAAGGAAAAGGAGGACCCACTAGACACGTGGCCAAAAGGTGCTATGTCGCCATGGAAAAACAACGTGCAACTTTTCATAACAAGATAGCGCCAACCGTAGATATTTCTCAATCTGATGATGAGGACTTGCGAGCCCGCCGAAACATAAAAATGCATGGGGAAAGAAATATTAAGGTTAAGCGTAAAGTATTTTGTGCCCTTTTTGAATATTTGAATTTTTAAAACTTGTGAACGTTACTACATTGAATTCAAATGTGGTGATTGTGGTGGGAAGGCAAAAATGACCAATAATTTTGGCGACTCAGAGGGGACACAAGCCAGCTATGCATAGACTAGTGACCTCATGCATCCATTGGGCTACATAGTCAAAAAGATATGGATCCTGTGTATACTGTGAAACCCTAACCCTACCTCTAAGAGGAAAACCCTGATACCCTTGCCTCTGCAACTGGAACCAGAGACCAAAACCTCCTTTTGCAACCTTGAAAATTTCAAAACTTGCTGTCTCACAGAGACAATCCCATGCTCGTGCACTTCTTGGAAAAGTAGGGAATAAATTGGAATGAAACTAAACTAACTATGTACATGAAATCTCAGACCCTTGTTAGAAACATGGCTTGAGATAGATCCCATTGACTAGGATAGGCAGAATCTCACCATTAGGCTTGCTTAACTGGAAAGCATTGGCCTGTTTACAACTTTCAATCAGATAGGGACCACTCCACAGTGTGTCAAATTTTGAGTGCCTCCCTGGTTTTTCCCTATCTGCATCCCATTTCAAAACTAAATCACCTTCTCTGAAAGTCTTGACCCTAGCCTTCCTGTCAAAAATCTTTTTTACCTGCTACTGGTGTGTCTCTAGGGTCTACATGGCTTTATTTCTCTTATCTTCCAGCTCCATCAAATCTGCCATTCTTATTGTCATGGCATCATCTTCAATCAACTCTAGCTAATGAGCTAGCTCTAGGGATGTGAACTCCAACAAAATTGGAAGCCTTGCTTCTCTACCATAAACTAATACAAATGGTGAATTCCCTATTGATCTTTTAGGTGTTATCTTGTTAGCCCATAGAGCTGTCCTTAACTTTTCATGCCAACACCTTTGGTTATCCTCAATTGTTCTCTTAATGATTCTAATCAGGTTCTTGTTGGACAACTTAGCCAGGCCATTACCTTGAGGATAGTAGTTTGATGATGTGCTCAAGTAAATGTTGCGGTCAACTGCCCATGCATAGATCTAAGCTCCTACAAATGACCTTGCATTATTTGAAATAATGGTTGAAGGGGCACCAAACCTAGTCACAATTCCATCAAGGAATTCCACAACTGAAGATTCAGTGGCATCCTTCAATACAACTGCCTCTATCTATCTGGTGAAGTAATCTGTAGCAGCTAGAATCCACTTGTGACCAAAACTGGAAGGAGGATTGATAGGGCCTATGAAATCCAATCCCCACTGAGCAAAAGGTTGATCCACTTGGATAGGATGAAGGGGAAGAGCTGCAAGCCTTTGTTTGCTAGAGAAAAAGGAGCATTTTTCACACTTCCTTACATACCTATGACAGTCATGGAACAAGGATGGCCAAAAGTAACTAGCCCTCATGATCTTCATTACAACTATTCTTGCTAAGAAATGACCACCATCAAGACCATCATGAAGCTCTTTGATTATTCTTTTAGCTTAATCTATATCAATACATCTCAATAAGGTTCTAGTAAAATCTCTCCTGAAAAGGATACCATCAATTATGACATAAGGGATTGATTGCAATCTATACTGTCTCCTTTTAGCTTTGTCTAATCCTTGAGGGTATCCATTTCCTAATAAGAAATTCATCATATCATCCATCCAACTCCTTGGGCCATCATTTCTCACTTCTTGTTCTTCTGTTAATACCATGGCAACTTCCTTATCTGATTCTTGAGATGATAGCATTTGTTTACACAATCCTTTCCCTCTTACTAGCTTAGTGATTTGGATGTCAACATCATATTCCATTACCTTTGTAATCCAACCAACTCTTTTCTCACTAACATATTTTCTCAAAAGGAACTCCTTCACACTGGCATGAGGTAATAACAGATGGATCTTATTGTGGGATAGGAGGTGTCTAAATTTCTTTAAAGCTCTGATGACTGCAAGGGCTTGCTTCTCCACATAGCTGTATTTATCTTCATACTCTTTAAGCCCTTCACTAAAGAAAGCTATGGGCTGCTTGTCACCTTTATCATTTCTTTGAGTCAGGACAGCAGCAATGCTTGACTCACCACCTAGGATATAAAGGATGAAATCTTTCTCAAAATTTGGATTGATGAGAGTAGGGGCTGAGGCTATGGCTGCCTTGATTTCTTCAAAAATTTCCTTCCCTTTCTTGGTCCATGCAAAGACCATACCTTTCTTGAGCATAGCTATTAGGGATAAATCTTCTCACAAAATTTATCCTGCCTAGGAAACTTTGCAACCCTTTCTTGTGTTTAGGGAGAGGGAGGACAAGTATTGCTTTTGTTCTCTCTGGATTAATGGTTAAGCCATCCTCAGATACAATATGTCCTAATAATTTTCCTTGGTTAGTAGCAAAGACACACTTGCTTGGGTTAAGGGAAACCCCAAACTCTCTGCATCTTAGGAATACCTGTCTTAGATGATCAAAATGATCTTCTACATCCTTTGAATACACAATGATATCATCAAGGTAAACTAAGAAAAACTTTTCAATCAATCTTTTGAAGGCCATCTCCATTGCCTTCTAAAATGTAGCACCTGCATTGGTTAGACCAAATGGCATCTTACAATAAGCATAGGTACCCCATTTAGTAGTGAATGCAGTCTTGTATCTATCAGACTCTTTAACCAACACTTGATTGTAGCCAGAAAATCCATCAAGAAATGAAAATCTTTTTGAACCACTAACCTTAGACAAAATTTTCTCCATAGAAGGGAGAGGATGGTGACCTTTAAGGGAAGCTTGGTTAAGGTCCCTAAAGTCCACACACAATCTAATTTCCCCATTCTTCTTCCTAACAGGGACAAGGTTTTCTACCCATGATGAGTGTTTGATAGGGAAATTATATTGGCCTCAATCAACTTGGATAGCTCCTTTCTCATTAAGGGTTCAATTTTAGGATTCACTGGCCTCTAATTTTGTCTTACTGGTTTTACATCATTAATTAAATCTATGGTATGCTGAAACAACCTTGGGTCAAAGCCCTTTAAGTCATCATATGTCCAAGCAAATAAATCATTAAATTCTTGACATAGATGAATAAAATTTTCTTGTTCAATTTTAAAACATACCTTCCCCATGTTTAAGGTTTTTCCATCAGCAATCATGACTGGAGTGTGATCATCTTCATCAATAGCTAGGTTCATGTCTCTGCCTCTTGTTTGATCATCAGGATTAAAAACACTCTCTAGAGTAATGAGACCCTTAGGCAATTTGTTAGAAATGAGATGAATGATTTGGTCACGATACTGATCCTGCAGTCTTGACTGATTTCTCTCTAAAAATTCTGCCTCATTCTACAAGAAGCTCACAATTTGCTCATCACATTCAAACACTTGCCAATGGATATTGTTATCAGGGATAGCAGGCCTTACTACCACTCTGATTTGTTTCTTCTTCTCTTCCTCAAGATTCCTTGGCACATCATAAGATGCACCTATTGCTGCAAGTCTATCAACATATCTATTTTCCTTTCTAGGGATGCTTTGAATATTAAATGCATTGAAACCTTCAACAAAATCCCATACCCTATTTTTATAAGACTTGAGCAAACCATTTTTGGTGATATTCTGATTTCTCACTTGATTGACCACCAACTCACTGTTTCCATAAACTCTTAAAGCTTGGATTCCTCTTTTTTGAGAAAGTAGGAGACCTTGAATCAAGGATTCATACTCGGCCACATTATTAGTGCAACTAAATTGGAGCCTGAATGAGAAGTAGTACCTTACTTGTGCAGGAGAAATCAACATCACACCAGCCCCTAACCCAATCTTATTCCTTGATCCATCAAAGTACATACTCCATATCCCACTCATATCTTCTTTAGTACCCACAAGATTGGGAACTAGAGCATCTTTCTCCAATATACAATATGTACTGAGACCTGTCTCAAGGGTTTTTGCCATAAGATAAAATTGATATGCGTTAGCCCATTCATCCAAGAAAAAATTAGGTATCTCTACTAGGGAAGTGGTGGGCTCATTCACTATGTCATTCTCATCCATCTCTAGGATAGGGTAGTTGATGTTGATGGGGTTGGAGGTGTAAGATTCAGTATGATGGAGGGCTTGAGGCTCTGTTCTAATTGAAGCATTGGCTCCATATCTCATTTTAAAAGACATATATGACCAATCAGATGATATGAAACCACCTATTTGGGTAGTAAAGTCTCTTGACAGATAAATGGCAAAATATGGCTTGACCTCAGCAACAGAGATATCTTGGGTTATAGTATAGCCAGGGCATGCATGTAAGGCCATCTCCACATTCTTAAAGGATCCCTATAGTCTTGATAGTACTACCATCCAACTATAATACATCCCTAACAATGGGCTCGTATTTCATTCCCAAAGCATCATCAACACACCTAGGCATCACGGAACTACTAGCCCCTAAATCAATCATGCAATTATGGACTAGTTTGCCCCCTATAATTAAAGAAACATAGAATGGAGGAGGTCTAACCTTTTTACTTTTTTCTATCTCCCTTGATGGTTGTACTAGGCTTGTGGCACTTTCTATACTAGGTGGCTAATCCTTTGGTTCAATTCTTTCCAATTCTTGCTGCAGCAACCTCTTTTGCATGGGTATAGTAGCTATAGCATCCCACATGGAGATATTCACATTTTTCTTCTTCATTTTCTCTACCAAATTGAATGGCATAGAGGGTGCTTGGGTAGAAGCTTTGGGAGCTACAACTGTATGCGGTTGAGACAGAATAACTCGAGGATCACTTGTATCTTTTCTACCATGATTTTGCCTTTGCTGCTGAAAGGCACTTGATTGATTATTTGCTACTTGCTCATGAGATATTTCATTTGAAGTTGAGGCTTGCTTGGGAGGAGGGATAGCATCTTCCATAGCTCTTCTTTTTCTTCTAGTGTTATGAGAAATGGAATCCTGGTTTTCGTTATAATGCTCCTCCATCTAATGATTCATAAAAGAACAATCACCCTGTCTTTGCATGTCTAAGGAATCTTTAAATTGGTCCTCCTTGTATGATTGTTTTGTTGCAGGTTCTTGGACTATCAAAGCCATAAAATATTCAGCCTTCTAACACATACAATAGGCATAGGAGTAGTTACAGGAGGGACACAAATCTTGATCTTGAGCTATATTGTTTTGAGGGACTATGGGCCTATTTTGGTTTACATTTGAGGTTGAAGCATGGCCACCCTACCTATTCTGATCAAAAGAATTGTTCCAATGATTATGATTTGGAAGCCTACCACTACTTGGAGTTTGATATTGCAATTGATGAGGCTTACTACCTTGAGCTTGCTATCTTTCTAAAGTCACCACCTTGTTGCTTACTTTTTGCATCATAGAGGAGTTATCCTCTAGCTTCTTCCCATAATCTTGCAATGTTTTCTCTAGGTTTTTTTCTCTTTTATCCATGTTTTACATCAGAGATTGCATCATCTTTTTGATTTCATCTATCCCATATGAAGATGTGGAAGCTTGAGGGACTGGGACAAGGGATTGTGATGTAGAAGTTGTGGGAAGAGGAGCCATTTTTGGTTGATGATTTGGAACATCAGGGAAGAAAGGCATAGGAGGCCTTGGAGCTAGCTTACCTCCTTGTATTAGGATGTTCTCTAATTTTATTTCTATGTCATAAGCATTAGGTAAGGTATCTCCTCCCATAGTTTGGATTGTAGTGGCAATATCACTGTTAAAATCTCTAAGGTAATGCAAGAAGGCATTACCAGGGGTAGGCTTCACTGAAGTAGGTATTCTATCCCATGTCTTTTGAAATCTATAGTTGAAATCAGTCATACATTCATGGGGGGCTCTTTTTATAGTAGTCAATTGCTCTAAAAGTTACAAATAGTCACTTTTATCCTCAAAATGTTTGCACAATCCTGCTCCTAATCCATCCCAATCTGTTATAGAACCATGAGCTAAACCTCTATACCATTGTAGTGCTTTTCCTTTCAAGGATGAGGCTAGGAGCCTAACTTCAACATCATCCTCTGTAATACCATGGATATTACAAACATTTGCAACCTCTTGAATGTGTTTTGAGGGAGAGATAGAAGTTTCACTAGTAAACTCTGTTATACTTTTGAGTGCAGCTATTGGTATGTCATGTCTTTGGGCTAATAAGAGAGGGCTCCCACCATTAAAGGTGGAAAAAGTATGAGCTCTAGGAAACACCATATAGACAAGTGATCTATTGATATGTATTGATGGTAGTCTAGGCTGAGATCTAATAGCAAGAGGAGTAGAGATAGATCTTGCAGGTGTATTTGTTACTATTTCACTCCTAACTAGTGATAAATATATTCTAGTCCTCCTTCTTCTAGGATTTGAAAATGAAAGCTCTTGGTATTGAAATTTATCTCTAGAAGATGCCCTTGTTTCAGCTTTGGGCATGAAATAATATAACTTGGTCTAGAACCAGATATGTATTTGAAGCTTAGAGTCACCAAGTACTTTGAAGAATGAGCCTCTTGAAGGATTAAACACCGAAGCCAGTACTATCCCCTCAGTATTGATCTTGGAATCTTCCCTTTTGACACTAGTAGGCTTGAAATTTTTTGAAAGTTGTCCCATCGGGCGTGCCAAAAACTGTTGTCACTGAAGTTTGCACCCTTGTCCAAAGTTACCTAAGGATGACCTCGTGAAACATGGAAACAACCTCCAAGCTGTGGGACTTGAACTATGAGGTTGAGTCTCCGAAGAAGGCCAACTTCCTCTTACTATCAGAATGCACCTAACTACTCTTGGAGAGGAAAAGGGAGAAGGAAAGCATGAAAGCAAATCTACCTAATCTAATCTAAAGAGGTGATGCACCATCATAGAGTGTTCAGACCAATCTCTGCCCATATTCACTTTTGAACCAGAATGAAACTAAGGATATACACATTCAGACTTGCTTTAATCTAATAATCACATGCAGATCAGAAGACCAAGATGAATGACACAAGGAAAGAGAGATTCACTTATATTATCATTCATAGGCCAAGGAGATACAGTCACGCAGATCATAGATCTCTACAAAACACCAGTAAGAGGCAAATAGTTCTTGCACTTTCATACCAATGGCTGAAAGAGATAAGGCAAAAAATCATGTAGTTCAGAGGCACAAGGGAATTTACACTAAGAATTTGTAGAGAAAATAACAGAGAAAATAGAGAAAGGTTGACCCTAAACTAATCTACAAAAAATGCCTTTATAGCTCAGGCATAACTGAGATTTTCCCTCCAAAAATATCCTGCAACCACCACCATTAAGTCCTACAGAGAACAATCATGGAGAAAAATTTGATCTGGATACGAATCCAGATGCAATGATATCTGATCTTCTGTGTCAAAAAATGGCTTGAGAGGAAAAAAATGATGCCATTAAGCCATTCTGACCAGGTAGATGGATTGGATCAGAGGGGTGGAGTGTTCCTCTTTGTTTCGCATTTACTCCAGGGTGGTTGAAATCGATCATAAGATCAGATTATGCAAAAAACCTTGATATTCCCCATTCCTAGTTCATGAACTAGTGTGGTCAGCAGGTCAACATAACGGTAGTACCGAGATAAGCCACATGGACCAACGATCCCTTTTCATTTTGCCACCCCACAAGGTCCTCCTAAGTTGACCATGTCTTTCATTACTAACTGCCCCACCTTTCTTAAACCCTGACCACGATGGCTACAACATAACTACCACCCCTAACCGTCAGTGCCTTAACTACTCGTACCCTAGCTAGACCCCACCATGTGTTGCTAAGGCGCTATGTCACTATGCGTATCCTCCAAGCAATTTCCCATAGTGAGATAGTGCCCATCGTGGATATGAACTGATCTAATGGTCATGAAGACTCGTCGTATTACTATGCTATCTCCTCAAAATTCCAGGCCCATGAACACTTGGCAACCACCTGGCACAACCTGGCATCTTCATCTTGGCGAGACCTAGCCCCACTGATCCACATGGTAGAGTGGCGCTATGTGGCTATGGGTATCCTCCGAGAAAATTCTCATAGTGAGATAGTGCCCACCATGGATCTAGGCTGATTTGATGATCGTGAAGACTCGCCATATTACTGCGCCATCTCCTATGAGAAAAAACTTGAAAACCTGGGCCCACGAACCACTTAGCACACCTGGCATCTGACTCAGCCCGAACTAGTACCATCCCTGCGGTTCACGAGAGAAAAAGGGCCCACCTCGCTACGTGTCGCTGAGGCGCTATGTTGTTATGGGTAATATCCTCGCAGCTTTCCATAGCGAGATAGCGCCAACCGTTGATCCACATTGATCCAAGGGTGAGGAAACCTTCATGTGTTTGAAAGGGGTGTAGGTCTAGGCTACTACTAACATCAAAAGATCTGTACATCTGGTGACGAATCAAAACCTTTCATCAATCACAGTCACTTTCCATGTTGCCTGAGGTCCCACCATGTTCTTTTACTGGTCGAGCGCTATGTCGCTAACGGTGAGAAGGACAAAATTCCTGATAGCGCCATAGCGCCCTCCAGTGCCATCACTTTCCCACCCCACGATAACCTCGGCCTTGAAAATTGTAGACCCACCTGACAACTGCCACGAAGGACAAGCCCTAATATTACTTTTTGTCTGGGTGCTATGTCGCTAACGACAAGGAACACAAATTTTTTGATAGCGCCATAGCACCCTCCGGGGATCTATCAAAACCTTGCATCAGAGAAACAACAAAGAAAAGGAGGACCCACTAGACACGTGGCCAAAAGGTGCTATGTCGCCATGGAAAAACAATGTGCAAATTTTCATAGCAAGATAGCGCAAACCATAGATATTTCTTGATCTGACGATGAGGTCTTGCGGGCCTGCCGAAACATAAAAATGCGCGGGGAAAGAAATATTAAGGTTAAGCATAAAGTATTTTGTGCCCTTTTTGAATATTTGATTTTTTAAAACTTGTGAATGGTACTACATTGAATTCAAATGTGGTGATTCTGGCAAGAAGGCAAAAATGACCAATAGTTCCCCCATTCAGATAGTAGAGATCGAGGATGAAAAGGGTAGTCGCAGTGAGTCCACTGTATCTGACGAAGATGCAAGGAAATCTCAAGAGGAAGAGAAAGCCTCGAGTTCATCTAGGCTTTTGTTTCAAGATCCAAAGAATCCTATTACATTTTGTGCTCCCCGCCAAATATTTGAATTTTAAATCTTGCCCGCCAATGGTCACTTCCCAATTTTAATGCTATTTTAAACATCCAAAGGAATATCAAAAAAATACTTTAGGCTAACCTTATGATATTTCTTTCCCCACACATTTTAATTCTTCTGCAGGTTCGTAAGTCCTCCATCATCAAATCTTAGAAAATCTACGGTTGGCGCTATCTTTCCATGGGAAGTTGTGTGTCATTTTGCCATAGCGACATAATGCCTTTTGGCTGCGTGGCATGGTGGGTCCTCCCTGTCCTTATTGTTCTCCGATGACGAGTTTTGATAAATTAATGGAGGGAACTATGGTCCTATTGGAAAAATTGTATTCCTCACCGTTAGCGACATAGCGCCCAGACGAAAAGTGTTACTGCGGCGATATCAGTTGTCAGGAAGGTGGGTCCCAAGATGCCCTGTCGGATGTAACTGGTGGACTTGTTAGATAGGTTGGCACATGGCCGATTCTCATTGGTTGGTATTCTGATTAGTTAGATCCATCTTACTCACTGCCAAATCAAGGAGGATCGATGGTAGGCGTTATCTCACTATGGAAAGCTGCAAGGATATTACCCATAGCGAGATAGAGCCTTGGCGATGCGTGGCACAACTGACATCATGGGCCCACCCTCCTCCAAAGTAATATGATGACACATGTCCCGGTGGCAATTTTTAAGTGGGTCCACATTTCGCAAGGCCAAGGTTATCGGAGGGCAGCAAGGTGACGGCACCGGAGGGCGCTATGGCGCTATCGAGAAATTTGTTCTTCTCACTGTTAGTGACATAGTACTCGGCTGGTAAATGAACATGACGAGACCTCAGGCAATAGAAAGTGACTACAATTCGATGGAGGATTTTGATTCATTGCCAAGTTGTGCTAGGTGGTTGCCAAGTGTTTTCATGGGCCCAAAACTTTGAGGAGATAACATAGTAATACAACAAGTTTTCATGATCGTCAGATCAATCTAAATCAATGGTGGGTGCTATCTCGCTATGACAAGCTGTGAGGATGATAGACATAGCAACATAGTGCCTCAGTGACATGTGTCTTTGTGGGCCCAGCCAAGATTGATAGTTAAGACTAGCAGTTATGTTGTAGCCATCACGGTCAGGGATTAAGAGGTTGGCACAGTTAGTAAAGAAAGACATGGTCAACTTAGGAGTACCCCGCGAGGTGGTAGAAGGAAATAAATTCATTAGTCCACGTGGCTCATCCTGTTGCCAAGGATAGGTTGACTAAGTTGACCTTGCTGATTCATGAGACAAAAACATGGGAAATCCAAGGTTTCTTGTGTGATCTGATCTTCATGATCATTTCAAACCACCAGAAGTGAATGCAAAACAAAGAAGAACACTCTACCACCTCGATCTATCTATCTACCTGGTCAGAGCACAATTATGGCATCGTTTCTATCTTCTCGAGGCCTTGTTCCAACCATGATCAGATATCATTAGATCTGGATCCATATCTAGATTAGATTTTCTCCATCATTGTTCCCTGTAGAACTTAATGGTAGGTAGTTGCGAAGGAACTACAGTTAGAGGACATCTCAGTTATGCCTGCACTATAAAGGCAAATTTTGTAGATTTTGTTTGGGTCGACCTTTCTCTATTTTCTCTATTACTACTCTGCAGATTCTCAGTGTGAAAGTGCAAGAACTCTTTGCCTCTTACTGGTGTTTTATAGAGATCTATGATCTACATGACTGTATCTCCTTGGCCTATGAATGATAATATAAGTGAATCTCTCTTTCCTTGTGTCACTCATCTTGGTCTTATGATCTGCATGTGATTATTAGATTAAAACAAGTCTGAATGTGTATATCCTTAGTTTCATTCTAGTTCAATAGCGCATATATGGGAAAAGTTTGGTCTGAATGCTCTATTTTGGTGCATCACCTCTTTAGATTAGAATAGGTAGATTTTCTTTCATGCTCTCCTTCTCCCTTGTCCTCTCCAAGAGTAGTTAGGTGCATCCTAATAGTAAGAGGAAGTCGGCCTTCTCTAGAGACTCAACCTCATAGTTTAAGTCCTACAGCTTGGAGGTTGTTTCCATGTTTCACGAGGTCATCCTTAGGTAACAACTTTGGAAAAGGGTGCAAACTTCAGTGACAACAAATTTTGACACGCCCGGTGGGACGAAAATCAGAAAATTTCAAGTTTGCTGGTGTCAAGAAGAAAGATTTCAAGATCAATACTGAAGAGATAGTTCTGGCTTCAGTATTCAGGCCTTCGAGGGGCTCATCCTTCAAAGAACTTGGTGACTCTGAGTTTCAAATACATATCTGGTTCCAAACCAAGTTGTAGTATTTCATACCCAAAGCTGAAACAAGGGCATCTTCTAGAGGTAAGTTTCAATATCAAGAGCTTTCATTTTCAAACCCTAGAAGAAGGAGGACTAGAATATCTTTATCACCAGTTAGGAGTGCAATAGTAACAAATACACCTACAAGATCTATCTCTACTCCTCCCTGTAGACACCTAAATTTGATTACACTACTTTGGTAATCTAATTTAGCCATCTCTAAAGGCATCATTAATTAAATTCTTATTTAATTAATCCTTTGTCATCCCCTAGTTGATTAATTTAATCATCTATAGTCCTAATTGATAAATCAAATAATCTATTATTTATCAATTAAATCCTTTTCTCCTATCTAATTCCAAAAATCCCCATTTATTAAATAAATCTATTTGATAAATGAAATCCTCAAATTCAAAAAAACCCTAACCTATCTCTAATCCTCCATTTAGCCTAATCCACCCCATCCACCCATACTAACCAAGCTTAGCCACTAACTCACCCACCCTCATTAATGCCATCCACTTGCACATCTCTAACATCCCTAATCTAATCCTAAACCCAAGCCTAATCCACCCCCTAATGTTGTCACATTCCTTAAACAAGTTTAAGACTTTCCTAATCCAAACCAAAGTCTCCCCTCAAAAAAACCCAACCACTAAGTCATGAGTGCTCTTACAAAACATAAAGACTCTTACAAGCCCACTCATGACTCTTACACCCATCTTCCACACTCTTCCCTCTTCCACACTCATTCCTCTTACATCCCTCTTACATACTCAACCCCACTCATCATGCCCTTGACCAACCCTTAACCCTACCCACTCAATCACACTTCAAGTTTGGGCACTAAAATTGAACAACAACTGATGTGGAGAGCCTCCGGGCGCGCGCTTGAAATCGAATTTCACACACTTTTGTTTTGGGCTTAAAACAAACTCACACTCAATCTTGAATGCCTTAAAGAAAATTAATTGATACTTGACGTGGAGGGCATCCGGGCGCGCGAGTTTGCTTTTGTTGACCCTAACTCTTCTTATTGTGTGCATTCTTTGATCGATTTACTTTTGTTGGCGCTTCAAGTTGGAATTGAACATTGTCTCTTAAACAATGAGTGCTTGCAAAGTCTAGATTAGCACACATAAGAGTCAGTTGGTAAAAGAACAAGCATGTTTTTTAGCCCAAGGTCATCCGAGTCTTCTCTCCCCTTGTCGTCTTTCGAGGCCATCTTGGGTGCATAAGATTAGGATCCAAAACCTTGTTTCTTTTTTAGGAGGCCTGCTTGGGGATTTCATCACCCCTTGGACGACCTCAACTCCAGCGTTCCGACGGAGTATAAGAATTGGGAGGTGAATCAAAAGACACCTTTCTTGGGATCAAGATTTTGTCATTCGGGCTAAGCCTCAAGGAACTTTATACCCTTGAGAAGTGAAAGAGGAGAAGTGGGTTACCACTCCTCTCGGCTGTGTGACATCCTTTTGGTCTCATCTACGGATTTGGGCCTCACGTACCTTGCGTATATTGAGGACTCCCTAGCTAAACCAATTGTCTGCCTTGCAGAAAACCATCTAGGGTGTTAATGTGTTTGGAATGACTGATTGAAACATTTGTAGAACATACACACTCCTTGGCGCAAGTACCACATTTTGAGAACCACAAACTTCTATCTGGGTGTTCCTATCTATTGCTTGTTTTTATTTTACTTGTTGAATGAATGTTTGCCAAACTTGGTCAATCCTAGCTTAGGGCACACTTAGCGTAGTCACTGCCTATTTTGGAAGTTGAACAAGTTGAAGCAAAACAACTGAGATTTTTCCCAAAGCCAAGCAGATTCAGGAATTTATGTCGGAACAACCCAAACCCAAACAGAAGTTTCACAAGGTCAAACTCAAGCCATCTCTAGCATACCAAGAACTTTTAGCCAAGAGAAAAGCAATAACACCAAGCCCACAAATTTCCAAACTCCACAAAGCAGAGGACAAAGCTACCGACGAAGCACTTCAAGAGGCCTGGTTAGAGCGCACCATCAAATTTAGCCAACATCCAGGAGTTAATCCTGCTTATGCCTTACCAACTAGGCATGATTTCTATGATTAGACACCCTTGTTTCTCCACATCTTCTTGGATAAGCTTCACTCTAGAGTCATCTTTGTAGAAAAACCAGCCATCTTAGGTTATCCCCTTAAGCATTATTAGCTCATCCATCTCATTTAGAATCATACCATCTAGCCAGTAATCGAAATTCTGCATATCTAAGCTTTCAAAATTGTTGTCACCTTGCTAAAAGTTTGCCATTCCTAAAATCTTCCAAATCCACCAATCTCACCAAGGTTATCCCTTTGACATAGCTTTGTCTAGGGTAATCTAGCTTTGTCACTTGTTATCCCTCATCACCTTGAGCAAAAGGTTGGGATTCACAAGTGGTCAATCTCGTGTTCTTCCTAAAGGATCATCAGTCTATCCTTAAGTTGACACAATCACCACCAAGCTTCCACATAGGAAAGCAGACCTTTTGTACTTTGAAAACATATCTTTGAAGTTAGAATCCCCAACCCAATCCTCCTTAGGTTTTGTCATATAGCTTTGCCTCAACCTAGGAAATCATTTGCATAGAAAAGCCTTCCCCCTTTTGCATCCATCAGCATTATTGCATCTCATCCCTAGGAGCATTTTTTCATGCCACCCGTCACTCGCTTAGCCAAGAAGAAAGAAACAATGGATCCCTATCATTTAGATCGAACAGCCTCACCCCCCTTGAGCACTCAGCCATCCTTCAGCCCAGAGCCAGCTATGCCATCACCTACTGACATTGAAGCTTTCATGAACCAACCAGGAAATGCAGTATTGGTAAACGCCATTATAGACAAAAACAAAGAGACAATCATGGCTAATTTTCGAAGGGACAATGTAGGAACCTTTGACTTTGGAAGACCCCCTCCATTATCAAATCCATCTCACCCATTGTTTGGGCAGCTACCACCACCCATAGGCTCTTATGATCCAAATTATCCTCAATATATTCCAAAAGAAGAGCCTCCAGCCAATCCATATGACCCAACAGACCCAAACATACCATCATCCACCCAAGTTGAAATCTCCATGCCGCAAGCCAACCCAGCTACCACCACTCCATCCTTGGTTCATACCTCTCCACTCCAAACCCCCTTTACCCAAAACATCTCACCGTTCACCCCCTTCACTATTGCTACTGCTCCCACACCTAGCCTTCCAAATCCACCCATCTCCCAAATCAGTGCTAGCATCTTTGGCCAACCTCAACAATATACAACAGGGATGCCACCCATGGGGCCAAGTAATCAACCTTTTATCACCCCCAGCTTGTTCACCACAGCCCAAAGCACAATCCCATCATTTCCATTAGGTCTCGAGAGCTCAATACCACAAGCCACAAATCCACAAGCTACTACCTTCACTCCACAAAGCTATCAAATCCCACAAGCTACTGCCAATCTTCTACCAAGCTCCCAAGTGACCTTAGCTCCCACCACCACTCTACCAAGCTTCCAAATCCAGCCACAAAGCTATCAAACCCCATCAGTTCCATTCCCAAGCTTTCAATTCCCACCACCTCCACCACTAACTAATCCATTACCTCCACTTACTAACTACTTTTCAATGCCACTTCTAGGAGGTAATCTACCACCCCAGCCAACCACCAATTATTTGCAGATGCCATCCCAAATGGGGGCACAACCCACATATATTGGTCAAACCCCACAAGCCCTCCGATCCTTTCCCCAAGCTTCACAACCATCTTATACCTTACCTCCACAAAGCAATCCATTTAACCCACAGCCAGCTTATGTTCCTCAATCCCAACCTCAAATCCCATATCAACAGCAAGCCTCGCAGCACATGCAGCAATATGTGCCACCTCCCCCTCAACAACCCGTCATCCACCATGCAGCTGCCCAAACAATGTACAATCCCTATCAGCAAATCCCTCATAACCATCCATATTCAATGGCCCCATCCAACACATACCTACCTCAAGGCACTCCTACATTGGGGGCACCCCAACCATCACCTATCAATTCAGAGTGGGAGCAAATGAAGAGAGCCCTGAAAGCCATCCAAGAAGGGAATGATCCAAAGACATTCAAGTTTGAGAATGTGTGTCCTTACCCATTTGACAGAGCCATTACCACAACACCATTTCCCAAACACTTTGAGGTACCTAAATTTGACAAATTCAAAGGAAAAGGAGACCCTGTCACACATATCAAAGAATTTTACATGCATTGCCAGGACGTGGCATACAATGATGTCTTCCTCTTGCGCCTTTTTCCCAAAAGCTTGGCTGGACCAGCTCTTGAATGGTTTTATAGAATCCCCTATGGCACAATTAAGAACTTTGCTGAATTATCTGAGGCATTTGTAGCCCAATATGCCCATCTTGTTGAAACAGAGCTATCAATAGTTGATCTTGTCCACACCAAGCAAAAAGGTGGAGAAAGCCTTGCCGAATACCTGCAAAGATGGCAAACCCTTACCACCCGCATATCCTGCACCTTGCCAGAACACCATGTGGTGAAAATGTTTATTGATAATGCACATCCCAGCTTGGCTCACCACATGACCATGAACTGTTTGCAGACCTATAAGGATATGAAAGAGAAAGGAATGATCCTTGAGCAAGGACTCATAAAAGATGGTGTGGTAAAGATTTACAAAGAGGCCAACCAAAATCAATCACATTCCAATGACAAGTCTAGGTATTGGAACAAAAACAAGCATGTTGCAACAGATGGGGTTACTGACACCAGACATGTGAATATCATTGGTCCTTCTCGAAACCAGTCTAACCCACCATATCAAACAAACAACCAACAAGCTACCAATTACCAACAACGAAATAACCAAAGCTATCAAAACCACAATACAAGACCCAACTTTCAAGGGTCTAACAATCAAGCTAATGCCATCAATGTAGCTGCAGGGCAAAAGCCCAGATTCCAACCTGCACCTAGAAACTATACACCCCTTGGTGAGCCATTCGATGTTATTTTTGAGAAATTGGCTAAGGAAAACCTTATCAAATTTCCTCCTACCCAGCAAATTGATCCAAGCCAATCCAAAGCTGCATGGTACAAGGACAATGAGTATTGCAAGTTCCATAGGGTAAATGGTCACACCACCCTCAGATGCATGAAACTGAAAGACTATGTGCAAGACCTCATTGATCAGAAGGAAATCACTGTTGGTGCCCAAAACTCTCCCAATGCAGGCTTACAAATTTATCAAAATGCTTTTCCTCCACACAACAACCAAAATCTTGGAAAAGCACCTATCCAAAACCACACCAACAACCGCCAGCCAAACCAACAGCATGGGAAGAACAATGACCACACTTCATCCTATATAGACTATGGTAGCCTTATAGGTTGTATATCTGAGAAAGAGCCTTCAGTCAATGTTATCAATATCCGAGGACCAGACAATGAGTGTGCGGTCACCACTCGAAGAGCGCGATTTAACATCGCAGGCCCACCATTTTCATCAACACCATCAGCTCCATCAAAAAGCTGGTACAATATCTTGGAACACCTTGGGAACATGCCAGCCCAAATATCCATTTTAGACCTTCTCCGCACTAGTCCTGTGTACAAAGACATCCTTGACAGTGCTCTCATAGAATCCCGTGTCCCTTCTGATATCAATGCTACTGATTTTCGTAATCTTGTTGGACACCTTTCATCCTCATGTGCCCTATCTTTCAAACCCACCGACATACCCGCGGTTGAGCCAGATCACACCCTTCCACTTCGCATAGCCATCATGGTATCCAATTTTGCCGTGAAAAGAGTAATGATAGATAATGGATCAGCCTTGAACATTTGCACCCTAAAATTCATAAAACAAGCTGGGTATACTGAGGCAGATATGATCAGTGAGGTTATCACCATCAAAGCTTATGACAACTTGGAAAGGACCACAGAAGGGACTATTTTGCTACCAATCAAGGTTGGGCCAGTCATTCAAGAGACAGTTTGCCATGTTGTTGATCTAAACCTACCATTTAACATCCTCCTCGATCGCCCATGGATTCATGCTATGAAGGCCGTTCCATCCACCTACCATCAGTGCATCAAATTTTTGCATCAAGGCACTAAGGTAACCATCCATGCCGATCCAGAACCATTTGCTTACTGCAATGCAGTTGAAGCTTCATATACAAACCATTGCCCTGGAATAGACATCGGCACAGCCATCGCCAGCTCATCCCACACTTGTAATGACGCAGAAACCATCCTTGCCTCTACCCTGTCTACTGTAAAGATCAACAACAAAGGATGTGGAGAATATAGTATATCAGATGCATTTGCTGTCGGAGCAATCCCACTTGATCCACATACCCATGGACGGCCAACATATCACAAAGCTAAGGAGATTCCACCTCCTCGATACAAACAGTTTGGCCCAACCACCTTTGTGTCCTCAAAAACCCCTCTTCATGAGGAGCTCACTCCAGATATCAACAATTGGCTACATAAGGATGCACCTCCAAGAAATCAAGCACGCCTTGATCACTTCAGCCAAAAGTATCCCCAACAACATAAGCTTGTCACTGAAAAATGGAGCTATCAAGGAGGTGGACTAGGACCAGAAGAAAGGGGCATGCAATGTCCCATTGAAGCACATGATTGGGAAATAAAGTCAGGTCTTGGCTTTGGCATACCCACAACTGGGGGCACCAATGAGAATGGTCACGCTTTTTCGAACATCCACCGCGACCTTGTGGAAATCGAAGACATTCCTGAGGAAGTTGAAAAGAGAGCCTACGACGATATCCCAGACCAAATCTTCCTAGGAGACTCTGTTCTCCGAGAACTATCCATCCATCTCATTGACCTACCACTTGCTCATCCACAACTCATAGATTGGGACCAACCAAGTGTCATACATATTGATGAGTTCGCATTAGAGGAAGCGCTCCTAAGATTCATGGGAGCTAAAACTCCTCATAAGAAGACAAAGCCAGATTCTGCCTACATCTACAAGCTAGATCCCAAGGGGTATTTTGGAGAAAATCCCCAACCTAGTTTTGATACACCCAAAATTGGAACTAAGGTAAATCTGGGACTAGCTAAGGCAGCAAAGAGAACCCCTCAGCAAGAAAATCCAGAGCCACAAGCAGAACATGAGGATTTAGTATTGCCTCCTCAAGATAATCGACCAGAGGTGTCTTCTATTCTAATAGAGGATACTAGAGAAGTCAACATTGGTTCTTCAGAGATCCCTAGAATTGTTCACATTGCTGCATCCCTATCACAAGACCAAGCTGACCTCCTCTTTGAGGTTTTACGAGAGAACATTGGCCGATTTGCATGGTCATATCAGGACATGCCAGGACTCGATCCAAAGCTTGTAGTTCATCATCTTGCAGTCGATCCAAAGATCAAGCCCGTCAGACAAAAGCTTAGGAAAATGCACCCCAAGGTGGCATTACTAGTCAAAGCTGAACTAGAAAGAATGTTAGCTGCTAAGGTTATCCGACCTATGGACTACTCAGAATGGATCTCCAACATGGTCCCTGTCACTAAGCCTTCCGGTGACATCAGAATCTATACTAATTTTAGAGATCTTAACAAAGCTTGTCCAAAGGATGATTTTCCCTTGCCCAACATAGATATGATTGTAGATCTTACAGCTGGACATGAAATCCTGTCCCTTATGGATGGATTTTCTGGGTATAATCAGATCAAGATTGCAGAAGAGGACCAGCATAAGACATCATTCACTACCCCTTGGGGAACCTTTTGCTACACCATGATGCCTTTTGGCCTAAAGAATGCTGGGGCTACCTATCAAAGAGCTATGATAGCCATTTTCCATGATCTTATCCATAGCATTTTGGAGGATTATGTGGACGATATCCTAGTCAAATCTCACAGCTTCATGGATCATCTTGCTGACCTGGAGAAAGTCTTTGATAGGTTGGCCCAATATCATCTCATGCTAAATCCCAAGAAGTGTGTCTTTGGGGTCACATCTTGCAAGCTTCTAGGCTTCATAGTTTCTAAACGAGGTATAGAGATCGACCCCAAAAAGGTCAAGGCTATCTTAAACATGCCTCCTCCCCAGACACTGCGACAGCTTCGCTCTCTTCAGGGAAAACTTCAATCTGTCCGGCACTTCATCTCCCAAATTGCAGATAAGTGTACACCATTTTCACACTTGCTAAAGAAGAATGAGAACTTCAAGTGGGATCTTTTATGTCAGCGCAGCTTCGATCAGCTCAAGTAGTATCTCACCAATCCCCCTATCTTGGTTCCACCAGTTCCTGGTCGTCCCTTGATCTTGTATATATCAGCAACACCCACTGCTCTAGGGGCACTTCTAGCATAACATGATGATTATAGCAGAGAGAGAGCCATCTACTATATAAGTAGAACCCTAGTTGGTTATGAAATCAATTACACTCCTATGGAAAAAGCTTGTTTGGCAGTTGTTTTCTCAACTCAAAAGCTTCGCCACTACATGCTAAGTCATACCATCCAACTAGTCTCCAAGATTGACCCTCTCAAGTATATGCTCTCCAGAAGAACACTTACAGGCCATTTGGCCAAATGGGTTATGCTACTAAGTGAGTTTGACATCCAGTATGTGGACAGAAAGGCAATCAAAGGGCAAGCTATAGCAGATCACCTAGCTGATGCACCTCTAGTAGATGCATATCCTTTGCTCACAGAATTTCCAGATGAGCATATTTGCCTAATTGAAGAACAGCCCCCATGGAAGCTTTATTTTGATGGCTCATACACCTCTCATGGATCAGGGGCAGGAATATTATTAGTTACACCTCAAAGAGATTACATTCCAAAAGCCTTCAAGCTACAATTCCCTAGCACCAACAATATAGCAGAATATGAAGCTCTTGTAGCAGGATTAAAGATAGCTGCAGAATGGAATATCACCGAGTTACAAGTCTTTGGTGATTCCCAACTCATCATCAAACAAGTCTTAAATGAATATCAAACCAAAGATGAAAAGCTATTACCCTACAAAGAGCTAGTTGATCAGCTGACCCAGGATTTTACAAAGCTTCAGTTTACACAAGTGCCTCGAATGCAGAACAAGGCAGCAGATGCCATGGCCACTATCGGCTCGCTCTTGGAAATTCCCCAAGAAGCTACACAGTATGAGTTTTTAGTTGAGCAGCTCCTCACACCTGCCTATGCGAATGAGGATTCAAACCGTGTTTGTATCTTGGTTGGTCCCCAATCCCCTTGGTACCATGAAATTCACGCTTACCTTAACGATGGTATCATATCCCCTCACCTCACACGTACCCAACGCCAGAACCTCATCCGAAAATCATCCCGCTATGTTATCATAGCCAATACCCTATATCGTCGGGGTTATCACGATACTCTCTCTCGATGTTTAGATGAAAATGAGGCCGTGATGGCATTAAAAGAAGTACATTCCAGACTTTGTGGTGCCCACACGAGTGGTATTGTCCTAGCACGACAAATCCTTAGAGCAGGCTACTATTGGCCTACCATTGAAGAAGACTCTTGTGACTTTGTCAGAAAGTGTCTCCCATGTCAGCAGCATGCAAATCTTGTGCACGCTCCAGCACAGGATCTACAGCCTATTGCACCACCTTGGCCTTTCGCTTGTTGGGGCCTTGATCTAGTTGGAACTATCACCCCTCTCTCATCTGATGGACATAAATGGATAATAACAGCTACAGACTATTTCACTAAGTGGGTGGAAGCAGTCCCCCTAGTCTCAGCTACAGGAGTTCAAGTCTCCAAGTTCATCTTGTACCACATTGTTTGCCGCTTCGACATCCCATCCACCATCTTCACTGACCATGGAGGTAATTTTGAAAATATCAACATGGAAGAATTATGCACTTCCCTCCGCATCCATCACCGCTTTTCTAGCCCATATTTCCCACAAGGTAACGGCCAGGCAGAGGCAACTAATAAAACCCTCCTCAAAATCCTAAAGAAAGTTGTCAATGATTCTGGCCGTGATTGGCACCTTCAAATAAATCCAGCTCTATGGGCCTATCGAACTTCCTTCCGTACATCCATAGGCACAACTCCATACTCCCTAGTCTATGGTGCCGAAGCGGTATTACCTATAGAAGTTGAACTTCCCTCACTACGCATATCTTTGCGAGGGCAAATCTCAGATGAAGAATACAGTGTAGCTCGACTCACCCAGCTAGATCTCTTAGACGAGAAGAGACAACAAGCCTATGACCATCTCACAGTCTATCAAACTCGTCTCAAAAGGAATTTCAACAAGAAGGTGCTCCCACGACACTTTCAGCCAGGTGACATGGTCCTCAAAGAAAATATGAAAGTCCAAGCAGATCGAGAAAAGAAAGGCAAGTTTGAACCTACATGGCTTGGTCCCTATGTGGTTACTGCCTCCTTTGGCTCCGGAGCCTATCAATTATCTACACCAGAAGGAGAACTCTTGAATGATCCCACTAACATCATTCACCTCAAGAAGTTCTATGCTTGAAGATCCTTGGTATACCCAGCTTTTGAAAAAATACAAAAAAAAATAGTAAAGAGAAATAAGCGTCCAATGGTGAAAACTTGGCAATTCAAGCGCCTTGGATAGGTACCTTGGTAAAAACCTGGTAATTCAGGAGCCTTGTGTGCTAAAGACTAATCCATTATCTTTCACTATCCTATCCCTCATCCATCCACCCACCATCCCATAAAACACCTACTTGTTCCCTTGGTGTTCCAATCAAATATCCAAAATCTGATGGAGCTTGTCAATACCTCCTGTACAGCTTGTAAATCTTGTACCAAAGCTTGTATTATACCTTGTAAATCTTGTACCATACCTTGTATATATCCAAATCTTGTCCAAAGCTTGTACCATATTCCAGCTTGTAAATAATCTTGTACCCTAGCCCGTATCCTATCACATGCACACACAGAATCCCATTTTCCTTAAGCTTTTCACAAACCATCTACCTGTCCAACTATCAACTATTATAGACATCCCATCCTTCACAAAAATTTCCATCTCACAAAAAACCAAAACATGAACAAACTTGTACATTTGTAACATATCTTGGTCTGTCAGCTTATACATCCTCTTTAACTTAGTATCATTGTATCTATCTGGCTTTCATGTTAGTTCATCCTTGGTCAACATCTTGCACACATTGCACACCTTGGTTAGATATTCCAATGCATCCTTTAGCTAGATCTCCTATCACCAAAGTGTTATCCTTCTTAGTTCAGCTTGCCAGACACATCACTCATCCAGATCCATCAGCTTAGGTGCTCTCTGATAGATTTTTGTAGGATATAGCTTTCCTCATGTCTGATCTTGGTCCGTTAGTACCTCGTCTTACCCATCTCGTTGGCAAATAGTTCTCTTTTGGATTTTCACTTTCTTTTGATTTGGGATCTTCCCTTTTGGGTCTTGAAATATCTTTTCCAAGCAATCTCCTTGTTCCCTCCTCAAGGTTGCCATGATCTTCCATATCATGGTATGCTGCGAATGGGGCAATTAGAGCGTAAGGTCTTGATCAGGTCTTTTGCTTGTTTTCTTTTTCTGCTTGTGGGTTACCTAGTGTCATTTCCACGCTGCCTCCTCTGGGATTCATGTGTGATACTGGGGCAATCCTTGTGTGTTTGTTTTGAGTCAGTTCGTCAGTCCTCTGGATGGTTGGTGAAAAGGCCTTGATGTTCTTGGTAACCTTGGCAATTAACCAACAGTCCTATAGCAAATCTAGTGCTCAACTACATGGTGGTACTTCTCTTTGAAGTATCCCCCCGCTCAAAAAGCTTCAATGGATTCCTTTTATAGCGCTCCGCTCCTCCATCTCCCCCCCCCCAATCTTGGAAAGTCTTAAGCTTGCTTTACTATTGTGCCTCTGATTTCCCTTTATCATTCTCCCATAGTGAGAGTTTGAGCTAATTCAGCCCCTTCTCTTTGCCAACCAGCGTCTCAGCTCATCTCAATTTCTTGTACTTTTCAAGAAGTCGTCAAGCCTCATTTCTCTCCCCGCCGCCTTCTTGAGGGGGCATCATCTAAGTCTAGTCTCTCCTCTTCTTATCCGAGACTGGGGCAACATTGTTGCTAAAACATCTTCCTCATGTTGTCTTCATTCATTCAAACTTCTTTGAAATAGTGTTGTCTCGACACTATGTCAAAGAGGGGCAAAATGTAGACACCTAAATTTGATTACACTACTTTGGTAATCTAATTTAGCCATTTCTAAAGGCATCATTAATTAAATTCTTATTTAATTAATCCTTTGTCATCCCCTAGTTGATTAATTTAATCATCTATAGTCCTAATTGATAAATCAAATAATCTATTATTTATCAATTAAATCCTTTTCTCCTATCTAATTCCAAAAATCCCCATTTATTAAATAAATCTATTTGATAAATGAAATCCTCAAATTCAAAAAAACCCTAACCTATCTCTAATCCTCCGTTTAGCCTAATCCACCCCATCCACCCATACTAACCAAGCTTAGCCACTAACTCACCCACCCTCATTAATGCCATCCACTTGCACATCTCTAACATCCCTAATCTAATCCTAAACCCAAGCCTAATCCACCCCCTAATGTTGTCACATTCCTTAAACAAGTTTAAGACTTTCCTAATCCAAACCAAAGTCTCCCCTCAAAAAAACCCAACCACTAAGTCATGAGTGCTCTTACAAAACATAAAGACTCTTACAAGCCCACTCATGACTCTTACACCCATCTTCCACACTCTTCCCTCTTCCACACTCATTCCTCTTACATCCCTCTTACATACTCAACCCCACTCATCATGCCCTTAACCAACCCTTAACCCTACCCTCTCACACTCATCCTCCTTGTGACAAGTGTCACCTTCCCATTGGTGCTAAACAAGCACAATCCATGTGCTCCCCTTTGAGTGCATCTTAGCCCTCCTTAAGCCTTCATCCATCCTTGCATCTAAGCCCTCCATCCCTCTACCCCTTAGCCTATAAATTGAATCCCATCCCAAGCCATTTCATCAACAATCTTTGAGCTAAAGTTACCATGCTATTTTGAGAACCAAAGCCATCAATCATACCCTTATAATGCCAAATTGAGAGCTCACAAAGCTACCAATTTTCCATTACCCATCTCCATTGAAGTAGCTTTTGAGCATCTTGAGCATACATCCACAGCAAAAGGACACATCTACAGAATCAAGAAAGCATAGAGTGTTTTCTCTTGTGAGGTTTGCACTTCTTATTTTCTTTCTTAGTCTAAGCATATATGTGAATTTAGTTTTTGGTTTGTGAATGTTTACTTCATTTGTTAATGTTCTTTGCATACTGATGTTGTTGCTACTATACCCATGCAAAAGAGGTTGTTGCAGCAAGAACTGGAAAGAATTGAACCAAATAATCAAACACTTAGTATGGAAAGTGCCACAAGCCTAGTATAACCATCACGGGAGGTAGAAAAAAGTAAAAAGGTTAGACCCCCTCCATTCTATGTTTCTCTATTTATAGGGGGCAAACTAGTCCATAATTGCATGATTGATTTAGGGGCTAGCAGTTCAGTGATGCCTAGGTGTGTTGCTGATGCTTTGGGAATGAAATATGAGCCCATTGTTAGGGATGTATTATAGTTGGATGGTAGTACTATCAAGACTGTAGGGATCCTTAGCAATGTGGAGATGGCCCTACATGCATGCCCTGGTTGTACTGTAACCCAAGATATCTCTGTTGTTGAGGTCAAGCCATATTTTGCCATCTGTTTATCAAGGGACTTTATTGCCCAAATAGGTGGTTTCATATCTTCTAATTGGTCATATATGTCTTTTAAGATGAGATATGGAGCCAATGCTTCAATCAGAGCAGAGCCTCAAGCCCTCCATCATACTAAATCCTACACCCTCGACCCCATCAACATGAATTGCCCTATCCTAGAGATGGATGATAATGACATAGTGAATGAGCCCACCACTCCCCTAGCAGAGGTACCTAATTTTTTCTTGGACAAGTTTGCTAATGCATATCAATTTGACCCTATGTTAGAAACCCTTGAGACAGGTCTCAGTACATATTATATATTGGAGAAAGATGCTCTAGTTCCCAATCTTGTGGGTACTAAAGAAGATATGAGTGGGATATGGAGTATGTACTTTGATGGAGTATGTTCTACTTAGTCTAAGTTTGGTTTGCCTCTTCTACTTTTGGGTTAAGAGCATACCTTGTGTTAGTTTTAGGATCAAAACATAATTCATTGTGTATTATTCCATAAGGGAGCTATACCTACCAATTTAGAGAAAAACCAATAATCAGAGAATGACTTTTCAACTATTGTAACCAGATATTGTTAATGATTTGGGCACTAAAAGTCATATTCTTAAGAAACAAGGATGGACAAGTTTGTTTACCAACAGGTTTTTGGTGACTCTGCTGGGGAAATGAACAGTTGCTTGATCAAAAAGTCTATGTCATGAGGGAAAATGGTACTACCTCATGAAAATATAATCCCAGTGCTCCAACCAAACCTTGGTTTTCAAGACAACCAAGAGGACATAATTTCATCCCTTAACACATTCATTTGGAGGCACAAAAGGAACACTAAACATTATCAAAATGCTAGCCAAGTATTAGAGGAAGAAGAAAGAAGAGCTGAAGCCTTGGAAAGAGCTGTTCAAAGGAGAGATATCTGGAGAGCAAAGAAAAAATTAAGAAAATAAGCTCAGAGATAAATCAGACCCAGCATCCTGGAACAATTTAGGTTCCTCAGAGGTACCAAGGAATAGGGTAGGCAGGATCCTACCTTTGATAAACTTGCATAGCTCAGCTTTCCTATTTTAGACATCCCAAAGTGGAAAGGTGAAGGTAAAAGTCAGAGTAGACCCCCTTCCCTTATTAGAAATTAGGACACCAACACTTCACATTCCCCTTGTCAGGTGTTAGGACTTCACAAAGTTACTGCCCCTCCAGTTGTTAATTTTCTGCCATGTACTGCTAGAACAATTATGGCCACTCCATGGGCCATGACAATAGGACTATTAGCATTAAATGCTTACCATCCACTCTCGGATTGTTCAAGGAAGAATTTCTCTAAATTCTCAGGTGATGGGAAATTCACTATAGATGAACACATTAAAGCTTTCTTTGTGGCTACTCATATCTTAGGAGTGGGACATGAAGATGCTGTTGTAAGATTGTTCATAGAAACCCTCACAGATGGTGTGGCAGATTGGTTTTATCATCTAGCTGATGGCTCAATAACTAATTGGGATATAATGAGAACTAAATTTGAGAAAAGATTCAAAACTACAGAAGATGAACATGCTTTGCTAACACAGTTGACTTCAATTAAGAAGCATTCAACTATGAGCATGAGAGATTTTATTGCCAAATTCAATAAGATTAATAGCAGAATTCCTACTGCTGATAGAGCCACACCTAGTAATTTGAAAACTTTCTTTATTGGTGCTATGCCTCCAAATATCAATTATGATCTGAGAAGGGCATGTCCCAGATCTGGCTGATGCACAAAAGAAAGTGATTGAATGTGAGGATCATTTAATTTTCGTAGGAAAATGAAAATGAGAACTTTAAACTAAACGGAGTTCTAGTAATGCCAAATCTTCAGAAGGGATGATTCAGAAGTTGTCTAATTAATTAGTTGCAATGAAGAAGTAGTTATTTGGATTCAATAGCTCTTGTCAGCGGAATCACCAAAATTCACTAGGAAGAAGAAATGAACATAGATTTCTACAACTTACAAGTTCACAACCTAGGTTGCAAATCAAAGCAGCACCAAAAAAAGGAAATATGTGCATCTTTCATTTGACCATAGATCATGATAGTGAGAATTGTTTAGAGACTACTTGTATAATGAAGTTGTTATCTACTAATGAATTAAATACTGCGGCCCCTTCTTCAGAACCTATTTCTTATTCAAATGGTGACTCTGGAAATTCATTTTTAGAATACGAATCAGATTCTAAATCAAAAGGAGAGTGCTATGCAACTATTGATGGAACTTCATACACAATGCTTACCCGTAGACAAAGGTTAAAGAACCAAACCTCTAGTCATAATTACAGGAATGACTTCAGTTCTTCAACAAGCAATGTACATACTAATCAAGGAGTATCTATTTAACAAATAGGTAAGGACAAGACATCCTTTGATTTCATTCAATTTTGTGAAGAGTCAAAAATTCAAATTTCCAGTATTGATTATTTAAAGTCACATCCTTCTGAGTTGAAAAGACTGGTAGACTGATGTAAAGGAAATATATCAGATGCTAATTGTAAAGTAATGGTTAAAAAAAAGGATGAAACCTTGGCATTTGGTTTGTTTAATCAAGAAGATTCCACATTATGTTTTTAGATGAGCTATACAAAGAATTGAAAGTCGTAAAATGCAGGATTGGACAAGTACAATTACCAAAAACTACATTTTCTAACAAATCTGTACACTAAAACTAAAAAATAATAGCACCACTAAAAAGTTCATTAAATTCTAGCCCAAATAAAAAATAATTGCACCTAATTTGGAGTCTAGATGACTGAGATATGGCCTCCCAAAGTTGGACTGTCAAATTAAAACTGCATATGGTAGGGGTTTGCCCTAATTACATCATAAAATTGCTAGGTTAAATTTGACATCCAAATGACCATCACAGTGCTGCAATATTGCCTACTTGTGATGGTTAAACGACCATCAATTTTAAGTTCACAAAATGATGATGTTAGCAAAAAATAGTCAGTTGGATGATGTGGCAATACAGAGGACTAATGTGTCAGATCCATATAGCTAATGTGGCAGTTGACTTGGATACTGACTATGTTGTATGGGTAGCTGATATTGTGTGTTGATTTGGCACTACATCACTATCGAGCTATCACCTGACATAGCAACCATGTGTCCAGGGGCTGAGTTGGCAGAAGAGATGGTCAAGGCTCGAACATGGCACTATTTGTATGGCAGTTGCATAGAAGCTTTGGAGTGGCTGATGAGAGTTAGTGGCTGGCATCAGTGTTGATGCCAATAGAGGTCAGAGGGGCCAGTTGGTTGGTGGTGGGCATGGGACTTTGGTCCCACATTCACCATGTGCTCAACATGGAGGTAAATAAAATTTAGAGCCCACTGATATTTGAAATAGATTAAGGCCGCCAAGAATTATGTTGAGATCCATCATAGTTTGATGTGTCAGTTTATGTGGAGTGAATGTCGATTACTACTATGTGTTGTTGATATGATGTGGAAGCTAGTTTGTTGGATGTGTTGGTATGTTGGAATATTTTGGCCACGAGTTGTCAAGGTTTGACCATCCAGTATGCTTGCAATAAAAATTGCTCTCCTATCGGCCTGATGGCAAAATTTTTTTAGAAAAAAATAATGCAGATCCAAAAAAATTATAGAGATGTGAATATAAAATATAGATCTAAAAATTAAATGCACAGATCTGAAGAGATCATACCAATTTCACAAATCAGGCCTTCAGGTTTTGGTTTGCAAAAGAATTTTGCCTCAAATTTGACCATAGCCTATGGTAGAAAAATTTATAGTCAAAATTCACCAAATCGATGGTCTGAACATAATGGTGAGGTTTGCTTTGGCTCTAGACACTCCTAATAGTTTCTTATATCAAGATCTAAATTATGGTCATTTGAGATGTGAAGCAAAAATGGTCTCCAATGGCTATGAAATGAAGCTCCCTTAGCTTTGATACCATGTAAGAATTTTCCTTAGGGAAAAATGACACCAAGATTAAGAAGCTCAAGAAATTAACACAATATGGAGAAAGAATGTATAATCATAATAACAATTTGAGAATGAATAATTGATATGTATACACACTAGAAGTGCCTATATATAAAGGCATCTACAATGACTAGGACTCAACAAAGAGATAAGAATGACACTTAGACACACATCCACTAGAAGTGGATTATCCTCCATTGAGAATAAAAGTTTGTGCAATGATGAGAGGATACGCCTGCATAGGTTTATCTCATGAAGAGATGCTGTCGATACAATGTGCTTAAATTAGTTGCTAACTCATTTGTTGTTAACAAGACAACTCATATGACAATGCATACTCCTACATGTCTACATTACAACTAATATAATAATGTATTAACCTAAGTAAACTTAAGTAAAGTGTAAATAATAATTAATTATTTACATTAGTAGAAATGCGCAAATCCAATTTTGTAGCCTCAATTTCTTAGAATGTTCATAACCTTCAAAACTAGTTTCCAAAACTTTTCAAATCAAATGTGAAGTAGCAAGTGACTTTATCCAATTGTATTCAATTTTAGGAAGTACAATCAATAGGTCCTCTCTATCTCTCATGTCACACATAAAAATATATCTTTCTTCCTCAGTAAAAGTTTTCAAATTTTTTTTGGCAATGATTGTCTTTGCTGATTTTGTCAAGATCCAATATCCTAGACCCATAAACAATAGATGTGTCTTCATCTTTTCCTTCCAACTATTATAATTTATTTCATAAAAATTTGGACTATCTTTACTAAACATGCTCACCATGGATCTCCCAAAATTGTTAAAATTTATCTTCAAGGACTTAAATCTCTAATACCGATTGTTAGAAACAATAGTCCACCAAGATAACTGAAAGGCAGTGGGAGGGGGTGGGGTGAATCAGTTATTCAACAATCAAAATATTTATCTTCTTTAAATAAACTTAACCATTCAACTAAAGTAAACATCAACCATAACAATATGTGCATAAACAATTACACTAGATATGCTAAATATGGAAACCCTTGATTAGAGGGAAACCCTGGTGGGAATGATGCCCACAAGATGATGTATTAATATAAATATCTTTTGTTAGAGGATTAACCCTATTAGGAGTCTATTACAACATTTAGTACATATGAGTCCTTGTTAGGAGATTCCAACCCTGTTAGGAGTTATGCCAATCCTATGAGAAGTTCTAGTACAATGTATGCAAGAAGAGCTCACTGTCGAAACATGCAATTTCAATTACAAGAAGAACTCATTGCCCAAACAATTAATTTACTATTAAGCTCCTCTTTCTTCAGTTTCATTAACCAAACCAATCATTGTTAGACCTTTTAGAATATATCACAAAACTTGGATCCAAATATCAAACCTTGAATCACATAGTAAAACCTTGGCAATGAAGTTTCCTTCACTTTCGCTCTACTTTGCTCAGCTTCACATTTTACTCTTTGTACTGCTTATAATTACTTTGCAACAATATCATTCCATTCCATATGGTAAAGGAACATGTCCTTCCTTTATATTGAGTTCGTAAAACAATTCCTTGAGTTGGTTGTTAAACCTTCTTAGTTAATTATTATAGGACCACATTAAGAACACATTACACTTAGTGATAACATTAATCTTCCACCTTGCAACTTGATTTTTTTCTGTACACATAATATTATGATGACAAAACTTAGCCATATCATCACAAACATGTCTTCTTCACATCCTCAGCCTTGATTCTTAGAATAACAATTTTGCTAATAAATATAACAAGTTTACCAAAACATGCCTCTGTAAATTCTATCTTAGAAAAAACATCACCAAAACTTACATAACTTCTTCTAGACTAAAAATTTCCTCACTTGACATTAATTTCATATATTAGATACTTAGAAGTATCTCCCATAAACTTAGATAGTGATAATACTCAAGTAGTCATTCGTACCAACTTGATCTTTTTGTTGTTCTCCTGTCAAATACCATAGAAAACTACTATCTTGACATCAATGAAAAACTCAATCATTAATGTAACATATCATCATAGCAATATATCTACAATACACCCCCATAGGAATATCATTAGCATTCATGCTTCCAATAGCACTATGATCCATGTCATGTAAATGTTTTTTGACAACCTCTTAAAGTATTAAATATTCTGTAACAACCTCTTCAAAACTTAGATATACCTTCCAAGTTTTCATGATAATAATTTTTCCTCAAACACTGTTTCGTTCCTAAATTTTAAGTAACCTCTGCATTGGTTGATCTTTACTATTCATGATTCTCGGTCTTGTTGTTTCTTGGCCTATATTTCCCTTCTTATGCTTGGCATGTATTGTGCTTGGCACACACTATATAACTTGGCACTTGTGTACTTGGAATTTTCGTGGTCATTGCTGACCTTGATTCATATAGAAAATACTATGTGACCAAAAACCTTACTCGAATCCTATAGAGATCGGTACATACTCGCTTATGAACATGACTCAGCCTATTTAGAGTAGCTCAATCATAGTGATGACCATCTGACTCTTCCTTGTAAATGACTAAGTATTTGACACTAATTGGAAAAAATGGTTAGAGATACCAACAAGATATATGCAAAAATAAATCTCCCTTTTAATCAACATCTGGTATCCCCATCACTACAAATATTGGATTGTCAAAGTTTGCTACTTCTAGGAAGCATGGAAAGATCAATGATTCATGCACCAGGAGGTAATAACAGAGTTCAGATGAAGTACCTTTGTTGGGTGTATTAGATACTAGTGGTAGGGTGGGGCCAGGAAATATTCATGAGAATGTAGTTTTAGATGATCCCACTATGGATGATGTAGGATTTGAGCAAAAATGCACAACAAATCCATGAAGCCCAAGAAAACTTGCATGCAAAAAACCTATCATAGAGAAGAAAAAGACAAGAAGAGGCAAGGGTTTGATCTGAAAAGCTCAGATGAAGAAGAAAAATATTATTCAACGAATCTTCATTATTAAAAATACAAAGAGATCAATCCTTATAAAAGGAGATTGAAACCTGAAAAGGGTAACCTAAAGCCTAAAAAAGCTAGGGTTACACAATATAATTAATAAAATATTAATTACATGCACCTACAAGATATCTTAAGAAAACTAGAGTAATAGACAACTTATTTAAGTAAATCAAAGTGATTTAATTAATAAGTGCAAACAAATAATTACTCTAACACCCCCCCCCCCAACCCCCATTAAGCAAAGCTGAAGAGGTAAGCTGACCTAGCACAGCTATGAAAGCAAAGAGATGGGTCCCGATAAAAAAGGCCTGATTAGGTACCCAATACAACAAAATCTCTATGAAATGGAGAAATAGAGAAAACCACATGGGAAAAACCCTACTCTAAAAAGAGATAGGAAAGAATGTTCTAGAAGAAGGAACAAACAAAGATCATGAAGAGAACCATTGAAGCATGAAAAGCTGCAAAAATCTTTCGAAGATGCTAATCTGAAGAACCTCCAAGGAAATAGAAGGCACGAATCGAGTTTGTCTATATGGTAGATGATCCATCTCATCGAAATGCATAGGTAGCTAGCCATTGGAATTTCCTAGTATGTAGGATCAGGTACTAAATACATAGCTCACACTAATGAACCATCAACCAAAGAAGCATAGAACAACAATATAACCCCCCCTTAAGGTAGGTGAGGTGATAGACTGTTGAAAAGATGGGCCAAAAAATCTCCCAACACAGGAACCAAACACATCAAGAGTGAGGTAAAGACACCAATAAAGGCACGTGTCATTGATACTTCATGAGGCAAAAAAGGAAGAGGGCCTATAAGCAGAAAAAAACTATCCCCCATGGCACTTTATAAAATAGTGTGAGTACAACAAATCACTATGATGAAAATATCCCGAAACAAAAGAGTGGAACTTTATCTTAGTGCATTTGCATAAAGATGCTTACAATGAATATCAACAAGATCAGAAAAGGCATAAGGCTGATACAACAAAAGGTAGAGCCCAAAACAAAGCATCTAAAGCAACAAAATCGATCCCCAAACCTGAAACAATCAGGATATCCACTAGAATGCTAAAATGCAAAAGACTAAATAGGATGTGCTTGGAATAGAATCTGCAACAATAACTAGATCACTGAAAAGAGTGCAGAAAGAGGTTTCTAGCGATATAAAGAAGTCCAAAAATGGAGATTAGACACTCAAGATATGCCTCCCGAAGTGTAAAATAGAACATCCAACTTTGACTGCCAAAATAGGCAACCAAACTGCATCAAAAATGAAAAAAAACCTATACTAGCATCTTTGTCCTGGAACCAAATTTTTGACAAATTTTTTAGATCGAAAAAATATGTCTGTATGCTCTAGTTACAGCGAAAAAATCTCTAGGCCCTCTAAAATGCAAGAAAACTTATTATTTTTAATTAAAAAATAAAAATAAAATAAAAAAAAAAAAAAAAAACTTCACCACCGGCAGAGTGACGACCAGGGTGGTGGGTGGGTAGAGGACCACTGCCAAAATATAGGCAGAGTGGTGGCTGGGAGGCTACCATCAGCAGTGGTGCCGCTGCGGCCACCGAGCTGTTGGCCGTTTACCATAGCCGCTAGCGGTTTTGGTGACTACCAGTAGTTTCTTAACTGCAATAGCTTAAAAATTGCATTTAAAAAAAAAAAAATTGCAATTTTTGATATTGTTACCTCGATCCATGTGCCAAGGGTTGTACGACCCTATTTGGTAAAAAAATTTTGCCTGCCAAATCAACGTTGTCCAAATTGGATAAATTTTATATCAAAATGGGGGTTTTGACACCTTTTGAATCCATTCGTGAGGTCTATTTGGCCGCAAACTACTCCATAAATTAGTGATCCCCTATTTTCTCAAAAAAAGCCCAAAAAAATACCAGATCTGATCTACCAAACCCTTGTTCTCCCTTTTTCTTGAAACATCGAACAAGCTACAACAGATCTAGCTCTGATACCATGTAGGATTTGAACAAAAATGTACAACAAATCCATGAAGCTTAAGAAAACTTACATGCAAAAAACCTGTCACGGAGAAGAAAAAGATAAGAAGAGGTCAGGGTTTGATTTAAAAAACTCAGACAAAGAAGAAAAATATTATTCAACGGATCTTCATTATTAAAAATACAAAGAAATCAATCCTTATAAAAGGAGAATGAAACCTGAAAAGGGTAACCTAAAGCCTAAAAAAGCTAGGGTTGCAAAATATAATTAATAAAATATTAATTATATGCACCTACAAGATAGCTTAAGCAAACTAGAGTAATAGGCAACTTATTTAATTAAATCAAAGTGATTTAATTAATAAGTGCAAACAAATAATTACTCTAACAGATGACAACTTGAATAACTCACTTCAACTTATGTAGAAACATAGTTAGGTTCAAGAGAAACATATATCTTTATTGTCAAAGAATTTGGGTGCATGTAAAGTAGATAAGAAATTCCTAGAGTTGCAGAATGTTGATTTGGAGATGAAAAATGAGGAATTTGAGATGAAAAATAAAGAATTGAAGATGATGCTCATAGAGGTTAAGGATAAAAATATGGACTATGATCTTCAATTGCATGAACACTAGCTAATAAATCACAATCTGGAGGAATCGCTTGATGCAAAAAAGAAGATGTTCACTGAGTCGACCCATAACTATGATGAGATGTTAGTTTTTTTGAGAGGTCATGCTGAAGGGTTGAAAGAGAAGTACAATGAGGTGGTTGGTTTTCCTTTTAATAGAGGGAAACAACCAACTTCCACCCTATCTTCAACATACAAGTGTGAAGTGTTGGAGTTGATGAAATCCAACTCCAAAGATGCCCAAGATCACCTGCATGCAAAAAATTGTCAAAGAGAAGCCAAGGAAGGAAGAGCGTGGAGCAAGGGAAAAACCCTAAATGGACATGAGATAGAAAAATGATATTGCAACACAAGAGAAAATGTATTTACAATATGCAAGAATGAGATGTTGTTATTATGAAAATACAATGAGGGATCCCAAATATAAAAAGCTCCAAGAATCCTTTAGGACAAGCTAGAAGATGCTAGGAGATAAGTGTGACAACTAAGCATACATCCACATAAGGTGGAAAGTCCTTGAATAATGTGAGAGGATAACTATGACTCAAAAGAGAACAAACTCTCGTATTGTCAACAACTCATAACAAACTCCTAGGCTACAATAAATAAATAAATAAATGCATTTACCTAAGTAAGCTTAAGTAAAAAGAATAAATAATTAGTAAATTAATTATTTACTCTAACACCCCCCTTAAGTGCAACTTAGGGAAATGCCTTAAGCTCACAAAACTAAGAAATGCAGAATGGGTCCCAACAATAAGGCCATGTTAGGTACCCATGTACAAATGCAAAAGATGCAACCTCTGAAAATGGGGAAAGAGAGAAAACCACGTGGGAAAAACTCTCCCCCAAAAAGAGGTAAGAACCTAGTGAAGAACTAAAGAAGCCTCCAACTAGGGGAATGTCCCCTAAAACAGGAACAAGGAGTGATCATGAAGAGCATCATCGAAGCATGAAGAAGCTGCAAAATCTACCATCAAAAAGAAAAACTATTGATCTAAAGAACCTCCATGGAAGAAGAAGGCACGAACCGAGTGTGTCTATATGGTAGATGATCCATCTCACTGAAATGCATAGGTAGCCAACCACTGCAATCACCTTGTATATAGGATCAACCACTTAATAAATAGCTCACACTATCGAACCATTGAACCAAGGATGCATTAGAATAACAACATAACCCCCCCTTAATGTAGACAGGGTGAGATGACAGGCAACTGAGAAGGTGGGCCAAAGTCTCCTGCAGACGAACCAAGAACGATGAGAGAGGAAGAGGTACAAACACCTATAAAGACACGGTCACACTGACACTACATGGGGCTAATGTTGTAGAAGGGACACACACTTGACAAAGGGAGAATGCCTAAAATAGCAAACAACTATCCCCCCATGGTGCTTTATGAAAATAGTGCATGTGCAACTGACTCAAAACAATGTTCATGACCCTCGGAATGCAAGAGTGACACTTTATCTCAATGCGATACATAAAAGTGCTTCAAAATGATAGCTACAATGATCAAAACTGAAAACAAGCTACAACAAAATAAAGTACAACCTAAAACAAAGGAAACCATGCCAGGAAAATGATCCTCAGACCTAAAACACTCAAGATATCCACCATATAGAAAAAATGCTAAAAATATGATATAAAGAGCATGGGCCAAAAAACTAAGGAAAAGGACCACATTTCTGAAAAGGTGACAGAACCAGCTTTCTAGAAATATAAAGTTTTCAAAAAACTAACATGGGATGCAAAAGATATGCATGCCGGAGTTAGAAACTGAACTTCAGACTTCAACTAAAAAAATGCCAATAAAAAAGCATTAAAACCTAAAAATACCTATACCAATGTCTCCATCTTAGAACCAGCTTTTTGGCACTTCTCTCAGATCAGAAAAATACCTCCGTATGCTCAAGTTATGGCCAAAAAAAAGAGTAGGTCAAAAGGACCCTGAAGGAGAGGCAGGAAGGTGCTGATGTAGTGCTGACATCAGCATTTCACAGGAAAAAAATTGATGGCCACATGGTCATCAACGCAAAAGGATGCCATGTGGAAGCCATATGGCAGTGCCATGTGGATGCCACATGGTGGTCGCTGACGTGGCAGGTGATGTGGCAGTGGCCATTTGGGCTAAAAGTGCTCCAAAAATTTGCTGATCCACTGATTTGAAGAAAAAATGCACAAACAACTAGGGTTTGTGACTTCAAATCATGGCTTCAAAAATATTTCAACGAAGTAGCAGCAGGGAGGCTCTGATACCATATTGGAGTTGATGAAATCCAACTCCGAAGACGCCCAAGATCACCTACATGTGAAAATCTGTCAAAGAGAAGCCAAGGAAGGAAGAGCGCGGAGCAAGGGAAAAACCCTAAAAGGACATGAGAGAGAAAAATGATATTGCAACACAAGAGAAAATGTATTTACAATATGCAAGAATGAGATGTTGTTATTATGAAAATACAATGAGGGAGCCCGAATATAAAGAACTCCAAGAATCTTCCAGAATAAGCTAGAAGATGCTAGGAGATAAGTGTGACAACTAAGCATACATCCACATAAGGTGGAAATTCCTCGAACAATGTGAGAGGATAAGTATGACTTAGGAGAGAAAAAACTCTTGTATTCTCAACAACTTATAACAAACTCCTAGGCTACAATAAATAAATAAATAAATGCATTTACCTAAGTAAGCTTAAGTAAATAGAATAAATAATTAGTAAATTAATTATTTACTCTAACATGAAGGTGCATTTAAGTGTTGTTATATGCACATATGTAATTCAATATGTTGAGCCTATATGTGACTATTGTTCATTTCAATGTATAATCCTAGTTGTAGCAAAAAATATCATATGCGACAATATACAATGTCTGGAGATTCAAACTTATGTCTCCTTCATAAAAGGAGACCATTGCTAGTTACATTTGACAATTTGGTGCCTTAATATTTATAAATCATCATGGATCCAATTTTTTCTAGATATGTTACTATAATGGAATTGTTAATACATTTTTATGCTCTTATTTTGCAAGCACTAAATGCAATATATATCATTAATGGATTGAAGTATATTTAGTAAATGTTAATCGTAATGCCATATGATATGCAAGTTATTAAACTCATGTGCATTGTTGCTTGTTTTATTTGATACACTAGTTAGCAGAAAGAATTGTGATGACTGCATACAAAATTTATAAGTACGAGTTTTCATTTTTAAATGCATCTTTTGTAGCAACTTCCATATACATGGTTCACAACTACATTCCCTTTTCATTTCTAAAAAAATACAAAAGGTAATAATGTCAAAATTGTTTACATATTTTTCGATTCTAAAATTATCACTAGTGTTCTTTGAATATTCTAAGAATTTATATACATTACATATATGTTTGGCATGGTCCTCATCATTGTAAACATTCATATATCTTTTTGACACTTCCATTGAAAGTTTGTGTCGCATCATTGAGTATTTTACTATTGACAGGTGATCAGTCATGTCATTAGTGGTCTTTAATTTGGAGAGACTAGAAAAGAAAGACTCAACAAATAATGATCTACATTTTTGTAGTGCCATTGGCAAACCATCTTTGAGGATGTCAGGCAACACATATTTAACATCAAACTCAAGTTTGTTCATGTCAAAGTATAACTTCTCAACCCACTCTATGTGTTCTTTCAAGAAATTGATTACAAACCATTCATGCCCTAAGTTTAGAGGATCATTTGTCTTTATCTCTTCTTTAATTTGGACCTTTAATCTCTCATTCTCTTCTACATCTTAGAAAGTAACAGAATATTGGACCCATTACTTATTGACCATCTTTGTTAACTTGTGACATCTGTTTTGAATAATTCTAATTGCCAAGTCACCCAATTGATGACATCTTTTTGTAACTATATTTCCAAAATTTTGTGCTCTATTATGTCAAAAAATTACATCCTGCATGCCATCCATATCTCTTTGTTTAATATTGTAATTTGCAATTTCTAAATTTGATCCTTTGTATTTTCTTTCCTATAGCGTAATAGTTTTTTATTTCCATGTGTCCTTTTTCAAACAATGATTTGTACTTGTTCATCATTTTGAATAAATCATCTACCTAAGCTTGGTTATTGGTTATAGTAATCACATTCAGAGATGCCATGTGTTTAGGGTCTCTTATGATTAGTTTATTGATTTTTATTTGACATAATGCTTCATTACTATCCATCACAATTTGTCTTTCATCCCTTTGGTCTAATCACAACATTAAAAAAGCTTTGTGCTAGGGATCATTCACTAATATGTTAACAAGATCTCTAGATTCCTTAGGTTTAGGAACTTTCCCTCAATCTTTGCCTTTTTCATAACATTCATGCACTGATACATATTGTAAGTGGAAACCTTGATAAATGAGAACAACATCTTCTTTAACTATTTCCCTATCCTTTTGAGGAGTTAGGTCTTCAAGTTCCTTTTGTACCTTATCTTTTAACATTTCCTCCATAAGTTCAGTTCCCAACTTGTTTGAATTTTTGTTGAACTACCTTTTCTTTTATTGAACTACGAAAGATCTAAAATCATTGGAATAAATGAAATCATCATTGTATATGAATAGGTTATTTTCAATTTATCCAATATCAACTGATTGTATTACATAGAAGGGCTCCAAACTCACTTCTCTACTTAGAATGTCCACTAAAATATGTCCATGTTCACCACAACTATTATCTATTTCTTCTACATTCTTTTTCTTTATTGTTCATTCTTGCAGCAGAGCATTAGTAACGTTATTTAAAATCTCATTTTTTTCTTCTAACAATCCCAAGGCTCTGCTAAGTGGATCTTTGATACCACTTAGAAGGTCTATATTAGTCTTTTATTTTCTTAATTTTGACTCAAAATATCTCTCCACATTTATGTACATCTTCTTTCTGCTAACATCTTCATCCCTTTCCAACTTCCTAATAAGATCATAAATAAGTATAGTCCAATGTTCAATAAGACATAATTTTTGAGAAATCCTTTCCCTTGCTATATACCCTTTTGGATCAAATGTTGTCCTTGACTCACACTGAGTTAGTCCATATCTCCTAAGTTTCTTAATAATATGGTCATAACATTGTAATGTCTTTACTACGAAATTCCCAAATGACATTGAACCCACCAAGAATGATTTTTTTCTCTTTGAAGTCATGTGTTTTGTATTGGAGACTTCCATTTGCCACACAATTTATAGATACATTATTTGACCAAGTTTTGTGATGGGGAGGTTGTTAGGGAATCCTTCATAATCATATACTTTAATTCTAGTGAAATTGTCATATATATAATAGTCACCCTAATTGTGATCTACTAGGATTTGGTCGATAAACTATTTAGGCATTAGGAATATTTTGATCTCTGGCAAGAGGGTATGATTGTTCTCTCCCCTTATTGATGTAGCACAAGGCAAGAGAATCCCTAAAGGAGATGTCCTAGCCCCCAAAAAATAACCACACAATGGAAGATTTGATGCCAAATCACAACTCTTTATTCATGAAATAATTGCTACATGAAATGTGTCAAGCTATGAGGTCTTCTCAATTATGGCCAAGTATAAAGAAATAGTAATGACAGCTCTACAAGATCCCTTAAGATCCAACCCAAACACTAGCTAGTCTAGATATAAACTATAGTAGAAACCTCCAAGGAAGATCTCAACTTGTTCTTGCAAGCCCACCAAACAATCTCCTTGTTTTCCAAGCTGTAGGTACTAGCTCTTCTCAAACTTTATCCAATATCCAAGTGTAAACTACCTTACATTTGGTGCTCTATCCACATAGTATAAAAATCTTCTCTTATTTAGCTACTCCATCTATCCACACAATTGGAGAAGAACACAAAGAAGAATACACACTTGTACCCTCAGGTCCACCAAGCAATCCTTTGGTTTCTAAGCCATAACCCTTCAAAATTTGCATCTATACTTCATCCCCTTCTCCAAGATAGAATGATAAATTCTACCTAAAGTCTCCAAAAAACTCCTTAATTATACCCAACTAAGCCACAAGTCATCCTAACTTATTATAAACTAAATTAAATCCCTTACACTAAATATAGGTTGAGCCACAAGTCAACTACAATACTAAATTAACTACCTATACATAAATTAAATGTCAAAAGTTGACTCACAAATAACTTGGCACGAATAGACCCAAAAAACCAATACTAGCACTCTATACATATAGGAACACTTGACATGCACTAGAAAAATTGGCACCAACAAGTTAACTAAGTACATGAAGGAACACTCAGTCAATAAAAGATTGCTATATTAACTCAACATCCACTAGGAGCTATAGTACCTCAACATCCACTAAGAGCCAAAGTAACTCGACATCCACTAGAACTATAGTAACTCAACATCCACTAGAGCACTAAGAGCTACAGTAACTTGACATCCACTAGAGCTATAGTAACTTGACATCCACTAAGAGCTATAGTAACTTGGCTCCAACATGTAGGATTACAAGAAAGCCTAGGATGCTCCTGCATCACTTATAAATTTTATAAGTAGTTTGACAAAGCTCTCTTCAAAACGTAAGTAGTCTAAACCTAAGCATGTCAAATCCCAAACCTTGAGCCATAAGTGTATACACTACCTAAAACCCTAAACATCATACTCCTTAATAGGTAGTCCTTCCCATGCATTATTCTCTTGGCCAAAGAAGAGAAACATATGTATTAAAAAAGAGTAATTCTTGAAATACAACTTGGAAAAAGCATTTTGTAATATGAGTACATCCTCATTTATCTTGTTAGCAAAAAATGTAGCAAAATCAAAATTCCTCAGGTGGTTTTATTGAACATCAGTTGCAAAAACCATCAAATATATGTCCATTAATGGGAGGACATCAATTTCAAATACCTATCCATCTATCATGTAAGTATATTGTAGGTGAGAGTGAAACATATTCATATCAAATAGTGGATAGTCAATGCTCTCTAAAATGGCCCTTGCACCTCCAATGTTTATGTGATGGACACATATAACATAAACCTTGTATATGATATCAATACATAAATACTCATCTCTTATTAGAGGTATTTTAAAAATGGTTTGTTGACCTGTCTCTAGTTGAAAACTTTCTCAATTGTAGGTTTTGTAATGATAATAATTGCTTTACCAGACTATGATTTTACTATCTTCATTTTTGGATCATATTTCTTTATAATTTCCCACAATAGCTTAGTATTCACAAATACATTTAGAATGAAAAATCTTCCTAAAATAGTTATCCATCCTCAAAAAATTGGGAAACTTTCCAATCTTTGGTTGTAAAGAAACAAAAACAATTCATATATTGTCTTCATTGTCTATACAAGCCCAAGCTTCTCACACCTATCTTCAACTTCCACCTCCCCTGCCTTTACTCTTTTCAAATTTTGAGAAGATTATGGTAGTTGTTTCAACAAGTTTTGTTTGAGATATCTCCCCTTTTCTCTATGCCTCTTACATTGTTGTTGTTTAGTGGACTGTAACATTCAAACAACATTTTTCTTCTTTTCCAACTTAATCTGTAATATAAAAAAAATAGTCATGACCAAATTCAAATCTCAGTCTGCCATTGTCAAATAAAATCTCTTCATTTTTTTTAGCGGTATTGAATAACCTTTCTTAATACTCATTTGAAAAATCATTGGTGGATTCATACAAAACCCTTGGTTTTTCCTATTTCTTATATCTTGAGTGGAAGGCATAGCTCACCTAAAACTTCTAGTTCAAAATCCCTTTCTCCTACCTCTGTAAGCATTGTCATCCCTAATTCAACCACACATTTACTTGATGATATGAAAACCTAGCTTGAATTGTTTGTATATTTCTTCGAAGCACTACCTAGCTCAAAATTAGAGATTGGAAACTATACAAGGTTACTTGTTATGGAAGTTGATTATAATTTTACTTTGAGCACAAATATTCTCAAAAAAGTCATTCCTTATGAGTTCTTCCTCCCATATGGGCTTATCTTGAGGAAAATTATACCTTCTAATGTTTCTCAATGCCATCCTAACCACATTATCTGGATCATAAATCCTAGCCACTGAACATCAGAACTTATATTCACTAAGAATTGAATCAATAATATATATGGCTTGTTTTCCAATTGTGAAGTCTTCTCTTTTGAAACTTCTACACAAGAAAGTATCCCTTTTACATTTTACCCTAGGTACTCTCTATCCATTAGAATGAGTTTTGAGAAAAATTCTAAAATTCCCAACCTTTCAAGTACAAACCTAGGTAGAATTTGGGGAGGGTGGATGCATCTATATACTATCATGATGGTAGTATTCCCAAACAAGAAAATGTGCCCCCAATTATGACTCAATTTTACTTCATTGTAACATAAAGTAAGCCTAAGAAATTTTTATACTGCCCTTGGGACCCTCTCCATATTAGGCACTATCATTAGATCATTACTGGAAACAAAAAATCATTGTAAAATGAAATAGATTAGGAATAAGGATAAAACATGTTTGATAGACTACTCCACAATTGCAAAGGACGCATCTCTCCCATTACTTTAGTTTTCTCAATAAAATTAGGACTCATGTGCCCAATATTTGTCTACAATAGTAGATGCATCAACAATAAATAATGGTGAAACTCAACTTTTTCAAATCTCCATTTTGAACAGTTAAAATTTTGTTGTACACTACTTGTATTATGTGTTTTTCAATATCATATCCCGTGTTCATAAATTGGTCTTATATATTTATGGATATCACATATGAGGCACCAAAGTGTTCATTTTCATATCAATGCCCACCACCTTGTCCACACCAAATATTGTGTTTTGAAAATACCTCCAGAAATACTTGAGGGGGCATGAGCTTGTCTACTTTCTTTGAGATTTCTCCCATCTATTTCTTTTACCTTGGGATATAAATTAGCATAATCCTACCTATGAATAAGTTCTTATGACATTGAAATATTCTTTCTAGCTTCTCTAACTCAAATCCCACTAATCCCTAGAGTCTAAAAGATTCAATGAATGTGTTTCTATCCAGCCTACATAATATACCTCTACAAGCCTTATGGAATCACTGAGAAGCAGGGTGGTATGCTTTAATAGGACCCTTCACCAAATCCACATCAAAAAACACTTCTTGAACTATCAGCTTCCCTAAATTCCTCTCCCATGGATTTGAAGCAGGAGGATTTTGTAGTCTATTGTTATAAAAAGAACTTGAACAAATTGTAACCATTCATGCCAAGGATTGTTGCATCCATACAGAATGCTTATGGGTCTCTCGGAACATGTGCATTAGTTGACTATTCATGTGAAGAACCAGGTAGAAAATCTAGCCACTCTTTCAAAAATTGGCTTGCTTTTCATTGTCTTGTTTGACTGGATGACACTAAAATTCCATCCACCTCTCTATCATCATTGGGTGATCCTTGTTCTACCATATTAGAAACACTAACTTATGCAATTGTCATAAATTCCTTGTATATAAATTCTACAAGCTCTGAGAAATGGTAAAAACTCTATAATGGAAAATTTTGTAAACTACTCAATAGTGCCTCCCTAAAAGGGGCTAAAATAGCTAGCATTTATGACATTAAATTCCTATTATATTCTACATGCACAAATTCATTTGAGAATTTTTAATTAATTTATTTTTATCAAATATTTTAGTCGCGTTAGGACACCTAGATACCCAACCTCACCAAACCTCATCAGGATACTACTATATGCACCCTAAAATGGTAACCTAAACTATGGGCCCCATTATTCAATTTATCAAATTTTCTAAATCAATGGGTTGTAATATTTTATTAAATCAATTCAAATCAATTTCTTTGATCAAATTGTAATTAATTCAATTATTTCAACATTTCCTAAGGTTTGATCATTTTATCCTAAGTCTTATTTAATTAAAAGAAAATTTCTCTTTTAATCATGTAATTAATCTACATTAAATTAATTAAGAGAAAAACCCAGGTAAGTGCACCAAGTTGTGGTGCCAAAAGGGGGGCATAAGTGGACACCTTTCTTTTTGAAATTAGCAATTTCTAAACTTCAACAAGAATTTGAAGATAGTTACGATCAAAATTTTAAGATATGACAAAAATAAAAGTAGTAGTCCTTTGAATCTAGTTTCTAAACTACTAATTTTTATTTTTTAAATGGTTTAGTTTTAGGTCCTCAAAAAGGGGGCCATAGAAAGTGGTACTATTTATTCCAAAAAAACATAACACAGTAAAAAGTGTGGCTCCCCTAAAATTTTAACTTTTCTTTTGAAATTCTTTAATTGCTTTGGTCAAAAGTTACCTAACACAATGTAGTTTATCCCAAAATTTTTGGGTAATTTTATAATGTATATTTTATAACAAATTTTTTAATTAGACACATCCTAAAAACATGAAATATCTATGTGCTCCTGCTAGAAATGATTGAAAACTAATCTAAATTCAAAACTTCTTTTTTCAAAGTGTGTAGAATGGAGTCTAGTTTCTAAAAACCTAAGTTGTTGCAAAGTGATCGAGCTAAAATCTATAGCCCAATTAGTACATGTTATTTTTTGACAAAAAATGGACATACATTCAAAAGAAATTATAGTAAAAAGGCTTGAAATAGTTCAAATAAAAAATAAATTATATGGTTAGCACGTGCACACTTTAGTGAACACGCACTATTGAGACCTAAATAGTGCATAGTGAGGGAAGGAGAGAGGCAGAGAGAGAGTGAGAGAGAGAGAGTAGAGGGGGGATGGTAAAATGAAAACTATTAGGACATATTATCTTTGAGAAGGGTATCGCTATCAACCTTGAGAGTGTAGAGGCCTTTTTTTAACTTATAGATGTCTAATAGTAAGAAAGAAATGAGGTCTTTCTTCAAAAAGATAAACTTTGTTTGATGCTTCATCATAAGATTTGTAGAAGTTGTGAAACCACTAAGCGACATAACAGAAAAGGATAGTAAAATCAAGTGGATTCTAGAGGAAAATCATTTGTTCATCTAGATAAAATAGGCTATAATAGAAGCTCTGACCTTGGGTATCCTTTACTATGATCTCGCATTCTACATCTATTCCTTTGCTTTTGAGCATTCAACATTACTGTGTTGACCCAAAAGGTGGAAGGAGAGGAAATACCCATTTCTTTCATGAGACCCCCCTTCATGAATAAAAAAGTACAGTAATCTACCCTTAAGAAATAAGAGCTGTCCCTTATCTAGGCAGTAAAGAAATTCTAGCACTACATTCTTTGAAGTAAAGTATAGGTGATTATTTTGGACTAAGTGGTTAAATCATTGCTCATGTAGAGTGAACTTGATGAGAGATAAAGAAAGTGGATGGACATCCTCCAAGACTATGATTTAGAGATATAGCCCATGCGATTAGTTTGTGGGAAAGGGTTGTTAAAATCCATGTCCTCTATAGACCTACAAATAGAATGCAAAACTTACACCATAGAAATTCTAACCTAAGATCCATGGTACATAGATTTGGTGTACCTTTTGCTACATAACAAGTGTCCTGAGGGACTTCCAACCCAAAACATCATGTGCTCCAACTAAAGAGTGCACATTTCATGATTAAGTGTGGGACTCTATTTCCTTAGAACTTTAAAGGCATATATCTTAGATGCCTTGACCAAGAGAAGGAAAGAAAAATAATTGATGAGTTCCATAGAAAATTTGGGACTGGGAAAGGCTCTACTGAGGCAACCACCTATCAGATCTTTATGGCCAAGTATTATTGGCCCTTCTTGTTCCGGGATGTCCACAATCATGTGAGAAAATGCCACACATGCCAAATCTCTACTTTGAAAGAGCAGAATCCTACAATGCTCCTTTAGTCAAGTTTTAAGGCTAGACCATTCATTTAATGGGCATTTGATTTCATTGGGGAAATAAACCCCAACTCATCCACTAGGCACCGAAATGTGTTTAAAGTGACATATTATTGCACTTGGTGGTCTAAGGCTCTTCCATGCAAAAACAATATGACAGATGTAGTGATCCAATTTATTTAGGAGAACATTGCTACTAGGTTTGGGATGTCTTTCTCCCTCATGTTTGATAATGGTGTAGTGTTTGCCTTCATCTAGCTCTGTGAGTGGGCTTATGATAATAATATTACCTTGATATATTCAAGAAATTAATATTCACAGGGTAATAGAATAGCAAAATCAGCCAACAAGAACCTCTTAGAGATTACAAAACATCTGCTAGAGAGGAATCCTCGGGACTCACGCCATAATCTTAGGTTTTCCCTTTGGGTAGATCACTAAAGAAGCCTTGGGAACTCCTTTATTTTACCTTGTCTACAACTAGAATCTAGTGTTCCTTGTGAATTTTCATATTCCTATCCTACAATTCATGAGGGATAATATTGTGGAACTTTTCCTCCTCAATCTCATCTTCCTTGAGAATTTCACCAAACACCAAGTAGTGGTCAAATAGTGGCTTGACAAAAGAGCCCAATATAAGGCCTTTCACATTTCAAACCTAGTCCTCCTTTGGGACAAGGCCCATGAGAAGAAAGGAAAACATAATAAGTTCTTGTGGCTTTGGTTTAGGTCTTATTAGATCATTATCTCAATTCACTAATTAGACAATCTATTCTGTTGCCTGTCAATGGATAGTTTCTCAAACATTACTTTGAATGAGGAGATATGATAAGGGTGTCCATTTCCCCTTTATTGTACTATATGTATAGTTTCTTGTAAATATTTCTCTGGTGTACCTCTGGGTTTACCCTATAAATTATTTTTCCTCTTTTTCACTTTGCTTTGTTGGCCCTTGTAAATAGTTTAGTTGGGTCTTGGTCTTGGTTTTTGCTTGGCCTTTTTTAAAGGCTCTGTTTCTTGTTCCTGAATAGAGGTAGGTATTCTTCACATGAAACTATGTAACTTAATGGAAATTTATCTTATAATATTCAAGTAATCCTTTTTTCAACTTTTGAACTCCTTCTTTCCCTATTATATAAGCTAAAAAATACAGCTATGAACTGATGAAATGACCAACCTTCATTGAATCTGGACAATTCTACTCTTGTCTCAAGCTAATTCAATGAAAAAATAAGTTGGCAAGAAAAAGGGAAGAGAAAATAAAAATAAGAACAAAATGAATAGACCCACCATGATCAAACTTGATGAAACTAAGTGCTAAGTGGTATCTCAGGGAGCGGGCACCTTTTTCCTTCCAATCAGAAATGAGAAAATGCACAAAGGTGAGATGGTGAAATAAGTATCCCCACATGAACAAATTAAATTTGTCGATTCTTGGGAAAGAGGTTCCACCTCCCATACCTTTAAAATAACAAAGAAAAATGGAGGACGGAGACCTTTGATTCCCAAACTTACATGATATTTGGCAAAATCTAAAAAGGAAAGTCTTGAGTGAGCTTGGTTTCACTATTTTATTTGAGAATTAAATGGAAAACCCTATTTAAAAGCATGCACTTCATGGATTGAAATTGGTAAAATAATGGATAATGGTGAGTTAAGATGTTTGGACCCATAGTTTATGCTTAAAGGGCTTTATTTCACAATGACAAGGCACTCGTGTGATTAAAAGGCTAAGTTCTAGAGTTCTCAAATGGAAGACATTCTCCTAATTGAGTCACCATTTTTATGCCCTTCATACCCTTCCCTAATTTTTGTGAGAAAAATTTGGGTCCCTTCTTTTCATTTTTGTCTTGCCTTGTTTGAGACAAGTCCTTTGTGTTTGTATTAGTTTTTGATGTTAAGGTCCTGGATTCTTGTCTAAATTGTCGACCCCTCTTGTGTGGGAGAAGGAAGTAAGGATCCTTGGCCTCATGCTAAGGGTCTAGAACCAATGAGAGAATTAATTTTTATACCTATTAGGAACTCATTCCCTTGTGTCTTTTATGATGGGAAATGATTTTTGTGGTCTTGAGTTGGACACATGACAATGTTTATTAATGAATAAAAAGTATCTTTAATGCACCATTTAATTACCATGATTGACAAGTTATTTAAGATGTATATAGGGGTTAATTGTCACTTTGTTCAATAATCACAATTGTTCTCTACAAGAAAAAGTATTTGTTTGGGTTGCCACCCTACCTGTGAGTTATCATTCTTTGAATATGCAAGTGCTTTGGTTGGTTATGCTTGTTATCATTTGTGTTCAGATGAGGGAAGGTCCTAGCACTATGGTACCCCTACAAGTTAGTGTTCCAGGTTGGTTTTTTTCCCTTTCTTTTCCTTCCATTTGCATTTTGTGCTTTTCTCTTATTTTTTGTCATCAACCCCTTTTTCTTTTTCTTTTTCTTATTCTTCATCTTTTTTACATTGTCTTGGCTTTTATTTTTCTAATTTTTCCTCCTTGGCTATTGTTTTGGTGGTTTTCATTCAACTTTCTTCTTGCTATGTCATTATCTTATTTCCTTTGTTTGTTTGTCATCGGGCAGAGCTTGTTTAGCTACACTGTCTTCATGTGTAGAACTCATTAATGTTTCTCCTATGGATACTTGCAGTGACCTAATTTTTGGGCCACTAATTGGTGGTTTAAGTTCAAGATCCAGTATGCATCTTTTCGAAGGAAGGTGGGCTTGGTTATGTGGTTTTCTTTTTTGCATTTTGTGGTTTGGTTGTACAAGTTCACATCTTTTGGTTTTTGGGCATTGGATTTTCCAAGATGGTTGTTTACATCTAGGACACTCTCTAGTGTATGTTTTTTCCTTGATTCTACACGAGGTTGGATATCACAAATCAAGTTGGTATGTTTGGCTTGAACAAAAGGTTGTAAGCATGCCTTTATGAGTGCCTAGTTGATGGAATTGACTCTAAAAGATAGAGTGTGGGATATTTTGTCATTGTTAAGATCACACATGTGACCTAAGTCTTGGTAGGTTAGGGATGGCTTACTGTTGTTGCATTGGCAACCTTGTTCACTATTCTGGTGGCTATAAGGGATGGTTTTTACCTTTGATAGTCTACCAAGATGCACCACCCATCCTTAGGTGCCTTGTGTTAATTTCTGTGTGATCTATTATTTTCTATTATTGGTTATATTTGCATGTAGTTTTTATTTCTATCCATGGTTTTATCCTAACAAGTGGTGTCAGAGCGAGGTTGTCTTTTAGTTATCCTTTGTAGGAAAGTCTCACGGTTAAGTGGGAGTCTCATGGTTGAGTGGGAGCAATGGAAGATGAGGGTAAGCTAAGGGTTGAAAGGTTTAATGGGCAGAACTTCTAGTTATGGAAGATGCAAATGGAAGATTATCTTTATCAGAAGGATTTATGGAAGCCGTTGGAAGGCAAAGCCAAGAATTAGGGAACTATTTCAGAAGCTGAATGGGATCTTTTGGATAGAAAGGCACTCGAAAGCATTCGGTTATGCCTAGCACCATTGGTGGCATTTAATATTACAAATGCAAAGATGATAGAAGAGTTGATGAAAACCCTAGTGACACTGTATGAAAAGCCCTCCACTTCAAACATTGTATTTCTCATGAAGCGTTTGTTTAATATGAAAATGGAAAAAGGTAGATTTGTTGTAGATCATTTAAATGAGCTTAATACTATTACTAGTCAATTATCTTATGTGGGTATCAATTTTGATGAAGAAATTAGGGCTCTCTTGATTTTGTGTTCTTTGCCTAAAAGTTGGAATGGCTTGGTAATGACTATGAGTAATTCTGTTCCTGGATCTAGTACCCTAAAATATGATGATGTGATCGGTATTGTTTTGAGTGAGGAAACTCGTAGGAAATCCTTAGATGGATCTACATCAGGAAGTGCTTTGAGTACACAAAGAAGGGGTAGAAAAACTGAGAGAGGAAGTAACTCTGGAAATTGTGGAAAATCAAGAGGAAAGTCAAAGGGGAAGAGGTCTCAATCGAGAGGACCAAATGATTGTTGTAACTGTGGGAAACCAGGTCATAAAAAGAAAGATTGCTGGAATTGAAAGAAAAATGAAGGAGATAAATTAGATGGAGACAAGGAGGCAAATGTGGTAAGTAACAAATTTGAAGAGGATGCTTTTCTTCTGTCTTAAGAAAGTGTTGATAATTCATGGGTTTTAGATTCTAGTGCTTCATTTTATGCTACACCTCATAGAGGTTATTTCATTGATTATGTCGAAGTGGATTTTGCGCTTGTTTATTTGGGGGATAATGAACCTTGTCAAATTGTTGGAAAGGGAAAAATTAAGATTAAGTTGCAGAATGGGAATCATTAGCCACTACATGAGGTAAGACATGTTCCAAAGTTGAGTAGGAATTTAATTTTAGTAGGGCAACTCAGTGATGAGGGTTGTGTAGTTACTTTTAATGATAAAAATTGGAAGGTTTCAAAAGGTTCCCTTGTAGTAGCAAAAGGTGTGAAAGTAGGCACCTTATATCTTTGTACAGGTCATGTTGTTCCTTCTACTTTGATTGTTTCAGAGAAAAATGAATGTTTAGGAACAATTGCTGCAGTTGAGCAGGGAGAACAAATAGCTACTGTAGATTCTGATACAACACTGTGGCACAACAGACTTGGGCGCATGAGTGAGAAAGGTATGAAAGTAATTCATTCAGAGAAAGTTTTACTAGGTCTAAAATGTGTTAATATGGATTTTTGTGAAAGTTGTGTGTATGGAAAACAAAAGAGAGTGAGTTTTGTAAAGACTGGGAAGGAAAACAAAAAGGAGAAATTAGAGCTTGTGCATATAGATGTATGGGGACGAGCTCAGGTATCTTCCCTTGGTGGCTCTCATTATTATGTTACATTTATTGATGATGCAACTAGAAAAGTATGGGTTTATTTCCTTAGATAGAAATCTGATGTATTTTAAACTTTTAAGAAATAGAAATGCTTGGGTTAAAATGAGACTGGTAAGAAATTAAAATGTCTCAGATCTGATAATGGTGGTGAGTATTACAATCATGAATTTGAAGATTATTGCTCCACTAATGGTATCCGTAGATAGAAAATTGTTCCAAGGACTCCACAACAAAATGGAGTGGCTGAACGCATGAACAGGACTATAATGGAGCATGCAAGGAGCATGAGGTTGCATGCTGGGTTGCCCTTACACATGTGGGAAGATGCTTACAATACTATAGTATATTTGATTAATAAAAGTCCCTCTACTCCTTTGGGCTATGGTATTCCAGAGGAAGCATGGACTGGTAAGAAGGTGAGTTATTCTTTTCTCAAAACCTTCAGTTGTGAAGCTTTTGCTCTTATAGACTCTGAAAATAGAACCAAGCTAGAAGCTAAATCAAAGAAATGTGTCTTTGTTGGATATGGCATTAATGAATTTGGTTATAGGCTTTGGGATTTTGAAAATCATAAAATTGTTAGAAGCTAGGATGTCATATTCAATGAGAAAGTGTTGTACAAAGATCTGTTGCAGCAACATGAGAAGAAAGAAGATAATTATGTAGTGCTGGATGATACTCCAAAAGCTAATGTTCCAGCCATTCCTCATGATGTGCAACAACCAAAACAAAAAATACCACACACACCAGTGAATATTAGACGGTCAACGAGGCAAATTAGACCTCCACAAAGATTTTCTCCCTCTTTGTATTCTATTTTACTTCTTGATGCTGGTGAACCTGAAAGTTATGATGAAGCTGTGCAGGTGGATACTAAGATTTAGTGGGAGTCTGCAATGAAAGATGAAATGGACTCTTTGCTCAAGAATAAGACATGGGATTTGTGCAAGTTGCCTGCAGGTATAAAGGCTTTATAGAATAAGTGGGTTTATAGGTTGAAAGAAGAGGAAGGAGGTAAGAAAATATTTAAGGCCAAGTTAGTTGTAAAAGTATTTGCACAGAAAAAGGGAATTGATTTTGATGAGATATTTTCTCCTGTTGTTCAAATGACTTCTATCCATACTGTTTTAAGTCTTGTGGCTACTGAAGATTTGCATTTAGAGTATCTAGTTGTTAAAACAACCTTCCTTCATGGTGATTTGGATGAAGAAATATATATGGCTCAGCCATGGGGATTTGAGGTCAAAGGTAAGGAGAACTTAGTGTGCAAATTGAAGAAAAGTTTATATGGCTTGAAGCAAGCACCTCGGCAATGGTATCTGAAATTTAACAAGTTTATGCATGCGCATGGCTATAATAGGTGTCATTCAGATTATTGTGTTTATTTTAAGAGGTTGGATGATGATAGCTACATTATTTTATGTTTATATGTTGATAATATGATTGTAGCTAGGTCTAACATGGATCATATTAAGGGGCTAAAATGCCAGTTATCACATGCATTTGCTATAAAAGATTTGGGGGCAGAAAAAAAAATCCTTGGTATGAAGATTTGTAGAGATAGGAAGAATAGAACATTGACACTATCTCAGGCTAATTATGTTGAGAAGGTGTTGCAACATTTCTCTATGGAGAATGCTAAAGCTGTCAGCACGCCTTTACCTGGTCATTTGAAATTGACTAAGGAAATGTGTCCTAAGACACATGAAGAGGAGGATAAGATGTCCAAGGTACCCTAGCTTGATGTATGCTATGGTATGCACTAGGTTAGATATTGTACATGTAGTGGGAGTCGTTAGCAGGTATATGAGTCATCCAGGAATTGAGCATTGGAATGCAGTCAAATGGATTCTCAGATATTTGAGAGGCACATCCAATAAGCGTTTACACTTTGGGGGCTCTACTACTGATTTATAGGGCTATGTTGACTCATATTTGGTAGGGGATATTGATACCAGGTCGAGTACTACAAGTTATGTCTTTACTGTTGGTGGGAAAGTTGTGAGCTGGGTTTCTAGGCTACACAAGATTAATGCTCTATCCACTATAGAGGCAGAGTATGTTGCTACTATAGAGGCAGCCAAGGATATGATATGGCTTTAGTTCTTCTTGGAAGAATTGGGACATCCTTAGAAGGATAATGATTTGTTCACAGATAGTCAAAGTGCCATTCATCTTGCAAAGAATTCAGCTCTGCATTCTAAGACCAAACACATATAGTTGCAGTACCATTTCATTCGGTCAATTTTGGAAGATGGATAGTTAAAGATGGAGAAGATACATACAAATGACAATCCAACAGATATGTTGACAAAGGTTGTAACAAGGGAGAAGTTGAAATCCTCTTCAACTTCAGTTGGTCTTTTAGACTGAACATGAATAAAAGAACAACAGTCTCTAGGGTGGTTTGATCTAGTGGGAGCCCTATGTGGTAGTGGTATTACTACAAGATCAGTCTCCAAGTGGGAGATTGTTGCTTAGTGTGGAGCCTGATCAGTCCCCAAGTGGGAGATTTTTAGATTATGGCGACTGATCAGGAAAGTACTATACATACTTCATAATTAGTGGGAAATTTTTTTTTGGGCATGGCCAACATATGGCTGACATGTTGTAACCCTTAAACGACATAAAATACTTGTATATAAGGGTTTAGGGTTAGGTATTTTTCATTATGTTGTGATGCAAAATTGGTTCTTTCAGTGGTATTGAGCTGTAAGGGATTACAGGTTGTAATCACTAGATTGTAATAAGATCGGACTTGCTGTTTGGTGGATGTAGCCTAGGGATTGGGTGAACCACGTTAAATCTTGGTGCCTTGTGTTCATTTCTGTGTGATCTTTTATTTTTTGTTATTCATTATATTTGCATGCAGTTTTTATTTCTGCCATGTTTTTATCCTAACATGTTGAATATTGCTCTTGTCAATTGCATAAGGAACACTCAACGTTGTAAGACACATTATCAAAGTCTTTGTCTGGGTGACATAATTTAGAATTTTGGCAACGAATGAGTAATGAATACTTTGGTAGTTTGGAATTACCTATTTTGTGCTTAGAAGTTCTAAAATTATAGGTTTTTAGGGTTCAAGGATTTTGTCTCCCATGACCGGTGAGAGGTGGTTTTCAAGCTTCAAAGGTATAGCTTATGGATACCATATTTGGACTTTTACCAAAAATTGCTTTACTTGTTTCAGCTTCTAAGTTTTTGTGTCCCTCCCATATGGCATATTTTGCCTTCAAAAAAGGGCAAAGGTGCACCAAGTCCCAAAAACAGTAAATCTCAAGCATGGTTAAATAAGGTTTTTCAAAGGGATCATGGCATTAATGCATGTCCAATCCTTTTAGACACTAATGGATTTTGGTTTTGGAGGAATAAAAAAATTGTTCAAGTAGAAGGGTAGGATAAGAACTGGTGTAAATTCCAAAATATGGTTATTGCCTAGTAAAATAGGCATGTATGAGAAAAGGAGAGAAGATGATTCCCAAAGGGTTGTAGGCTAGCTGGGCTCCGAGATCCTAACCATGGAAGGACCATTTGTCAACATAGGATAAGGTATCCAAGAAAGGGAATCTAGGGAAGGAATGAGTTAACAAATAGAAGAGTGCTCACAAGTTTAGAGCCTTGGGGGAGTGAGTCTAAAATGTTTATCTTCCTTGTTAGATGAGGCATCCCTTCTATGTTTGATGCACATGATGTCATTACATAGAAGGATATATAACAAGGACCCCGCTACAAGAAAGATTATTAGTATCCAGGGACCCTTTTGGTTTAATTTAGTACCTACTCAGGAGGAGCTTCACTTGCTTTTAGAAGAACCACAACTCTAAAAGATGAGATTCAAGGTCTGAGATCTGTCCTTTCCCATGACCCGATCAGGTGAGCTTATATTACATGGTAGTCAACATCCCAATTTCTAAATTTGAAAGCTTTTGAACTAAAGTTCTTTTATAACACACATAGATTTTAATATGAGATTCCTTCCAAAGCCTACCATCTAGGGCTATTTTTTACTATCAAACTTATTAATGATGTGAGATGTAGTTAATGATGATAGATAATTCCTTTTTTGCCTTCAAATTTCTTCACGTACCTAACACATTCAAGAACATTAGAGAAGTGCAATGCTCTTATTGTTGAGATTATGTGTGTTGCACACATTGCATAATATCAAACTTATAGTATTTTATTTTATTCTATTATGTAATGTTTTACCAAGGAGCACCTACATGGACACACAACATTTAGAGATTCTCATGGAATATCCTTGATGAGTTGCACTGTAACATTGCGATAATATTTGATGTAATTATTTAATATTTGGGAAAATAGTAAATGTCCAATATTAAATGTGGGTCAATGAGAGTTTGGTAGAACATGGTTTTAGTAAATAGTTTATGTAATATCACTTGGTGGTTTTGTGGAAGCTTGCTACTATAAAAGCAACCACAAGGGTAGTTATATGGGTAAGTGATGGGGAAACAACCCAAGAATAGAATGGACACAACAGAAAAGGGAAATTATATTAACTGAGAAAATAAGCTAGTACAAATAGTACAGAGAAAATAAACTTCAGAACATGCCCTAAGGGCTTACAATAGCATAAATCTGGAAAATATTTCTCCTTTTAGCACCTCCTCTCAAACTCCACTCCGAACTGCCTTTTACAATGCCAGAAATCTCCTTAAATAGACCCCAGAGGGTTAAGGACTAGGAGTACATTCTAGAAAGTGCTAGTAGGAATCCATCAAAAAAATAGAAGTTTCCAGAAGCTGCGTTAGAAGTCGGTGCAAATCTAGAAGAATCCAAAAACGGTAGTCGAACTTTCGGGAGGCATAACTTTTGAACCGTAGCTCCGATTGACGAACCGTTTACATTTTCAAAAAGATCTCAAAGCGCTCTATAGCCCTATGGACAAGCTTCACTCGTCCTCCATTTTTTGACCCTTTTTGAGGTCATTTAATGCCCCAAACTTGACTTTGAAGCATTCTTAGGAGGTCTCCAAAACTCAAAAAACTGCAATAACTTTCAAACCGGGGGGCCTTTTGACCTGATTCTTTTTCTGGAATGCTCTAAATCACAATTACATTCATCTGGCCAATTCAGACCTTCTAGGTCACCAAAATGGTGGCCAAATTGCATGCTCCTATTTTTTTGAGATTTTCAAACACACTGATAGTGGAACTGTGAGAGTTGGAACCTTTATTTGACCCAAATGGGTATCCAAAAATGTAAAGACATGAAACATAAACTAAGTCTAAGTACATTTTTTTGGGTGACATAGGATTGCCCTTATACCTCTGGATGCTCCTGCATCAGACACCTAGGGTAGATTGAAAAGTGACCCTGTCACTTTATGGATGGTAGAGGAAATCCCAAATGGGAAACCTCAGCTGCTGAAATCCAAGTTGAGTCCTCAATTGGTCGTCCTTTCCATTTGACCAAATACTCTTCATACTACCTGTTTCTGGTACTCCTACCCACACGATGATCTAGAATGTCTTCTATCTCCTCCTTTTTAGAAGCAGGAATTGGACATGGCTCTAACACCAGCTCCTCATCTGCACCATTATCATGATACTCTATTAAATCTGCAATGTTGAAAATGGGAGAAATCTGAATACCATCTGGCAGCTCCACTTCATATGCATTTCCTGAGTCATGTTTCTTCAAAATTTTGCAGGGGCCAAATTTCTTCATTTTCAGCTTGTTGTAAGTACCGGCTGGAAATCTTTCTTTTCATAAGTGTACCATGACTAAATCTCCTACTTGGAATTCCTGATGTCTTCTTCTTTGATCAGCCCTAGCTTTATACTCTTGATTCATCTTGGTTATGTGTGCCTGAACCTCCTCATGTAGACACTTGATATGTTTAGCAAATTCCTGAGCTTCAGCACTTGTCCTCTCCCCTTTTTCTATCTTCCTCAGCTCTGGTGCAGTCCTTGGGCTATTCCCATATACAATTTGGAATGGTGATTTTCCAGTACTCCTATTTACAAAGTTATTATAAGTAAACTCTGCCTGTGGTAGAATCAAATCCCATCCCTTGGGCTTATCCCCAACTAAATATCTCAGCAAATTGCCCAAACTTCTATTTACCACTTTTGTTTGACCATCAGTCTGTGGGTGATGCGTGGAACTGAATTTTAGGTCTGTTCTTAACTTCTTCCACAATGTCCTCCAGAAATACCCCACAAATTTAGTATCTCTGTCAGAAACTATACTCCTTGGAAGACCATGTAGTCTTACCACCTCTTTGAAAAACAAGTCTGCAATATGGACAACATCATGAGTATTGTGGCATGGAATAAAATGTGCCATTTTGGAGAACCTATCAACCACCACGAATACTGAGTCATTACCCCTTTGTGTCCTTGGCAATCCAAGAACAAAATCCATACTTATGTCCTCCCATGGCCTTGATGGAACAGGCAACGGCTGATAAAGACCCGTATTGTGACTAAACCCCTTGGCAACTTGACAAACTTGGCAACTTTGTATGAACTTCTTCACATCCTGTGAAATTTGAGGCCAAAAATAATGTTCCCTAAGAATGGAAATGGTCTTATCTCGACCAAAATGTCCTGCCATCCCTCCACTGTGTTTCTCCTTAATCAAATTTTCCCCAATGGAACTCCTTGGAATGCACAATTGACTACCTTTGAACAACATGCCATCCTGAATCAAATAATCTAACCACTTTGTTCTATCTATAGCAATAGGCTCTTTACAATCTTTCCATGCTTCAGCAAAATCAAGATCCTCGAGGTACAAATTCTTCAGTTCATCAAACCCAACTACTTCAACCTGTATTACTGTAAGCAGTGACTGTCTCCTACTTAGTGCATCTGCACCCTTGTTAGATTTTCCACTTCTATGCTTCAACACAAATGTATAACTCTGCAAGAATTCTACCCACTTCATATGCCTCTGATTCAATTTACGTTGGCTATTTAGGTACTGTAATGCCCGATGATCAGTATAAAAAACAAATTCCTTTGGCAATAAATAATGCCTCCATTTCTTTAAGGCCTGAACTATTGCATAGAACTCTTGATCATAAACAGAATACTTCTTCTTTGCATCATTCAATTTTTCACTAAAATATGCAATAGGCTTACCTTCTTGGCTTAATACAGCCCCAATAGCGCTACCACTAGCATCACAATCCACCTGGAATACTTTTCTAAAATCTGGAAGTGCCAACATAGGCTGTTCAGTCACCTTCTTCTTCAGCAATTCAAAACTTCTTGCAGCTGCTGCAGTCCATTTGAACTCTTTTCTATCCCCTCTTATTGTATCAGTTAGGGGTGCACATATGCCACTAAAATTCTTAATAAACTTCCTGTAAAAACTAACCAGACCATGAAATGATCTTACCTAAGTAGTAGACCTTAGAGTAGGCCATTCCAAGATGGCTTTTACGTTCTCTGGATCTATTTTGAGACCTTCAGGTGATATAACAAATCCCAAATAGACTAACTCCCTTTTTGCAAAGACACACTTCTTTAGATTAATTAATAGTTTCTCTTCCCTTAGCCTTTCAAGGACACTACGAATATGCAGTAAATGTTCTTCCAAAGTCTTGCTGAAAATTAAAATATCATCCAAATAGACAATAACAAATTTTCCCAAGAACTTCTTAAGTACCTCATTCATGAGCCACATGAAGGTGCTTGGGGCGTTCGTCAATCCAAAGGGCATGACTAACCACTCATAAAGACCCTCCTTGGTCTTGAAGGTTGTTTTCCACTCATCTCCTTCTTGAATTCGTATTTGATGATAGCCACTCTTTAGATCTATCTTTGTGAAGTACTGAGCTCCACTAAAGTAGTCCATAAGATCATCCATCCTTGGTAAAGGAAATCGGTACTTGATGGTTATCCTATTTATAGCTCGAGAATCTATACACATCCTCCACTCTCCATCCTTCTTTGGTGCAAGTACTGCAGGTACTGCACATGGACTCAGGCTCTCTCGAATCAAGCCCTTCCTCAGCAACTCCTGAACCTGTCTATTTAGCTCCTCTGTTTTAGTAGGAGTCATCCTATGAGCAGCCTTGTTCGGCAAACTAGCTCCTGGAATCAGATCTATCTGATGACTGATTTGCCTTACTAGTGGCAATCCATCTGGAACATTATCAGAGATAATATCTCCAAATTCCCCTAGTAAATTTGAAACTTCAAATGGTATTTCACTACTACCTTCTTTATCTTTCCTAGGAATCAAAGCATAGCACATATGCTGATGTTTCATGCCATCCAAAAACTTCCTTCCATCAACAAGACAAATCCTAGCACTGCTACATACCTTTTCACCTTCCTTTTTCATGGGCTTCAATTTGTGGTGAACTCCATCCTTTGTCAGAGAGTATGTGTTTGCATGTCCATCATGTATTGCATGTCTATCAAACTGCCATGGTCTACCCAACAATAGATGGAAAACATCCATTGAAATAACATCACAGAGAACTTCATCATGGTAACTCCCAATTTTGAATTTTACTAAACATTGTTCACTTACCAGGACCTTATGATCATCTTTTACCCAAGAAATCCGATAGGGTTGGGGATGTTTCTCCCTCTTGAGCTTTAGCTTAGAGACCATCTCTTCTGATACCAGGTTATCAGTGCTACCACCATCAATGATCACGTCACAACATTTATCCTCACACTTGCATTTGGTACGAAACAAACTCCTTCGTTGTCCTAGTTCATTCTCACCACTTAGTAAGACTCTTTCATTTACCAAGGTCTCACCTCTTTCTACATCCTCTGAATGTGATGATTGTGCATCCTCATCCACATGAGCAACCCTAGCTTGGCCCTCAGCTCTCCTATCTCTCCTTCCTTGTCGTTGAGGGCATTCAAAGGCACGATGACTTCTTCATTGCAATGGAAACAGGTACCACGAAAGCCTCCTCTTCCTTGTCCATGTCCTCTACCTCTTCCTCTTTGATTTCCAAAGTCTTGATCATGGGAGCAGTTGAAACCCTCATTCCTCTGGTTTCTGCTAGTACCCACATCTTTATTTTTCTTTTGGGTTTTATTGCGGCCTCCAGATGATCTACTGATTCCCCTTCCTCCTTGACTGTGCCCTCTTTGTCTTCCTTCAAACCTTTTACTCAGCTTCTCTTCAACTCATAGGGCAAACTGGTATGCTTCTTCAACGCTGGTCATTCTTACCAGACTTAATTCCTCCTGGATGCTAGGTCGCAACCCACTGATATAACAAGCAACCTTCTCCTTATTTGCTTCTACATGCCCCGCTCTAATCAAGAGTTAGTAAAACTCCTCTGTATATTCTTAGACTGATCTTCCTGCTTGCTTTAACCCATGCATCTTCTTAAACAGATCAAGCTCGTAGTCCACAGGAATGAACTGCTTCTTCAATTTGTCCACCATGTGATCCCATCTTGTGATCTTCTCCTTTCCTCTTCTAAGTCTTTCCAATTGAACCTCTTGCCACCAGATTTTGGCATGGCCTTTCAGTTTAGCCTTTGCAAACTTAACCCTATCTGGGTCCCTTATATCCTCATACTCAAAGTATTCTTCCAGTTCATTGATCCAATCAATCAACTCATCTGGTTTCAGATTTCCTTAAAATATACCCACTTCAATTGTAGGTCTTTTCCCAAACTTAGTAATGGCCCTAAAAAGCCTTTCCTCTATAGGATTCAAAACTTCCCCATCAACTTCCTCTTCTGGTCCCATTACTTCCTCTTCATTGTCATCCTCACTATTGTCACCTGCGGCAACATTTGCTCCTTTACGAAGCTCCTCTTGCAATGCTTGTACCTACCTTTGGAGGGCTCTAACCTCCTCAGGATCAATAGCTCTAGCCCTTTCGCAATGCTCTCTTCATGGAGGCATCTTCTAACTCGAACCCACAACCACACAGTCCTGGTGCAAACTGCCTCACAGTCGGCGCTCTGTCTACACACTCAGGAAAACCCGCTCTGATACCACTTGATGGGGAAAACAACCCAAGAACATAATGGACACAACAGAAAAAGGAAATTATATTAACTGAGAAAATAAGCTAGTACAAATAGTACAGAGAAAATAAACTTCAGAACGTGCCCTAAGGGCATACAATAGCATAAATCTGGAGAATATTTCTCCTTTTAGCACCTCCTCTCAAACTCCACTCCGAACTACCTTTTACAATGCTAGAAATCTCCTTAAATAGACCTCGGAGGGTTAAGGACTAGGAGTACATTCTAGAAAGTGCTAGTAGGCATCCACCAACAAAATAGAAGGTTCCAGAAGCTGCGTTAGAAGTCGGTGCAAATCTAGAAGAATCCAGAAACGGTAGCCAAACTTCCGGGAGGCATAACTTTTGAACCGTAGCTTCGATTGACGAACCGTTTACATTTTCGGAAAGCTCTCGAAGCGCTCTATAGCCCTATGGACAAGGTTTGCTTGTCCCCCATTTTTTGACCCTTTTTGAGGTCATTTAATGCCCCAAACCTGACTTTGAAGCATTCTTAGGAGGTCTCCAAAACTTGAAAAACTGCAATAACTTTCAAACCGTGGGGCCTTTTGACCTAATTCTTTTTCTAGAATGCTCTAAATCACAATTATATTCATCTGGCCAATTCACACCTTCTAGGTCACCAAAATGATGGCTAAATTGCATGCTCCTATTTTTTCAGGATTTTCAAACACACTGATAGTGGAACTGTGAGAGTTGGAACCTTTATTTGACCCAAATGGGTATCCAAAAATGTAAAGACATGAAACAGAAACTAAGTCTAAGTACATTATTTTTGGGTGACACAGGATTTCCCTTATACCTCTGGATGCTTCTGCATCAGTAAGGTGAGTGAATAGGTTAAAAACGTGGCCTCCAAAATGAATAAAGGAAAATATGGATGATAGAAAGAAATGTGTGTGATTGGGATATGAATATACTGTGAGGGAGAATATACTACCTATCCTTAACCCAAATTCCCAAAAGGAATGTTCCAAATTGATCAATCACAAAGAAGTGATCAATGCACAACTAAATCAAATGATGGAGAATATGAAGAAAGGAACAAATCTTGTAATCTACTATAGAAAGAAAGTACTTGAAATATTGAAGACAAATACTAACCTGAAAGTATGGTGAATCTAAAAAATATTGATTTCTAATGTTTGTGTATAGTTTTAGAGAATTTTTCAACCTATTCCAGATTGGAAATGTCAAGACAAAGAAAACCAAGAAATTTTTTTCTGTTTGAAGGTAGGTCAACCTTGACCTAGATAGCAGGGCATAATCTTGCCCTAGGGAATAATTGTACTCCAAAAATTCAACCTTGACCTCCACTCCTTCAATGAAATTTATGTTCACAGATCCTGCAAGTTCGAGGAAAAGGGTGTCCAAATCTGCACTTATATTCATTGTCTTGTACCTATTCTTGCAAGAAAAAGAGTTTTTTTGTTTGGATGAGGGGTTTACCTTGGTCAAACCCCAGTTTGGGATCAAACTTGAAATGTAATTGAAATATGAAATATGTATAAACAAAGTAAATGGCACTATTCACCTTCGTTATATCAAAATCCTTGTGGAGGGTTTAAATCCTTGAATCCACAAGTACAAATGCTATGAATGAATATAGAAATGTATGTAGGATGTCTCAAATCAATGGAATTATATCTTCAACACCAATCTTGAATCGATATTTCCATATGAAGAGGCTTGAATGAATATGGATGGATAAATCTTCAACAAGAGGGCTCCATAGAGATTGACTCCTTCAATGGCTAACAATGGATCTCCTTGATGAATTGGATGCTTGAATGCTTGAACACTTAATGGATAGTAGATCTTTACTTCATAGAAAAATTGTTTGTCCAATATCTCTTGTGGGTGTCAAAAAGTAGATGCCAAAACTCAATAATCAATGGATGTCAAAATGAGAGAAGAAGGCTTTCTTATATAGAGATCTAGGGTACAAACTTCTAGAGAAGGTCGACATTGGATAATTAAATCCCAATTAACCGTAACCCATAGAAATGGACCTAGATTAAATATAATTTAAGAGTCTACCATTTTGAAGCCCAAAACAACTGACCTAGAGGCAGGAAAATGAAACCTTTTGAAGCCCAACATCTCGAAACTCCCAAAACTTGAAAATTGGACCTTTAGGTCATCCTTGACCCATAAAGTTAAAGTCTTAAGTTTCACATAGAAAATTGTCAAAAAGAGGCTGGAGAGAGAGAGAGAGAGAGAGAGAGAGAGAGAGAGAGAGAGAGAGAGAGAGAGAGAGAGAGAGAGAGAGAGAGAGAGAGAGAGAGAGAGAGAGAAGAAAAATAGGGGGAAAATAGCTAGATCCATGAAAAGACCTATTCAAGGCACTTGACATGACCTCAGACCACTTACTTAAAAGGATAAATGCTCTTAACATGGCAATGCTTCCATTTTCAGATGATACATTAAGCCCCCACTTTAGCAAGAGTATGGACTCGATGCAGACTCTTCGTAAAGTAAATCATAATGAAAATATAATCCTATTAAAATAAAAGGGATAAAGAGATCCTTAAGCCCCCAGAGACTCAAGTATTCATCAACTCCAATATTACAATAAAAGAGACATCTTTAGAAAAGAAAGAAAGAGAAAGAGTGTGATTATCTCGCCTGATGAGAACTTATGTCCCATTGTAAAACCATGCAAGGAAACATCGCAACTAGAAAGATGGAATTCAACTGCCTAGTGAATGTGGCTACTCACTAGTCAACCCATCAAGGAGTCACTCTCAAGAATATTCTATTCCATAAGAGTAAAACCAAAAAGAAAAAGAGATCCAATCTAAAGGAAACCTTTGACCTTAAGGGATCAAAAACATTTGAAATTGGAAGTATCAAGAGATCCAAAAATTAAATCCATGCTTTAAGGATTAGTAACTAATTCAAAAAGGGAGAAAAGGTATCTTGAAAAATAATACATATATAAATCTAAAAGTGGATGTGTGCAATAGGTGAGCATAGTGTATGCCCCTACATTAAAGTCATTGCTAACACTTTAACATGAGTAATGGCTTCAATAGAAAGATAAACAAGTCCACTGATTATGTTTTCACTACGAGATGTCCCCAGATGAAGACAAATCAAGGGAAATACCACATAAACATACATAGAACATATAAGGGATCTACCTACTACGGGGTCAGTATGATCATAAGATAATATAAATGATATTATTGCAAATAAATTTACATCATTCCCCAAAGAAAGTATAACTACAATCACAAAGGAGGAAAGATCACATAAGATATACAAAGAAGAATATTTTTGAACCATGACCTAGAGACCAAAAAGAATAAGTGCTACCAAGTCATAGATCTAGGAAGATTACACAAGGAAATATGTACGAACAAAAGCACATGTACAACATAACATGAAACAACATATGAAAGAATAGAGATACCTATAGAGGAATAGTACAACAAGTTCGATCCCTTTATTGCCTTGTATCAACAAAGTGACAAAGATTGTATAAAAGATGTTGGAATGTCTTAATGGAAAGAATGCTTTTGAGAGCGCGCGGGGGGGGGTGGTTGTGAGGGGTGAATCAGAAGTACTAGGTTTTAGCCTATTTTTAAACCCTTAATAACATATAATTGAAATGAACATGCATGCATATAAACATTAAGCAATCATGAGAAACAAATATGCATCACCACATAACACTTAAGATTTTGGTAACCCAGAAACCCTCTAGGAATAAGAAGGTAAAACTAGGGTGGGGATGATACCCACAAAATCACTGCAGCAATAATGTTTGACCACTTCTAATGGTCTACCCTGTTAAAGGCCTGCCCTGTTAAAGGCTTTACACTGTGTCAATAGTGACCTAGTTAAAGGATTTACAAACACTTTACATGAAGTGTTACCCTGTTAAAGGATTTAATAACCTTTTCAAAGGATTTACAAAATAGCTATTAAGCTAACCTATCAACATAGGGTTTCCTTTCTAATACAATGGCTAAAGAGTATTAGGTATAATAAACCTAATAGCTTACAATCCTTTGATTGCTGAATTCAGGCACATGATCTACTTTCTCTGATCTTGATCCTCTAAGATCTGATATTCATTTGTATCCCTTGCTTTGTTCTGATCAACTAAATATCTAATTGCTACTCTTTTCCTCTAAGTCTTTTTACTCTTCACTCTAAACTCTACTATAGTTTTCACATGCACTCCTTCATCAAATCCACATACAATGAGATTTCGTCTTCCTTATAAAGACATTCAAAGACTTAGGGTTAGGTGTGGATCTATGATCCATATTGAATCTTTGTTTCCCACTTATTCCTTGCACTTTTGTTATTGGTTGCATGCCTTCTCTATTTTTCCTATTGGCTGCATGTAGATTGCATATGAAATATAAAAGATTCGATCTTATCACTTAGATCCTTCGAGATTCATCATATGTTGGCCATAAAAATGGTTTACATCTGAATTAGTGAAGCTACAAATTCATATGTGCATTCTGTGTTACTCGGCATTTACTATTTCCTGATGCTTGGCACATATAAGAGACTAGCTCACTCGGCTACTGTAGAGATTCTATCCTACTCGGCATCATCTATGACTCGGCACCTAAATATTACTTGGCACTTGTATCATGCTCAACATCTGAAGTCACTCGACACTTGATCTTCACTTGGTACATGAAGGTTGCTCGACACCTGAAGATCACTTGACACCTGTTGGATTTTCTAACTCGGCTCATGTTGTGACTTTCTGACTCGGCTAATGTTGTGACTCGGAATACATAGTGTGCTCGGCTCCAATGTAGAAAGTGGTTAAGTGTGTTGGCACTCAAATGTCAAAACCATTTTGAGACTAACAAAAGAATCTAATAACATTTAGCAAACACATCATGGTAGAAACATAGTACAACACTACCATGAATGACTAGCCTATCAAGCATTCTGTGTACTCTCCGCATCTTGTTGTATATCATTTAGGGAAGGTGGATAACTTGCAAGAGGGACTATATCCAACATAGTAGGAGTGATAGTAAGTTCCAAACAAGGATTCTCTTAAGAATCATAATGTTCAATACTAGGAGTAAGTGTCAATTGTGAGGAAAACATATTAGGTATATCAATGTCAATGTCAATAGTTTCATAGTCATCATTAACTTCAGTAATATCATTAAGAGTATCTTCTTCATCTATATTAATCAAAATAGGATCTAAGATACAAATAGAATCCTTAGAATCATGCATCTTAACATTATTATTAGTAACAACTTTTTCTAACACATCATGCATAGTTGTATCCAATGAAGGTAAAGATTTTTGAAGAATAGAATTACAAGCTTTAGCTTGAGCATGAAACTTCTTATGACATTCATTAGTAGATCAATTAAAATTTTTCTTTCTTGAAATCTATTGAGAACTAGGAGGAAAAATTACTGGATCCTTCATAGGATCTATAGGAGGATCAAGAGGATTATCAACAGACTGAAAAAACAAAGGAGGAGCTTGATTAATAGATGTAGAAGTCATAGATAAAGGAGGTATGGAAAGTATAGGAAAAAGACCATGATTAAGATCCATAAAAGGTAAACTTAACTTAAGAATCTTATGATGCTTATAGGATTGATATGAAAGAAAAAAATGATCAAGTCGAGAAGTAAAATGAATTAGCTAATGAAGGCCAAAAGAAGTCAGGTGTAGTACAATCTCTGGGCCTAGAAGTGTGATATAAACTATGATTATCTGCCTTCACTTTTTCATCATGAAAACATTTAAGACATTTATGAATAGGTGAAGAAACAACATTCATGGCATTATAACATGGAAAACCAAGCTTAACTTGAAACTGATCAAAAGCAGGAACAATAACAAAGGTAGTGTTCACAAGTTTTCCACAAAGTTCAACCGGTAAATCAATAGAACCAAATGATGGATAAATAAAACCATTACAACTTTGAATACACACATTAGATGTATCATAAAAATTGCATTACAATCTTTTCATAAAAATATTTTCTTCCATTGACTAAGGATGTTAGATCAACAAGACAACCATGAGTAGGTATCTGAGAAATCCTAAGAGTAATATAAAGGGGACAATTGGGATCTTTGATAGTCTCAGAATCATCAAAGGTAATCAAAAGTTTTTGAGGTCTTTTATTCTTAGATTGTTGTTGAGGTTTATGTTGAGGCTTCAATTTAGGCTCAGGTTTCGGTTGAGATTGAGATGAAACTTGAGATTGAAGCTGAGATTGAAGTGGAGATACAGATTGAACAACATGCTCCACTTGATTAACAATGTGATCATGATCATCCATCTTTGAATCATACACAATATCCATAGAAGATGGCTAAGAAATAGTATTAGTCTCATGTATAGGTAAAGAATTCGTATAGATTTGAAGATTTTTATTAGGAGGAGAAACAAATTTATCCCCACTATAATCAAAATTATCAACAGATAAAGCATTATAGTCAATTAAATTTTGAATCTTATGTTTTAAAGAATAACATTTCTTAGTATCATGACCATTCTAATGATGATATTGACAAAAAGATTTAGGATTAAAAGATTTAGATGCAATTGTAGTAGGTTAAAGAGGTCTATATTGGTAAACAAATTATTCTTTCCAATGTAACTCTTAAATGCCCAAACCTGTGAGAAACAATTTGATACTAATAGTTACATAATCCATCATGAGGTTGATAGATTTCCTCTAAATTGAAAGGTACAACTCCCTTATCAGTGATATTCAATGAATTTGTTTGTTTTTAAACTAATTGGGTACGTTCTTAACTCGAGAACGAAAAAGGAAAGCCAAGCCAGTCCTAGACAGAACTAACTCAGGCATATTTTAGTTCCTAAACCTACCTAATGCCAAAAACCCACAATTCCTATGACTTCTTGATATTGGTAATGCAATATGGATGCAGATTATGTGAATGCAATGAAGAAATGAAGATTTAATATTCAGATTTCTACAATAGGAATACATGCAAATACTCTGATCTACAACACATTCATTATTTTACATAATATGCAAGATAATGTCCAAAACTGAATACAATAATGCTTTGATTGAATATATTCAGAAAATAATACCCAAATTCTCTGATTCAAAGCAAGACACTTTTTTTTTTTAACACAACAAATACAATGCTTTGATTTTTATTTGCCTGCAACTCTGGCCAACTCTTTTACAAAAATTAAAATATAAAACCCCTAAATGGATGAAATGAAATACATAACATAAACTACTATCTCCCCTCTACTCTAGTAGTACCCACTCTTGCAAAAAAGAAGAACTATTTGCAAATGAAAAGGTTTTACCATAAATAGATTCTCCAACAATCGTTTGGTTTCTTTCGATGACTTTTTAGTTCTATAACTGACTCTTGTCTCTTTGACTTCTCATCTTTTTTCCTTTTGAAAATTGATATGCTTATTAAATTTTGAACTTAATAATGATATATATTAACATATTTAAATTATACTTTAACAATTGACATTTAAATATGTTAAATCAATATCAAAATCTTTCCTTTGTTGGGCAGACAACAAAAAAAATACTGCTGCTAGGTAGAAATGGGTCATGTCTTGGGGTGCATATCTTTTTCTTCCACCATTGGATCGAGCTCATTGTTGGATATGTTTTTTCAAACTTAGTTTTCTGCATTATGACCAAAGTGATTGAAAAAATAATCATTGAGTCAAAAGATATGAGCTACTGAATGCTGGTCTATATGACTGTTGCAAAATCAGAATTGATAAAATAAAGTTTTCAGCCACTCTTTTTTCAATGATTTGTAACCCAAATGTCTTCAATTTTTTAGTATGTTCATCCATGCTTACCATGTTCATTCTCTAATAAATTTTGGAAGTAAATCTCTGGAATGCTTGTGGCAAAAAATCTTGAATGGAGGTTGAAAAGCGTACCAAGTTCTCAGTTTTCCACTTCTTTGTTGTAGGTGAAATTTGCACATTCTAGTAATAACTACACTTTCTTAATAATTAACAAGTAATACTTGTTCTTTTTTATCATGTCACTAGTTATATAACACCCAATTTCATTCTTGGGAAAAATCTGATTTTTGTCTTCTCCCTTTTATGGAAAACCCCAAAGTGACTACGAAAGGTGTAGCAGAAAATAAATTTTCCACTTCATATTTAATATCATGTTGATGTCCAAATCTTCAAGAAATAAATCATTGAGAGATTATCATTCTTTGTTTAATAAATTAAGAGCTCTTTTCCATCTCTCTACTATGGATTTGATGCTTGGTGAAAATTCCATTTTTGAGTGCAGAAAGCACACCCAATCTTCAATTTTCCACCTCCATGTAGTGGACACAATTTTGATGTAGATTGATTCATAAATTACTTTTCTAAAGTGATCTTGATACTAGACCCCATATATCTTCATTTTGGATTAAGATTTGCCTTGTCTCTCCTGATATGAAAAATTGAACTTTGACTACAAAAGGCGTAGTGAAAAATGAGTTTTCCACTACGCTTTTCCCTTTGGTGAAAAATGAAAGATTTTCTTCTCCAATGAAAAATTTGCAAATGACTACGAAAGGCATAGCACAAAATGATTTTTCCACTACACTTTTCCCTTTGGTGTAAAATCTTGAGTCAACTACTCCATTGATAAAAATTCAAGAATTGCTTCTCCATGGTAGAAAAATGAACTTTAACTTCCATTTTCTTTCACCTCTGAACATCTAGACTCAAAAACTATTCAATATTTCATAGGAAATTTCTTAGAATCAAGGAATACATTAGTGGAAATTTATCATGGGTGGTGACTTAAAAGTTTTAAAAATTGGGGTACTTTTAGTGCACTTATAGTTGGCTCTGAATGGGGACTATGTGTTGCAAAGTGCATAAAGAATCCAATATCTCTAGCAAAAGACAAGTGCCTATCCATTGGGCTATAGAGTCTAAGCACAAATAGGACTATCAAGGAATTGCTTTCCGAGAGGGCAGAGGGGAGCAAGGCAAAACAAAAACTGAGAAAGTGGGAAACACTAAGCTAAGCACACCAAAACTACAAAAAAAGAAGCTTATTTACAAACACAGGTGAGGAGGTCTCACTAAAATGAAAGAGAGTAGGGAGAAACTTAAACATAACCATTATCCAAAAAGGAAAAGTATGATCCTTTCTGGAAAAGAAACTTGTACTTCAACAAGCTGCAACAAAACCATTGCCTTTTTATGACTTCATCATTGTTGAAAGTGAATCCAAAAGTATGCTGAAAATATGTGACTCAAAAATATTTTTCAAGTAACCATGCTTTGTCATAAATTTTTGATTCTTCTTTATCCTTTTGAATGTAAGATTTAGAATCATTCTCAATCTCAAACTATAACTTAGACATCTCTAAGGAAAATATCATATCATCTTTATTATCCAAACACTTGAGACTACCATACTCAAAATAATTTACAACATCCATGGTGCTCTCAACATACAAATTTTCTTCTTCAGGGTGAGGATAAATCTTGACTAAGCTAACTTTGTCACCCTTTTCTTTCATCAAATCTGAAAAATTTTCATTTAAAACAAAGATATAGATTTGATCAATACCTAAAATCTTGATAGGAGCATTATCATTAATTAGCAAAGAGAAGTATGAGCCTCTCTAGTAAAGTGGGTTATGTTTTGAAAGGAAAAACCAAAACCAAGACCTCCAAGAAAACTCTTCATGTCTGAATGCCACACTAATATAATGCTAGAAATTAGTGAGCCAAAAACATTTCCCAAACAACCATGCCTTACCATAGACCTCTGATTTTTGGAATTCATTTGCACATTACTTCTCATGTATTTAAGCATTCTTTGCTGAAGAGAAAAATAATCACAAACTTTTAGAAAAGATGCTGCAACATATTTTCACTCATAACTTTCAACTTGATCATTTAATATAGAAATTTTAGAATCTACATCAAGGCTGAAATAGCACGAGTCTTCTTCACACATAGGGTCAATCTAAAATGAGACAATTTTATCATCCTTTGTAGCTATCAAGTCTGAAAATTCTTTATCTGAATTTAAAACTTCAATACTTTAATCAGTTGTAGAAGAATACTTACATTTAGTCGGCACCAAAGATTGATTAACTTCCATTTCATTACAAAGAAAAATGTAATCTAGCTCTTCATCATCTTCATGATGCTGCAACACAATGTAAGGAACTAAAGATCTCTGTGCAAAATCTATTCTTAAACCTTTTTCTTCAACTAAAATTTTAGACTTAATTTGATAATCACCAAAAAAAATCCAAACTTTCTGTCAATACATAATTCGTCGAGAATGCTTAACTTTGCACTTTCATCAAAAGAAAATGATTCTAATATAGGATCATAAACTTGTGAAGATCAAAAATCATTTTTAATATCATCTTCTTCAAAATTAAAAGTTTCATATTCTACTTGTATACAAACCAAGGGATAACTTTTACAAGAAATATTATGCAAAGAATGATCTTCATTATTCTCTTCAAATTTGAAACTTTCAACAAAAAGAGAAAAGGAAAGCATGGGTAAATCCTCATTTGCTATTTTTCTTGCCATTTCCTTGCCCCTATCAAGAGTGTCTTTGTTCATTGAAATTTGTGCCTTCAGAAGCTGGGGTATTTCTTGTTCTTCAAGAACTAAGCAATTCACTAGTATTGGTTCTTCTTTTATTGATTTTTCTTTAGGTAAACTTGTTGAAACATACTTCACTTTTCTTCAGTCTTCAACATTAAAGTATCTTTGGATCACACACTTTAACAGTAGAGCAAATTGATGATCTTCTAAGGGATTTAATCCTTTTCTTTTAGCTTTAGTAATACTTTGTTTAAATGCAGTCCAAAGGAATTGTAAGTTAGGACCACTCTCAACATTTATTTTTTCAAATATGGGTTTCCTTTTGATTTCCTTTTTTGGTTGAACTTCTTGCTCACTCAAGATTGAAAAATTATAGGAAACAAAATCAGGTGGGACTTCTGAAACCACTTCGTCATCCACTTTAATTCATTGCTTATCTACAACACCCTTTCCTCACAATGTTGTAATAACTTTGTCTTCACCTCTAGCTCTTTCAATTTGTGATAGCTAGCACATACACCTTTTCATAACACAATTGGTGCATGATCTTCTTTGATACTCATGTTCATTTCTCTTCCACAGGCAATCTAGAAGCGTAAAAAATATTATCCAAAATGGGATCCTAAATATGAAAAAGTTTAATAAAGGAAGGGCCTGGCCTCCTCCCTTTCACAACTTTAAAAGGCATGGTCCTTTAATAACAGAGTCACCAATCTCCTACAAATAGAGATAATAATAATTCTGAAAATAAAAACACTAGACTCCTAACCCAAAAATTATGAGAATCAATAACAGAGTCGCCAATCTCTAGATAGCAGAGATAATAATAAAACTGAGGAAATAATCTTCAACACTAATTTTCTTTTCTACTTCCCTAGTAGAGTCATCAAAAATTTGTTGGTAAATAGATTTTTCTTCCCAATGTAACTCTTAAATGCTCGAATCTATGAGAAAAAATTTGATACCAACAACTGGATAATTTATCATGAGGTTGTTAGATTTTCTCTGAATTGAAAGGTACATCTCCCTTATCAATGATATTCAATGTATTTGTTTATTCCTAAACTAATTGGGTATATTCTTAACCTGAGAACAGAAGAGAAAAACCAAGCCAACCCTAGATAGAAATAACTCAAGAATATTTTAGTTCCTAAGCCTACCCAATGCCAAGAACCCACAATTCCTATGACTTGTTGATACTGGTAATGCAATATGGATGCAGATTATGTGAATGCAGTGAAGAAATGAAGATTTAATATTTAGATTCCTGCAATAGGAATACATGCAAATACTTTGATCCACAACACATTCATTATTTGACACATGATGCAAGATAATGTTCAAAACCGAATACAACAATGCTCTGATTGAATATATTTAGAAAATAATACCCAAATTCTCTGATTCAAAGAAAAAATCTTCTTTATTTGAACACAACAAATACAATGCTCTGATTTTTATTTGCCTACAACTCTGGCCAAATCTTTTATAGAAATCAAAACATAAAACCCCTAAATGCATGAAATGAAATACATAACATAAACTACTATCTCCCCTCTACTCTAGGAGTACCTACTCTTGTAGAAAAGAATCCTTTGCAAATGAAATTTGTTTACTATAAATACATTTTCCAACAATCATTTGGTTTCTTCCAGTGACTTTTCAGTTTTGTAACCGACTCTTGTCTCTTTGACTTTTCATCTTTTAACTTTTGAAAATTCATATGCTTATTAACTTTTAAAGTTAATAATGATATATATTAACATATTTAAATTATATTTTAACAATTGAAATTTAAATATGTTAAATTAATGTCAAAATCTTTCCTTTGTTGGGCGAACAACAAAATAAATACTGCTGTCAAGTAAAAATGGGTCATGTTTCGAGGGGCATATCTTTTTCTTCCATTGTTGGATCAAGTTCATTTTTAAATATGTTTTTCCAAACTTAGTTTTCTACATTATGAACAAAGTGATAAAAATAATAATCATCAAGTCCAAATATATGAGCTACTGAATGTTCATTTATATGACTGTTGCAAAATCAATATTGATAAAATAAAGTTTCTAGCCACTCTTCTTTCAATGCTTTGTAACCCAAATGTCTTCAATTTTCTAGTATGTTCATCCATGCTTACCATGTTGATTCTCTACTAAATTTTGGGAGTAATTCTCTAGAATGCTTGTGGCAGAAAATCCCGAATGGAGGTCAAAAAGCATACCAAGTTCTCAGTTTTCCACTTCTTTGTTGTAGGTGAAATTTGCACATTCTAGTAACAGCTACACTTTTTAAATAATTAACAAATAATACTTTTTCTTTGTTATCATGTCACTGGTTATATAACACCCAATTTCATTCTTGGCAAAAATCTGATTTTTGTCTTCTCCCTTTTGTGGAAAACTCCAAAGTGATTGCGAAAGGCGTAGCAAAAAATGAATTTTCCACTTCATATTTAATATCACGTTGATGTCCAAATCCTCAAGCAATAAATCATTGTGAGATTATCATTCTTTGTTTAATCAATTAAGAGCTCTTTTCCATCTCTCTATTGTAGATTTGATGCTTGGTGGAAATTCCATTTTTGAGTGCGGAAAGTGCATCCAATCTTCAATTTTCCACCTCCATGTAGTGGGCACAATTTTGATGTAGATTGATTGATAAATTATTTTTCTAAAATGATCTTGATACTAGAACCCATATATCTTCATTTTGGATTGATATTTTCCTTTTCTCTCCTCATGTGGAAAGCTAAACTTTGACTGTGAAAGGCGTAGCGAAAAATGAGTTTTCCACTACGCTTTTCCCTTTGGTGAAAAATGAAAAATTTTCTTCTCCAATGGAAAATTTGAAAATGATTGCGAAAGGCATAGCACAAAATGATTTTTCCACTACGATTTTCCCTTTGGTGGAAAATCTCGAGTCGACTACTCCATTATGGAAAATTCAAGAAGTGCTTCTTCGTGGCAGAAAAATGAACTTTGACTTCCATTTGCTTTCACATCTGCATATCTCGACTTAGAAACAATAAAATACTTCATAGGAACTTTCTTAGAATCAAGGAATACATTAGTGGAAATTTATCATGGGAGGCGACTTAAAAGTTTTAAAAATTAGGGTACTTTTAGTGCACCTACAATCTAATAGGAGGTAATGTAATCATATTAGCAATTAGCAACCTATTCATAATAGAATGTAAACATTCAAAAAGAGGAGTAAATGTACGATTTAATCAAAAAAGTGGTGGATGTAGAAGTAGCATTGTGAGATGCAACAACAACTTAATTAGAAACTACATTTTCTTGTTCGTCTATCTTGACATATTTGTTGAATTTTTGAGATTTATTTAGATTAGGAGCAACATCACTTTTAGCAACAAGAAAATAATCCGTTGGAGTGTTGCTCTCAAGTTGACTCACCTATAATTGATAATGATGAAGCATTGCACAAAGTTTTTGAAAAGAAGTAAATTCAGTAAGAAAAATCTTGTCTCTATTATCCTTTTACAAATTTGAAACAAACATACATTGAATATCAATATCAGGAATAGGATAGGAAATATGAGTATGTAAATGCTTAAATCTACCAATAAATTCAATCAAATTTTCCTTACAACTTTGTTTACAATGCATCAAATTAGTGAAAGACACTTGCAAGCCAATGTTGTTTTGAAACTATTGAATAAAAGTTTTGGCAAGTTGTGGAAATGAATCAATAGAATAAGAAGGCAAAGAGAAAATCCATTGTAAGGCCTTGTCGCGAAGGTTCTAGCAAACAACTTAGCTAAAATCCTATGGTCATGAGAATAATCACTACAAAGGATTTGAAATGTTTTAACATTATGAATAGGGTCTGCCTTACCATTGTAATTCTCAAGGTGAGGCATACCAGCTTGCTAAGGAATAGGAGTATGAATGATATCCTTGGAAAAAGGACTTCCCATGTCACATGTAGGAATACTAAAATTATTTTGAGTCACGGATGCAAGTTGTTGTTGTAAAGATGACACAGTTTGAGCCAAACTGATAAGTGTTGAATCATTATAGGAAATAGGAGAATTAACAACATTAGAAACACTAAGTAAAGTGTATGAAGCTACATGAATGGAAGACACAACTGGAGGAACACTTGGAACTATAGTTGGTAGAAGATTAGAATAAGTAAAAGGAACATTATGATAATAAGGTTGTGATGTAGGAAGGGACACAAGAGGAAGACTCATGGGAATAGAAGGAACCATCACAGTCACCAAAGGAGTATGGATATGAATAGTAGGCAAAGGAATAGAAGAAGAGACATGAGCAATCAACCCTAAATCTCGAGCTTCTTGAGCTAGAGGTTTAACATTTGAATCCACAAGGTGAGTAATACCACATAAGAGATTAATGGTTTTCTTGAATAAGCCAATTACCCATTTTATCAAGTTTGGTTGAAAGTTTTTGGACTTGTTCAAGAGAAACTCTTAAAGAATCATCCTCATCATGAGATGAGAGCGAAGAATTTTTCTCCATAATAGGATTAGAATCAGGAAGAATCAAATTTGCATCCAGGATCCTAAGGAAAGGAGAAGAAGAATCAGGATCAAAGTTACCCATAAGTCTATGAGTTTTTGTCACCAAAAGATTAGAAGCAGGACTAGAAGTAATAAAGATCATAAACCAATGCAATGGAAATGAACTAAACTAAGAAACATAAAGCATGCATATTTTTGTATTTTGAAAGAGACTGTACAATTGTTTGTTTATATTTTTGAAATTTAAAATGCAAGAGCATAAAATAAATCTAATCTTAATGTAAGAAAATACCTAAAAAATATGAAATAAAATTTAATACTGCACAACACAATAGGGCATCTAATTCCACCAAAGAAAAGAGGGTAAGCATGTCAGGTTAACAAAAATGAATAGGTTAAAAATGCATTCACCTAAATGAATAGAGGAAAATATGGATGATAGAAAGAAATGTGTGTGAATGGGACATGAATATGATGTGAGGGGGAATATAGTACCTATCCTTAACCCAAGTTCCCAAAAGGACCAAATTTATCAATCACAAAGAAGTGATCAATGCACAAATGAATCAAATGATGGAGAATATAAAGAAAGGAGGAAATCCTATAATCTACTATAGAAAGTAAGTAATTGAAATATTGAAGACAAATACTAACCTAAAAGTAGGGTGAATTTGGAAAATGCTAATTTTTGATGCCTATGTATAGTTTCAAGGGAATTTTGACACTTGTTTTGGATTGGAAATGTTGAGACAGAGAAAACCCATAAAAATTTTGTCCTTTTGAAGGTAGGTTGGCCTTGACCTAAATAGTAGGGCACAATCGGAAAATCATACACCAAAAAGTTGACCTTGACCTACACTGCTCTGACAAAATTTATGTTTGAGGATCCCACAAGTTTGATGAAAATGGTATCCAAATCTGCACTTCAATTCATTGTTTTGTACTTGTTCCTACAAGAAAAAGGGTTTTGTTGTTTGGATGGGGGTTTGCCTTGGTCAAACCCTAGTTTGGAATCAACCTTGAAATGTAATTAAAATATGAAATATGTATAGGCAAAGTAAATGTAACTATTCACCTTGCTTATATTGAAATCCTTGTGGAAGATTCAAATCCTTGAATCCACAAGTACAAATGTTTCAAATGAATGTAGGAATGTATGTAGGATGTATCAAATCAATGGAATTAGATCTTCAATACCAATATTGAATGGATCTTTGCATAGTAAGAGGATTGAATGAATATGGATGGAGAAATCTTCAACAAGAGGGCTCCATAGAGATTGAATTCTTCAGTGGCTTACAATGGATCTCCTTGATGAATTGGATGCTTGAATGCTTGAACACTTGATGGATAGTAGATATTCACTTGATAGAAAAATAGTTCATCCAATATCTCTTGTGGGTGTCAAAAAGTAGACATCAAAACTTCATAATCAATGGATGTGAAAATGAGAGAAAAATGCTTTCTTATATAGATATCTAGGGTACAAACTTCTAGAGAAGGCCGACATTAGAGAATTAAATCCCAATTAACCTTAACCCCTAGAAATGAACCTAGATTAAATGAAATTTAAGATTCTACCATTTTGAAACCTGAAACAATCAACCCGGAGGCAAGAAAATGAAACTTTTCAAAGCCCGATATCCCGAAAGTCCCAAAACTTGAAAATTGGACCTAGGGTCAGGGACAAGGTCGACCCTGCCTTAGGTCAGGGTCAAGGTCATCTGTGACCTAGGTTAGGGTCAAGATCAATGTTGACCCTTTAGGTCATCCTTGACACAAAAATTCAATGTCTTCAGTTTCACATAGAAAATTGTCAAAAAGAGGCTAGAAATAGAGAGAGAGAAGAAAATTAGGGGAAAAACAACCAAATCCATGCAAAGAACTATTCAAGAAACTTGACATGAACCTACACCACTTAATTAGAGGGCTAAACACTCTTAACATGAAAGTGCTTCCATTTTAAGATGATACAGTGAGAAAGGAAAGTCAAGCAAGACAAGGCAGGACAAATTATCCAAGGGAATATTTGTGAAGGTTGGAAGCATGACATGGGACATGTGGGTTCATGCTTGTTCACATGGATTGCTTGGTTGTTTCTATAGATTTTAAGGCTTCTATGATTGTATTGCAATGGCTTTTTTGTTGAATAGTACATAGTGATGGATGATTTTGGAGGTTGGTTTCTTCCCTTAATAAAGAGTTTCCTAGAGTATATCTTGTGTCACATTTTTGTGGATATGTTGTTTAATCTCGTGCATGTGAATTTTAATTATTTAATTTTTTTAGATCTATTATGGGTTATGTAGAAATGGTAATATTTTTGATTACAAGTTTCCTTACAAGTGGTTACAGAGCTAGGTTATGTTGTTGTAACCCTAGATTGAATCCATGTGAATGCATGAAAGAGTGAAAGAAAGAATAAGATAAATAGATTTTATAGGTTGTTTATTACTGATTTGAGGGTTTTGGGTTTGTTACTATGATAGGCTATTTATAAATTTTGGGCATGTGAAATTGCTGGTCAAAAGGGTTTAGTGGATGTTTCATTTAAATGAGGGTCTTAAGAGGAGCTTGCAAAAATGGCCTTGTAGGCAAAATGGACCTCACCATAGGATACAGGTTGGATTTTCTATAAATTTTGATATATAGTATGTCCTAGTTTGGCCATGTTAAGAGACAATGCAAAGGTTTTTTAGTTTCAACACATGATGACCATTAAATTGAATCCTGTCAGAATTTCTTGTCAAAAATAAATAAATTGAAAGTTGTAAAAAGGATGTCTTAGTAAAACAACCATAACCTTCACTTAGGATATTGCATTTCAAACTTTTTATAGTAGTTGAAAAACTCATTTAAAGTACTACAACTTGGTGTAGGTGTGATTTTGTAATTTTGACACTATCATGTTTTTTGAGTCTGAAAGTTGTATGTTATTTATTTTTTAGTATAGTTTTGGGCATAACTTGGGCATACATATTCAGATTTTGGGCTTCAAATAGTCAATGGAAAGCTCTTGAAGAGCTCTATACATTGGTTCAGATTTGGTGCAAGTTTGGTATGGTTTATTAGGTGATATATTAATATGAAAAGTTTATAATATATATTGACTATGGTAACATTGTATATTTTTGAGATTTGATGTCATTGCATACTTAGCTTATATTTCAGATTGGTCTCATGATGATATGATTACCTGTCTTTGGTTTGCATATGTATGATGACTTGTTGGGTATTGTATTTATGGATTGGATATGGGTTGTGTTTTCTCATTGATCTTTCATTATTGATGCATATTCATATTTATGGCTTGTATTTGGGTTATCTATGCCCTTTGTCACATGATTTTTTGAATTGTCTTCATGTAGAAGGGATGAGATATTATTACTAGATACAATTATGGTGGGGGGTTTTAATTGACTATGTTATGATGACTAGTTGGACACTTTGAGAGTTAGATGATTAGATCATGGATTTGATCATGGTGCCATGGATTGTGGCATGACATGATTGGACACATAGGTAATTAATCAATGTTCATGGTTTGGATTTCTGATTTAGTTATTGTGGTATACATCTTCTTAGTTGATGATCATGGTTATTTGATTTATTTTAAGGAGTTCATGATTTGCACTTTGAGTTATTTGATCGTTTAATACCTTGGTTAGCTCTCATGGCTAGGGGACATATTATTTTTGTCCAGCATGATGTCATGGATAGCTTGGATACACAATTTAGTGGAAGCTTGTGATAGTGATGAGGTGGTAGTACATAATTAGTTCCTAGTTTGGTTTGTATATTCTTGGTTTGGAGATCTTGGTTTCAATTAGCACTACCACTTTGGTTATGTGTGTAGACCTAGAGGATCTTCATGTAGGAGATAAATTTTATGATGCCATGGGTGACTCGATACTACAGTTGAGTGGAATATATATATATATATATATATATATATATATATATATATATATATCTTGTAGATGTTGGAGGATGTCATAGATCCTGTTGCTATAAAAATGTATGTGAAATTCGCATGGTGCACTTACTATTGATGGTTATCTTCGTGGTGTGTGGAGTGTTGGAATTGACAATTGGGAAGATTACTTTTGAGGGGGGGGGGGTGGGGGGGGGGGTGGGTGAATCAGAAGTATAACTCTTTAACCATAAAAACTTTTAACAAAAAATAAATTGCATGCATGTAATCATATCAGATAAGGATAAAGTAAACACATGCATCAAGACACATAACACCAAATTTTGATCACCCAGAAACCCTCCAAAATGAGAAGGTAAAACTGGGGTGGGGATGATACCCACAAATTATCATTGCAGCAATATAATTTTACCACTTCTGATGGTCTACCCTATTAGAGGCATGCCCTATTAAAAGTTTTACACTTTGTCAATAGTGACCTGTTTAAAGGATTTAAAAACACTTACTTGAAGTGCTACCCTATTAAAGGATTTTATCACCTTGTAAAAGGTTCTACAACATAGCTATTAAGCTAACCTATCAACATAGGATTTACTTTTATAATACAATTGCTAGAGAGTATTAGATGGAATAGACCTAATAGCTTACAATCCTTGATTGCTTATTCCATGCATGTGATCTGCTCACTATGATCTTGATCCTTTGTGATTTGATGTCTTTTCGTAACCCTTTCTCTATTCTAACCAACTATAATCTGCAATGCTGATCAAACCACTAAGTCTTTAACACCCCTATTGTTTGCCTTGTTTTGCAATTTGCTCACTTCAACTATTCATCCATTCAACAATTGCTTATCAACTTCAAAACATGGGGTCTTTACCTTCTTATAAAGACTTTGAAGGCTTAGGGTTAGGTATGAATTCATGAACTTGTTTTTCCAGCTCAAATCCTTATACTTTTCCTATTGGTTGCATGCATTTTCCATTTTTCTTATTGGCTACATGCTAATTTCATAGTTAAGGCAAAAGATTTGATCTTGTCTTATAGATCCTTCATGATTCATCCTAAAATGGTTTACATCTAGTTTTGTAAAGGCACAAACTCATATGCTGATTCTGTGTTACTCGGCACATACTAGATTGCTGATGCTTGACACATATGTGATTCTGGCTTGCTTGACACATATAGGATTATGGCTTGCTCGGCTCCTATAATAACTCTATCTTTCTTGGCATCCATTCACTACTTGGCACCTATAGTGACTCGACATATATGGCTCACATAACACTTGAAGTCACTCAACACATGTATCACACTTGGCACCTGAAGTTTACTAGACACCTATTAGAATTCTAGCTCAGCACATACTGTGGCTCATCATATATAGTGTACTCAGCTTCAACATGAAAATTGGTTAAGTGTGTTGACACTCAATTGTCAAAACCAATTTGAGACCAATAATCTCCCCCTTTGACATGAGTGTCAAAAACACTTAACTAAGCATTATATGTCTAATCTTATGAGTGCAATATATATTCTATTCAAAATATGTACAAGACTTCAAATAATTTGTTCAAAATTTTGTATAAGGCAATATGTCTAAAAATCTTGTAGCTCCCCTTGAGTTGATGTGCCACTTCTTTATCCAAAAGTCTAATATGCTTTATGTTGAATGCTGATATGTCATTGCCTCTTGTTGTGTCTGATCTATCTGCTCTATTTTCACCTATTTTATTCATTATATCCTCCTTTCATATGTCTCCCCTTTTTGGCAACCATAGAGCATGTAAACTCTTCCCTTTTTTTAATTCTCCCAAAAAGAATGAAATATTTCAAAGAATGTAAATACTTAGTATTCTCCCCCTTAGTTATTAATCTCCCCATTTTTGAAACTTATGTCAAAGGTTCCTAAGGGTTAATGGAATACTTAGCCAAAAAAGTTTTGTTTACCTCTAATATGATTTTAAGAGTAGCATTCCAATTGTCTAGTGCAATTTGTAGAGCTTTCAGCTAGATGGCCATCTCTACTGCAAGGTGAACAAGGCCATCTAAAGTAGACAGATTGGGATCTTTCTACAAAACATTCTCATCATAGGCCTATTCCTTGTGAAGAACCTCCATGTGGGGAGTGATAGCTGCCTATATCTATACAAGTTTAGCTCTTATATTAGCCTCTTTTGCTATTAATATAGCTAACTCCTTTTGTGTATGAAGTAGTGTGGAAAAGTGCTTCTCACTCTGAATTGGATTGATTGGTAGCTATGAGCTAGATGCTTTCAAATCTCCTTCCAAGCTCATTATCTTTTGGCTTGTTTCATGTATGAAATATGATTGTAGATGCTTAAAATTGTCCCTAAAGACTATATTAATTTATTTAATATCACCCGTGACATTGTAATTAATTATTAATTAATTAATTATATTGGTCACATTCTTCTACTTATTTAATTAAATTAATTAATTAAATAAGTTCATCCTCCTAAGTATTTAAATTTAATTTAAATACTTCTAGCCTTAATGTGTTAAATTTATTTAACACACGTTCCTCCATAATCCCCTTTTTAAAAATAAAATTCTATTTATTTAAATCCCCACAACCCATCAATTCTTCTAAATTTGTGATTAAATTAAATCTTATTTAATTTAATCTTAAGCCTAACCTAAAGCCTAGCCTATGCCCATCATTTTCATCCTCTTAAGCCTACTTCTTCTCTAATCCCACTTAATCATTCCTAATCTCATTTATAATCCCCCTAATTAGCCTAAGAGTGTGCTCACACATGTGTGAGATGGCATGCCTACACACTCCCCTTTGCACTCTTGTCTCCCGCTCCTCTTCTCAAGTTTTCTCACACATGTGTGAGAAAACTTTAAAATTTGACCACTTGCATGGCTTGCATGTCACCTTATGTGGCACCTACATGGATTCCACTTCACCAAGCCCTCTCTTGAGCCTATAAATAGAGGCCTTGTATCAAGCATTTAACATCTCCTATTATTGCATTGTTACCATGTCATTTTGAGTTTTAAGTTTTCATGCTAGAGTTTTCATTGTAATTTGAGTTTTCATAGAGATTTCTAGGTGCATACTAACCATTTGGTAGCTGGTTTAGCTTCCATTTTGCATTGTTATTCTAGCTACTCATGCATTTGCATCTCCATTTATTTACATTTCTAGTGTAGCTTGCATATCTAGTTAGTTTCTTTGTTGCATTTCATATTTTCACCATTGAATGCTTTCAAGTATGGCTTTATCCATAGCCATTTCTTGAAGTGTTCTTCATTTCATATAGCTTAGGATCATATTACATCCTCATTCACATTTGCACTCACACTTGCACATCCACTCAAGAGATTCACTCCATTGTTGTGTTTGGGAAAGCACACCAAACATACCCCCATCTTAACACACCAACAAGGCCTCTTATGGGTGTCCTTGTTGAGCTGTAGAGGTGGCTGGAAGATTGGGTTTGTTGGCAGCTTAGAGTTTCAAAACTCAATCAAGCATTAGTTGGTTAATGTTCTTTTACTTTAATGAGTCTTTGATGAATATTTGAGGGTTTTAACTAATTTTTGCTTATTGATTCGTGCTCCCAATAGGTCACATTTTCTAGCACAGAATGATGAATCGCACAATTTGGAGTACAATGAGAAAATATTCCCAAGTACTATTTTAACCTTTTCTATCTTCTTTGCCAACTCTACTTCTATAAGTGCTATCTGATTAGATATCTTTTCATTGACTTTCATTTGAAATTTCCTCTCAGACCATTCCAATAGTTTTACATTAGTATCTAGGTCTTCATTTTGTACCTGGTCCACTATGTTGGACAATTTCTCCATGATGGTCTTAGTTTCATCAGGTACTTGTAGGGTAAAAGCATCAAGAAATATGTCCATTATTTCCACTAGGGCTTGTTTTTGCCTATACTCATTTCTGAGTATCTCCTTCTTCTTTCTCCTTTCTAGTGCCTCTTGCACCTCATAGATTTGATCTAAATTCATTGTTTTAGAGTCATAGCTAGGTATGACTATCTCCTCATCCAATTATGGGTCTCCATAGTGAAATACCCTTGTCACCTTTGTAGAGGTTGAGCCTGGTGTTGATATTTTCAGAGTTACTATATCAGTGCTCACTTGTTTGGTAGGAGTTCCTGTGGTAGGAAAGTTTATCAAAGTTTATATTGCCTCTTACTTCTTTTCTTTTGGTGACTTATCCTCTTCCTTTTTTTCTTCTTTGTCCTCTTCTTTTTTATCTTCCTTGTCCTCTTCCTTATTGCCTTGATCAATAATAGTGATCTAAGGAGGTGTATCTTGGGTTTGTGTTGTGGTATCAGTGACATCTTGTTGTCCTATACTATCCTTGTCCTTCTCCTTGATAGTTGTGGTGAAAATCACTGATGAATCAACCAAAGCAATTGTGTCCTATGTTGTTTGCTCTTTTGGTTGTTCTGTTGTAGCTAAAGGAGGTTGTGAAGGTGGTTCTTGTGTATTCACCTTCTCATTTGTAATGTGAGCTACAACCTTTTGTAGTTCCTCTACAATCACCAAAATTTAATTCAAGCATATTTGTGACTGCATGCTTGTCTGGTTAAGGATCTACTTGAGATCCTCTATAGTTAAAGGATTGATGTTCTGACCTGTAGTGTTAGCAACATCCTTTATATTTACTATTTTTGTAGGTGTAGTATGTGGAGGACTTGGTGGTGGAAATTGGGTGTCTTGGACACTTTTTTCTTCTTACTACTCTATAGTTATGGCCTCTTCACCCTTTACTATTTCTTCTTCTTTTTCTCTCTTATCTTCTTCCTCTTTTTTTGTCTTCTCTTCTTCTCCTTTTTCATTTTCTTCTTCTTCATCTTGTTTCTCTTCCTTTTCTTCCTTTCGTTCCTCCTCTTCATTATCCTTTCCTTCTAAAGGATCCGCTTCTCTTGTTTTCAATCCATGGATAGCCTTCCAAATTGAAGTTGATTTTGGAACAACATCTTCAATTTCATTTTGTAGGATTTGAAATGCTCTTTATTTTGGAGAAAACCTAGCTCCATGTTTCTTTTTAGCCTTTTTGATTTGACCTTTTGTCAATTCTGGCATAACTCTAGCTAGTGTAGACTCCCTTATTTCTTTTTCCATGTTTAAACAATAATGCCATTTATTTTCTACTAAGGATTATAGCTCCTTTGGCATTGTGTTATCTAGTTCAAGAGTGATGGTCTTGAACTTGACCATCATAGTGTATATATCTTCTTCCACTATGTTATGTTCCTCCTTTGGTAGCTTATTAAAGTTAATTGTTTTCAAACCACTCAAATCTGCATTATCTTTAATATTATCACAAACAATTTCAAGATTTGGTTTGGTGCCTTACCACTCTAAATTTTTCAGTATCTGATTCTATTTTCTCATCATCAGATTTAGGTGGAGCAACATACTTCCTCCTTTTCTTTGGATTTGTAGGCCCTCCTTGTTCTATTGTCTTTTTCTTCTACTCTTTTGCAACTTGAGCAGTTTCCCTGGTGATTGGCTTGGCTAGGCTTTTCTTGGTTACCTTTTTCTTTGATTTGGGTTGAGGAGCAGGTGGCTTTTGACCTTTTCTCTTCTTTGGTTCTACCTTTGGTGCTTCCTGCTCAACACCTTCCTTTTCCTTTGCATCTTCTCCCAAGCATTGTGTTATTTGCAATAGGCCTTGCCCCTGTCCATCTTCATCATCATCATCTGCGTCTTCTTCATCTTCATCCTCTACCACCCCTTCAATTCCTTTTCCAAATATTTTCTTTAGCTTCTTCACTAATTTGTCCTTTCTCTTTATCATAGAGGTTGTCTTTAATTCCATTTCAACCTTAGATCTAAGAATATCATAGGTTCCATATGGTTTAGTAGTTTTATCATTTTTTTCTACTAATAGGACTATTATTGTTGCAGATGCCTCATCAATGTTTATCTCATATCCTAGGGGTCTCAACCATCTTATTCTAGGAATTGCTGCCTGAATGTATGTGTAGTCGATATCAACAAGAAAGCATACATCATTCACATGTTGCTCAACTAAAGAAACCAGAATCCTTAACCTCTGCTTCATTGGTTTCTTGAAATCTTCAAAATAACTAGTCATCTGAGCTTCAAAATTGACTCAAATCTACTCAATATATTCATTGACCATAGCTACTATAGACCTTTTTTTCCTTCCATACTACTTTAGCAAATGAAGGAAACTCATTCTGCACATAGAAGAAGATACAAACTAAAATTGCACCAAATTTTCATTGTGCATCCTTGCTTCTCCTTATTGCTCCCAAGTTATCATTGATTTTTTGTGGTTGTAGCTCTGCAAGATCATAAGTGTGATCTTTCTTGACAAGTTTATAACCAACATCAACTGCTATGCATGGAATGTTGTTTAACCTGCTAGACTGATAGAACTTGTTTGAAATGACCCTAACAAAAAAGTTGATAAGGGGGTCTTGGATGGTGTCAATATTCATGTTCTTCTCTATAACCTCTTTGGAATCACTCCTAAGAGTCTTTGGCTGATCTAGGTTTAAGTACCCTATGACTCTATGTGCAATTTTCTTGGTGGATTTTACTGGGCCATCTTATAACCAAATAATTCTATCATGAATTATGCTGAGGACTACTCTAATCCATTCAGTCTTGAAAACTGTAGGAAATTCTGGACAATGGGTCAAACCTTTGTTTTCAACAATTTAAAATTCATCCTTTAGGGTTCCATCTACATAGTTTATCATACACCTCCTTGATTTCCATATCACCTATGGCTCCTATTTTGCAATTGTAGCATCTTCTAACAACTTGAACCATGACTACCTTAGGGGGTATGATAGATAGGACTCTGACTGGGTCATTGTTATATGCAACCTTGAGAATAGGATGAAATTATGGTTGCTTAACCTAGTTTGATACAAGTTGGACCTCAAATAGCTCTTTGTCCTAGGTTTTCTTATAGCTAGATGCCATTTTTCCTATCTAGGGTTTTAATTTTTGAAGAAAAGAAAAGATTGCATAACTCGACACTTGAATAAATACCTTTGGATTGAGAGAAAAAAAGCTAAATCACCATTGAAACTACTCAATCACTTGTTTAACTGCTCAAAAATCACTCTTCTCTCTCTTTTGTCTTCACTCTTTGATCACAATGAGTAAAAATGAATGAAATCATGATCATATACCCTATTTTATCTTTATTCAATGCTTAGTGTGATGATGGCTATTCGATCAGCTCCTTAAGCATTTCTAAACTACTCAACATCAACTAGAATTTCCCAACTCGACATCAACTAAGGTTTTTCATTAACTCAACACCCACTACCAACTCGGTTGCAACTGACCACTCGGCATGCACTAGGATTTTACTCGGCATCTGAGGGAAACTCAACAACACTTGTGAAAACTTGAAGTTTTTAACTTTGCATCTTTACTTATGCTATTTTCTCCTTTGCAGTACTTGTTTGTCTTGGGACTGATGTATGATATAATTTTGTATATTAGTCCCATGCACCTTTCCATGCTTAGTTGGATGAAGTTTGACCACTTGACCTCTTGGGTGAAGTGATCTGTCATGTCCCCTTTTCAAATAATTAAAAAATAATAATCTTTGCTAAGGCAGGCAGGCCCAAGAAAGTGAAGTTTCAGAAAAAGGGGGTTAATCTTTGAAAACCGTTGGACTAATAAATGAAAATTATTATTAAAATATATTTCATTAACCTCTCTTTGACGTGAGTTACGGTTATGCCCTCTTTTAAGGGGTTTGGAGGCATTTTGGGCTAATTCCAGAAATTGATTTTTGCTCATTCTTTATTATTCTTCAGAGGCTGCCAAACCTGTGGAGAAGGAGACCCAAGAACGGGAGTTTGCAGGTTTCCAGGGAGACCCAAGAACGGGAGTTTGTAGGTTTCTAGGAAGGCTAAGGATAGGATTTTGAAGCCATTCCATGTGCATGCTCATATAGAGTTTTCCTTTGTGCTGAACAGTGCAGATTTGTGGGTTTTCGGGTGTGTTTTTTGTATGAGTTTGGTGTTTTCAGTTGAGTATTTCATATCAGTTTGGGTTGCTACTATATTTTAGACTTTAAGGTGTTAAAATAAAGCTAAATATATGTATTGGGATGTGATTAAACTTCTGAGATAGATTATTAGTGTTTTTGTGGTGTTTTCGGGCATTTTTGTGTTAATTTCGGGAGCCCGATGAGCATAGTTTTTGTCCTACATTTGTGAACTGTTGTGTAAAGGCTATACGGATCTGGAAATTTCATTTTGTAGGCTGTTATTCTACTGAAATTTCTGTAAAAATATCCATTTTCAGATTTATTAATAATTTGTGAAGTTGTGAAGCTTTTGGCACTATTTTCAGCATACCCGATTTGGGGTCTCTTGAGAAATTTGGTGGATCTTTGTGATATTAGTTGTTTGATCTTAAAGATCTAATTAGAGGCATGAAATATCATATAAAATCAGAAAAGATACATTTCAGTGGTATCAGAGCCATGATCTTGCCAGCCTGAGGGTTTGTAGAAGCTTGCATGTCAGTTTTGACAACTACCCAGATCTTGCATGTCAGTTTTGACATCTACCCAGATCTTGCATGTCATAATTTATGATTGCATGTTGCTTCTAATCAGCTACATGTCAAAATTTATGGTTGCATGCTACTTCTAATCATTTTCATGTTAGTTCTTAGTGAATTTGGTGGTTGTAGAAGTTTGCATGTTAGTTTTGACAACTACCCAGATCTTGCATGTCAATTTTGACAACTACCCAGATCTTGCATGTCAGTTTTGACAACTACCCAGATCTTGCATGTCATAATTTATGATTGCATGTTGCTTCTAATCAGTTGCATGTCAAAATTTATGGTTGCATGCTACTTCTAATCATTTTCATGTTAGTTCTTGGTGAATTTGGTGGTTGCAGGTTGCTTCTAATTAGTTGCATGTCAAAAACTATGGTTGCATGCTACTTCTAATCATTTGCATGTTAGTTCTTGGTGTTTGAAGAAGTTATATCCTATTGGGTTTACACTCTACTTTATCTAGAATGGACAGGTATAGTACAGAGTCTCAGAGGACACGATCTTGGACAATTGATATCCAGAGTCAAAACAGTAGAAAGGATGGTTATTTAGACATTTGAGATAAACTTATAAAAATAAGCCATGACATGTCTGAACAGTTGGTTGAGCACCACCGTATAATGAATGACATGTTGTCCGACCCAGCTAAGGTGGATAAGTTGACTGGATTTCTATTTGGTAGATTTTCTCATAGGGCAGATGACACAATTACCAAGAACTTGCATGAGGAGTTTGAGAAACCAACTTATAGCGAGACAAAGGTCTCAGATTCTACTCTGCCATAGGAGGTAGTGGGTTTAGATTATGATTATGAGGATGTTGTTGTGCATGATGGTGAGATACCTAGTAGAGATGAGCAGACATTGAGCATTCATGACTTTGCTGAGAAAGAGTACCAGGCACAGTTAGATGCTTCATCACATGAGGTTGAGGCAGGTAGTACTTCACATGATTTATCTTGCCAGCTGAAGGTGAGTGAATACAGTATTTTGACTTCATTATCTCATCATGATAGGTATGTGGAGTTAGTTGGTATTGGTCATATTACTCAAGTGAGGATTTTGCTTGAGTTACCAGCTAATTCTAGTTTACAGATATGGACTCAAGATTGTTATATTGGCATTTGGGATTCAGTTGACAGGAGATCTTTAACACTTTTTGGTAGCAGTGTTTGTTTGGGTGCTATCATGGAATTGATTAGTAGATTGCATGGTGTTGTCTTTTCTTGTGCTAGCAGCTTGTCCGATGTTGGTATTAGTTTTTATACACTGGTGTTGGGCTTTGTTCATATATCCAGTCGACCATATTTGCTGGAATGTGTTGATGATCTTTCATATTTGGAAGTGTGTATAGATGAGTCCCAGGATCATATTGGCATTGATGACATCCAGGAGGATGCAATGAGCAGTTTTGAAGACTTAGTTTCTTTGGGTATAGAGGAGTTGGACAGCAGTGCTACAGTTTTTGATACTCCGTATGTTGATATGAGCTTTAGAGTTGATTCACAGGACATGGATGGTAATACTCTAGAGACTAGTAACTTTGAGGATACTCCTTTAGACAGTGCATCAGAGGAGGTTTGTAGGAGACAGTCAAGCCAGTGCCATCATGTGTCTAATCATTTGAGAGTTAGTGACCGAGACATTGCTATCACTTGCCAGCATTTTGATGCTGCTCGTCAGTTGTTAGCAGTTTATGGATGGGGTTCTCCTACTAGTGATGAGCAGGAAGGCAGTTATCTTTCCTTGACAGAGATCCACTCTTTATGGGAGGCTATTCAGATTTTGAGACAAAATTATATGCAGTTGGTAGCCGATAGAGATTATCTTATGGAGTGGGGCAGTACAACATATGATGCATTTTTGGCCAAGGAAGATGAGGTGAGTGAGCTTACTGAGCAGCTTGAGGTGACTTCTAAGATTCTTGAGAGTACACAGTTGGCTTTCAAGGAGTCACAATTTCATTTGGCTAAGGTGACCATTGAGTTAGAGCGACTACAGTCTTTACCTGATTCTATACAGTCACAAGCTGTGGTGTTTGGTGATCCGAGGATGTCCATGGTCGAGATTGTCAGAGACAATGGAGATGGGGATGCATCCATCCTTGATACTAACATTGGCATATCAGGTTCATTCCCACTAGAGTCAGGTTTAGTTGAGTTGGGTGTTGTAGCAGATTGTTGTATGCCTGACATGGTGGTGGCCTCTAGTACTGATGGCACAGAGACTAGAGATGTATCAAAGATCATGTGTGATGTTGGTGAGTCAGCAATTGGCATGGTTCCTGCTAGTAATACTACTCCCTTGGTGATATCTTTGGAGGTAGTAGTTAGTTCCAACATGGTTAATGATCAATTGCAGTTAGTTTCATCTAGATTACAGTCTGAGCCACTGACTGAGATTGGCAAATTCTATCGACATTACACTGTGAGGTACGCTCATCAATTTACCTTTGATTACCATGTTGATGAGATGATGATATAGAGATGTACTTTAGTTCCTAGTGCTTATCATCAGTTATGGGATAGTTTGATGCCTCAATATGAGAGTTGTGATGGGCATGACATGGCGATAGGTTTTACAGTTGATAGCTTGATAATACATGACTTAGAGCAGGAGTTTTGGAGTGATGCTTCAGTGGGTGTTGTTATTGATTCTACTCCTTTGGCTATGACATCTCCTGACTTAGCTGGTGATCAATCACAGTGGGTTGTATCACTTGTTCATGGTGAGTTGTTGACTAAGGTTGGTTTTTTTTATCAACATTATATTGCAGGGTATGTACATTAGTTAGCATTTGATCCTTGTGTTGAGGAGTTGATGGCAGGCAAATTTGGTTTGGGTTCCATTTCTTGTTGTTTATCTTGTGATAGTTTTTTACCATCAAGGGTGCATGGGAGCTATGGTTATGAGACAGTGGCCGGTGATTTGCAGAGTTGTGTTGACTGCAGGAGTTGTACAGTGTGTGGATTCTCCATACTTGGTATAGTTTCATTCGAGAGCATTCACCATTGTTGTAGAGTTGGATTGTACATTCCGTATAGGCCAGTGGGATGCGTTGATGGTATTTACTGTGTTGGTAGTTTGATTTGTCCACTTTACTTGGGTTCTGATGTTCTAAGAGTTTGTGTCTCATGGGTTTTTGACTGTGGTAGTGGTGATTTTGGAGTTTGGTTGAGCTATAATTTTTAGTTTGATTATGGATTCCTCTTGGTCATATTGCAGAGGATATTGCGGGAGCCTGTGTTAATTGGTAGTAGTATAGGTCATGACTACATTTGGGATCCAGGTGGATTGATTGGTTTATTGTTTAGCCATTTCTTGAGGACAAGAAATGTTTGGGAGGGGAGGACTTGTCATGTCCCCTTTTCAAATAATTAAAAAATAATAATCTTTGCTAAGGCAGGCAGGCCCAAAAAAGTGAAGTTTCAGAAAAAGTGGGTTAATCTTTGGAAACCATTGGACTAATAAATAAAAATTATTATTAAAATATGTTTCATTAACCTCTCTTGGACGTGAGTTATGGTTATGCCCTCTTTTAAGGGGTTTGGAGGCATTTTGGGCTGATTCCAGAACTTGATTTTTGCTCATTCTTTGTTATTCTTCAGAGGCTGCCAAACCTGTGGAGAAGGAGACCCAAGAACGGGAGTTTTCAGGTTTCTGGGGAGACCTAAGAATGGGAGTTTGTAGGTTTCTAGGAAGGCTAAGGATGGGAGTTTGAAGCCATTCCATGTGCATGCTCATACAGAGTTTGCCTTTGTGCTGAACAGTGCAGATTTGTGGGTTTTTGGGTGTGTTTTTTTGTATGAGTTTGGTGTTTTCAGTTGAGTATTTCATATCAGTTTGGGTTGCTGCTGTATTTCAGACTTTAAGGTGTTAAAATAGAGCTGAATATATGTATTGGGACGTGATTAAACTTTTGAGATAGATTATTAGTGTTTTTGTGGTGTTTTCGGGCATTTTTGTGTTAATTTCGGGAGCCCGATGAGCATAGTTTTTGTCCTACATTTGTGAACTGTTGTGTAAAGGCTATATGGATCTGAAAATGTCATTTTTTAGGCTGTTATGCTGCTGAAATTTCTATAAAAATGTCCATTTTCAGATTTATTAATAATTTGTGAAGTTGTGAAGCTTTTGACACTATTTTCAGCATACCCGATTTGGGGTCTCTTGAGAAATTTGGTGGATCTTTGTGATATTAGTTGTTTGATCTTAAAGATCTAATTAGAGGTGTGAAATATCATATAAAATCAGAAAAGGGAAATTTCATGATCCCTCCATTGGATGTGTTGCCTCCATCTCTTCTTTTCCACGTTCTATTCATCTCTCCTCTGATGTGTACAACATCAATATTTTCTTTTCCCTTTTTGAACTCAGAACTTGGTGCCTTAGACTTGGTTGGACAAAACTTTCTGATGTATCCTATATTTAGAAAACTAAAGCATGTGGTTTGACTCAACCATCTATTATAGTTTCCACTGAAATGTGTTCTTATGAAATTTTTAGGAATGTGCCCATACTCCTGACAATAATGACAGTTCTGCCTAGTAGTAGTCCCAATTGTAGTGATGTCCATGACTTTTAGTCTTTGTTAGTTGGTTTGGTGTCCACATAGGCTTTGATCTACACTCAAAATATCTATGACCATATTTTTTGTAATTGTAGCAGTAACCATCAAATATTGGTATCCTTATAGGTTTGGTCCTGTAATCTTGTGTCTGACGCCCTTGCTTATTGCATTTGTGACAGTGACCCTTGTTCTTGGGTTTTTCCTACTGATTGGGCTTCTTACTCCTGCATACATTAGAAGTATGTTCCTTTTTACAATAGAAATGACAAGTGGGTTTAGTGTTCTTACCTTTGTCACTTCTTTCCTCTACACTCTTTGATAACTCTCCTTCTTTAGTGCTAGTGAAACCTAGTCTTGAAGTGTCATTGCTAGATCTTGGTAATTTTAGCAGTTGTTCAAAGTGCTTGATGGATTCACTTGATTTTTTGGAGCTTTCTACTATCTCCTTCTCTCTTCTTAAATCATTTTGCAATTGTTCATTTTGCATTTTCAATGTGGAGATCTCAATGTCCTTGACATTTAGCTCATGATGAACATTCATCATTTGGTTAAGGGTATCTAGCTGCATGTTGGAGATTTTTGTAAGCTCTATTGACTTCTCCTCCAATCTATTGGCAAGGTTTCTTTTATCATCCTCAATTATAGCCCTGCCTTCAATGGCTCTTTTCTTCTGTTTAGTTATCTCACACAACATCATGGCTTGTGACTCTTGCTAAATTTTGAGAGATCTTATCTCTTCTACTTGTGCTCTATTTCTTTCCAGAAAGTCTACTATTGTTGCTTCAAACTTTTGGGTATCTCCATTGGAGAACACTTTTTTAGTATCAATATCCTTGTATTTTGTGTCAATTTTAGCTATGGCAATATCCTTTCTTCTTTTTAAGGATTTCCTCAATTCTTCTCTGGCTTCCTTCAAGTTGTGTAGAGTGAGGTGTACATCAATCACTTGATTCTCTATAACTTTCCCAAGTTTGTAGACTTCCATTTTTAGATATTTTCTCTAAGCTATGAGGCTTCTCCTTCTGAGAACCTTGCTTTGATACCAATTGTTGGAATTAACAATTGGGAAGATTACTTTTGAGTGAGGAAGGGGGGGGCGTGGGGGCGCATGAATCAGAAGTATAACACTTTAACCATAAATTTTTTTAACTAAAAATAAATTGCTTGCATGTAATCATATCAAATAAGTATAAAGTAAACACATGCATCTAGACACATAACACCAAATTTTGATCACTTAGAAACCCTCCAAAATGAGAAGGTAAAACTAGGGTGGGAATGATATCCACAAATTATCACTGCAACGATATAGTTTGACCACTTCTAATGGTCTGCCCTGTTAGAGGTCTACCCTATTAAAGGCTTTACACTATCAATAGTGACCTGTTTAAAGGATTTACAAACACTTACTTGAAGTGCTACCCTATTAAAAGATTTTATCACCTTGTAAAAGGTTCTACAACATAGTTGTTAAGCTAACCTATCAACATAGGATTTACTTTTCTAATACAACTGCTAGAAAGTATTAGATGGAATAAACCTAATAGCTTACAATCCTTGATTGTTGATTTTAGGCATGTGATCTTCTCACTCTGATCTTGATCCTCTATGATCTGATGTCTATTCATAACCCTTGCTCTATTCTGACCAACTATAATCTACAATGTTGATCAAATCACTAAGTCTTTAACACCCCTGTTGTTTTCCCTATTCTACAATTCACTCACTTCAACTATTCATCCACTTAACAACTACTTAGCAATTTCAAAACATGGGTTCTTTACCTTCTTATAAAGGCTTCAAAGACTTAGGGTTAGGTATGAATTCACAAACTTATTTTTTTTGCTCAAATCCTCATACTTTTCCTATTGGTTACATGCATTTTTGAATTTTTTTATTGGCTGCATGTTGATTGCATAGGTAAGGCAAAAGATTTGATCTTATCTTTTAGATCCGTTGTGATTCATCCTAAAATGGTTTACATTTGAGTTTGTGAAGGCATAAACTCATATATTGATTATGTGTTACTCGGCACATACTAGATTGCCGATGGTCGACACATATATGATTCTAGCTTGCTCGTCACATATAGAATTCTAGCTTGCTCATCTCCTATAACAACTCTATCTTGATCGGCATCCATTCATTGCTCAACACCTATAGTGACTCGGCACATGGGGCTCACACAACACTTGAAGTCACTTGGTACATGTATCACGCTAAACACCTATTGGAATTCTAGCTTGGCACATACTGTGGCTTGATATATATAGTGTACTTGACTTCAACATGAAAATTGGTTAAGTGTGTTGACACTCAATTGTCAAAACCAATCTAAGACCAACATGGAGATGGTTGCATCTTGAGGACTCATGATGTTCTTGGTCAAGATGTGGCTTATGCTTTCATTTGACATGTTATCCTTGGTGTTAGGATGTTTCCACTATTATGTCATGGTATACTCTTAACACATATTTAGATTTTTGATATGTTATGGTAGGTTCATATGGAGCATTGTATCTCTTTAGTTGAGATGCTTAGATCAATTATCCTGTTTATGTTCCCGAGGCCATGTTTGGAACATTAACATTGATTCTAGTTTAATTTCTTGGTATTGAGTACATTGATAATTTTTTGGATACTTCATGGTATTGCTATGTTCCTTTTTGGATTAGGTATGGATTGATTAATTAGTGCACTCATAGATACTTAGAGATGGTGCTAATGTTTTTTTCTCTTAGATTAGAGATGTATCTGTTGGGATGGTTGATGGTTTCAACAAGTCTGAGGGACATTCAACTAATATTGACTTGAGTAAAGATTGTTCTTAGATGAGTCTTAATTAGACTTGGATATCTTGATGAGCATTCTCGTTGCCCACTCTTGATCTACTCAATGATTTACTACTTGGGAGGTATAACCCATTTTTTCTCTTAGGTGAGTTATGTTTATGCATGAATTTCATTGATATGGATATTGAGCTATGGTATATGAGTTAGTTCTAAAGGGTTCATTTGAGAGATGGTTTAGCATTGGTTATCTCCTTGTGCATATTTTGTTATGTTGGTTGAGTCTAGGAGATGGTTTATATTGGGCATATTCCTTGGATTAGGTATGGTTATTCCTTGGTTTAGGAATGATATGAGTTTGATCTCCTTGTGAGAGTCTTACATCCATGATTAGTTATAAGGTATGTTTTGGGTATTAATGTGTCTTCTTGTTAATGTTTTATGGAGGAGATCTTATGTGACACAATTTATATCTAGAGGTGTGTGTAGGACATAATATAGGTTATGATTTGAATGTTTTCTCTTTGATCTTTATTATCTTCCTAGGTGTTTGGTTTAACTTACATTATATTTGAGATTGATTAAATATTATGATCACTAGTTTGTGTTCATGTATGTCACGTGAGAGTGAAATGGATATTCCTTTATCTCTTTCCTCTATTGGTTGTAGAGAAATTGGGAGACTATAATTGGAGACTTTTTATGAGGGTTGTTCTTGTGGATTTTTGGTTTATGTTTTGTGGATATTCTTGATACTACATGAATTCACTTCTATGAGATGTTATGAGTGGATTGGTTAGAGAGTTGACATTATCTTTTGCAGTGGGATTCTTGTTGCATATGAGGCAAGTGTTACACTTGAAGCTTGTGATCATAGGTATATATTGATGATGTAAGATCCACTTGGCATACCTTTGGAGGTATGGATAATCGTATGACTTGGCACTTTCTATGGGTGTCATTTCAACTATTGATTTTGACTGCTACAGGTACATGTGATTACCTTTGGATCAATTGTTTGTGCTTGGAATTTTAGTTGATACAAAATTTTATGATTCTTATGTGACAGGTTGGGTGGATTTCTCTTTAGATAGTTACTATGTATGTTTGGTGGTAGTGGTGTAATAGCTAGTGGTTTCTTTCATGTTCGAGATTTTGGATACTTTGATTTTGTTGTAGGTATTGAGATAGAGCACATTTTGTACTTTGATCCTGATGGTGGATGTTTTAGGAGGGATTGTTTCCTCATTCATTTATGTGGCTAGAGATTGATCTATGCAATGCATACTGTTGGCTCCTAATTTAACGATTTTGGAAATAACCAAGAAACTAGACCAATACATCTAAGGTTAGCAAATTCCTATGGTGGATGCACTTGACTGTAGTCTTGGGCCAACTATAAGGATAAATCCTTCTTCTTCTTCTTTAGGCTCTGTTAGACCTAGGCAGGTGGACATCAAATTCTTTATATGGCACCAGTGTAAAAGCATACAATTGAATCTAGAAAAATAGATAAAATCCCTTAATCTTCTATGTTTATGCAAGCATTCATGGGTGAAATAGCTGATAACAGGGCACATGAACCTGATAAACTAAGTGAGGGAAAACTTTTTTAACTCTTAAACATAAAAGGAAAGATATTCAATTAGGATTTGTATCTCGGCATAACCCAGGTATGCAACAACATAGAACATGTATCCTACAAGCTGACCAGTCCCTTATCCATTGGGCATCAACTAAATCTTAACATACAGATGGATACCTGAAACAAACTCATATATTCAGGCATATGATCTATCTATTTGACTTGCATACAAATATCAATCTTCATTAAAACTCTTGTGCTTATGATGAAATCCTCCTCATGTAACCCACAATCCTGTCAATGTAAACAATCACTTACTTGGATTCTTTGTTCCAACAACAAGTTTATCATGACATACAACCTTAAGGGGTTGCAACTGAATTCAAGACCTTGGTTCTCAAATACAAAAAATTGCAAGTAATAGAAGTAGGAGAAGAGAATCATAATGAAACTAAGAAGGTTAAACTCTTTGTATTAATTTCATTGAAAATAATACAACATCTGCATATCAAAACTTAGAAAAGAACACCAAGAGATGACTGTGTAATATAACAGTGCTTCAAAAGGAATACAATATGTTGTTCATAACTAGAAAACACTGAGAAAAATTGGTATCGCAACTGTGAGAAAACCCAAGAAATTGGAACCAGACTAGTCTCACAATACTTCTAAAATCTTCAAAAAATTGGAACCCTTACAATAAGCAGAAGAGGAAGATATAGAGGAGAAGATCTTTCAAGAAAATGTAATCTAGAATTGACATCTATCCCACTGAAAGAGCCTTCAATCTGAAGTTGCTGAAATTGAACTTCATCATCTACCTGCACTTTGAAAACCATTAATGATGAAAAAAATCTGATATATCTCACTTAAACAATTAGCAAAATATCCCTTTGAAGAAAATATCAGAATCATCACAATCTATACTGAGGCTCCAAAAATCTGATCTCAACATGTCAAATTTGCTTTGCCATGAAATCAACTTGTGCTGTTGTTGCCAAAAACATAATTGCTCCCAGCTGTAGTAAAAACCATCAAATCATTTTGAGAATTGCTGGAAAAGTCATAGATGATATATATATATATATCTGATTGCAATTTCATCTGCAACATTAAGATTTCACTTTTCACTGAGAAACTTCTGAAATCAGAAAACCTCCTGTAGCTGCTCCTGGCTAATACTTGCTCAAAAACTGATTGCAAAAATGGAAAATTTGCTCTTTCCTGGTTCCGACGATATATTACACTATACATTTTGGACAAAAATAGCCTCTTTGAGACCATTCTGAAAATCTGCCTCCATGACTAAACAGAGCCATTAAAATTGATAAATTTAAAAGTTCATATAGTTGAACTATATAAAACATTAAAAATATTTCAAATATATGAACATTGAAAACTCTACGTTCACATCCATTGGATTTTCATTTTTAAATCATTTCTTTATTTCCCCTCTTCAAGTCCACATGTCGACCTTCTATTCATTGAAAGGGGCCCCCTTTATATATTTCCATTTGAAAGTATGGAATTGAAAATATTAAGACTCTAAAATGTGATGAAATCGCAACATCGTAGCCGTTCATACGATACATTTTGGACAAAAATAGCCTCTTTGAGACCATTCTGAAAATCTGCCTCCATGACTAAACAGAGCCATTAAAATTGATAAATTTAAAAGTTCATATAGTTGAACTATATAAAACATTAAAAATATTTCAAATATATGAACATTGAAAACTCTATGTTCACATCCATTGGATTTTCATTTTTAAATCATTTCTTTATTTCCCCTCTTCAAGTCCACATGTCGACCTTCTATTCATTGAAAGGGGCCCCCTTTATATATTTCCATTTGAAAGTATGGAATTGAAAATATTAAGACTCTAAAATGTGATGAAATCGCAACATCGTAATCGCAACATCGTAGCCGTTCATACGTTCATGTATTGATCTTCTTCTTTTCAATTACAAACCCATACATTTGAAACAATCTTTCATCTTAATAAATGATTAATATATTAATCATTTATTTTCAATTACAAACCCATACATTTGAAACAATCTTTCATCTTAATAAATGATTAATATATTAATCATTTATTTTCAATTACAAACCCATACATTTGAAACAATCTTTCATCTTAATAAATGATTAATATATTAATCATTTAACGGGAGCATCGGAATATCGCAAATCACCAAGGCCGGACCCCCGATGTCGTAACATCGCACGCATCAAGGCCACAGCCCCCGATCATGCGACGGGGCGGTCAAAACTAAGTTGACCCGCGATAGGCTGGGTCCTCTCCCACACACAAGTGGCGGCATTATAAAGTGTGTGTCCTAAGACACTACACTGCGGCATGTTTGGGCTATTTAAAGTCTTTTTAAAATAAAATCCCAATCAATGTAGGATATCCACGCTAGACCAAACTTCCACTTTGTATAAAAATTGTGCCTTGCTCCACTGTGAGTTGTTCTTAATGCATGAAGTGAGTGGCTTTTTCTTACGCATGAGCTTCCCTGCAGAACGTGGACTCTTCTTTCCCTGGCGCAGCTACCTACATGATTTGCTTCTGCCAATTTTGTTGACTCTGCTCAAAACGTGAGCCTCAACTCTGACCTCAGACGTGGATGGATGGATTTCCTCCTTGCCACAAGCTGTCCCTGGTCTATTCTCTGCGTGGGATTTGCCTCACATTTTCTTCACTTGCTGGCGTTCTTCATGTATGGGCAACCAGTTTGTATTCACGCTAAAACTCAGCGCATAACACTTCATTTTGGAGCTCCCTATCGCCTCCCTGATCTCATACTGTGGATCCTCTCTTACTGGGGATACTCTGCCCTGCCAATCTGCATATTTTTTGCCAAATCGTGGGCTGGGTGAAGCCTCTTCTGCGTGAGCACTCCCAGATGCTGCAGCCATTGCTTGGCATCTTTTTCCTTACAAGTGCCCCTAAGAAAGGGGACCTGCTGTGCCCTCACCTACCTGCATGAGGTTTCCTACCGCAGGCTATCCCTATGACCATGGATGTTGACCCCATCCATTCAGTCTACAGCTCCAAGTTGGATGTCCTCCTCCATCTTCTCATATGAAATTGTGCCACTGTTATCAGTGTCCATCTTTTGAAATAAATCTTTCATGTTCTTCATTTCTTCAACAGATAAGTATTCAGCCATAACCCTCAAAGCTCTCTTTTGAAATTGTTCATCATAGAGAATTGTGTAAGTCTTGTCTTCACTACATCACCAAGGGGAACATTTGGAGCCTTTTTAGCATTTTGTAACCAAGGGTGTTCAAGAACTTGCTGAGCATTTAACTGAGATTTGGGATCAGGCTCTAGCATCTGCCGTACCAAATTCTTTGCATTTTCAGAAACTTGTGGCCATGGATCCTCTTCAAAATTTATTGTAATGGAGCTCCCTTTTAGAAATTTTACCACATAGATGCTTTTCTTTAAAGCAATGTCTGTCCTATTGTAAAATTTGATTCTTCAAATGCCAAGTGGGAATAACCACAGATATATCATGTTCAGAAAACACACACTCTTTTGAGGAAGATTCTATGGAAAAGACTATGTATAATCATTATAATAATTCAGAAATCACTATGGCAATCCTTTAGAAAAACTTGAAAACTTGAGAAATCTCATTAATGTCATAACACTCAGACTCATCAGATGGAATCAGCCGGGCCCAAAGTGGGTTTGGCTAAAAAAAATTTCATTTTCGAACAACTGATCTGGCAAAGTGATCCATCAACCATCTCGAACTAATTGGAACCCGAATTGATCACTGAATCATCACTGAAAACTCATTTATAACTGTTCTTTGCAAAGTGTAATTTTTTGATGACAGGGCCTATCGGCTGGCCTTTAAAATTGACATAAACACCTAATCAAACTCTAAAACTCTGGATATATTATCTCTCTAACACATTCAACAAGCCTGCCAAATCTTGTCACATGACGACATCGGGGTCAAAAGATATCGACCTTCGAACATGCATCCTTAAAATTGCTTGCAGATAAACATGTCAGAAAGCATAAAATGGGTTTGGAATGAGTTCCAAAAACTGGGCAAATGGGCACATGAGATTCTGAAAACTAGGGCACAGGTACTTTGTCATGAGGATAATATGATTCTACGATTTGGGCTCATGACGAATCACGGGACAAATTTGGTGAAGGTCTGAATTTGGCTACCTGGAATTGCAGAACAGAAAACACTGACAAGATAACGATTTTTACAAATCAAATGGCCTTGGAAAAGTGTGCAGACAGATTCATCAAGACTTGAAAACTGACACGCTTGTAGTATTTTCAATATAGAATATAGGGAAATAAACCATTTGATCCCACCAATCACAGGCACAAAGATATGACATCCCGAATAGGGCTCCCGATCAATCTGCATCTCTGATTACCAGTGAAACTTTATAAATTGCAAATGGAATCGCGTTTAAAAACTGATCAAACGGATTCGTCATAAGCTCAAATCTAGAACATAAAAAGTCTCTAACCTCTAGAATATGATGCAAAAGGAATTTTCTTACTTGGGTCAAAGATATAATTGGTCAAACAAGACTACCCGGAACTATGGATAATATGCAAATTTACAACAAGGGTAACTGACCAACTTTGAAGGGTTCGAAACCTAGACAAACGTATTCAAAATGACTTGAAACTTGGACCATAGGTTCTCTGTTATGCATACTAAACATCCTCAAAGTGGCAAGTCATGAATCCTAACTGGGTACAAGATTTTCAAATGCAAATTGGGTTCTCTATTGTTGTTTGACACTTGGGCAGAGAATGCAAAATTGAAGACAACTCAAAATGGGACTTCGCAAAATGGTTAAAAATGTCAGTCTATCAATATGAAACACATGGATAGGCTAAATGAAGGGTGTTAGAAACATGAAACACCACTTAGGCAATAATTCTACAGCCAGGGACATATGCATGAAAAGAGTTCATAGGGGCTCAAAACTACTCAAAATTTGGAATAGGTGCTCAAAATGGGAATGCAATTTTGAGCACCAACATATACAAAATGTGGGAGATTGTTGAGATTGTGTGGCACACAATTGCATAATGTTGTTTACATTACATTATCATGTAATGTTGCACCTAGATGGGTGTGTGACATGTAGATATTCCCATGGAATATCCTTGATGGGTTGCATTATAACATTGTGATGATATTTGATGAAATTATTTAAAATTGGGGAAAATATTAAATGTCCAATATTAATTGTGGTTCACTGGGGGTTTGGTAACAGATAATTTATGTAATACTAGTTGGTGGTTTTATGGAGGCCTTCTACTATAAAAGAAACCATAAGGGTAGTTGTAGAGGCAAGGTGAGAAAGGAAATTCAAGCAGGACAAGGTGAGACAAGTTAGCCAAGGGAGCATTTGTGAAGGTTGGAATGATAGCATGAAATCTGTGGGTTCATGCTTATTCAAATGGATTGCTTGGTTGTGGCTATGGTTTTGAAGACTTCCATGGTTGTTTTGTAATGGCTTCTTTTGTTGAATAACACATGGTGATGAATGCTTTTGGAGGCTGTTGGAAATAATCAAGATTTGCTAAGTTACTGAGAGGGGAGGGGTGAATTAGTAACTTCAAAACTTTTCATTTATTCAACAATTAACAATGTAAATCATTCACCATAGATTCATCTATATTACTGCATGCATAAGAACTAAAAGATAAACATTCATAACACATAGAACACAAAATTTTGGTGACCCAAAAACCTTCCAAGTAGAAAGTAAAATTGGGGTGGGGATGATACCCACAAAACTTCACTACTGCAGCATAAAGTTGGCCTATTAAGGCTTACATTGACCACTTCTAGTGATTTTCCCTGTTAGGAGCAAATAGGGCTGCTAGGTCCACCTTGTTAGAGGATTTACAAACATACAATGAAGTATGCACTCTATTAGGAGATTTATACAAACACTGTTAAGTCTACCTTGTTAAAGGATTTAGTTCTGATTTACCTATTAGGATGAAGCAGGGGATCTTTACTTACAACTTACTGCTGATTAGATCCTTTAAGCACTAATCACCTCATGTGATAGATAAAGCATTTTTGCTCCTATGATGACCTTGCTGAATTCCTTGTATTGCTGCTGATACACTTTCGCATGCACTTCTTACAATCCTTCATTCATTATATTGATTACATAATGATACTATAGTATGATACAATACACTTCATATATATACCATTTCAATTCACACAACTCCAAGGTCGGCCAAAACACAAGTGAACAAAACATTACAAAGTCAGCCCAATAGAAAATAACTTAGGTTTTGTAAGTTGACTCGGTGACCTTCTGATACTCGACGTCCACTACATTACTTGGCATCATCATGCACTTGATAGAAGTGAAGGCTTGGTCCATACTAATCACATGACATAGCTTCAAACTTGGTGACCACTGGTGACTAGATAGACATAGTGTCACTTGGTAGTTACTGGATGATGTGTTTACCTTGCTACACTCAGTAAATGATACTTCTTTCAACACTTGGATTACACTAATTTTCCATCACACTAAATAACTACTCGGTAGACACTACGAAGCTTGATAGTAACTATTGGTCTTTACATTTCTTGTATGCACTTGGTAGCCTCTGGAATGCTTGGTGTAAACTACAAAACTTAGTTAACATTGGAATGCTCGGTGGATACTAGAATTGAGTGATGAGCTTAGTATTTTCATAAATATGAATAAGTGTTGTCACTAATGGAAAATATAACTTAATGCCAACAATATCCCCCTTTGGCATTAGTGACAAAACACTTATAGGCCAACACTTATGTACACAACTGACATACTGATTTTGATTTTTCAAATATTTATCTTTGTAAAGTTGTTTTATATACACCTACATATATCTCCTTCATAAGACATAATTTATATGCACAGATACTTATGTGCATAGCCTTTTCATGTATTCTATACTCATATTTATCAGAATTATCTCTCTCCTTGATCTATCTATATCCTTTTGTGCATTATGCTATCTCCCCCTTTTTTCTATTTCCATCTCCCCCTTTTTGACAATAATGCCAAAGGGCTATACAAGCTATCTACATAGTAACACCAAAATGATAGAGAAAATTTGCATGTACCTTTAGGATAAGTGCAAGTGTCTTGTCTCAATTATTCTACAAAATTTGACAAGTGTGGAGAGCAATTTGAACTTCTACTGATAGTTGAATCATGTGATCTGCCACTGAGAAGTTATTGTCCTAGACCAATGTTTTGGAGTGTGCAATATGTTTCTACATTGTGTTCATTATTGGAAAGATCATGTTTTGAATGTCAATCAATATTAATCTAATCCTTTCCTCTTCTCTCAAAAGTTCTACCTACATGTCAGCAAGAAATTTCACCTTTGTACACTGGTTTGCATATCCACGTCAATCTTATTCAGCTTCTCCTTAACTTGCTTGGTGAAACCAGAAAAATCACATAGTTTTGCAAAAAGTGATGTGAAATTGGTAAAGGAATTTTCAATATTAGCCAAAATTGTAGATAATTCTACTTGCTTTATTGCTATGTGTTGAGCAATGTGCTCCAACACCTTATCGTCAAATTTCCTTTCTGCCTTTTTAATGAGCTTCTCCTACCTGGTAGAATCCTCATTGAATTTTTGTACAACCTCCTCTAATTGTAGCAAAATGTGTTGGGTGAATCCAATTCAACACCTATAGCTTTAGTAATAATGTTCTTGTCATTATTAATAATATGATATTCCATGTCCCTTTCTAACCTTAGCTACTTTTGCCTAGCCTTTTTCTCCAAAAGTTGACTAGCTAGTCTCATTTCCTCAACTGTGGTAGTGTCATAGCCTATCTTGGGTATCTCTATCTTAGTATCAGATCAATATCCTCTTTAATTTCCTTCCCAGTAATCAAAAGCTTTAAAGGTTGCTTGTGTTCTACTTCTGGGATTACTAATTTAATCTTTGGAATTGAGACAATTGTTGAGATAGATGGGCTAGCAGTGAAAAATGGAACATGACATATTGAAGAAATGCTAAGAGGAGTACTAACCAAGTCCAAACTTGAAACATTTCCCAAAATTTCTATAACACTAGGTGGAATACTTATAGAAGTATCTACTATAGAAGAACTGACTAGAATAGAAGTAGATGCTGTCAATGTTGAAGTAAACAAAACTGTAGAACTGTATGAGGTACTTACTATACATGTTGATGAAGGGGTTGTAGTAGCTAACTTGGTAGCTGAAGAAGTTTCCTATAGCTCGGTAGATGAAGTTCTTGACACTTCCATTGAAGTTACCTAGAGCTAGGAGGTAGCAAGTGATGATTGAGTTGTTGATGTAGCTGATGAGCTCATAATCATACCTGTAGAAGATGTCTCCATAGTAGATATAATAGTCTTTGGAGGAGAGTGAGGAAGGGATGCAATTGCTTCTACTACAATTCTTGTAGGGTCTTCTTCATCCTTGTCTTCCTCAACTTCTTCCTCCTTTTCTTCTTCTTCCTTTTCCTTCATCAAATTCTAGATGTCTTCTTCTATGATGGTGACTGAGGGAGTATTATCATCTTCATCATCCTCTTCTTTGTCACTGTCATCATCCTTTATCTCTACTAGATCATCTATTTTCTTATTGAGATGATAGACATATCTCCAAACATCAGTAGTGTTCTTAACAACTGATTCAATGTTTTTCATCAATATAAGGCAGTATTGAATTTTAGAATCATTATGCCCTCATGTTCTTTCAATGCCTTTTTCACCTCTACCTCTATCAGATTAGGTACTAACTATTTTAGTTTTTTCTCAAATATATCTTTGACAATTTGTATTGTGTTCACCCATCTAACTTTGATTTTGTCAAGGAGTTCTACTGGCACTTGAGGTGCAAATTGTTCAGAAGAGTATTTCCATATTCCTAACTTCTCCATTATTAAGTCTTCAATCTCCTTTTGCACTGCAGGAGTCTGAGTTTCATACTTAAATGCTTTGAAGTTGTTTATGCCTACTCTAGCCCTTAACTACTTTAACCTTTCCTCAAATGTGGGTGGAGGTCGATAAAATGCAAGTTCACTTTCATCCTTAGCACCTTTCTTCCTATATCTCCTAGTGAACACAGTTGTAGTGGGCTTTGAAGGTTTGGTGATGATCACCTTACATTTCTTTCTAATTGACTCCACTTCTTCCTATGATTCTTCATCTACATCTTCAAGCTCATCTTCTTCATCTTTTCCCTTGCCCTCAGTAATCATTAGAGGTCCCTCTACAGTCTTCAACTTAGCTACCCTTTTCTTACCTCTACTAAGAGCTTGAGGGATCTTGATACTTAGTTCTATCCTGCTCTTTGCTTCATCATATGTCCCAAATACTAGAAGCTTGGGATCAAATGGTTCATTTATTAGGGCCTCAATGATGTCCCTAGCTTCATCAATGTTGATCTCATATGGGAGAGGTTTTACCCATGCCGCCCTTGGTCTTACTACCTATATGCACACTTTGTCACAGTCCACCATAAAACAAACATCATCCTTGTAGTCTTCTACAAGCTTGGGGGAAATCTTGAATTGGTTATTCATTTTCTCCTTAAACACTTTAAAGTAATTTTCCATTACTCTCTTGAAGTTCTCACCCATCTCTGCTATAAACTCATTAATTTGATACAGGATTGGGGTGTCCTTTCTCCATACAAAAACACCTTTGGATGGAAAGAATTTTTGAACATAGAAGAAGAGACATGTTAATAATGATCCAAACATGTAGGGATTATTCTTGGAAGTTCTTATACTATCCATATTCTTGTTTAGTTGCTTCAACAACAAATCTCACAAATCAAATTCAATATTCTTCTTCACAACCTTATAGGCCAAATCTACAACTTCACATGGAATGTTGTTCAATTGACTTGAGCTATAGATTTTGTGTGCAATAATGTGACTATCAAAGCTAATCTCTACATTAGTGACATTATTGATCTTTAAACCTCTGCCATCCCACTCAACTAGGATTTTCTTTTGTAACTCTTCCCGACCTAAGGTTTTGGTGGTTTTGGCTTTTCTCAACATTAGAAGACTCGTGATATTATGAATCATTTTCTTGGTGATTAATATGGGTTTTTCCAACCACAATTGGCTATTATGAACTTGAGTAAGTATGTACCTTATCCATTACACTTGAAAATTTCTTGGCAGATGAGGGATATGATTTAATCCTTTTATTTCTAGGTGTTTGTGCCTTGGTTTCAAAGATCCATCCACACACATCTCAGCTAGGGCATTATCCATTTCAAGTGTACCTAGTTCTTGCATAGTGCATTTAAAATGAGTTTGGATATCATTTATCAAGAGTACCTTAGGAGGGATTTTAGACTAAGCTCCATGTGGATCAAGAGACTTTGCAACGTCTGGAACAAGCTTGAAATTTGGCACTTTCCACTCCACTCCCTTGACTAGCATCTTGGAACCCTTTTTCTCTTTGCTGCTACTACTGCTTGTTGATGCCATTACTACTCAATAAGAGAGTGGATTCTTTGATGATCTTATTTTAAACTCGCTCAAAAACACTTTGAAGCTCTTCAAATCACTCTGCTCTATGAATGTTGTGATCATGGTGAAGAATGAAATCAATTTGTGCTCTTTTTGTTGAGAAATTTGTATTAATGCTTGGCATCATAATGACATAGTGTGTGACAAATTTTCATCCACTGACCAAACTTGGAAAATGTTTGCAACTCGATGAACAAACCAAACTCTCACTATTCCTGACCTTGCTCGATAAAGTCATCAACCAACCTTGCTTGGTGGAGTCAGATCTGACTGAGTGGAAGATGAATTTTCTATGATCCCTATGTATTTGAAATGCTGATTGGATCTTTTACTTTGTTCTCATTTATTGGAGTTTCTTATGAAGTTCTGGGTGAGTACATCTCTAATTCATTCCTAAGAACTTAGTTTGAGGTGATGGAGTCACCCACTTCTTGAGTGACTTCACTACCATGATTTGAACTTGTTTCCTTAGTAGATTTAGGAATCTATTGCTGCCTCATTTATTCCTGATGTTGTCTACTCTAGCCTTCTTTTCATCCTCAATTTTGCTTATATTCATGCAATTTTTAGCTATATGATTGAATTTAGTGCATGTATAGCACCTTATGGTAGCATCCTTCTTTCTTAAGTGACGCCTTGCATAATTTATGCCAGTTTGTCCATATTCTCGACAATAATGACATCTGCACCAAGTGTTGTAGTCCCAACCAAATATTGCTTTTACAAATTGTTCAACTGGATTGAATGGTTTTGATCTACATTGGGATGCCTTGTGACCTTGCTTCTTGTATTTATGAGATTTACCTTCAAATTTTGGTTTCTCTTTGCATTCATTAGCCTTGTGACCATACTAATTGTAGTTGTAGCACTTTCCATTAAATTGTGCCTTTCCATTGCTGCAACATTTGTTTGATGTGTGACCTATTTTCCCACAGTGATTGCATGTAGGTTTTTTATTTCTTTTAGCACTTTGTTTGGAAGATTCACCTTCTTCCTCATATCCAAGTCCTGCTTTACCTTTTTTCTTGTGAAGATTTTGCTCATTTTGCTAATTCAATTGATTCATGTCTTCTTGAGATTTCATCATTCTCTCATTGACTTGGTTTTTAGTGTTTAGGTCATTCTTCAATCTTTCGTTGATTTTTTTTTCAGATCTTAGCTCATTCCTTGTCCTTTCATTGATTTGTCTTTCAAAATTTAGATCATTCCTTATTCTTTCATTTTCTACTTTGAGAATCCTGATTTCTTCATTTGCTTCAGAGATTTGATCAATAAGGTCTTCATGCTGAAGGGATTGATTTTGATCTTCATTTTTTCTTGCCTCCAAATCATTTTTTGCTTTGTTTCTCTTTCCAAAATTTCACATAACCTAGTTGATTGAATTTCTTGTTCTCTTTTGAGTTTTCTTACTTCTTCTTGCAGTGATCCATTATTTTCTAGGAGTTCTTTGATTGCATTGTTTGCTTCATTTGAACTACTTGAAGGGAAAAAAATCTTCAAACTTTTCTTCAACATACTTGAGATCATTCATCTGATTTGCAAGTTCCTTCCTTCTTTTTAAGGATAGGGAAAGATGCTCCTTTGCTTCTTTGAGTTGAACTATGGCCATCTCGAGATCTAGTTTTTCATTTTCAATTGCTTTGTCAAGTCTGAATATCTCCATTTGTCTTTTGATCTTTGCTCAAGCTGTTAAACTTTATCTTGAGAACCACAAAGTTCTAATACCAATTATTGGAAATAATCAAGACTTGCTAAGTTACTGAGAGGGAGGGTGAATCAGGAACTTCAAGACTTTTTATTCATTCAATACTTACCAATGCAAATCATTCACCATAGATTCATGTATATTACTACATCATAAGAACTAAAAGATAAACATTCATAACACATAGAACATAGAACTTTGGTGACCCAGAGACCTTCCAAGTAGAAAGTAAAACTGGGGTGGGGATGATACCCACAAAACTTCATTAGTGCAGCATAAAGTTGGCCTGTTAAGGCTTACATTGACTACTTCTGGTGATCTGCCCTGTTAGGAGCAAACAGGACTGCTAGGTCCACCTTGTTAGAGGATTTACAAACATACAATGAAGTATGCACTATGTTAGGAGATTTATACAAAGACTGTCAAGTCTACCTTGTTAAAAGATTTAGTTCTGATTCACCTATTAGGATGAAGTAGGAGATTTTTACTTACAATTGATTGTTGATTAGATCCTTTAAGCATTGATCACCTCATGTGATAGATAAAGCATTTATGCTCCTGTGATGACCTTGTTGAATTCCTTGTACTGTTGCTGATACACTTTTGCATGCACTTCTTACAATCCTTCATTCATTATATTGATTACATAATGATACTATATTATGATACAGTACACTTCATATATATACCATTTCAATTCACTCAACTACAAGGTTAGCCAAAACACAAGTGAACAAAACATTATAAAGTTAGCCCAATAGAAAATAACTCGGGTTCTATAAGCTGACTCGATGACCTTTTGATACTTGACGTCCACTGCATTACTTGACATTGTCATGCACTCGATAGAAGTGAAGGCTCAGTCCACACTAATCACATGATGTAGCTTTGAATTCAGTGACCATTGGTGACTCAGTAGACATAGTGTCACTTGGTAGTTACTGGATGCTATGTTTACCTTGCTGCACTCGGTAAATGATACTTATTTCAACACTTAGTTTACATTGATTTTCCATCACACTGACTGACTGCTCGATAGACACTATGAAGCTCGGTAGTAATTTTTGGTCTTTACATTGCCTGTATTCAACTCAGTAGCCTCTGGAATGCTTGGTGTAAATTTCAAGACTTAGTTAACATTGGAATGCTCGGTGGATACTGGAACTAAGTGATGAGCTCAATATCTTCACAAATATGAATAAGTGTTGTCACTAATGGAAAATATAACTTAATGCCAATAGAGGTTGGGTTTTTCCCTCAATGGAGGGTTTCCTAGGGTATATCTTGTGTCATATTTTTGTGGGTATGTTATTTATTCTCTTGCATTTTGATTTTAAGTATTTACTTATTTTAGATTTATTATAGATTATGTAGAAATGATAATATCTTTGGTTGAAAATTTCCTTACACTTATCTATTAGTAGGGGCCTCAGGGAGATAACTAGAAGAGTTTTGATAGAAAACATATGTAACGATCATTGTTTAAATCATATTTCCCTCAAGAATTCCCCTCTTTCCCTTTCTCACTGATTTTTGCCCCTTTCATGACTATGATTTAACTTCTTTTATTCTGCACATGTTTTTATGTGAATATAACGATAGATTGTGTTAATAAAGGTGGTAGTTGAGTTAGTTAGGGTTAGAAGTCATTTCCTGCCCAAATTGTAAAAAGTTATCCATAAATAAGAGAAAGACCAACTATACTAGGGTAATAAAGTTGATTATTTTATTGTCCATACTATTGTAACATCTCTTTTCACGAGTTAATGCAATTTGGCTTCCTAGGAGCATTCTCTTTGTTTCACCTAATGCTTGCTAGTATTTATAAGTTGTGTTTTGAGTAAAAGGATCTTGGAGTGCTTACTATGGGATTCATTTACCTTTTAAAATAATGAGATCTTTCTATTTTGTTTCTGTTATCTTCCTTGGCTTGGATAAAATTAAATGACTTTCTTTACTTTGGTACCAATTTCATTTGTAGCACTTATTTGTGTTAGATTGACTAAGAACATGTTTAAGTAGTCCTACCATTCAAGCATGTATTATTAATAATAATATCGCAAAAGTAGACTATAGGTAGATTAAAATTGTAACTCTATAGGCTCTTTAATTTATGTTATTTAATTTTGTTTCTTTCCCTAGTTCCATCCATAGATAATTTCCCAACCCCATTCAAGTGATCCTTTGACTAACCAAAACATAGAGGGAAACAATGAAGCTTCATCCCACCTTATTATAAATCAGTCACCTCCTCATCTAGCTTTGTCTATTCTTGCATGATTGAGACACGATATATAGGGAGCTTGGGAGTAGAAAGTTTTTCCTTCCTATTCTTTCAGGCAATATTTGGCCAAACATTCTAGTCCGATGATAATTGTTACTTTGTTATTTGGACACAAAACAAAGTCTCATCAATAGTTTCTCTAGCTTCAATTTATACTATCATGTTTAAGTTGATTATACCAATTATATGCTAGTGTGTGTGGCAAGTGTGTCATAGATTGTATTTCTAGAGATCAACACACTGATGATTTTCATGCCACAGAGGAACTTCAAAACTACCGCAACCAAATTCATGCCCCTTTACTTTCTATTTTATTTTCACTAACTAGCTCCCATAACATGTCCATTATATTTGCAACATGCTCTGAACATAACTGATAGAAACAATACACACTATGAATGATTGGCATACCAAATTTTTAATGAAGGGTTACCTTGAAAACATGTATTAATAAATATTTGAAGGCTGAATATCTGCCCTTTTTTTGCTTTGCAACAATTCTATTGCATACAAAGAAAAATAGAGATCTATGGGGAGTTTTTTTTTTTGGGTGTAGGGAAACTCCTTATAGATTTACCATCCTTTTCTAAATTATGGTGTTGGTGTTTGATTGTGGTGATTGATCAGGAAAGTACTGTACATACTTCATAAATAGTGGGGTTCGAGAATTTTTGTGGGAAGTAGCCGACATGGTAGCCGACATATTATGGCCGACATATGGCCGACATGTTATAACCCTAAAGCGGTTTAATACTTGTATAAAAAGGGCTTAGGGTTGGGTATTTTTCATATGTGGTGATACGAAATTGGTTCTTGCGGTGGTATTGAGCTGTAAGGGATTACGGATTGTAATCAGGTTGTAATCACTGGATTGTAATAAGATCGAACTTGCTGTTTGGTGGACGTAGCCCAAGGATTGGGTGAACCACGTTAAATCTTGGTGCCTTGTGTTCATTTATGTGTGTTCTATTATATTCTGTTATTGGTTATATTTGCATGTAGTTTTTATTTCTGTCTGTGGTTTATCCTAATAGTTGGTGAGTGCTTCAATAAAAATTTGTCATCAAAACTAATTTGTTATTAGTGAATCATTATGGACTTGGTCTTTGGAAAGAGGACTGACTGGTAATTGCCAGGACATCTATGTAGATGTAAGCCAAAATTTATAGGCATATCTTTTTTTCTTGAAAAGTGGAATAGATTAGTACATCTGGTCTAATAAATTGCACAAATTCTACAATGCATAAAGTTACTTTCTAATTATTTGTTTTTGTGATGGCCTTTTCTAAGTGCATCTATTACTACTTATCATTAATTTTTTCAAAAATAAAAATGATCAAAGTATGTTCTATTTGCATTAAAATAATACTAACAAATTTATTATAATAAAAATTAAATTATATTCTTAAAATTATATTTCATTTTTAAAGTTCTTTCACATTCATATATATATAGGCCATCTTCCCCTATAAAATTTTGGGAGTCGCCAACTTATTGATTGTCACTTCGAATATTGGGTGAAGAGGTTGATAGGCCTCTACCCATCTTTCTCTATGTGGGGGTGTGTGCAGGAGTTGTCTCTACTTCTGGATGAATCTGTTTGGTCAATAACTAAGACTAGGTCAAGTTCCCCTACCCTACCCTTGTATATGAGCAATGTTAGTATGCTAATAGAAACCAAATTTAAATAAAGCTTCTACAAACTAAACAAAATTCATAAACTTTAAGATAGACTAAGATGAGCTCTCAATTGAAAATATGAGCCATTAATGGGCTCTCTCAATGAGAAGCTCTCTTGTTGAGTAGCTTTGTCTAAATAGATAGGATGTATGCTCAAGCTTATGCTTCAAAAATGGCTTCAAATGGAGTTGGAATTTGGGTGTGAGTGTATGGGTTTGATGTAAAATGGCTTCTCAAAATGGCATTATGACTTTACTTCATGGATTGTGTTAAAATGGCTTGGGAGAGGATTCCTTAAATAGGCAAAGGGCTTGAGGGATCAAGGGCTAGGATGCAAGGATGGGAAAAAGCTCATGGAGGGCTTAGATTGCATGAGAGGAGAGCACATGGATTGTGCTTCCTTATAGCCAATCAAGGAGTGACACATGTCACATGGTGAGAGGATGGAGGAAAGGGGAAGGATGAGTCAACAAAGGAGGCTCAAGGGATAAAATCTTCATAAAGACCCTCATAATGACTTGTAAGAGCAATAAAAGGGCTTGTAAGAGTCATTTATGACCTAGTGGACTTCATAAAGTTTTATGGTTGAGATATTTTGATGGTGATGAGAGCAATTTCGACTTGGACTTGATTAGGAAGGTTTTAAGCTTGTTTAGGCTTGGGCAAATGATTAGAGGATGGATTAGGATGGTTTAGGATTAGCTTAGGGATAGGCAAGTGGATGGCATTTAATGAGGGTGGGTGAAGGAGGAGATATTTGTTAACTTTGGCTTGGGTTAGTAAGTTTTAACCCATGTTTAGGGAATGTGACAAGGTTAGGAGGGGATTAGGATTAGGTTTAAAGACATCTTCTAGAAGAGTCTAGACTTTGGATGAGGATAAAGACTTTCTAGAATAGTCTAGAATTTCCTAGGATGAGGATGAAGACTTTCTAGAAGAGTCTAGAACTTCTTAGGATGAGGATAAATTAGATTTTTAGGAAATAAATAAAGTTTTATTTATTTCAAGGGTTTGGGTTGAGGAGATATTTATTAAATTTTTTTTAATAAACATGAGGATTAATATTTAATTTTAATTAAATATTTTGAGTTGGGGTTAGGGGTAGGAAATGATGAGATTAGCTTTTAATCAAAATTAAAGAAGGATTAGAAGATTTTGGAAGAGGTTATTGGTCATAAGGAAATTGGCCAAGTTTTGGGCAAAAAATAAATTTTTTATTTATTTTAGGATTTTTGGTCAATTTATTAATTAAATAATTAATAAATAAGGAAATAATGTTTAAATAAGATTTAAACATTTTTGGGAGGGATTCCTTAATTAAATATTTTTAATTAAGATAAAGGGATTTAATGGCATAAAAATTAATTAATTAATTAAATAAATAATTAATTAATAAATGATGATGTCATCAGGACTTTTTCAGAAAATAAAAATACTTTATTTTCTAAAGGTTTTTAGGTGTCTACAACCCTAACCCTATATATATATATATATATATATATATATCAAGCTAAACAAAAAGAAAAAAATACATATTAAATAGAGAATATAAATATAAAATATGATGAAGTAAAAAATGATGGAAATTAAATATTGAAGGTAAGAATTGATGAAAATAATGTAAAAGAGGGTTTCACTTTGTAGTCATAAGAGAAAACTGAGTAAACACAAACAAAGTGGGGTAAATGTTCTTAGAAAGAAAAAATGCAAAGGAAGTTTAGAGATGTTACATTTTGATGCAAGTCAATATAAGTAACAAAAATCTAGAGAGTGTGAATTACCTCCACGTTCTTAAATATTTGGGACAGCTAAAAAAATCAAATCACTCTAGAAAATATATAATGTGACCTATATTTTAGTCATGTGAAAATTAATTCTATGAGGATGCAACTCCTCCAAAAGTAAACAACGGAGAATCTAAGTCAAGGATAATGCAATATACTAGAGGGACACAAAGGAAGGAAAAGGAGGGAAGTTGCAAAAAAAGGAGGAGGAGCAAAGCAGGGTTGACGAGGAGGATGAGGAGGAGACAAAAGAGGAGAAGAATGAGGAGAAAAAACAAGAGGAAGAAAAAGAAGAAAGGGATAGAGAAAGAGTAGTAAGGAGAAGAGAAAGAGAAAGTGAAAAAGAAAGAGAAGGAGAAGATGGAAGATGGGAAAGGAGGACGAGGAAGAGGAAAAGAAGGAGAGGAAGAAAGAGAAAATAAGGAAGCAGAAGGAGGAGGATTTGTAAGAGAAGAAAACTAAGGGTGAAAGGAGGAGGGGGAGAATTAGAATATATTAAGTTTCCCCCCTTTTGACTCTAGGGCATATCTTACTATCATCATAACAATTGTACTTGTTTAAGGTGTAAGTGCTAGTTATTATAGTGAGAACATAATAGCATAATTAGTCATGTAATGTCTTACCCAAAAAAAAAAATTTGGTTGTCTAAGCCTTGATGAGAGTTGATGAATTTTTTTTTGGAACAACAGAGTCCAACATTTCTCTGTGAAGTTTGTTAGGCTATATGACCAGTAGAGCAAGATTGTCTATGATGTAGAGGAGTTTTTTTCCATTGATTTACAGAAGGGGGTGTGGGACAAGAAGGATGTCAAGAGCTCAATTCTTGTGAATCTATCAAATGGGGGTACCAATAAGTGAAGACTCAAGGACTTTTTGTTCAAATGCACCAGTGAGGGCTAGACGTAAAGTAAGGATAGGCTTTGAGACCCTTTTACCTTTTGGACAAGCAGTTGGAGAAGCATAAGAGTTCAAGAAAGGGGGTCAAGGTTAATGAGGGAAAAGGGGATTTCAAAGGTGGGCATCAACATGATGATTCAAATGGCTCTCATGGGAATGGTTTTCAAAGGATTTGAAGAGTTACAATGCAAATTTGCAGTCTGGGAGTTTTTCTAAGAGTTGGAGAAAGACACCCATTTTAATTTGTGAGCTTCACTATACTGCAAATAGGGGAAAGTTTGAGGAGCTCCAAAAAAGGATATTTTTTTCCCTACAGGCAGGATTTTCTTGGGTTTTCTTCTGATGGGTATATTGCCAAGAATAGGTTGACTAGAAGATTGAATTATGTTCTTGATCAAGAAGGGTTGTCTAACTGTAGCCATTGGGTTTTCTAGTTAGGAAATGAGAAATTTATTTTGAGACTATTTAATCTTTTATATAACATGTATAACTACCTCAAATGTTATAAGAGGAAGAGATTGAAGGGACAGAAGAGAGAACATAGGGAGTGAACGAGGTAGAGTGGGAATTAGTTAGGAATAATTGGCTCTCTGGCGACAGCCAGAGAGCCCGATGAAGATGTAATTATAGTTTTAATAGAAATTGTTAGATTTGAAAATTTCCCTCATTCTCAGTTTATATCTTCTATTGCATTGAGTATTTTTCATTGAAGTTGTTATCCGCCTTATGGTATTTGATATTTTTTTGTGCATCTGCGAATCAAGTGTATTTGAAACCAAGTTATATATTTCAGTTTCGAAGATGGTGCTGTTGATGTCAAGAGTTTAACATTTGATTGGCTCATTTATGTTTTTATTGTGATGCTCTGCATTAGATTGGTATTAGAGCTTAGAAGATTCTGAGTGTGTAGAAGGCAATATACATTAGGCAAAGTTGGGTATATGATTTTTGTTAGTGAAGCTTTTGTGGTTGCAAGTGCTAGTTCACTCACTACAGATGGGTGGATAGGAGGTCTACTAGGTGAAGGCCATAGGAGATGGTCTTGTGTGTCACCAATAGACTGGGGAGTGAGGCATGATGGACTCCCAGGTGAGGGACAGAGGTTGTGATGCAGCATGGAGGAGTGGGCTGAGGAATAGGAAGCACCATGGAGGCAACCAGCATAACTCCATAGATGGGAGTTGGTTGATAGTGAAAAAGGAAGTAGCAGAGGCATTGGTGCAGATGAAGAGACCAAGATGTTGCAGAATCTCACCAATACATTTCCATGGGACATGGAAATTTTTGAAGCGTGGGAGTATGGTGCAGAGGCACCTCGTCATTTGAATCTTTTGTTAAAAGTTTTATAAATATTTAAGGCATTCAAAATTCCCTTATACAATGACATAGTTTTATTATTTAAAATTGTAATGTAATGTATTCAAAATAGAAGGATTTTGGCCACCAATGTAATCGATAAATTACCATAGGGAAGTTGATGAGTTTGTTTTATAACTGTCAAGAATCCGAACCATCCTGTAAGACTTCATAACTACCTCAAATTTTATAAGAGGAAGAGATTGAAGGGACAAAAGAGAGAACATAGGGAGTGAATGAGGTAGAGTGGGAATTAGTTAGGAATAATTGGCTCTCTGGCAACAACTAGAGAGCCCGATGAAGATGTAATTACAGTTTTAATAGAAATTGTTAGATTCAAAAATTTCCCTCATTCTCAGTTTATATCTGCTATTGCATTGAGTATTATTCATTGAAGTTGTTATCCGCCTTATGGTATTTGATTTTTTTTTTGTGCATCTGCGAATCAAGTGTATTTGAAACCAAGTTATATATTTCAGTTTCAAAGATGGTGTTGTTGATGTCACGAGTTTAACATTTGATTGGCTCATTTATGTTTTTATTGTGATGCTCCACATCAATTGAACACACCCCCTCATCATCTAGAGGCTAGGTTGTAGAGAAACACATCCCAAGATGGTTCTGGAAAGAGATAATGAGAAGTACCAAGCATCAGTTCTATGCTTCAGAGGATGACATTTATGATATTGTAGAGATCCTGAACAAACCTAAGTCTCCATTACATGATGCAATGCCATTTGCATTCGTCACTACCCTATGGAACCATGACTTATTTGCACAAGTGGCTCAACCTCTTGAAGGGACGGATGTAGAAGCAGTTAGTCTTGAGGACTATGAAGTAAAAGATATAATATTGGGAAGGCCTACACGGGATACGGCCCGACAGATGATGACTATGGGAGTCAAAGACATTCTCAAGCACATGGAATGGGATGAGATTGAAATTCGAACACTTCAAAGGTAAGTGGAGATTCTAAAAGGATATCTAGCTGAGGTTGTTGGTCCTCTTGATCCTGAACGCCCCAAGCAGACTCTGAATACCATTCTTAGAGAAGGGGAAGGTATACGACTCAATCCACTCTTAAGAGCTTGTTAGGAGTGGCGAGAAATTCTTGAGGAAAGAGGTATCACCACAATCACAGGGAATTTGAAGTTATTGCATGCTATGTAGGAAAATGTTGATAAGATTGGGGCAATTTTGAGCTAGGACTTCAGTATCATGGATGAGGTACATGTATGGAGCAAAGATTTTCAAACTCTACAAGCCATAAAGGGCTAGAGGTATCGTGTTCTGATCGATGTATATATCGAAGAAGAGTTAGATATGATAGATGATTAGATACAGAAGATAGTAGATGGAAATAAAGTGATGGAAACATTGCATGAGGAAATCCATAGGCTCAAGGACCAAGCTCGAGAGCATATTCTGGAAGCAGAAAAGTTGTACAGTGATGCATGCTTGGACATTTTTGAAGATGAAGAACGAGAGAATCTATTGCCAGTTGAGGTAGTAGTAGAGAATTTCAAGAAGACCTTAGAGGAAGCATCTAGTGATGAAGACATCAGGCAAGCCTTCACAACAGAAGAAGCATTGTTAGAGTTGTACACCAAACTTGGAGATTTTGTAGAGACCCGGATTGAGGTGGACAATTACAAAGAGAAAGTGAAGGACAAATACAAGGCTTTAGATCTTCCAGATGCAGCTAAGATTACTAAGATGATAGATAAATTCGAGGGCAAACATCCAAACATAGCTTTGGGATGAAGATGAACAAAACCCAGATGACAGAATTCAATTTTGGCACTTGGTAAAATTTTGAGTTTTTCACCTAGTTAGGGTCTGCAGCTCTGCTATTTAGAGCTGCGCTGACAGTTAATCGCTAGTTCCAAAAATAGTGCCTTCCATGCATCAGGAGCACATTCTGATGGCAAGTTAACTCTGACACATGCCTAGTGAAGGGCCAACTTCTATTTTTGGTGTCTCCATGCACTTCCACTTCGATTGATGGCTTCCTCCTACTTTCTCTCTCGTTTCTTCTTTGTTTTTGACATGTAAAGGGCTCATGCATTCAAATAATGATTAAAATATGGATGGAGTCCCTCTAAGCACCAAATTAGTGGATAGTCTATATATATTTAGTTTGTATACATTTAGTATATTTATTTCCAAAAGAATTTGTCTTGTATACTGATCACCAAGCATTAAAGTACCTAAATAGCCAAGGTAAATTGAACCAAAGGCATATGAAGTGGGTAGAGTTCCTGCAGAGTTATACATTTGTGTTGAAACATAGAAGTGGAAAGTCTAATAGGGTTGCAGATGCATTGAGTAGGAGACAATTGTTGCTTACAGTAATGCAGGTTGAGGTGGTTGGGTTTGATGAACTCAAGAATCTGTACCCTGAGGATCTTGATTTTGCTGAAGCATGGAAGGCTTGCAAAGAACCTATTGCTATAGATAGAACCAGGTGGCTAGACTATTTGATTGAAGATGGTATTTGTTCAAGGGTAGTCAATTATGCATTCCAAGGAGTTCCATGAGGGAGAACTTGATCAAAGAGAAACACAGTGGAGGGATGGCAGGACATTTTAGTCAAGATAAGACCATTTCCATTCTTAGAGAACATTATTTTTGGAGTCAAATGTCACAGGATGTGAAGAAGTTTGTATAGAGTTGTTAGGTATGTCAAACAACTAAAGGATTTAGTCATAATACTAGGCTATATCAGCCATTGCCTGTTCCATCAAAGCCATGGGAGGACATAAGTATGGATTTTGTTCTTGGATTGCCAAGGACACAAAGGGGTAATGACTTAGTGTTTATGGTGGTTGACAGATTCTCCAAGATGGAACATTTCATTCCATGCCACAAGACTCATGATGTTGTACATATTGCAAAATTTTTTTTCAGAGAGGTGATGAGACTACATGGTCTCCCAAGGAGTATAGTTTTTGATAGAGATACTGAATTTGTGAGGTATTTCTGGAGAACTTTGTGGAAGAAGTTGAGGACAGATTTGAAGTCCAGTTCTACACATCACCCACAAACTAATGGATAGACAAAAGTGGTAAACAAAAGTCTGGGTAATTTGGTGAGATGTTTAGTTGGGGATAAGCACAAAGGATGGGATTTGATTCTACCACAAGCAAAATTTTCTTACAATAACTCTATAAATAGGAGTACTGATAGATCACCATTCCAAATTGTAAATGGAAGTAGATCAAGGACTGCACCAGAATTGAGGAAGATGGAGCAAGGGGAGAGGACAAGTGCTGAGGCAGAATAATTTGCTAACCATATCAAGCACCTACATGAGGAGGTCCATGCACACATCACCAAGATGAATCAACAGTATAAAGCTAGGGCTGATCAAAGGAGAAGACATAAGGAGTTCCAAGTAGGGGATCTAGTCATGGTACACTTGAGAAAAGAAAGATTTCCAACAGATACTTATTACAAACTGAAGATGAAGAAATTTGGCCCCTGCAAAATTCTGAAGAAACATGACTCGGAAAATGCATATGAGGTGGAGTTGCCAGATGGGATTCACATTTCTCCTATCTTTAATATTGTCATCTAAAAATGGTCATCTAGACTATTAGCCCCCTTCTCAGCATTTTGGCTAAATTAATTTAATCATTTATCTAGACCAAATTGCTAATAATCAATTTATTTGATTATAACCTATAGTTTGACTATTCTATCCTAAGTTCATTATTTGATTAAAAGAATATGTCCCCTTTTAATTAAATAAAATACCCCATTCTTCTAACCCACTTAAAGTGCACACATAAAGTCCTTTTTCTATTTTGCAATTAAAAGAAAAGGCTTTGTGACTTTTGTCTTATATGACAAGTCAACTTATATTCTATTGGTTGATTTGTGTGTGCACATGGATCACTCCTCTTTTCAAATTCCACCGTTGATCATCCACCATCTTCATCTTGATCTCTACCATCCATACATCTTTAAAAGGGAGAGAGCTTCCCCCCTCAATCCATCCTCATTTTGAATATTGTTATGCTGCAGGTTTTCTAACAGGTTTCTTTGGAGCTTTGTGGAGAACTTCTATTTCTTGTCTATATTCTCTCATACCATAGCATCTTAGCTTAGCTTTCATTTTTACATGTAGCTTAATCTCACATAGCTTAATAATGATTTTTTAACAATCTCATACATGCTTAGTATAGCTTCATTTTGCATTATCATCTTAGCTTAGTTTCCATACTTGCATTGCATTCTTGAGGAACTCCTTGGGACATTTGCATTCTTGCATCTTGTCTTTGGAACCTCCCATTGCATGGTTTACTAGCAAGAAGAGTATCTCTAAGGCTCATCTGAGAGCCTTCTTATACTTAAAATATACTCTCTTGCACTCCGTGGATAGGGAGCTCTAAGTCGGCATCCGAACATTTCAAACTCATGGAATTGTTTGGATAGAAGGGTTTAGAGTGGGACACTTTCGAGTGTACATTTTTTGGCGCCCACCGTGGGGCTTGAATCAAATTTTTAGCTCCATTTGCTTTCATTTCTTATCTTTGGTTTTTTACAGCAGCATATTGGATCTAATCAAATTCTTTTGTAGAATTATCACTTTGGTTTTAAGGCCAAGCCATAAGTAAATTGGTTTGAAGGCCAAAAACTTAGTTGGTTTAAAGATTTGATCATATCTTTTAAACCGCTTAGAGTTTGGTTCTGAAATTTTTTTTTCTGATTGGGTATATTCTCAAAATGTCTCAGTACGATTTATAGAGCATTTTGACATTATTTTTGTGAGTTATGAGTTTTTTTTAATTTTTCATAAAAAGTTGTTTCTGATCGCAAATCAGCGAATTTGTTTAAAAAAATTACATTTTCAGAAAGGGTTTTCAATTATAATGGGGGTTCTTTCTTTGTGTTTTAAATTTTGAGGTCGTATTAAAGATCAAAAACTCTATTTGATAAATTTGGCCTATTTTGACAAAATTGATCTCTAGAGCGCAAATGAATAGATTTTTTAAAATTTCTTTCATTTTTGGAAAGCTCTCTGATTTTTAATAGGGGTCTTTTCTTTTCATTTTCATTTTTGGATACAAAATCATAGTAAACAAGTCCAATCTTGTTGACTAGGTCAAAATCAAAGAGTAAAAATGAGAGCATTTGCGATTAACTTGCACTTTCTTTGCATGCACTTGGTTGGAAGATAAATTGGATTTTTGAGGCAACTCACCACTTTTTATTGCAGATTTTTATGTTATTTCATACTAACTTTTGGTGCTAACAAGTTGTGATTACAGGTTTCCATCCTTATCAAAAAAATTGAAACATTGCATAAAAAGAACGCATGTCAAAGCTTCAAATGTACAAGGGCTACTAACGATTGTTTGCAGGGCTGCCCAATGCATAAAAACCTAATTTTTCTTGTTCTTTACTTTTACATGTGTGGCATATACTAGTTTTTTATTTTTAGGCACATTAAAACTTACAATTGGGATCTTTTGGTGATAGGAGAGTATGCTCTTCACCCTTGTGGTGAATCAGAAATCTTGACTTACCATTTGGTTTCAAGAGTAAGAGGCAACTAAATCTTCTTGGTTTTTTTGGGAGAAAATGATTGGAATAGGAGAGTATGCTCTTCACCCTTTTGGTGAATCAAAAATCTTGACTTCCAAAAGTTGATCCACTCTTTGTGTAGTTTAGAATCCTTTAGAGGGCTTGCTCTCGGACAACCTGAGAGGAATGACCCAAGTGGGGACAAGAAAATTACCCAGCTCTTCCAACCCACTATAAACTCAAGACTATCAAGGACACAAAACTTTGGTAGACGTAGTGTTTATCTTTTCCTAGTGTGATCGCTTATGGGATTTCGACCATAGGGAGATCACTAGGCAAGAATGCTTAAGGTACTCTTGTGGTCACGAGATTGGTTACTCATCGCAAGGTGAGGTGTCCCGTAATTGGGATCAAGAGGAACACTATGAATGGAAGCCCTATGTAAACACTCTAAGTTAGTAACTACCCTTTTTTAGCCGCTCAACTTCTTGGTGCAAGGATCGATCCTAGTGGACTACCCGGATCACCCCAAGATTTTACACTCACCATATGTGTTCCCTTGTTTGTGCTTATGGCACTTCCATGACAAAGCCAATATCTCTTGTGGGAAACCACTTGGTGTGAGGCAAAGGAGCATCAAGTGTGGGCCAAGTTGTTGAGTAATGAATCGTGACTTCTAGGTAGATATTGCTTGATGTGTTCTTGAATGTGCTAGACCTGTGAAAATATTTGAACATACACATGATGATAGTTCTAGGGATTTCTTTTAAGACCTCACATATGCATGTATCATGCAAGGTTGCTTTGTCCCTTGCTTGATTGTTTGAAGACTACTTCATGTGTCACTATCTTGCTTGGAAAAAAATTATTTTTGAACATCAAACTTGCTATGCTATCAACTATTGTGAAACTTTGTCAACCAATTCAAAGCATCAAGTCTTAACTTTTTTTCTTGTGTTGCTTGTTAAGGGGAGTCTCATTATTTGACTTTGATTTGCTATGTATCTAGTTTTTGAACATGCTTAAAGTGGCTCTTTGGTCTTTGTTCTCTTGGTCTTTCTATCTTAATGGTCTATGTCCACTTGCTAGTTATCTTTTTGCTGAAATGGTTGCCTTGATTTCTTGACTACACTCTTGGGTTGGAGAGTTGTTCACTTGTCACCCCACTTGCTCTATCTATTTGGCTATTTGGGCATCTTTCCTAGCTATTGACTTGAGTCATTTATGTCGTATGTTTCTTGGACATATTGTTTGACAAGTCACTTTAATCTCTCTCTACTATCTTGGCAAGTGAACACTCTACCTCCTATAGTTTCAACATCAAGTTATCTTCTAGGCTCTTTTATGCTTGGCTTTGCATCTAAAACTATGGGATCTAAACCTTGTGCTACCAAACTTCAACCAAATCTAGATGATCATGATATCCTCCATGTCACTAAAGAGTTTCAAGATCTATATGCACAATACAAAGAACTAGAAGAGACAAATGATCTTTCTTACCTTCATCTCTCTAAGCGCATGATAGAAATGAAGTCTAAACTTGAGAAAAGGTTGGAGGAGAAGATTGCATCATTACATGAATCTTCCTTAAGGTCTTTACATGCATGTGAGTCACCTTCTTTGAGGTCATCCTCTTCTTCTAGGTCTACATACTCTACTTCAAGACATCAAATGTCTTCATCTTCTAGATCTAAAGACCTCTTTAGAGAACAAGCAAGTGATACCTTCTTTGAGCCTATGCCAAAATTTCATGATGGACCTATCTTTGACGAAGATAATGATGAAGACATGAATGCATTCTATTCACTTGAGAAACAAAAAAAGGACTCTAGACATACTTTTGAGAGAAATTTTACTCCCTTGGGTAATTCTTATGATGACATTTTGAGAACACTTCTTGGCACCAAGCTCATCATGTTGCCTAAGTCTAGCTCCTATGGAAATCCATTCTTGGATACCTATTGTGCCTATCATCGATCTAATGACCATGCTACTTCAGATTGCATTGAGCTAAAACATAAAATCCAAGATCTTATTGATAATGGAATTATTGATACCTCTAATGATTCATGCGATGAGGATACTTTTCATGAGCAAGATTATATTAATGAACCTATGTCTAGTAGCAGCTCTATTACATCTTCCACTTCTTCCAACACTTGTGCATCTCCCAACACTTCAAAGCTTTCCAACATGCCTCCATCAAATAAAGAACCTAATGCTTTCCACATTGACTATGTGTATCCTCAAGGGCTACCTCTAAAAGAAACTCTAGCTAACCTTCACTTGGCTACAAACCTTTTCCATGCTACTAATCCTAAACATCCTCAACCTTCATGCACTACTATACCTAATCCAAGCACTACTCCATTCACTCTTCATTCTCCCTTGTCCTTAGAAGTGGCTCCATGTCAAGAGGACTCTCAAAACGAAAAAGCTATAAATGTCAAGAAAGATCAAGATCAAGCACCCTTTCATCTCTTTCAAGATTTTTCCCCTGCACATTCTATATCTTGTCCACCTCCTAAGTATGATGAAGATACCACTTCCATCATCTCCCTCGAGCTTACTGAAAATTATGAGAAAAGTTCTCTTCATATGCTATCCAAAGCTACTTGTCAAGATCAAAGCATCCCCTCATGTTCTACTTCTCCATATCCACTTCAAAATTGTGCTCAAGCTTCAAGTGCTTCTATTAAAAATGTTGTTCCTATCAAAGGTACTTATGAGTCTATTTATGGCTTTGACCATGTTGCTCATTCTAAAGATGTTGGTATCCCTTCCCACTATCCATTTGCATCTTCTAAATCTATCCTTGGTCCTTATCCATCTAAGCTAAAGCATTCAAACCATCCATCCATATTGGGGCCTTATGTTCCTCCATCTCCTAAATTCACTCTTAGCTCATTCCCTAGCTCTCCCATCATACCTCAAGATCAACAAAGACACTCATCCTTGATGAATTTTCACCCATCTATACATCTAAACCAGTCATATCATCCTTATTCATCCACAAATCCCAATTCCTTTGGAAGTGAGAATAAACATAAGAATCCATTGAAAAATGAAGATCACTATGTCCCATCTAATCGACATGTGAATGCTAAGAAGGAAAACACACAAAAGAGACTACAAAGGTCCACTATTAAGAGAGCTAAATCAAAGAAAATGTGGGTTCCTAAATCTATCATTGAAGAAATGCACTCTCAAGCACCCAAAGAACAAGGAAAATCTAAAGCTATATGGATTCCCAAGTCTCTTTTAAAAGACTTGAATATTGAAAATACTTCAAAGTTGACATTCAAGCTTCCAAAGGCTTCCATTCCATCTTCTTCCAAAAATCTTCCTAAAAATATTCCAAAGCCTTCCACTCCACTTTTTTCCAAATCTCTTCTACCACCTCATACATCTAAATCTCAAGCTATTTCATCCATGATTCCTCCATTGTTCCAATACCCTTCAAGTTGTGTGTCAATGTTGATCTTGTCCAATATTTTAGCTACCCACATGAAATACTCTAAAGCTTATACCTCCTTTCTATACATGAACTCTTATCCTCCATATATTCTTCCTACTACCATTTCCCTTTCATCACCCTATCAACATCTTTGAGCATACCTTTCTATGGTCTTGTCTTATCATGACTTATCTTTCCTATAGGAGCACTATCTATGTTCAAAAAGCTTGAGCTCTTTCTAAAAATTCAAAAAAGAAAAAAAAAGAAAAAAAAAATAGAAAAAATGAAAAAAATGAAAATGTGCCTGGGTGAAAACCACTTCTTGTGGCACCTTGGTAGAAAAAGTAAAGAGAAATAAATACATCCTACGGTGAAAACTACTTCTTGCGTTGGATAAGTACCATGATGAAAACCTAGTAAATAGGCATCATGCGCAATTCTTCTATCATCCACCTATCCCCTCTTCTCTCTTTGATCTTGACAATGTTAAGCTATCTTTGCATATTGGCTATCTTATCCATGAGAGTTTCTATTGTTCTCTCCCATTCACTCATAGCCTCTATCTTGAGCTTTATTTTTATTGCTCTATCCCATTGCTATACTATCTAGTTGACCCCTTGGTCTTGATCATAAAAAATGAAACATGGTTCTCATAGGTCTCTTGACATGGCTACTCTTTTGGACTACACACTTCATGCTATCTCACTTGTTTGCTTCACTACTTATTCTACATGCTATCTTTCTCATTACTTCCATTGCTTATCCAAAATATGCTTCATATGACTATTTCACCTCTTTCCCTAGCTTGGGTACTCTTGAGGAGTCAGTCCTTGAGGATCACTTTCACTTGCTTCACATTCCTTTCTTATGCATCTTTTCTTATCTATCGGCTTATTTCTCCATCATGTCCTATACCTTGCTAGACATTGGGAGAAAATGATGTGATCTTGCTCGAGAACTATTAATCTCTAAAACCTTCTAAAAAATTCCAAAAAAAAAAAATCATATATGATCTTGAAAAAAATCCTAAAAATCAGAAAATGTCTTGAAAAAAAGATCTTCTTAGTGAAAACCTAGCAATAGGCACTTTGATGTATCACCAAAAAAATCAAAAATTGAAAAAAAAAAAAAATGAAAAAAGTCCTGAGAAAATCTGTCAAAGTGGTGAAAACCTGAAAACAGGTGCTACTTGAAACCCTTGCACCAATGTCTATCAATCTCAATCATCCACTTCGCTACACATTTCCTAGCTTGAAATTGTTTCTTGTCCTCATCTTGGGGGCATAGCTACTTAGCCTATTGAGGTATTCTTGTGCATTAGGGTTTCTTTGACAACTCACAAAATAGTGTTTCTCAACACTTCCCCCACCTTGACATCAAGTGTTTTTCAACACTTTACAGATAGTTTACCTACAGTCTTTGATGTTGCGATATTTCTCCCTATCAAAATCAAGTCTTGAAGAAATGACCAAGTAACTTGCACACACGCACTTTAACACTTAAACGACTGAGCTATGCTGATATTTATCTACTTTGTGTGCTGTCTATGATGATTTCTTTGCCATGTGTTCCCTCCCTAATAGTCTTTCAAGGATGTCATTGACTAGAAGACTGGGGGCATGGGGCATGTCTTCTTGATTTTTGCTTGTGGGTATACTTTGTTTGTCTATAGTGTTGTAAGCATTTATGCTGGTCCTATTCAACACGTTGACTTACAAATGTATCATCCTTGATTGTTTTGCAAGACCACACTCAGGGTTTATCCTAGCGCTTATGCCTTGATACAGGTGTAATCTTGCTAAATTAAACTTAGAGAATCTAATCGTGTAGTTATCTTGACTTACATGTCTCTGATGCTTAGATTGGATTTCCACATACCTATCTAATATCGATCATATTCATATCCTCATAGTTATACTAGTGGTGGTTGTATGATCTCATGATGTCCCTAATAAATGCTCAATGATGAAATTAAGAGTCTAAATGTTATGCGCTTCTTGCCGGTAAGCCACTTTGCATATTAGCTTGCATTTTAGGTTCATTTTCTAGCTTTGTCTTGCATTCTTGCATATGGGGAGAGCTCTCTTTCTTCATCTTTTTGTGGACATATCAGCTAACTCCTTTCATATATTTCTTTATTTTCTTCTTGTTCATGTCTTTTCACCTTCTTAATCTTTCACTTCATCTCTTTTCCATCTTATCATCACATTATATAAAGTTTTGACCTCTTAAATAATTTCAACATCTTGGATTCATTTTCAAGATCGAAATCCAAATTCGAGTTCATCTTGATGGTCAAAACTGTCTTTTAAAATTCTACTTTCTTCTGAGTAGTTAGCTGACCTTTTGAGGTCTAATCTCTGAATCATCACTGGGGCATCTTCATTTCTTCATGTCTTCATCATTTCCATACTTCATATCTACTTCTAGTCACCTTTTTCACATCTAAATCATCTCTCTACTAGATTTGACCTAATTTTTATGTTATATCCTTCAAGGTCAACTCTAGTCAAACTGGGGCATTTTATCAATTTTATATAGTCATTCTTGGGTTCTAATCATTTATCTATCATATCAGACATTGCTATATCTCAATTTTCTCATGTCTAGCTAGTTTCTACTTCCCCTTACCTCATTTCAATTTCGATCCCGAGGGGGCAAAAATACTCTATCATTGATTGCTACAGCTATCTATTTCTTAGGAGCATTTGTTTGACCTTATCACTTGCTCTCGATCTATTCGCTTTACTAGGTGTTAGAATTCTTTTCAGATTCTAACATCATCTTCCTAGTGTTCAGTACTACTACTATTAGGCTGTACATTCAGGACTTGCCATCTATTTTTGCATTTCATTCTTTGAAATCAGATATCTATATCTATCACTGCCTACTTGACTTTCTATTTTCTTTGACATAATGTGTTCTCAGATCGATCACACATTAGTCAAAGAGGGGCAAATGTAATAACCTAAAAATGGTCATCTAGACTATTAGCCCCCTTCTCAGCATTTTGGCTAAATTAATTTAATCATTTATCTAGACCAAATTGCTAATAATCAATTTATTTGATTATAACCTATAGTTTGACTATGCTATCCTAAGTTCATTATTTGATTAAAAGAACATGTCCCCTTTTAATTAAATAAAATACCCCATTCTTCTAACCCATTTAAAGTGCACACATAAAGTCCTTTTTCTATTTTGCAATTAAAAGAAAAGGCTTTGTGACTTTTGTCTTATATGACAAGTCAACTTATATTCTATTGGTTGATTTGTGTGTGCACATAGATCACTCCTCTTTTCAAATTCCACCGTTGATCATCCACCATCTTCATCTTGATCTCTACCATCCATACATCTTTAAAAGGGAGAGAGCTTTCCCCCTCAATCCATCCTCATTTTGAATATTGTTATGCTGCAGGTTTTCTAACAGGTTTCTTTGGAGCTTTGTGGAGAACTTCTATTTCTTGTCTACATTCTCTCATACCATAGCATCTTAGCTTAGCTTTCATTTTTACATGTAGCTTAATCTCACATAGCTTAATAATGGTTTTGTAACAATCTCATACATGCTTAGTATAGCTGCATTTTGCATTATCATCTTAGCTTAGTTTCCATACTTGCATTGCATTCTTGAGGAACTCCTTGAGACATTTGCATTCTTGCATCTTGTCTTTGGAACCTCCCATTGCATGGTTTACTAGCAAGAAGAGTATCTCTAAGGCTCATCTGAGAGCCTTCTTATACTTAAAATATACTCTCTTGCACTCTGTGGATAGGGAGCTCTAAGCCGACATCCGAACATTTCAAACTCATGGAATTGTTTGGATAGAAGGGTTTAGAGTGGGACACTTTCGAGTGTACAATAGTGAGAAATATTGTGACATCAAAGACTGTAGGTAAACTATCTAGAAAGTGTTGAGAAACACTTGATGTCAAGGTGGGTAATGTTGAGAAACACTATCTTGGGAGCTGCCAAAGAAACCCTAATGCACAAGGAAACCTCAATATCTATGCCCCCAAGATGAGGACAAGAAACAATCCCAAGCTAGGAAATATGTTGGGAAGTGGGTGATTGAGACTGATAGACATAGATGCAAGGGTCTCAAGTAGTGCCTGTTTCCAAGTTTTCACCACTTAGTAGATTTTTTCAGGACTTTTTTCAATTTTTTTTGTAGTTTTGAATTTTTTTTTTCTTTTTTTGGTGATACATCAAAGCACCTATTGCTAGGTTTTCACTAGGATCATTTTTTTTTTAGGACATTTTCTAATTTTTATGATTTTTTTAGGATCATAGATATGTACAAGATAATTGGGTAGTGAGCCTCTAAGCATATAAATTCTTCATATGTAGGACATTGACAAGCTCTACAAGTTCTTCCCCTTTAGGAGTAGATAATTGATAAGCACTAGACCCAAATACTATTGTGATAATATATGGGCCTAGCTAGTTAGGTTCAAACTTTCCCTTATGCTCTCTATGCTGCTGATTTTTTTTATTTTCTCTAAGCATGAGTTCACTGACTTGAAACTCGCAAGTGTGGACTTTCTTGTTATACTAAGTAGACACATGCTTCTGATAAGCCCTCATGTGATCAAAAGTAGCCTTACGATGTTCATCAAGAGTCTCTAATTCTTGTATTCACATAGCTCTATGGTCTTCATCAATTATTAACCCATGTAAGGAGACTCGCAACAAGGGCATCTCAACTTCTAATGGGAGGATGGCCGCAGCACCATAGACTAGATAAAAGGGTGTAGACCCTGTAGGAGTACGAATGGTAGTTCTATAGGTCCAAAGTGTCAGATTTATCTCTAAATTCCAATCTTTCCCAGACTTGTCAATTGTGCAGTGTAAACTTTTTAGCAATGTTTTGTTAGAGGCCTCAACTTGTTCGTTCCCTTGAGGGTAGTAGATAGAGGACCAACGTTGTTTAATGTGAAATTTCTTGCACTATTGTTTGAGGTCCTTGTTCTCGAATTGTCCTCCATTATCAGTAACAATGGAGGAAGGAATACCATATTGACAAATGATGTGGTTCAGTATAAATAGGGCAACGTTTTTTCCTGTAGTAGCAAATAATGGCACAGCTTCAACCAATTTGGTAAAATAATTTGTTGCTATGATGATGAACTTGTGTCCATTAGATGAACTTGGATGAATTTTGCCTACCAAATCAAAGGCCCATTATTGAAATGGCCAGTATGTCACAAAGGGAATCAACTCGTGTCCAGGAGCATGAATTAGGTTACCATGAAGTTGACATTTCTGATAGGACGTGGCATAAATATGCCCCACAAATGTCATCCTAGACTTCAGTGAGTGCCTTTTCAGACTCTTCTAGCTCTAAACACCTAAGCAACATCCCATCTAGACTCTTTTTATAAAAGTCACCAGAGACCAAGGTGTAACATGAAGCATTGTGAAGGAGTTGGCATTTTTGGTTGTGCATGAAGGTTTCAGGAATAACCTGATCACATAGGTAAGAAAACATAGCTGCATAGTGGGAGGAATCATGACCTACAACAATGCAAATCACCTGGTTATCAGAGGAGTCATAAGCGAGATGACATAGTTCTTCCACCAAGAACTCAAATCGTGATTCATATTCTTGTAATTAAAGGATACATGCTAGACTGGCCATAGCATCGACAACCTTGTTTTCTGCTCTAGGAATTTATTAGAATGTCACAAAAGTGAAATAGTTCCTTAGAGCATCTATCAACTTCTTATAAGGTATCGACTTGTCATACTTGGTTTGATATTCATTTTTCACTTGGTTTATAACAAGTTGAGAATCTCCATAGGTGTGCAATTTAGTGATTCTCCATTCAAGAGCCATTTTGATCCCATTTGTTAATGCCTCATATTCTATAATGTTGTATGTGTAAGGAAATAAGAGTTTGTAGGATTTTGGAATCATATATCCATGAGGAGAAATAAACAAGACACCTAGTCCAACCCCATTCTGTGTATGAGAACCATCAAATAACATTTTCCAAGCTCTCTCAGTGATGTACATAATTGAGGCATCTGGAAACTCAATTTGTATGGGGTGTTATATCTTCTAGTGGAAAATCAGCCAATTAGTTAGCTATAGCCTATGCTTTAATTGCTTTACTTCGACATACTAAATGTTAAATTCTAAAAAAATCATCATCCATTTAGCTAGATGACCAATAAGCACATATTTTTTTAACAAGTATTTTAGAGGATCAATTTTAGCAATCAAGTGAACTGTATATGCCAACGTGTAATATCAGAGCTTTTGAGAAGTAAAGACCACTGCAAGACATGCTTTCTTAATATTGGTGTATTTCATTCCATAAGCTACCAAAGTTTGGCTGATGTAATATATAGTGCATTCTTTACTAGTCTCATTACTTTGTGCTAATAATGCTCTGAGTGAAGAAGTTGTCACTAAGATATACAAGATCAAAGGTTTCCCCAGAATGGGTGCCATCAAAATTAGAGGTTTAGCCAAGTATTCTTTTATTCGGTCTAGGCTTCGTTGACATCTTCATTCTAGAAATGAGTAGAACCTTTGTGCAAATTCTCATTAAAATTTTGATCTTTCTCAGCCAAGTGGGAAATGAATCTTCTTATGGATTGCAAACGTCCTTGTAGACTTCTAAGTTGGCTGATATTTCTTGGAGGAGGCATTTCCATGATAGCCTGGACCTTTTCAAGATCAACCTCAATAAATTTTGTTGAGATAACGTAGCCTAGAAATTTTCCAGAAGTGACACCAAAGGTGCACTTTTTAGGGTTTAGCCTAAGTTGAAACTGTTCCATACGGTCCAATATCAGACTAAGGTCTTCAAAATGTGTGTCTCATTTTCTAGATTTTTCCAGTGTGTCATCAACATAGTCTTCCATATTTTTATGCATCATATCATAGAAGATGGTGGTCAATACTCTTTCATAGGTAGCACCAGCATTTTTTAGCCCAAAAGGCATGACATTCCAGTAGAAAGTATCCCATGCACATGCAAAGGTTGTCTTCTCTTGATCAATTGGAGCTATCTTAATTTGGTTAAACCTAGAAAATCCATCCACCAGGGAGTACATTTCATAATCTGTAGTCATGTCCATTATCATATTGATTTTTGGTAGCGAAAAGTCATCCTTGGGGCATGTTTTGTTCTTCTAAGCATATAGTGCTTCCAGGATGTTTTGTTGATGTTCTTTTTCTCTAGCATATAGTGCTTTCAAGATCATTTGATTTTCACATGCTTGTTCTTCTAAGAAACATTGGACTTCATCGGGGTACACCATAGTGATCAAACTATTTTCACCCTTAGGTGTCTCAAAGGGTGTACCAAATGGATTTTCAAAGCTGTAAAGTGGATTATGTTGAACATTGGTTGTTTATGTTTGAGTAGATTCGAGATATTCCACACAAGGTTGTCCATGAGGGCACCTAGGTGGTGTCTCCAATTTCTTGAAAAAAAAAGGCGTATGACTACCTTTACCAACTTGAAATCTAGTTATTACTGACATGTAAGGATTTGTCTTTGCTTAATAGGAAAAGAAAAGTGTGTCAGATTTGAAGCTCTTACAATCAAGATTATTCACTTGTCAAAGTATAATAAATGGCTTGTCAAACAGTGCTCAAGAACTTAGAGCATCGGTGACTTGAGCCAAGTGAACAAGCAAGTAGCTCAATAGCGAATAGCTAGCATAGAATTGTAATCGGATTTTGGCAACTGATTCATGAATGGTGTTTTGAGACTTACATCTGACAGACTAAACCCATCTTTTTAACATAGGCCAACTCTTGACATACGAATGTGTAACCAGCACCAGGAAGGACTGAAGCAACAAGACCCTAGATCAGATAAAGTGGAACACAAACTCAGTTTTGATGATAAAAAGGATCAAGTGATACTTTCTCAGAAACTAGGCAATAGTAGGACATCATAATGTGTCATGCGACAATGTTTAAAACATATGTGCGACACTTTTCTCCTGGGTGACAGTTTGCATAGCATGAGGAAATATATCTCAGTATAGTAGGGTGATAGACTTTGTAACAAAAGGGTGACACCATTTTTGAGAAAGACTATCGCATGATATTTCTCTAGATAACAGGGGATAAAGTGCCAGTTTTGTGCAAAAAGACAAGTTTTGGCTCCAAAAGTTATGTTTCAATTCGACAATCAGATAGTTTTTAGAGCAATCAGTGTGAGATTTCAGTTTATGTTGAGGAACAACAAGGTTTGCAAATAGTAGGGGTCTTTAACATGTCTCAAACAATAGAACAAGGGTAAAAACAACCTTTCCAACACACATTTGTGATATCAAAATAGTTTTCCTACTACTTTTATCGAGATGTTTGATTTGTAAGAATGTTAATACTAGTCAACACATTCAAAAACAATATCCAAGCAATCTACCTTAGAGTCACAATTCGTTACTCAAAAAATTGGCCCATCCTTGATGCTCCTTCGCCTCACACCAAGTGGTTGCCCAAAAGAGATATTGGCTTTGTCATGGAAGTGCCATAAGTACAACCAAGGGAATACATATGGTGAGTGTAAAATCTTAGGGTGATCCGGGTAGTCCACTAGGATCGATCCTTGCACCAAGAAGTTGAGCGACAAAATAGGGTAGCTACTAAGTTAGAGTGTTTAGAAAGGGCTTTTGTTTGTTATGTTCCTCTTATACCCAATTAAGGGACACCTCACCTTGCAATGGGTAATAGACCTTGCGGTCACAAGAGCACCTTAAGCATTCTTTCCTAGTGATCTCCTCATGGTCACAATCCCATAAGTGAATACAAACAATACGTATATCAAGGTTTTGTGTCCTCGATAGCCTTGAGTTTATAGTGGGTTGGAAAAGTTGGGTATTAGCTTGTCCTCACTTGGGTCATTCCTTTTAGGTTGTCCAAGAGCAGGCTCTCTAAAGGATTCTAGACTAAACAAGAAGTGGATCAACTCTTGAAAATCAAGGTTTCTTATTCACCACAAGGGTTAAGCTCATACTCTCCTATTCCAATCGTTTCACCCAAACACACCAAGAAGTTTCAATTATCCAAATGCCTTTGAAATCCAAAGGCAAGTCAAGATTTATGATTCAACACAAGGGTGAAGATCATACTCTCCTATCACCAAAGAATCCCAATTGCAAGTTTAATGTGCCTACAAAAGATGAACAACTAGTAGATGTCTCACATGAAATTTTAAAAAAAAACAAGTTTGAGATTTTATGCATTGGGAAGCCCTGCAAATAGTTGTTAATAACCATTGTGCATTTGAAGCTTTGACATGCATTACTTTTAATGCAATTTAGGCAAATATTTCAAAGTAACACCCTACAATCACAACCGCTAGCCCCACAAGGCTTCAAAATAATATGTAGTCTCCAAATAAACCTTTCTAAAATGACTACAGACCTGCAAAAACCAATAAGCAGCAAGCAACAACCGAAAAACTAACACAATCACCCAAACAACAAGAAAATTCTAGATAAGTGACAGTTTTTGCTGGAAGTTTATCGTGCAATACTTCTCAGTATATCTAAGTGACAGAATCTTCTAGTGTGATATTTCTACCTAATCTGAGCAATAGAACTTACTATACTGAGGCAACAGAGTTCAGTACATACATGCAACACTATTTCAAAAAAAAATCACCTTACAGTTATAAGAATTGTTGCACAAAACTAGAAAAATGTCGCCCGAATGTTGCGACTATAAAAAAAAAAAAAAAACAACCTGCAAACAGAATATAGAAAATGTGAAAATGTAGCAAAAAGAAGAGAAAAACTAAGACATTATGCCCCATGGTGGGCGACATAAATGTACACTATAAAAGTGTCCCACTCTAAATCCTTCTGTCCAAGGGATTCCATTAGTTCAGAATACTTGGATGCCGACTTAGAGCTCCCCATCCATAAAGTGCAAGAGAGTATGTTTCAAGAATAAGAAGGATCTCAGCTGAGCCTTAGAGATACTCTTCTTGCTAGCTTATTCTCACTTATTGGTTTCAACTTTTTAGTTTCACTTTCAAACACAAGATTTAGATATACAAGAATAGGGTCCCAATTCTCATTTCTCTAGTTAACAAATTCACTAATGTTCTCACTTACTGTCTATAAATTCACAAGAACAATAAATTCAAAAATCTTATTAAGAGTTAATTAAATATGACATTGAACTATTAAGAGTAAAGTACTAATTATGTTAACAATATTTATAATGTAAAATATTAAATAACTACTCATTTAATAATTATTAAAAATTACAATATATACAACTATTTTAAAATTTTACATAATTTACAATTATTAATAATACAAACAAAACAAAAATAACTAATTTAAAAAAAACAAAAAATGACACTTACCTTAAAGCCAAAGTGGGGTAGCCGCCCCGTAGACCTAGGCCACCGTGTGGTAGACAGCCTTGGTTGCCATTGTAGTCTTGCGATGGTAGTTAAGGAGGGGTGAGTTTGTGGCTCCCACCCAACCTATAAATATATATAGATACATACATACATACATATATATATATATATATATATATGTGTGTGTGTGTGTGTGTGTGTGTGTGTGTGTGTGTGTGTGTGTGTGTGTGTGTGTGTGTGTGTGTGTACATATACATAATATTCATAATAAATATCATAGAGAAAATACAATTAACCAATCGAATAATGCAATTAAATCTTGATTACCTTCCAAACCCTCATCCCATTTTTTAATCAATCAGAGAAAGATTTCAAAGCTATAATCAGTCATAGATGTTTCCGAAATAAAGAACAATAAATCGACTGCGAGGTTTCAGATTAAATCACAAACAATTCTATAATGAAAAATCAATTTACTCAAACGAGGGTTTTAATCGTAGTAGAATTCTGATAATGAAAAATACAATAGACATAGAAAGGACAAAAGATCGAAGAACAAAAAATCACTGTACAAATAAACCACGAGATCCTACTTGGATCTAATGCTAAAATGACAATCGCATAGATTATGCAAAACAATCCCCTTTCTCTAAAAACTTGCTTCTTCCAAATTCCTCCTCCAAAACCTATGTAATCCCAAAATGACGTCTAGATCTTTGATAAAGAGTTCTCCCCTAAAATTGGGCTTTGATTGTGCAATTACCAATGGGGACTCGTTGATCAATATTCTCTTAATATTTAATTATCTTTTTATATTTTCATGCATGCTTTTTGCAATTTAAAATATCTTTATTAAATTTATTTGCTTTCTCTCTTTAATTAATTTATTATATTTCAATTTCATGCATAAGGTTTGTGCAATTTAATTAAAATAAACTTTATTAAATTATGTTTTCTCTCTCTTATTAAATCATGAGATGCTTTAATAATATATTTATTAATTCAACTAATAATATTATTTAGAGTTTATTATTAGAATAAAACTCGTAAATAAATTATTATTAAATTAAATAAATATAAATATGCCACAAATAGAACTTTAATAAAATCTCTAAATTTAATTCTTTTATTTAATTAATTTCTCAATTAATTAAATATAATTAAATATCAAATTTCTTTTATCAAATTTCTATTAAATTAAATCATTAAATTATCTTTTAACTTGATTCAATTAAACCAGAAAATCATTAGAGACCCACAGAACCAAAAATGACAACTCAACTGAAGACAAAGGACAAAATCAAACTCCAGGGTCAAAATCACAAATTCACATCACTTGATGAATTTAGAAAGGTGAAACTAACTCAGATACTTGTCCTGTTTTCCAGGACAATTGGCTCAAGGTTTAGGATTCAGACTCGAGAGTTATCTCCCACTTATACCATAGAAATATTGTGATAGGGTACACTCATCATGGTAATTTAGGGAAGTCGATACCCAAAACCTACAATCTGCATAAAATCCATGCACATACAAACACAATATTCTAAACTAAATAGGTAGTGGTAGAAAGTAGTTCATCATGTAGATCTCGACTAGTAGGTGACTACGACTCACTTCCTCAGCCACATCAGAAATGCAAACATAAAGAAAACATATATGCACACCATACACATGTAACTATGGGGTAAGTATCCACATAATTGCATATAAATAATCCATCTACTAATCATCATGAGATAAATGAAATCACTAAATGAACATACATCTATCATTATGGAAATAATCATGAAATACCTGAAATAACTAAGCAATTAATCACATATATCAACCGAGTATAAAATAAAACTTAAATCAAATCTGGTAACCAAGCACTGATAATCATAAAACCTAATTAGGAAACTGATTTAAAAGAATTTGGCACTACAACAAAAAAGTCAAGTAGGTGTAGTCATTACAATTCCTTTGTTGAGGTTGGGGAAATTTTTAAGGATGGATTATCTATATTACAATTAGGAGAATGATTTAGATGCTGAAACAATCTACCACTTGGGGACTGATTAGACTCCACCCTAGATAACAATCTGCCACTTGGAGACTGATCTTGTAGCAATACCACTACCACATGGGGCTCCCACTAGATAAAAGCCTTTGCTGTGTATTATCTCCACGATCATTAGTCAGGAAGCCCAATAGAAGCTGAGCAAGAAACCAGCTTCTCCTTGGGGACTACCTTTGTGAACATGTATGCAGGATTATCACTTGTGTGAATCTTCTCAAGCCCTAGTTGGCCATCCTTTAAAACAGACCATATAAAATGGTACCTGAGCTGTATGTGCTTTGTCCTTGAATGAAAAGTAGAATTCTTTGCAAGATGAATTGCACTCTGGCTATCACTGTACAATGGGAAATCTTCCTGATTTTGACCCAATTCCTCCAGAAAATATTGTAACCAAATCATCTCCTTGCTAGCTTCCATAGTAGCTACATACTCAACTTCAGTGGTTGAAAGTGCATTAACCTTCTGCAATCTAGAAATCCAATTGACTGCAGTACCCCCTACAGTAAAAACATACCCTGTAGTGCTCCTCCTTGTATCAACATCTCCAGCCAGATCAGAGTCAACAAAACCACTCAAAGTAGAATTGGATCCTATGAAACATAATGCCTTTGTAGTAGTACCTCTCAAATATCAAAGTATCCATTTGACAGCACTCCAATGTTCCATACTTGGATTACTCATATACCTACTAAAAACTCCCACTACATGAGCAATATTTGGTCGTGTGCATACCATTGCATACATTAGACTTCCAGCTGCTGATGAATATGGGATGTTAGACATTTTATCTACCTCTTCCTGTGCCTTTGGGCACATCTCCTTAGTCAATCTGAAATGACTAACAGAAGAAGTACTGACTACTTTTGCATCCTGCATATTAAATCCTTTCAACACCTTCTTTATATACTCACTTTGGGACAAATTCAAGATTCTATTTTTCCTATCCCATGTGATCCTCATATCAAGGATTTTCTTAGTAGCACCCAAATCCTTCATAGCAAATGACCTTGCTAATTTTTTTTTAAGTTCATTTATCTATTGCATATTAGACCCAGCAACAAGCATGCCATCAACATAGAGTAACAGAATAATGTAACTCTCATTATCCAATATCTTAAAATATACACAATGATCAGAATGAAATTTATGGTAAACTTGTTCAACCATGAAACTATCAAATTTTAAATGCCATTGTCAGGTACCTGCTTTAGGCCATACAAACTCTTCCTTAACCTGCACACCAAATTCTCCTTACCCTTGACCTCATATCCCTCTGGTTGCTGCATGTAAATTTCCTCCTCCAAATATCCATGAAGAAAGGTTGTTTTCACATCTAGCTATTCAAGATGCAAGTCATCTGTAGCAACAAGACTTAGTACAATTCTAATTGAAGTAATTTTTACAATAGGGGAGAATATTTCATCAAAATCTATACCCTTTTTCTATGCAAAACCTTTTACCACAAGTCTAGCCTTATACCTTTTCTTTCCTCCATCTTCCTCCTTCAACCTATATACCCATTTGTTAGGCAAGGTTCTTTTGCCTTTAGGTAAAGGGACTAAGTCCCAAGTCTTATTTTTCAATAAGGAGTCCATCTCCTCTTTCATGCCCAATTTCCACTATTGTCTAGCATCTACATGTATTGCCTCTTTATACTCCTTTGGTTCACCAGAATCAGTCAACAAAATAGAGTACAAAGAAGGAGAAAACCTTTCAGGAGGTCTACTCAATTGAGTAGAATGTCTAACACTTACAGGAGTTTTTGGGATAACCTGTTGTTGTTGAGCATTAGGTACCAGTGGCATTTCTTTTATCGGAGTCTCATCCAAAACCACATAGACTTCTTTGACCTGTTCATGCTTCCTTTCCTGCAACTGTTCTTTGTACATGACCTTCTCATTGAATATAACGTCTCTACTTCTAATTATTTTTAGATTTTCAAAATCCCATAATCTATAACTGTAGTCATCTATTCCATATCCAATGAAGGTACACTTATGTGATTTAGCATCAAGCTTGGTTCTATTTTCTTTATCAACATGGACAAAAGCTTCACAACCAAAATTTTTTAGAACTGAATAATTTACCTTTTTCCCAGTCCACGTTTCCTTTGGAATACCACCATCTAAAGGAGTTGAAGGTCCTCTGTTTATCAAATAGACAGCAGTGTTTACAACATCTGCCCAAAAATGAAGTGGTAGCCCAACATGTAATCTCATGCTCCTTGCACATTCCATGATTGTCCTATTCATCCTCTCAGACACACCATTTTCTTGTGGAGTTCCTGGAACAGTCTTCGGCCTTTTGATTCCATTAATAGAACAATAATCTTCAAAGGACTTGCTACAATACTCACCTCCATTATCTGATTTGAGACACTTTAATTTCTTTCCTGTCTCATTTTCAACCAAAGCTTTCCATTTCTTGAAAATTTCAAAGACATTAGATTTTTGCTTCAAAAAATACACCCATGTCTTTCGAGTTGAGTCATCAATGAAAATAACATAGTAATGAGAGCCACCAAGAGATGATACCTGAGCTGGTCCCCACACATCTGAGTGCACTAGCTCCAACTTCTCACTCTTCTTCTCCTTTACAACTTTTATAAATTTGTCTCTTCTTTGTTTACCATAAACAAAATTTTCATAGAACTCTAAATATATATTTTTCAATCCTGGCAATAGCTTCTTAGAGTGAAGAATTTTCATCCCTTTCTCACTCATGTGCCCAAGCCTATGGTGCCAAACAACCGAATCTGTTCTTGCAACATTTACAGTAGCTTTCACTGCATTATCAATGTTAGTAGCAACTAAAGTGGAATAAGTGTTCCCAGTACACAAGTACAATGTGCCAACCTTTGCACCTTTAGCTACTACTAATGAACCTTTAGTTACCTTCCAGACATTATCTGTAAACATGACTACACAACCTTCACTACCCAGTTGTTCTGCAGAAATTAAATTTCTTCTTAAATTAGGAACATGCCTTACCTCCTATAGAATCTAGTGATTTCCGTTTGGCAACTTGATCTTTATTTTTCCTTTTCCAACAATAGGACAGGGTTCATCATCCCCCAAATATACTTGTCCAAAATCACCTTGAACATAATCTTGAAAATATTTTCTATGGGGTGTAGCATGGAATGAGGCCCCAGAATCTATTACCCATGAATCATTAGCATTATCTAAACATAAGATTAAAGCATCTTGTAAATCATTACTTGCACCATTAGCTTCCTTACTATCATCATCACTTCCGTCTCCTTGTTTATTTTTTCGAGACCAAAAATCTTTCTTTAGATGACTAGGTTTTCCACAGTAACAACAATCTTTCTTTCCTTTAGACTGAGAATGTCCTTTCTTTGACTTTTCTCGTGACTTTTCATGTGAAGGGCCTTTTCCTCTTTGAGTTGTTCTTCCTCTATTCTCCACATTCAATGCGAAACCTAATGAGGTTGAAGTTTCACCTGTGCTTCTTTGTCGCATGTCCTCGCTTAGGATAACACCAACAACTTCATCAAATTTCAAAGTATTTGAACTAGAGACAGAGTTACTTATAGCCATAACCAAGCTATTCCAACTTTCTAGCAAAGAACATAAAAGTAAGAGAGCCCTAACCTCTTCATCGAATGGAATTTTTACAGATGACAATTGACTGGTGATTATGTTAAACTCATTTAAATGATTCGCTATAGATCCTCCCTCACCCATTTTCATATCAAATAAACGCTTCATAAGAAATAGCTTATTTGAAGCTGAGGGTTTCTCGTATAACTTAGCCAATGTCTCCATTAACTCTACAATCATTTTTGGCTTTGATATATTGAATGTTATAGACTGGGCAAGGCACAATCGAATAGATCCTAGTGCGTTCCTATCCAAGATCTCCTAATCTTCCTCTATGATCGTTCCTTGTCTCTTAGTTTTCCCTTCTAATGGCTTCCACAGATCCTTCTGATATAGATAATCTTCCATCTACATTTTCCATAACTGAAAATTCTGGCCATTGAATTTTTCAATCTTGAATTTGGAACCCTCCATTGCTCCCACTCAAATCTGAAAGTCTTGTAAGTCTACAACAACAAACCTTGCTCTGATACCAATTGTTTGGAATTGACAGATGTGAAACAATTTAAGAAAAATAGTTAAATGCAAAAACAAAAGAAGAAAACCATAAGAACATAGATAACACACAAATTTAACGTGGTTCACCCAAAACCTGGGCTACGTCCACCTACATAGCCATCCAACCTTTCTTATTATCTAGTGATTACAGTACAAACCCTTACAGCTCAATACCGTTGCAAGAACAACCTATTTCATTATGCCTCGCGTTATCTTGATACCTAACCCTAAGCTATCTTATATGATATGTCCCACTTTAGGGTTACAATAAGCCTAACTAAACATGGCGTGAAAAATAGGAGTGGAAAATCTTTTTCACCCGAACCCCAAAGAATTATGAAGTATGTACAGTACTTCTTTGATTAGTCACCACAAACTAATGCTTCATAATTCAATGCCACATGTATTTAGTAAATAGCTTATGTATGAAGGCAAAAACATCATTTCATTAAAGTACCACATTTCATTTTGGAGTTTACAGGAATGATAAATACAATCATAGAACATTAGCATATAACCTAGTTGTTTCCTTTATATGATAAAAAATAGCACGAGATCAAAATGAATTACAAAGACAATATATAAAAATGTTAAATAGAAGTTGAATAACATCTTTTTCATAATATAAAAACAAAATGAATTGTTGTTTCCCAACATTTTTTCTCTTGATATTTTTTCAATCAACCCAATGTTGTAGAATTTGTCATTGTTCTACTTTTGAAAACCTACAAAGTTGCAAATTTGGAATAGGTTAGTTCCATAGATTATGTTTTTTGATAGAAATTAAATTTCGATAACATATTTTAACTATCGTGGAGAAAAAAGTGAGGATGTGCAAAAGTATTTTCTCTATGCTTTTCTATTTGACAATCGCTTTTAGTACTGATCTTAATGAAGCATTTGGTAGATCTGCACATATTACAATTATAGAGCAATTTTTTTAAACTTCATTTTAAACAAATAAAATAATGTAGCATATATAACGATGCAATTAAAAAGAATTTATTTTGGATATTAGAGCAGAGCATTAGATGTTATCATATTCATATTGAGATGGTCACCCTAGAAAATGACAAGTATAAACTTATAGAATCTATTCATTATGCTTATGTCTATGACTGACCAAGCAAAAATAAAACAAGGCTTCCTATTAAAATGTAGGTTTTTGCAATAATTATGAACTTTGGAAATTTTTAAAATTGATTGAATATCTATTTCTGGCATTCAAAGGAAGTAAGATAGGTTACAATATACTTATTTAATTAACATGATTTTAAAGATGGATAGTTCATTTATCTAACCTATTTATGCATAATAAAAAATGTTCCATAATCTAATCTACTACTGTAGCTAAATTAACCCTATTATTCTCTCATAAATCTCACTTATAACATGTAGCAGTAGGTCGAAAAGAAAAGTTATAAGTTAGAGAACACCCTTAATTTTCTAGAGAATATTGTGCCTTATCTAGGGCAGGAACTTGCTAGGAAAAGGTTAGATTTTGTGTGGAGCTGAGGTTGAGGATTCCCTTGAGCTCCTATTTGGGCTTTTAGTAGCCACCAACTTGTGTCCACATGTCCTTCTAGTTGAGAAAGTGAAGGAGAAAAAGAAGAGAGTAACATGCTATGTATCATGGTGGAAAGCATTTCAATCACTTGAATTTGTTGCTCATTAGAATAAAGATGGTGAGAACACGATATCGGTTAAAAGGGAATGTAAGTAGAAATATTTGAAAGTAATGGCAAGGAAAGAGCACAAAAACATGATTTTTCATTTTAGAAACTGCTCTACTAGTAGCTACAACTTTTGACAAGTTTTTAACCACCAATAAATCTGTAATGACCCTTTTTTAGGTCATTCATTTTTTTACGATTTTCTTTCTTTTTCTCTCTGTGAACCAAAAATACATGCCATCATTTGTTCAATGCACAAACTCATGTCCCTGAATGCATGATACAATCTACTTCCCAATAAACAAGTGATTGAAACCTTGATAAACCATTACGATATGTAGCTATACAATCCAAATAGTATCCATGCATATATGCTTCCGAATCTCTCATGACTATTATGTGGTCTCTAAATGATTCGCTGTGATCTCCTTCCCTTTGACTGTTGTGTTTTTATTTCATGGTACCTCCCCAATTCGAATATTGCCTTTTCTTTTCTCCTCATTATGTTTCCTTTTTTTTTTTTAGACCATTTGGAGACTGCGTATAAATAGGTCATCAAGACCTCTAAAAGTCACACCCTTTAGACAAATATGATTATTATTTATTAGGGTATGATTAGTTGGTTGGAGAAATATTGAATATATTGTAATATTAGTAAGAATGAATGTTTTCAATATATATATATATTGATATATAGATTGATAACAATGATATATATAATTAACATCTTATATCGATAACATGTATTATTATAATCTAATATTAGAATAGATATATTTATTACACAATAACAATATATACATTCATACAATATTAATTATATATTATTTTTAATGATTATATATTGTATTATTTATATTAAATAATTATATATTATTATACATATTTGAGATATATCATTATATATACATATATCACATATATTTACTTTATTTATTATAATATTTGTATATTTATATTGTACTATCATTTTTTTCATATTATATATTTATAATAGACAATAATAAATTGTATTATAATTTATTTTATTATTCATTTAATTACTAAATCTTATAATTGTGGGGACATGATATTATCTTATCTATATATTAATTGATTATATTAACTATATTATTAGATTATAATGTAGAACGTTGCTATATTAAATTAATTAATCAATTCATTACCTTTAGTTATCAATGTGATAATAGTTAGATATATTATCGTCTTATTGATTTACATTGTAATTATAATGTTTATTCCTTATATATATTGATATTATTATTATGAATAATAATTTCATTATATTCATATAAATAATATAAATAATTAAGTAAAATAGATCATAAATATTTATAGTTTATCAATATTATTTCTTTAGGAATAGTATATGAATTATTATTATATTTTATCCCATAATTATAGGATTCTCTTTAGGAGGGGTCATGACAAAATCTTGTAGAATTCTTGGTGCATTTTACCAAGCTTACTTTCAATATTTCATGTTTCCTATTTTTTTTCATGAGATAGAGTCCAGTTGTAACACAATTTTTGTTTTTGAGTTGTTGATTAGTAGATTGTAGCACCGAGAGCAAGCAAAAGCATGCATAATGATTAGAACATATAGTGAGGTGACTTTTTAAATGAAAGTTTATGAGTTTTCTTTGTTTGTTTTTTTCAATTTTGAGAGATGAATATGTTTATGTTTATTGCTTTAATCTTGAGTGCAGTTATAGGTTAAGTTTCCATGTGAATTTATTTTTTGGGATTTTTAAAGTAGTTTATAGAAGGACTTGTTATTTTCGAAAGCAATACAGAAATAAAAGATGAAAATATAGAAGTTTGGGATAGTACAGGGGAATGACTACCATTGAAGCATGACTACTAGTAGCAGATGAAATAAAGGCTTTTATGATTGGTAGAATTTTCTAAGAGTCCAATTTCCTCACCAAAATCTGGAATATTGGAGGCTATAAGTGACAAATGCATGAGTGTGCAAATTTAACATACTAAAAACCTAGTTAAATTTTAGAAAAATATTGTCTTTACACTTATATAGACCTAGAAACTTAAAAATATATCTATCAAATGTAGCACTAATCATTTGTTGAAGCAATAGAGACACATCCAGCAATAGTACAAAGCTCTAGCAAAGATCATCCAAACAAGTGCAAAAATTTAAGGAAATATAAATGGATGAGTTGGACAGTATAAATATTGATGGATTGGAATAAAGGTATTTTAGGAGAACTCTAAAGTGAAATTTTGGGTATAAACTGTGAAGTGTCAGTCAGATAAAGCTAAAAATTCAGTTTAGGTAGTAAGAATTCATGTTATTTGAAGGATACTTCTACTTTGGAAAGAAAATATGAGATTCAAATATTTTTTTCCCAAGGGTGATTGTCCATGGTTAGGTTTCAAAATAATAGATTTAGAAAAATAATTTTAAAACATTAACATATTGTTTTACTAGGCTGGCCCGGTCTACAGTTTAAGAGAAGCAATATGAGGTTCCTTCTCAGTCAAAAGTTTTCTATGATGGAATGGTAAATGCATTCTACTATATTTCTGCATATAAAGGAGGAATATTCTACCATATGCAGGATTTCATCATTTTAGTAACATGATTTGGTTTTTATGTGTATAAACTAGTTTTATGAAATAATAGTTGGATTTCAAGCCACTGGCTATTATGTTAATGGACAATGGTGAGAATCACAGTAATGTTGGGTCACATTCCCCATTGTAAATTTAGTTTTTAGTAGTTTGCAATTAGCCCATATGTTATTTTGTTTATTCCAAAAACTCCCCCACTTCACAATCTTTTCAAACTTAAAGAAAACTAGGTTGAACGTAGCCCATTTTTTGCATTGTTTTTGTTTTCATCTGTAGACGAGTTGACTTTGGAAAATATAACAAATAGAATATTTAATATCTCCACTTTCTTTTGCTCATTTTTATACAAAAATAATGAGAAATAATTTAAAAGATTGGCCACACAGAACAAGATTGACATAATATTAAACATTTATTTTAATATTTCTACATCTTTGTCATTTCCAAGCACAAATAATATCAAAACTATGATATAATTTGGACAATCGCCTAATCTTAAATTAGTAGTATATAGCTTTAGAGTGACCCTTATGGTTTTGTTTCAAATTATATCCTTTTGTGCAACACACCAAGAGATGAAACCAATGGGAATTAGTTGCATTTCACGTAATCACTTTATTAAAAACCCTAGTAGTGTGGAAATGTATCACAAAGTTGAGAAAAAAATAAAACATATGTGGTCTCTTTCAAAGTTTGCACATTGAGACACTTTTTCTAGTGCCCTAAGTGCTTTGCAAATTATCTCAAGAGGCATTGTCTCATGGAAGGGAATGACCACAAAATTTGTAAGAAAAAAAAAATTCCTCTTGAAAAAATGTTATTTAGAACACAAATGTTTAGAAAGAAAAGTGATGTGAAATTTTGCATATGTAATACCTGTGAATGAAATAATAAAATAGAAAAATTATTGTGCACCTGAACAATCATCAGAAGACTTTGAATAAATCTAGAAGGACCACAATAGTTCACAAGATATTTAGGAACAATATGGAAAATACAACGTGATTCCGTTGACTTGGAGTTTTTTTTTTTTTAAGTGCACCATTCACTCATGACAATTGTAGTGTTAAATGAAGCATTTAAAAATATGTAGTAATCTATACATTGTTTGCATCTATCCATTTATCTTTTTCGTATTGTATCATCTAGACTAAAAGAACATTAGAAAAATATTAATATTCTTAGTCCCTGCCTTATCTGTAAGGTAGGGAATTAATCTTCCCTGTTGTGGTCCACGAATTAAATTTTTATGACTAAACTCATGGTTTTCTAAACTTGAAAAGTGATTTATTTTTAAAATATTTTTTAAACATTAATTACTTAATTTTGATTGGCTCAACCCTATTTTCCTAGGGGTAAATTTGATTTATTGATATAGGAATTTCCAAAAATTAATTTCCAGAAACTTCTTCAAAGTCTTTAGAATGTTGTTCAAAGTGTTGGAAGAAAAATCTATAGAATGTTGTTCATATTGTTCAAAGTGCTGGAAGCTTAGCTTGGCTCTATAACAAGGGTTCATGACTTGCAAGGTATAAGGGTTGACGAATCAAAGGGTATAACTCAATCTGTATGAACAAAAGAAGTAGAGGATGACATGAAAATATAGTACAACATCTTTAGCTTGGAGTGTTGTTGAACAATTCCATGCAAAAAATGTATGTGATAAAGGAAGACAAGTGCACAAATTAGAGAATTTGTTCAAATCAAACAATCAAAAATCCAACCCTGTGACTAGAACCGACATCATGAATCTAAGCTTGGCTATTTCTCCCACTTTTGCGGTCCATTCTAGGATCTGCAAGCTCCACCTATTAGTTCCATCTAGTAACTATAAAAAATAGTTTTCCCTACCAAATCTCCAATACCCCTACTTACAAACCCCCAAAAAAAGTTTGCAATCAAAACAATGATAATAATAACATCAAACATTGTGCTTTCTTTGTTGTTTCTTCATCTTCTTCTTCTCCCCGCCTTTTTAGTTATCACAAGGACAGAAATGCAATCCATTCTAAAAAAACATTCCTTCCTCTCACACAAACACCCCATGCTTATCCAGGTTTGTAAGAAAAATCTGTGCAAAAAGAGTATGTGTACCCCTTGACTCCACAAAAAATCTATGTAAAAACACCATCAATTATGCCCTTTTCTTTTTCTCTTCACTCCTTTCAATTCCATCTATTGTTTGCAAATTATTCTCTCAATAATCTTCTACAACAACTTGTCAAACAATAATCATTTTTTTAGTATGCTTTTTACCTCTATCGAAATGGGAGCTTGTGAATAGGGTATGAACATTAAGCAAAGATAATGGTTAATGATGGAGGTGTGTGCCTCTAGATGGTGTAGAATGAGAAGACCCCTATCAAAATATAAATGAATGTTTTTAGCAGCATAGATTGACTTGACCGACTTCAATCTTTGGAAAAAGCTTTAAAATTAATTTTCTTAAGACAGACAACGCGATTATAGAAAATATCTTCTGTCAAAATATTTCTTTGAAAAGAGATTTAAAATTAATTTGTTGAAGATAAATAATGCGATTACAAATCATGTTTTCTATCGAAATAAAAATGAATATAATGTTTTCTATAGCAAAAAATCTTTAATTTCAATAATTGTTTATCTTTGAAAGGGGTTTTACAATTTATATGTTTGCGACTAGTGATAACACCATTATCTACACAAATAATACTTTTTGTCAATACAAAAATGGAAATAATACTTTTGTGCAATAGAGAATCACTTCTTTCCAACAATTGTTCATCTTTGTGCTGGACTGACTTGACTGACATCCATACCCAAAAGCAACTTTAAAATTAATTTTTATTTTCCTTCATCGCCGCATAATGCAATCTTAAACTGGTAAAGCACTACGGATAACAACATTACCTACACAGATGATATTTTCAGTCAAAATATAGATGAGAATACAAAGGCCAATTAGCTCGAAGACAGATTGATCGATTAGACAGGGTCACCGTGGCATATTATTATAGTGGAAGACCCCTCAGTTCTCACACACATCTATCTCATCCAAGTTGAGGACCGCACAAACAAAAGGAAAGTTAGGGAGGGTGGTCTATTTCATATCAAGTGTGCGATGAGTATGAGGGTAGTGTGTCAAGCTGAGAACACAAGCCATATTTTTAAGGTGCTATAAATGACAAAGAAGCAGGAGCATAGAAAAAGGTTAATCAATTTTTTTATGTGGTAATGTGGAAGACTTCTAAAATTGTTAAAGATTTCGGACCACATCGATTGTGTCTTTTGAGCAATTGACTTATAATCTAGAATTATTGATGCATCCACTTATTGACAACTTAAGAAATTTTTCCAACACAGTTAAAAGCCCAATAAGTATGATGGTGATATCGTTATTTAAATGCCCAATAGGCACACATATTGTCATTATTGAGTTACTCAAAGGATTTTAAGAGATATTTAAAACCCCAATGGAAGAAGAACATTGTATTAAAGCATGACGACTTCTTCACCAAGAAGTTAGTTATTATAAGTGATTCATAACCACTTCTCAAAATAATAAAGTTTAGAAGCCCACATGAAACATACATAGTAAAGCCTTAATTTTTTTTTGAAGAAAATCGTCTTTTTATTGCTTCCACCATTTTTTTGGCCTTCATCAAATTAAGAGCCTCCATAATTGGTAGCAATGCAAAAAAGTTGATTTATTGAAATGGTATTGCAATTTTCTAGAAAATGTAAATGTCAGATTATCTCAAAGCAATGCCACCTCAAAAAACTAAATGATATGGTTGCCGAATGTGCCTAGCTAGACAAACATACAAAATGAGGAAATATGAACAATTTAAATTGTTTGACAAAAATGTCTCAAAGACATGTCATCTCATGGAATGAAATGAGAGTTTATATGCATTTAGATATGATTTAGGGAGAAGTTAAAAATATAAAAATATGTAATTTAATTCAACAATCCTTTCTGCAACTCATGTTGATGAACACTGGTAATAAATGTGATATTATGATATGGTACAATTACAAGGTTGGCAGGGATGTTCTTATCAGATATGCTCTAGTGGGCATCAACGTGATATGAATAATCAAAGATAATGATTATTTAAAAGAAATTCCACAACGAAATGTCACCTTAAGGAATGTTGCGAAATTAGCATGAAGTTCTCAAAACCTCTGAAATTTTACTGAAGCACTTTCAGTACATGCTAAGGGCTTGCAGTGTTTACAAAATGTACAAATCCATTTTGTTGTTAAGGATTTTTACATGTTTTGAGCTAATGTGTATGAAAGCTGAAAATGTAGATTTTCACAACCTTTGGTGGCTTCCTTCTAATGTGTAGTGTGAGGATTAACTATAGAGAGAAATAACAATTACATGCAAATATAACCAATATCAAAAAATAATAAATAACACAAGAGAACACAAGACACCAAGATTTAATGTGGTTCATCCAATCCCTAGGCTACATCCAACAAATAGAGAGTCAAATATTGTTATTATTATCTAGTGATTACAACCTGATTAAAATCTGTAATCCCTTACAACTCAATACCACTACAAGAAGCTTTCTCTACATCACACCTTTATGAAATCCCCAACCCTATGCCCATTTTATACAAGATTTTTGCTGCTTTAGGGTTATATTTAATTAAAACATGTTGGCCCCAAAAATTATGAAAAGTGTACAATACATTCTTGGTCAGTCACCACATATCAACAATCTCCCACTTGGGGACTAATCAAGCTCCACAGTAAACAACAACCTCCCACTTGGAGACTAATCTTATAGCAATATCGCTACCACATGGGACTCCCACTAGATCGAACCACCCTGAACTCAACTGTTCCTTTATTTTGTTTAGTCTAGAAGACCAGCCAAAGCTTAAGAGGAGTTTAACTTCTCCCTTGTTACTATCTTTGTAAACATATTTGCTAGATTGTCATCTATATGTATCTTCTCCAGCTTTATTTGTCCATCATCCAAAACTGATCAAATAAAATGGTACCACAAATGTATGTGTTTGGTCATTGAATACAAAGTAGAATTCTTGGCAAGATGAATGACACTCAGATTATCTATAAACAATTAATTATCCCTTTGTGGGTGTCCCAATTCTTCTAAGAACTAAAGTCATATCATCTCCTTGGTTGCCTTTGTAGCAACACCATACTCTGCCTCCGTAGTGGATAAAGCATTCACCTTTTGTAATCGAGAAACCTAGCTCTCTGCTACCCCACCAATAGTAAAAACATAACCCGTAGTACTCCACCTAGTATCAATATCCCCTACCAAATCTGAGTCAATATAGCCCTGCAAATCAGAGTTAAGAGCCCCCAAAATGTAAACACTCACTCGATGTTTATCTCAAAATATGAGAATCCATTTGATTGCATTCCAATGCTAAATGGCATATACCTACTAACAACTCCCACTGCATGTACATACCATAACATACATCAAGCTTCCTATAGTTGAAGCATAAGGTACTTTGGACATCTTATCCTCCTCTTCCTATGTCTTTGGACACATCTCCTTAGTCAATTTCAAATGACCATATAAAGTTGTGCTAACAGTTTTGACATTCTCCATAGAGAAACATTGCAACACCTTCTCAACATAATCAGGTTGAGATAAGATCAATTTTGTAGCTTTCCTATCTCTGCAAATCTTCATACCAAGGACTTGTTTTGCTACCACCAAATCCTTCATAGTAAAAGAATGTGCTAACTGTTGTTTCAACCCATTAATGTGATCCATGTTAGACCCAACTAAAGCATATCATCAACATATAAACATAAAGTAATGTAGTTGTCATCATCTAATCTCTTAAAATAAACACAATGGTTAGCATGACACCTAATATAACCATGCTCATTCATAAAACTATCAAATTTTAGATAACATTGCCAAGGTTCTTGCTACAAGCCATATAAACTTTTCTTCAATCTGCACACTAAGTTTTCCTTACCTTTGACCTCTATCATTGCAGAATATATTGAATTCACTTGATGTAATCCTCCTCCTCTATCAGATCTCAAGCATTTCAAGCTTTTGTTTGTCTCCTTTTCAACTTTTGTCAAATACCACTTAAATATTTGAAAAGCATCAAATTTTACTTTTAAGAACATCACTATTATCATTCTAGAGTAGTCATGAATAAATAGAATATAGAACTTGTCACCACATTAACTTTGTACACCCATTGGTTTGTAAAGGTTAGTATGAACTATCTCCAAGATTTCATTCGAAGTATGAGTCTTACTCTTGAAATTGGATTTAATCATTTTACGTAACTAACGTTGTTTGCATTTCACATTATTAGGTTTCTTCAGTCTTGGTAAACCTCTTATTTTCTTCATCTTACTAATGTTTACCAAATTGTCAAATTTTTTACATGACATAGTCTTTTGTGCCATAACCATACATCATCAAATTCTACATATAAACAAGTTTAATCAAATATATCAAGATAGAATAGATTACCTCTTGTCTGATCACCACTTTCAATGACCATCAACATTATAAATCTTTTCTCTCTTGTGATGAAATTCAACTTTGCATCATGAACTTTTTAATTATGACACACTTAACAGATTATAATTAAGTCCTTCTACCCACTAAGCGCTGTCACATTTGATCTTATCAGTTAATCTTATTGTAAGAATTTCCCTTAAGGCAAGATTCACCCAAGATCAAGGAGCACAACCACAAGCACTCAGTAGGCCAAAGAGTATGATCAATATGATAATGCTTACTATTATTAGAAGCATGTGAAGCATGTACAACCACACTAGGAGTGCCTATATATAAAGGCCTCTTAGGAAGTGCTTAGAATATCTCTAGAAACAGCTAAGAGATAAGATAAGTATTGACAACTAAGCACTTTATCCAACATTCTAGATGAGTGGATAAGTATTAGAAGGTTGTAGAACCATGTGCTTATGCTATCTCCTATGTTATAGACAACATGTGCTTAAAATAGGTGCAAACCCCTATGATGTCATCATGACAACTCACAAGAGTGCACAAACTCCTAGGTGACTAATAAATAAATATGAAATATATGCATTAACCTAAGTAAACTTAAGTAAGTGTAAATAGTAAATACTAATTTACACCAACACCCCCCTTAAGTGCAACTTAGGGGAATGCCCTTAGGCTTACGAATACTAGGATGAATGCAAGATGGGTCCCGACTACTAGGCCATTTTAGGTACCCATGTATATAATGATATGCAAATGCAAATCTCTCATAAAGCGGGGAAAGAGAGAAAACCATGTGGGAAAAAACCCTCCCCCAAAAAGAGAGATGAAAAAGGATGCATGGATGGATGGATGGAGTAATGAAGACCCCCTCATTATGACATACATCCAGTATTTATAATAGAGAGAAAAAGGAGTAGGGAAAAACCTCCTAAGAGGAAAAAGTCCTCCCCCCCCCCCCAGACTAGTGTGTCGAAAGCTGATCCACGACCTCTGGATGATGTTCATCCCCTTTGGAAGAAACAAAGGCAAGGGTACCAGTGAGATGCGTTCCCTGTATGGAGAAGGAATCTCTATGATGACTGGTGTCACTGAAACCTGTTCAAATGTCCCTGTGTCAATATTGATGATAGCTTCCTCCAAAACTATTGAAGAGAAGAGTAGATCGAACAAGAATGATGAAGAACCTGCTTCAGGAAACCAACCATCTTCTCAAATGTGAAAGAGACCTCCTATAGATGTTGTACATGAGAATCCACAATCACACCAACCAAAAAAGATTGATCATGTAGAGAATGTGCAATAACTATAGAAGAATCTGACTCAGCAAAGAGAAGCAATAGATCACCAAAGAAGTCTTCCATATCTCCTGTGTGTGACTCCAAGAACATAACTGAAATGTCTGGCAAAAAGTCATCACTTGGAATGATGGGGACACAACCAAAGTACAGAATGGATGCAATAGGAAAGGGAAACTTTATTAACTATGAAAATATGCTAATACACTTAGTGCAGAGAAAATAGACTCCAAAACATGCCCTATGGGCTTACAATAGTGTAAATCTGGAGATAATTTCTTCTCCCAATACCTTCTCTCAAACTCCACTCCGAACTATCTTTTACAATGCTAGAAATGTCCTTAAATAGACCCCAAAGGGTAAAAGATTAGGAATACATTCTAGAAAGTGCTAGTTGGCATCCACCGCCAAAATGGAAGGCTCCAGAAGTTACTTTAGAAGTCGGTGCAAAATTAGAAGATTCTAGAACCGGTAGGCAAACTTCTGGGAGGCATAACTTTTGAACCGTAGCTCTGATTGACAAACCGTTTACATTTCCAAAAAGCTCTCAAAGTTCTCTATAGTCCTATGGACTAGCTTCACTTGTCCCCCATTTTTTAAGCCTATATGAGGTCATTTAATGCCTCAATCCTCACTTTGAAGCATTCTTAGGTGGTCTCCAAAAATCAAAAAATTGTGATAACTTTCAAACCGTGCAGCCTTTTGACCTGATTCTTTTTTTGGAATGTTCTAAATTATGATTTTAATCATCCCTACAATTTATACCTTCTAACCCACCATAATTATGGCTCAATTATATAGTCTTATTTTTTTTGACATTTATACGTATCCCAAGGTGCTTAAATACTCTAACCTAGAACACTAATAGTGGAACTATGAGAGTTGGAACCTTTATTTGACCCAAATGGCTATCCAAAAATGAAAACACACAAAATAGAAACTATGTCTAGGTACATTTTTTGGGTGACACAGGATTGCCCTTATACCTCTAGATGCTCCTGCATCATGGAAGACCATGTCTACCCTGCAGTGCTAAAGTACATGAATCTGTCACTGCGGCAAAGGATGAAGTATCTACCTCAAAAAGAAGATGGATGTCGTCAATAATGTCTCCCACATCTTCAATATGAGACTCCATGAACAACCCTACAATGTCTGGAAGGAAGTCGTCCCATGAAGCTGAAGTAGGAAGACATAAAGGGTCCTGCTACACTGAATCTGAAGCATGTGTGGCTAGAACTGGATCAGTAGGACCAATAGGAGTATCAGGAGTTGGGATCTCTTCTAGACTTGGAGGAACCATGACTGAAGCCACAAAAGATAGAATGTCCTCTGGAAAAGGAGGAACTGTGGGATCTCCATATTTTTTGCAAAGAGTCATTCACATATCATGCAAATAAGTGAGCTTGTTAATGACATGCTTAGTATTAGAACTCAAATTTAGGATAATAATATCCCAGAGTCTATAAAGAGGTGGCTATATTTTAGTGTCAAAGATAAATTCATTGGAACATAAATAAGGAAATACTTCCTTATGCTCACTTCTTAGATGATCAATGACTAAAACACTCCATTTTTTATAGTTCCTTTTTGTCAATCGTGGTCTGATTCCAAACTGACATGTGTCACATAGCTCCTCCATGAGATCAATCAATGTATGCACCCCCCAAAATACAAAAATAATCAATCAAACCCCCCTCCCCCTTAATGTATGATTTGGCACTTATTGCAATAGCCTCATACCAATTTAGGGCCTATTTCTGAAAGCAATATTTCTGTCCATAGAACCTATAATCTGATTGCAAATCTAGAAAGTAGACAAAAAAAATGCACTTTCAAAAAAATTGGAATATGATTTGGAGTCCAGATGAGCCTGTACCAAGCAATTAAAGTGGCAAAAATCAAGATTTGCGACTTGCAAAAAAATTTAGGAATACAGATCTCAAACCACCTGCACCAATGTGTAGATCACAAAATTCTACCCTAAAGCAAGAAAAAATTGCTCACAAAAAGGAGTCTGTACGAGGAAGATATCGTTGTTTGAAAATCGCTACTATTATTATTTTTCTTCAATCGCGGCCACGCACCTAAAAATCAAATGGCTCTAGATTTTGCCTCAGATGTCTAATTTGGATGAAACAAAATCCAATATGGGGGTTTTTTAACCTTCTGAATATGATGCAAATATCAGATTTGCACGAGCAAGCTTCAATCTTTACCTACAAAATGTCTCTACTACAGGCCTGATGGCCAATTTTTTTGGAAAAAATAATGCAAATCCGAAAAAAAATGTAGAGGCAGATGGAAAAAATCAAGATTTGAAATTTAAATGTACAGATCTGAAATTATCATACCAAATTTGCCTCAATTTTGACTATTGCCCAACATAGGCAAATTTATAGCCAATTCACCAAATTGATGTTCCGAACACAATGGTGAGGTCCGCTTTGGCTCTAGATGCTCCCAATCTTTGTAGATTCTCCAGATTCAGGACGAAGTGTTGATGCAACTATGGTCTCGAATGGCTAGTGTCGATAGTCTCCCCAAGTTTTGATACCATGTAAGAATTTTCCTTGAGGCAAGATTCACCTAAGATCAAGGAGCACAACCACAAGCACTCAGTAGACCAAAGAGTATGATCAATATGATAATGCTTACTATTATCAGAAGCATGTACAACCACACTAAGAGTGCTTGTATATAAAGGCCTCTCAGGAAGCACCTAGAATATCTCTAGAAACAACCAGGAGATAAGATAAGTATTGACAACTAAGCACCTTATCCAACATTCTAAATGAGTGGATAAATATTACAAGGTTTTAGAACCATGTGCTTATGCTATCTCCTATGTTGTAGACAAAATGTGCTTAAAAGAGGTGCAGACCCCTCTGATGTCATCATGACAACTCACAAGAGTGCACAAACTCCTAGGTGACTAATAAATAAATATGACATATATGCATTAACCTAAGTAAACTTAAGTAAGTGTAAATAGTAAATACTAATTTACACCAACACTTATTGATCATTTTCCTTTTTCTTGATATGGTGCATCATTACCAAATATAACACTATTTCCATAGCAATGTTTAGGAGTTTCAAACTTACTCTTGTCACTAGTCCTATGATGTGAACAACCACTATCAATTATTCGTCACTTTTTCTTACATATGATATCAATGTAGTTACCACATCTTCATCAGAATCATCCTTCATAGAAACATAAAAAACTTCTTCATCATGATATTCTAATTCATCATCAATATCCTCTTCAAGAATATAACAAGCCTTCTTACCCTTGTCTTTATATCTTTTGTTGTCTTTTCCTTCTCTTCTTCCTTTGTATTTGTTTCCACTTCTTTCACCTCAATCTTTCCTCATAGGACATCTTGTAGCATTATGACCAATTTCATTACAAGAAAAATAAATATGAAAGGTAACTTGCCTCTGTATTTTCCTTTGCCTCTAGAGAGTCTCCTAGCTAGTAGTGCTTCAAGTTCATCTAGGTATTCATTATTAGTCTCACTGTGGCTTTCAACATATTTTCTCCTTTTCTTTTTCTTGGAACCATCAAGTGTTAGTTTAGCTTTGAAAGAAGAATCAATACTACCAAGAGTAAAGCTACCAAAATTTGATAATTCAAAAGTAGTAAGTCTACCAACCAGTCCTTCCAAGGTAAGACTGCTACCAAGAGTATGTATGAGTTCTTGTATTGCAGAGACTCGAATAGCATAAATAGGATGTAGGGTTCTTAATACTTTGTTGATCACAGTTTCATCATCAATCTTTCCATCAGATCCTCTGATTGCATTAACCACTTCTTTGATCCTTCCATAGTATTGAGCTATAGTTTCACCTTCTATCATTCTCATTTCATCAAATTTTCCTCTTAAGCTTTTTGATTTGGCTCTTAGTACATTTTTATCTCCTCCATAAATGGTTGTCAATTTGTCCCACGTATTTTTTGCAATAGTGCACTCTTTAATATCATCAAATTTTGTGTAGCTTAGGGTAGAGGAAATCTCCAACATTACTTGATTGTCTTCTCTCTTTTCCTTTAGTTGCTAAGCAGTAAGAGTTTTCACACTTGTCAAGTACCTTCAAATTGTTTTCCTTACAAACACCAATAGCTCTGATACCAATTGTTATAATTATTTGGAATAACTAATAGGGGGGTGAATCATTTATCCAAGGTCTAGATGTACCAATAAAACCTTTTATGCCAAACATACATATGCATGCATCAACTCGATCTCTATAGAACATAAGCTTTTGTAGATTATTGTACTAGGTCAATTAAACTTACAGAATATAAACATAACTTATTACAACATCACAAATTGAATCACAAAAGTATAACACCAGGATTTAAAATGGAAACCCAATTTGGGTATAAACCACCCGTAACATGCTACAAAATTTTCACTCTTCTGAAGTGAGCTCTATGAGGAGCCAACCCTATTAAGGGTTGTACACACTATTAAATGTGACCTTGTTAAAGGATTTCAATCACCCTATTAGGAGTGAACCTTGTTAGAGGAGTTTAGAGTATTCTATTAGAATGTCACCCTATTAAAGGATTTACTACTGACTATTAGGTTAACCTTATAGAAATTATTTATCCAATTTGATACAAATGTTAGAGAGTAACAGTAGGACTTGATCTCTTAACAAAACAACTAACTTTACAATTTACAAATCTCTAGTTTGGCTTATATGTAGACCATCTATATGAAACTAATAGATCATTTACGTTTCACATAACATGGTGCATCCTTTAAAAACTTAACACAACTTCCATTGTAGTGTTCTAGCTTTTCAAACATTCTTGTATCACCAATCGTATGATGTGACCAATAACTATTAATTATTCATTTATCATTCTTACTCACATGTGAAATTGGAGAAGTTTCTCATGTTCATCAAATTCATCTTTCATTGCAACAAAAATAACTTCTTCATCGTGATCATCAGAATCACTTTCAGACCCATCTTCTTCCATAATGTAACAATATCTCTTACATTTTCCCTTGTAGTCTTTGTTACCTCGACTGTCATGATTATCTCTCCTTCATTTTTGTTTATTTCTTTCCTTTCATCCTTTTCATCTTTGTCAGGAAACCTTACAATAATATGACCAACTTTGTTAAATGTAAAAAAATATTATAGGAAGTTTACCTTTGTATTTGCCTTTTCCTCTTGGTAGCCTTCTTGCCAATAATGCTTCTAGATCATCAGGGTCATCATCTGATTCACTATCATTGTTCATAGGCTTACGGTTTTTCTTTCTTCTCGATCATTCAAGGGTTAATTGAGACTTAAAAGAAGATTCAATAGTAGAGGGTATATAATTATCAAAATTTGACAATTCAAATGCAATGAGTCTATCAAGTAGACTATCTAATGTTAGATCATTACCGGGTGTACATTTTAGTTCTTGTATTGTAAATACTCTAATGGAAAAGATAGGAAGTAAAGTTCCTAATACTTTTCTGATCATAGTCTCTCCAGTTATGTCTCCTCCAACACCTCTAATTTCATTCACCGCCTCTTTGATTCAACCACAATGTTGTACAATAGTTTCACCTTATTTCATTCTCATGTCATCAAACTTGCCGCACAAACTTTCAGCTTTAGCCTTAACACATTTTTTTCTCCTCAATGAATTTGTGCCAACTTATCCCATATTTTCTTTGTAGTAGTGTAATCCTTCACACTATCAAATTCAATATAACTTGGGAAAGATGCTAGATCTTGTTGACTCAATTAATGCTAGAACACTTGGTCATCTAGGAAGGTTAGTTAATACTGCATCCAAACTTACCTTTATTAAATCATCTATTGTATCTTGGGCAAACGAGTCTCTTAGTTCTCTAGTATCAACCAAGCATCATCATATGGATGGGAAGGCTAGTTGCAACCAAGTTAGCTTCATGAACCAAGTAATTCTTCATAATGTGAACCGAGTTCAACAATGTACGCTGAGGAAGCCGAGTCAATGGTATTTTCCGTTGATGAGTATGAACTGAGCATCTAGTGTCAATTGAGTGCCAGAGTATCACTGAGTTCACTACATCCCCTGAGTGTCAAAGTATCACCCAAGTGCACAATATGACTTGAGTCTCCAGGTCGACTTGAAACAAGATATTATTTGTATAGGTATATATGAAATATTTTTTGTGTTATCCAAAATATAAGACAAGAAGTATTAATCAGTTTAAAAGAAATGAATATGGATTTGGAAGAGAAGAGTAACTGGCAGGCTACTGAGCAGTATATTGAGTAGTATAGACTCATCTATCATAGATAGGTGATTGCATACATCAAAAGGATATTTATTAGAAAACACAGTCACAAATCAAGGATCAAGTTTCTGATAGCTTCCTAATAGTTGCATCAGACCAAATCCTCTAATACGGTAGACTTAAGAGTCTTTTGTAAATCTCTTGACAAAATACATACTTCAATGTATTGTAAAAACCTTTCACAAGGTGTACTTAATAGTCTTCATTTCTTTTAACTAAGCACATACTCTTAACTAAGTTCGATCATCAAAAGTGATCATTTGTAAGCCTTAACCGACAACTTTATTATTGCAGTAGTGAATCTTTTTGGATATCATTCCCACACTAGTTTTACCTTCTCCTTGGGGGGTTTTTGGGTCACCAAATCTTGTGTACTGTGTTATGGTGTTGATCTCTTTATTTCTTTATGTTTCATACATGCAAGTAAATTAGTGAATCTAATCAAATGGAATTAAAGTTATAAGTTTAAGTGGTTCTCGATTCACCCCGCCTCTTAGTCACTTGTATATCTTCATATTTCCAACAATATCTATCATCATTTGATTGTGTCCATGCTTCTCTTTTGTTTTCTCAATTGTCATGTGTCTAGGAACTTCAATGTATTCATTATCTAAGTAGTATAGTGCATAATCTTCAACTCTAGATAGATGCAATCTCATCAATTGTTTCTATGTTGGGAATTTCTCTTTGTTTAGCTTGGGTAACATATAGTCTTGATCTTTGGCTAAAGTCTCATCAAAATTTCCTTACAAGTACCAAAATATTGGATAACAATTGTTGGAATGATTAGAATAACTAAAAGGGGGCTGGGGGTTAAATAAGTTATCCTCAAGTCCATATGTACCAATTCAACTTTTAAAAATCTCAAACAACTTAATCAATCTCATAAATCCACTTCGCCAATATAGCAACTCATCACTAAATCAACTTATTCATTTAAGCATTTAACTCTGTATTTAGTATATGTTGAATAACATAAACGTATAATAGTAAATAGCATGAAATATGAAATCAATATTCACACAAATATGACACCAGGATTTAACCTAAACCCAATTTGGGAAAAACCACCAAGTAGTATTCTACCATTTTTTACTCTTCTAAACTAAGCTCAGTTAAGAGCCAACCCTATCAAATGATAGAAAACACACTTTTAGGTGTGACCCTATTAAAGAATTTAATCACCCTATTAGGAGTGGTTTGGTTAGAGGCCTTTAGAATATCCCATTAGAGTGTCACCTTGATTAAAAGATTTACAATATGATTGTTAGGTCAACCTTGATTAAAAGATTTTATTGCCATAAATAGTTAGAAAGTAATAGTTGTCTTGATTTGATAAAATATTACTCACTTTGCATGTTCATATCTCCATTCAGCTCATTCTTGACTCATTGACTAGACTTTGTCACATTCTCCATCTCTGATATACTTGACAACTCTTCAAGTGATCTTGCTATCAAAAACTTTTCACTTTACCTCTGCAACTTTTTTCTCCTTTTGTTCTTCACAAACTCATGAATGCAACAATACCAACCATTTGTTAAACATCTCATATGCCTCGTTAAATAGACAAGTTAATCTTTTGTCTCTTAAACATATGCATAGATCTTAGGGTCTAATCATATTCATTGAATATGTTCAACATAATACCTTCCTTATTCTTCAATTGAAACTTCTGGAAGCTTCTCATTAAATCTTCACCTTAGATTGCTTAACAAACTCAAATCATATATTAAATGTGCCATCTCATCAATCCTTATCATTTACGCATTTTTAATTTTTAGTAGATTCAACTATGTCGACCTCAACTATTGATTCTTCCACAAACTATTAATTTGTTGATATTCAATCATCACTATATTGTCTGTCTTAATGATCACTGGATAGCTCAATCTTTCAATTTATCTTCATCTTGCTCAGTTGCCACTATCATTTGACTAATAGTATTTTTTTCAGCTATTACTTAAGTTCCTTAATCTTCTTTTTGACAATGCTTAACTTCTTCATTGACTGACCTCTATGTACTAGGTCAAACTTATGTTGTGCTTAAACCTCATGACTTCTAGAAATCATCTTTTCTACTTTTTAACTCATCTTTTTTCTTCACTTAATACAATGATCAAACAACACATTATGTTGTCAAATACAAATTGATTAAGTGCGCTCTGTAGTTCCATCATACTTACTCCATTTTATTCAACCACTTCACTAGTTCAACTTGCTATCTTCTATTTTGAAATCCTCTTCATTAATCAATTGATATGTCACTCTACACCGTTAGTAAATGTCTTACTAGTAAGGTTTGACATCAATGAAAACATAAAAATTGGTCCAATTGTAGTTTTCAACATAATCCTAGGGGAAACCTCTTCAGATTTGTAGAGATCAAAGTGTAGAAGGCAGATTTACTTTGTCAATTGTTCCTAGTCTACTTCTGGTATGTTGATCATGGAAATTAGCTAACCCTTAGACATATTTTTTTTAACTTCTTGGTATTTCAAAGTCTATTAAATTAGAAGCTAATGCCATCTATTATTAGAAAAATAAAATAAAATTATAAACTTAATTTGACCAAAACATGAAAATATAGTAATTTTGTGGTTAAACTAGGTTCTTAACTAATTTTATTTAACACGAGAAATTTTAACTAGTTCATAATTCATTTCAAAATTTCCAATTACAGTTGTGAAACTTCTTTAAAATTAATAAGTACAATAAATTTTAAAACATTTGAAAGTTGAAGTTTATACATTTGGACCTAGGATAACTGATTCACCCCCCTCTCAGTTATTCTAGAAGTACTAACACATAAGATGATTGATTACATTACATTATATGAATGGTAAAACAAGATGCCTTGAACAAGTGTCCATTTGCAAGTTCTGGTCTCCACAGCCATTGGACCTCATCCATCCGCTATTTGAGATGGAAGTGTAAACCAAGTGTTTTCACCATGACAACCACATAGTGTTTAGCTCCCTTGAGGTCCTAACTAACATGAAGAATGCTCTGACCATAGCACGAGAAGCCTAACAACTCAGAACAAGAGGTTTGGATGGATTTAATGCAGTCATGAAACATACTACTCTACACATATGTCTAAGTAGCCTAATCACGTAATGTTGTAGGAAAAAATAACATAACAACATATATATGCATTATAAAAAAAATGGCTTTGGCCAAAGAACTTTGATCTAGATTTACTGATAGAAAGAAACAAAACATAATGTATCCATTTCTAATCAGAACTGACAGAAGTCTAAACTCATCCTAAAAGAAAATTTAGAGAGTACATCAAGTTTAAAATTAAACTAAATTCCATATTCACTATTTGCTAAATCTTACGCTTATACTCCATATTACTTATAAAGCCACATGTATTTAACTGACATAACCTATGTATAGGAAATCATTAATATCTAGCTTTCTGAAGAAAATAATGCACTATTCCTCTTATGCCATATTATTTTAAATACATGCATACAATAAAATCAACTCTTATGCCATCATGGTTAAATACTTGTACTGAGAGCTAGGAGTCAGCCTCATTAGTCAGTAAATGGATCATTAATCATAGAAATTTAATATAAAAGGATTTAGTACTTAATCTATTTTACTCCAATCTATCAGTTTGTAGTTAATCATGAAGTCTTCAACTCATCGTGTGACTCAATTTATTAATGATGTACCCAAGAAATAAAATGTGTTTGCACACTATTTCAAATCCCCGATAAGAAAATCCAAATATCATTGCATAAAGGATCTAAATCTGTCAGCAAAATCATAATTCAACATAGGAATGGGGTTCTAAATAGCACATATATTCAAATATAAAGGCATTCTATAGCAAGTTTCCTGCTGACTTCTCAATGCATAGGTATACATTACATTATTATCTACTAGAAGTGATGAGCATCTATTTAGACATGATCTTTGCCACTGTACAATGTGGGGTGGTGTTGCATCTTGTAATTTTAAAATCTTTCGTTCACCACCTTGGTTTATTATAAGGTAAATAAATTTATCATCATTACTAAGGAAATTTAAAACAACACTCTTGGTCATCTTCGTAGATTCTGTAGTTTGTGCATACTCAATCTAACTTAACAATGCAGACACACACATATATATAAATTCTAGCACAAGGACATCTCTATTCATACGACATTTCCTTGAAGGTTTGTCATATTTGTTTAACCACATAACACTATTTTATATCCATTTAATGAAATTGTAGGAATCTATTAAAACATAATCCAAGTCATCAAATAACCAAGCCTTCAATAATCGATTATAGATATTCTAAGTAACCACAATCGGGTTGAATAATCACCCATTCCTAAGTCTAGACCAAAAGATCACCTATGGTTTGACTCGTGTTTTTGGAGGAACTCTAATATATGTATCTACAATTACATTTATCAAAATTTGAATTATAAAGAAACTTTGTCCTTTCCCAATTGTGAGTATCAAATTCCTATGCTCACCAATTCGGGAGCAATTAGATTCTCTCAATTTAAAGTTTGAGCATGATGATGCAACATAGGGGAGTCTATTTTCCACTTCTGGGAGCTTAAGGATTTAACTATGTACTAAGCCACTAGATGGTTCCAACATACCTTTTTCTGCAACCCAACCTGCTACAACAGAATGACATTATCCTATCGGGCTTATGCACAGGGAACTATTACAAGGTAATCACAGCCCCAGGTCTTGTCAACAAGGCACAAAATTTATCATACTGGTATGTTCTGGCATTGCCAATAAAGAATAGAAGGTTACACTTAATTAGACAAACTCAGTATATCTTTATAGCTAAAGTTTTACCATTGACATTTCAGCAAATTAAGAGTTCCTTATCTAATACTACTGGAAGGTAAGCGGGACAAAGGTTTCTCAATCATGGAGGTAAAAGTGGTGCATAGTGATAACACATATGCCACAGCAACCTACGCATTGCCACTCTGACCTGACAAGGTTTGATGTAACAAGGTATCACTGTAGTGAAGCTTTGTTGAATGTTTTGACAAGGATAGCTAAGGTGACCAACATAAAATCTGATTCAATCATTGACATCCATATTCAGATTTGAGTTGTCCTAGTGGCAATTTCTTAATACAAATAAGAGCACGACCAAAACCATGTTTTAAATACAATCTACTATCATTCACTTGAATCTTTCCAAACACATAAAAAATCTGAAATTTAAGATGAGAAATTTAGTAATATGTATACAAATGAGAGAGAACCTAGACAATCCAAGAGTTGTCAACACTTCCCCAGACCCTTCTAGTCCTCCCATTTTCAGCGACTCACACTAATCACCAAGAGGGATTAGGTTTATCATGATAACTTGCCTCTAAGGAGTGCTATGAACATAACCATACTTCAACATGCATTACATGCAAAAAAAAATCCATGTTCTTCCTACATATCATGCTAGATTATTCCGAGAATCTCATGAATCTAGTATCATATTTCTTGCACCACATATGCAATATGTGCCACTTACACAATATAAGATGTATTTCCATCTTTATCACAAGTCAAGTTTAGAATCTTAGACATTCATAACCATCAATAGCAATTTACATCCTTCTTTCTTCACACATACAATAATCAAATACTTTATTTTTAACTCTAACATAAGCAATATACATATCATACAATCATACCCATACTAGGTATTCAACCTAGCAATCATTTTAGGAAAATTCCATTTTGACAATCTTTAAAAGAATGCAAGGTCAACCTCAAAATTATGACAATACTTAAGCAACACCATATCCTTTCTTGTCGAAAGTAATCATTGTTGGAAATATGGCTAAGTAGAATGAGTAAGGGTTGTCATTTATGGTAACATATAATTCCACAATAAAAGGTAGAATGCATAGTTGAAAATTCCTTGATTAGAAGACAAAAAAATGTCCAACTGTTAGACAATTTTAATATAAGTACATAGATAGTTTTTGATATTGCAGAGTCTACAGTGATATTTGGCATGTGCAAGGTTAAGGACAGGTAGTCTAGGAAGTCTTGATGACATGTCTAAGCGTGCATTACAGTATGGTCTGTACGACGTTATCTATATCGGATTTACTAGTAAAGGCAGTTAATAGAATAAAAGAAACCGTTGCTGAGAAGTGGTTATTACGAGTTGAGGAGTTATTTTGGGAACAAAATAATTGCTTAGCTGATTAGGGATGATATCCTGGATGTTAACTATAAGTTAGCATGAACTGATTTTGTATTTAGGCAAATGTGTGAAAGGACCAAAGCCGACTAGACAAAGTTTTGTGAAAAGAAAGGTATATGTAATGAATCACAAATTGCAAAGTTGTGTGTTTGTGGAAGTAATACGTGAACTTATGCAAGAACTCTATGTATGCTATGTGAAACTTATGTCATGTGAAGTCCAATGTATGATCAAAAGGAATGTAAGTATATTTGTAATAGTTTTGTATCCATCTCAATTTTGTATAAAGGAACCACATCGTACATTTGCATTTTTGGGCCGTGAGCTCATCTTGCATACATTTGTAATTGTATCATCTATTGATGTATAACATCAGTTGAAGTAATACTGTATACTTGAAATTATGATTTAATGAATTCTGTTCATTTACTATGAAGAATATATATATATATATATATATATATATATATATATATATATATATATATATATATATATATATATATATATATATATATATATATATATATATATATATATATATATATATATATATATATAGTCTTCAAATATTATCAAAGTAAACTTCATGTGTATCAAACTTATGTCTTTAAGATTATTAGGGCTTTGTATTTGCCACTAATTACCAAGTAACTTGTTATACATTCTAAAGATAAGAAAGAAGCATATTATATGATGGTTGGCTATGTTTAGTTGTAGTTAGTCATGCCTACATAGAGGCATTGTTGAAAACAGATTGACACAACTATGAATATGTGTTTCAATCATTGTTTTGTTATTGATGTCAAACCTGCTACTTGCTAGTAAGAAAATTGCTTAGACGATTTGAGTATTATCATTTTTTTGATTGATGAAGAGGATTTGATCAAATGAGGTAACAATAGCACCTAAAGCAAAGTTTGTGTTATTATATGGAAAATGAGTACAAGGATTAGTTAAGACAGTGATATTATAGTGCATTGATAATCTACTTAAGGTTGCAAAGGATGGTTACACTTATTAAGTTTAGAAGAACAAGTTAAATGAATTGTGTCTACCAAGCTTAACAATCTGTGCATTAGGTGCCAAGAAAAGTTAGTGTAAGCCAAGTAGAAAATCAGTTCAAGTCGAGCAAATTCAATTTCAGTGTAAGCCGAGTAAAGTTTAGTTGATGTCAAGCACTTGTAAACTTTAGTTCATGCTGAGTGTTTTGATAGTGGATGGCGAGCAACACAATATGTGTCAAGCATCAAAAGCTAGTTAATGTCGAGTGTCAACATTATGAGAAAGATCAAGGATTTGATCAATCAGAGTCGAAAAATTTGGTTCCTTGGATTGTGTGAACCGTGTGGAAGATAAGCTTGATGAGCTAGTGACACATAATTTGAGATGAACCATTTTGAGGCGAATTCAAAGAGAATTAAAGGAGAAGTTTTTAGAAGGGAATGAAATGAAATGAGGGATAGATTCATTGAATCCTACCTAATCCAACCTAACCCTAAAATGGATGATGGAGGATGAACGACAAAAGATCTTAATTCTCTATTTATAGAGATGGATGGTCAGAAGCAAAGGTTGTCATGTGCGAGAACCTAAGGAAGAAAAAGGAGTCTAGGTTATTGCTTCATTTAGTGATCTAAGAGAAGAGACTACATTGGCAAGAAAAGCAAGAAGGCTTAAGGATACAGATGCTTGAAGGGTGAACAAGCTATCAGAGCTGAAGTGTGTGAAATCCAAGTAGAATGGAGGACTGAAACAGAGATCTATAATCTGCAAATAGAGTTGTAATTTTTTATCAGATCAAGCCTTATTATTACTTTGTAATCATTGTACCAATTTAGGGTAAACGCTTTGGATTAAGGTTGACCTAACAGTCATTTGTAAATCCTTTAATCGGGTGACATTCCAAGTGAATGATCTAAAGTACTCTAACAAGGCTCACTCCTAACAAGGTGATTGAAATCCTTTAACTAGGTCACATTTAACAATGTGCATTGTAATATTTAACAAGGTTGGCCTTTCATAGGGAATCACTTCAGAAGAGTGAGAATGAGTAGCATGTTATTGGTGGTTTTTCCCAAATTGGGTTTCCATGTTAAATCATTATGTCAAATGTGTTATTAAATCTATTATGTTTCATGTTTACATTTCTGCAAAGTTGATTTGACAGTAACCTACAAGTTTAAGTGATAGCATAATCTAATGGATGCATGCATGATGGAAATGTTTTATGGATATGGGCTCACTAAAATATGAAGAGTTTTATTTGTACATCTATACCTTATATAACTAATTCACCCCCCTCTCAGTTATTCTAAAGAATTTGAACAGGCATGACCCTATGTGACCTTTGATCACGTAGAGTCATGTCTCTATGGAGACGTGACTCCTTGTATTAATATATATGTGCCAAGAGATCAATGGGATTAATATCAATCTAAGGCATACAAGTCCCAACAATCTACTTCTCCTCTTTGTAGGTTATTACAA